>CM052539.1:137970719-138095583 GCA_028533065.1 Trachops cirrhosus | reverse complement strand
CACATGGACAAAACTAGGGGTGTTGGAAAGGGGAGGGAGTAGGGGAGGAATGGGTGGGTAGGCTGGAATGGGAATAAAGGATAGAAACTGTACTGAATAAACTAAAATAAAAAAATTAAAAAAAAAAAGAATCATGGATATAGAGAGCATTTTGACGGTTGCCAGATGGGAGGGGAGTGTGGGGAATGGGTGAGGAGGTGAGGGGTTTAAGAAGTATAAATAGGTCATTACAGAATAGCCACAGGGATGTAAAGTCCAGTATAGGAAATGGAGTAGCCAAAGAACTTATACAAATGACCAATGGACATTAACAATGGTGTGGGGATTGCCTTAAGGAGTTCAATAAACTCAGTAAAATTCAATTAAAAATAAAAAAATAATAAAATGTTACCCTTCATGGGGGGTGAACTCATTCATTTACCTTAAGCATAGTTGTTGAGGCACCAGGCTGGACCCTGGGGACACAACAGTGAATACAAATACCAGGTCCCTGCCCCGGGAACATACAGCCTAGTGAGGGAGCCAGACACCCACACGTAAGTACACCTCCCCAGGCCTCAAGTGAGACAGGACAGCAACAGCAAAAAAGGACCTGTACTGTGTGGACAATGCTGGGGGCTCCTAATTCAGAAAGCCTTCCCCAAACAGCCTTTACCTTACCCTCCTCATCTCAGTGTACTACTTTGATTTAGGTTCCATGAGTTTAACACAATTTCATTTATTAGTTTTACAGATACTATGGGCAGTTACTCACAAAGCCTTCTGAGGGAGGTCTTTGGGAATTGAGCAATCGGAGGCTCCCAGTCATGACACTGTTTCCTCCATATTACTGGGCTCAAGACTGAAGGGACCTGGATTTTGACTTGACCCACCTTCTTTCTCCTCCCTGCTGCCCTCTTCTCTTCCACTCTCCCCCTTCATCAGCATCACTGGGGCACACTCCATCTGCTTTTTCTTTGCCATTGCTGAGATTTTCTCCTTCTCCCTGCTGCTCATCTAA
Source organism: Trachops cirrhosus (assembly GCA_028533065.1). NCBI lineage: Eukaryota > Metazoa > Chordata > Mammalia > Chiroptera > Phyllostomidae > Trachops > Trachops cirrhosus. The sequence goes on along the minus strand of CM052539.1, from coordinate 138,094,583 downwards.
ACACCTCTTTGTGGTCCGAAACTAAGTGCAATAGGAGAGGAGAGAGAGGAGCCACCAGCACAGGCTGAAGTCATTAAGGAACTACAGGGATTCATACTAGACCTTGGAGGAGGTGTGGGTAGGAATTAGCTAAGTGAAATGTGGAGAAACAGGGCCTGGACTTAGCACTGGGGAGAGGTGATGGATATCACTAGTGAACAAAAACAGGGCATTCTAAGGGGCCTGGGATAACTGTAGGAGGTGGGACATGAATTTTGTTAGACAAGTTGAGGTTGTATCGTGGAAAAACAAGTGATGTGCCTGTCTCAAGAAATTCTCCATTAACTGGGGATTCAGAAACAAAACAAAACAAAAAAATCACTTCTCTTGAATAATTCCTCATACCTAGGCACAATACTGGGCACAGTGTAGTTTCCAAAGTTTAATACCAGACTGACTGACTGGCTGAAATTCTTTTGAACTCAGTTGGGAGCCAACTCCAAACCTTTCCATGTGCTGACTCCTTCTTTGTACACAAAGACCACATTTTCCATTTGCCTTAAAACAGCTTAACATTTTTGCTGCATTACTGAGGTCACTTTAATTTATCACTTTGTTTTAAAGAACCGCACCATCCAAAAATAGCACAGAATTACTCATTCTATTTGAGGGTAGATGGTACTGCAGCCTTTATATGAGACGTATGATATTTCACTGATTGGGCCAGTGCAAATACAGTCTCAATATTCTGTGAGTTCTCATAGTCAAGAATGGGAACCCCTTGTCTTTTTGAAGCAAGTAATAAGTTCTTTTTTTTTTTTCTTTTCTTTTTACCACCAGAGCCACTGAAGAATGTCTGAGCAGCCACAGAAAGAGCTGCTGAGTTCTAAATTCCTCCCTTGTCTAGATCCGGGCAGGCTGAAATATCTCACAAAGAGTTGACTTACCAAACCTTCTTTCTCCCGGCTCTCCACAATGTCATCTCATGTATCTATTTTGAAAATGTTTCATTTTACATTGGATTTCATGTTTGAAAAATATAAAGAAATTAGTTCAGGATTTTACTGGAGCCTGGCAGATAGCTTAAAGGGAAAAATTTTTTTGAGAAATAAAAATCAAGGTCTATTTTTCCAGAAGTTCTGTTGGGATTATCTGTGATTGCTCTTATTTTTATAATGATCACATCCCTCCTCCCATCACCCTGCCTCTCACCCCCCTGTCTGGTAGGTACATAAGGCAGCCTGGTTTTAGTGGTCTGTCTTGAAAAATCACCATAATGGAATATATATGAGGATTAGGCATAGAAATGTCAGGCCTTATTAAATCTCAGTAGTCAGCCTTGCTCTTGTGTTTCCCATTACCGCTCCAGTCCTCCACTTTCCAGAGAGGAGGAGGAATTCTCCATATCCCAGAGGAAATACAGCCCCCTTCCCCAAATTCAGCAGAACCTCGACTAGAGTTAGTCATTATTGGAAAATGGCAATGTTTTCCATTTTTGTTGACTTTTAGAAAATTTTATTGCAGAGACGACCTTTGGGAAATTCATGTAATCAAATTCTGTCAAGGAGGGGAAAGTCTAACTGTTAGTGGCATTATTAAATGCCCTGCCCAGAAACCACAGATTCTGGGCATTCATAATCCCTCTCCCCAAGGAGCTCAGAGAGCTTTGGATACATTACTTTCTTTTATTCATCTTCACAAGGGACATGAAGAGAAAGAGGGGTCAGACTTCTTTAAATAGTCTTCCTAGCATGCTCAGCGGCTGAAGTGCCATGTTCCTTGTTTCCCTTTCTGGGATCCTACAGCCAAGGACAAATGTGGAGGCTTGACAAGGTTTAAGAGAAAACTTAAATAACTATTAAAGGTAGAGCCAGCAGAACAGAGTTAGTTGTCAGGGTTTGGAGGCACCCGTGCTTTGGGAGCTAGGTAATGACCTTGGAAATCCACCTGTGAGGGAAGACAGGGCTCCTTATTTCATGCATGGAACAAGCGATTGGCCCAGGATTCACCTTGCCAGCAAGACAAGCTCTCCCATCTTCTGCCACCGAGGAGAGCTGCTGACATGTCTCACTGGCAGCCTTCCACATTAAAGAACTAATCTGGTGATCAGTGTGAATCACCTTCCTGTGGGCTGCCAAGAAGAATCTGGGTCAGGGGAGTTTCCGGTTGTAGGAGTAGCCAGTTCAGGATGCAAACTATGGTGACTCCATATCTCGCTTTGTGACCAAAGTGACCATAAACACTTTCAAGGGGGAAGCCCCTGATGTTGGAACAGTCTCTAGGCAAAAAAGTAAATCCAGAGCCATCTCTTCCCTTTTGGCAACTTGAACACACACCCCCCTCTTGCCTAGCCCTTAGTTTGCTCAAGCATTTTACAGAAAAGATTTCATAAAATTGTTCCCAATGAGGTTGCATTGCCTCTTCCAGGGATATTTGCATTTGGAAAAGAACCTAACTTGGGGTCAAAAAATAGAACTAGTATTTTAGACTTGGAAAGTTAGGCAGAGGGAATATTTTAGCCACAGTACATTTCTCCCTTAGAGAGTATACCAGAAGGTGGCAGATACCTGTTCTACCTACTTAAAATGCAGAGCAGAGAAAAGTGCGAGACCAGCATGGAGGACACCTGAACTTCCCACAGAGGTCTCCATTGGCTCACCAGCTGAGTGACTTGGGCCTGACCCTTCACCTTTCTGGGTGTCACTTTGCTTCTCTGTAGAATGAAAGAGGGGAAGAAGAGCCAGTTCTCACCATCCCTTCCTCTATCCCCTCTCTTCCCTTCCTTTTCCCTCACAGCTGGGGACACTGTGTAGATATCAGAGTTTACTAGTCAGCTGTATAAGCCAGAGTGGAAAATTGTGGCTTATTAACAGTATACTCCCGAATTTCTACATAGGTTGAAGTAGGGGAGTGTCAATCTATCGAAAAAATGGAATTAGCATGTATTGTGCTTTACATAAGATGGAGTCCATCTCCTCCAAGCCCCTGTTTGGCTCCAATACTGACTGACTGATCCCAAAGCTACCTTATAGTTTAGGGTTTCAGTATTCAAAATGTCAGCCTCAATCCCGGGGTATGGCTCACTGGCTGCTCCAGGTGGGCACTCTGTCTCCAGCCCTGTCTGTGACCTTTGCCTTCTCTCCTTTCCTGCTCTGCGGGTCTCTGGTCAAGCAGGCTGGAGAAATGCAATCCCTTTTGGGCCCCAGCTCTGAGTCATCAGTAGGAGGGAGTGTGAAGGCTTTGGGAAGACAGTCAGCTCTTGCCAGCCCCAGCAGAGGCACTGGGCTGGGCAGAGCTGCAGTCAGAAAAGGACATAACTGCCCCGGTTGTCCCAGAACCACCTGCGTAAGAGAGATCAGGCAATGCAGAACTAAAAATTTTAATGAAAATTAAAAATAGAATCTGCTGGATCATCCTGCCAAGATCAGAGTGAACCCTATAGATGTGAGATGTGTGGGAGGGGAAGGCCAGAGCAGGGACTGGCCAAGGCCAGCACGATTTGTGTTATTTTAACCTTTCTGCAATACTATTCTTACAGTCTGTACACCTTGTCCCAGGCTCAAATACTATCTATCCCGATGATTCCCAATTTAATGTTGTTGGCTTCACCACAGATTTCAAGGCAACTAGACCAAGTGCACACCATGTCAGGAGCTACTCACCTGGAGGCCCTTCTCTTCAGGTCACTAGTTGTGTCACTGGGCCCCTGTTACCCACTAATAGTGGGACAAGGTGCTGAGGATACATTCTGAACTCAGTGGGCTCCTTTCCACCCCTCAGGGGCGATAACTATAGACACGTACCTCGAAAATAATATGGGATGTAGAAAGGGCTAGGACTATGGAACAGGGCCCTCTACTTCCTCTGGGTGGAGGGGTGGGGCCTTGGGGAGATAAAATGTGAGTGTGACCCGCAGGATGAAAAGTTACCCAGGTGACAGGGAGGAAGGGAAGAGCATTCCCAGCAGAGGGAGCTCTCTTTTTGTCTATTATACACAGAACTCAGGTGGGAGATGGGAAGGAGGGGATCAGCAGGAAGAAAAAGGGTTGTCTCCTCTCCCTTTGTTACTCCCCCCACACTCACTGTCCCCACTTTTTCTCTGCCTTCAGAGAGAAAGAAAAATCACACTGAGGATGGTTTTTTAGCAGTTTTAAGGATGTAGAATAATAAAGGAGTACTGTTTTTAATAGCAATTAAATAAACCAATATAAACCCAACCTGAAAACAACCTAAAAGTCCATATACAGGGAAATGGCTAAACAAATAAGGTATGTCCATCTGTATTATGGAGTAGCATGTAGTCATTAGAAAGAATAGGATAGATCTAGGAAACAGTGTTAAAAAAACAAGTCATGGAAAACTATGTATAATTATAATATATTCCCATTTATTTAAAGAAATACATTTTATATGCATGTATGTGTTTTCTATGCATACATACATATGCATATATAAATACCCAGAAAAAGTTCTGGAAAAATACTCAGCTTCTGGCCAGGAGAGTGGGATTGGAGATTGGCAAAGGAAAAGGACTCTTAATTTTTATTCACTTCACTTCTGTACTATTTGTATTTTTACCTGAGCATATAGTACTTCAGTAATTTATTTTCTAGTGGTGAAAAAGCAAATGAATAAAAAGTCAAAGTTCTTCAAAGAAGCCCTATACAGTCATCTTTGTTCATACTTTTCATGCCCCAAATTTCTGTATTCCTAAATCCAAGAAAATCCATGATGGCCCAGAAACTCAATTCTACAATTGTCATCATGAATGAAGCCAAAAGGAGAGAACCGAAGTTAGTATTCTAGGAGTAACAGACTTATTTTCAGGCTCCCATATTTTTAGAAGAGGGTGATTAATTTGATTCACTCTCAGGAGTTATTTTTCTAATAGTAAGTAATTCTAGGAAACCTTTATGTGATTACCTATGAATAAATATAGCAATAAAATTGCAATTAAAATAAATCATCAATCAATTTTATTACTGTCATAAAAATAATCTAAATTCTCATATGAATTTAAATTACAATGTGTCAGAAGCTATTGTACCCAAGGGCAATATTTTCTAAAATGATTCCTCTTACCCAGCTCCCAGCTCCACCAACACATCCATGATTTCACTTGATCTAGTATAAAATCAGCCACAAATCAGAAGTATCTGGCACTAACAATGCTTCAATAATACATTGTTAGAGCCATTGCTGCCAACACCAGATAGTCTTGGGGGGTTCATCTAGCTCTTTAGAGTCTCTGCTGCAGAAGCCTGCAGAAATGTTCTGGGTTAGGGGCTGTGTCGAATCAACCCCACTAGGCCAGGAGGAGTCCCTGATTATTTGAAAGACTCCTTTCCTGGACCTCTAGTTAAGTCACATGTAGAAGGAGCTTTGGGCCTTCTTAATCCTTCAATTTGCCAGAGAAAGAAAATGACCATGAGTGACAGCGCTTAATCCCCACTGCAGGATTCAGTGTCCTTGCCCAGTGTTTAGTTCTGGAGGTCAGGCTACTTCACCTGCTCAGCCTCCCATTGCCTCATACCTGCAATGGGCCTCACTGTTCCTACTCCAGATGACGTATTGAAGCCGAATGCGACCCTCAAGGGAAAAGCTCTGAAAGTCCAGAAGATCCCTGTTTTTGAAGAGAAGACCTTGACAGTCTTCACCAAAGCAAAGCAATTCATATAGGACCCTTTTCTTTTGTATAAGGTATTCTCTAAATGAAGAATATTGTCCCTCATAGCCTAGAGATCCCCCATATCCAAATTTGTCTAAGTCCAAGGTTTGTACATGGGATCCCTGGACATGATTCAGAGGGTTCGTGAACTAGTTGGATGCAGGGGAAAAAAATCCATCTTTATTTTTACTAACATCTTTCTAAAATCTAGCTACTTTTCTATTTTAAATGTGATCACAGAGACAGAGTATCATTAGTCAGAACTTGTCACTTTGTCACAAATCTAAACCACAGATATTACAGAATATTACATTTGTCCCAGATATCTCAAAATATTTGCCTTCCTCTATTCATTACAGTAGTTATTTGACCTGCAGTTAGATATTTAATGCTTAATAAAAAGCACATATATTACTACATCACAAACTTTTAAAAATATTCCAATAACTTATTTCAATATAATCAAGATTTGTTTATACCCCAGTATATTTTCTTTTATTATCTTCTTTAAAGACAGTATTCTAAGAGGGGAGGTTCGTAAACTTCACCAGACTGCCAAAGGTGTCCATTCCCAGTAAAGATTAAGAACTTCTGATGTAAGTGGGGTTAGAATGGGGCTGCAAATGTCCTAAAGGTCTGTGTCAATGTCACTTTATTTACACATTCCTGAGATTCAGCCCCCACCCAGCTCATTGAGCTTCTAACGAAATAGGCTGAGGAAGAGGTGCATCTGTATAAACATCATCCAGCTAAAGTGTCAGGTTTCCTCCTCTCCTTCACAGTTGTTTGAAGCCAACAGTTAATGGCATTAGAAGGATCAAATATCCTGTGTGGCTGGAAGAAGAGAGAGGAACTTCCATGGGATTACAACTCAGGCATTTTGGTTTAACTCTGCTACTGTGTTTGCTTTGCTTTAAGTTAAGGGCAACGAATAAGTGTTCTGAAATGAAAGAATAAGTCACAAACCTGTAAGTTGCTGGTTTAATTTTCTCAGTAGGGCATCATGTAAAAGAGTCAGGCTTCCAATCAGTGCCTAGGCCAGGCATGACAAATAGATTTCAGCCAGATCTGATCAAGTTACCACTGTGCTGGGGAGGGTTCTGCGGCGGGCCTTGTCCAAGCACAAGGAAGGCAAAGGTGCTGTGATTGATTGCTGATGTCTACTATGGCAGGGAGGATTTAACTGCAGGATGCCCATGATTATCCCAAGTCCATTCCTAACTGGTACCAGTCACCACCTTTATTGAGACCCAAATGGAAAGACATTCTTGAACATTCCTTCCGTCTTTGTGCTAAAGAGAAAGAAAGGGAAACTTCAGTGACTGCAGCATTTTGCCAATTTACTGTTTTAAATTGATTAAGGAGCATTTAGCACAAAATGACATTATATAAAACTTCCTGGGATGCCCAGGAACATTAGAGAACAATTGGTGTGGGTATAAGGGGGAAATTACTCAAAATAATATTTTTGTTTAAAGAAAATATGATTCCTGTGCTTCCCTCCTGCTTATTATCATCCTAAAATTTGATCTCAGAACTTCTGCTCAGAAACACTTCAGTTTCCCTGGCTGTGTTCCCTCTGGGGCCATGATAAGCAGGATTAATGCTTCCTAGCATTTGGCTTTGGTTTCTATAGAGCCGTTTCTGAAACACTGTCTCCTGTGGTGTCTCTCAGCAGGAAGGAAGGCCGATTGTTTACCATTATTCCCATTTTACAGATGAAGAAAATGGGGGCTCCAAGAATTCGGGTGAGTCACCCAGGTTCCTGTTTTCAGTTCAGTGCTCTTTTAAGTACAGGATGTTGCCTTCCAGGATTCTGTTTGCTTATATCATGGTCTCCTAAAGACAGTCTTTGAAAAACGAGAAAGAAAACAGACCAGCATTCCCTATCTACTCAAAATATACTGTCATCTACCTATCAACACTTTCCACACTGGCCAAGATGCAGGTGACATTTCTGATTTTTCTTACCTTTCCTCCTAACCTGGCTGAATTTAAGGAAATCTGCTTAAGCATTTGTACTTGGTCCTTCCAACAGTCCAGTTTCAATTGATGGACTCCTAAGCCGAGAGTCTCATTTGACTGTAATTTTGGTTAGTTTTTTTTTTTCTGGTTTTGTGAGGGGGTGTGTTTCTTTCTTGTTTAGATATTACAAAATGCACAATTTGTCTGACATGTAAATATTGACTGAGTGAGAAGAGCTATTAATTTTTCCAGTTAAAATATGAAAGAAAACAAGATGGATGGATTTGCTAAATTGCCTTTAATGAAACTGACTAAGGTAGTAGTTTACCAAGTAATTCATGGTTAGACCACTTGTTGGGACCCTGGCCACATTTTGTCCCAGCTACTCATACAATTCTGTCATCTTCCTTCACCCATACCTTAGCCTTGGGCTCTGGCTATGGGAGGAGTATACCATTGTATCTCCTAATCTTGTACATTCATTTATGCACCAACTATGTGCCAGTCACCCTCAAGGAATGTCCAGCCAAGTTAGATACAGACAAGTTAAGGGGTGTTATAATTTAAAATAAAGGACTCTATAAAGTGCATGGCTGGGCACCCTGGTCTTTGGGGCTCAGGAAAAATCTCCTGAAGGAAGGGACATTTAAGCTAAAACCTTAAAGAAGAGTAGAAGACAGCAAGGGAGACAAGTGAGGAAACTCATTGTACAAGGTGAGAAATCAAAAGAGGGAGTTCAGGGAAGAGGGTGTGGCTCTGGAGGAGAGAATACAAGCAATAGGACAGAGGTGGGGAAGGGCAGAGCAACACAGCTGAAGAAGTAAGCAAGGGCCAAGATCGTAAACAATCTGAAATGCGTACAAAGAATTTGGAGGCATATCCTGAGAGCAATGGGGAGCAACTCTAATATTGATTTTGTAATGTTTGATGTGCTGGCTCTGTGGATAATGGAGTTGAGGGGAGCAAGATTGCAAGCAGGGAGGCCAGCCTCAATCCAGGTGAAGGGCTCCAGTAGCCTTAAATATAGTAAAGAGAGGGGAGATGAAGAAAAAATAATTAAGACTCACCAAGTCAGTATCCTGATGTTGCAGGCAGTTCTTGCTAGGTCGTCTTCATTGGGATACCATTTTGACATTGCTGGTAGTTTATTTACCCGTGAGCTGCAGGGAGTGAGCACAGGGAAGCTCCATAGTTAGTATGAATAGTTGGTGAAGCACAGAGTCTCCAGAAGCGTTCCTTTTAGGGTCTCAATTTAAATGACCAAGGATTTGTAAACATGTTTCATTCCAGGCACCAATTCTGATAGTAGAGGGAGAAGCAGGTGTTGAAAGTTTATTTTAGGGCACATGGAGAAGTAAGGAAGCAGAGGAAACCATCTTAACAGTGAGGAAGCTAAGCTTCACAGAGCACTGAAATGTTCTTCAAGACACCCAGTAAGCCAACAGGCTCAGAGCAGTGTGGCAGCAAGTATTTCTCTGCTTCTGTTTTTGCACCACCATCAACTACCAACTGCCTGGATACCTCATCACTGCAACTGCCTCATGGCTTCTGCTTACAGCCTTTTATGTGTTGGCCCCAGTCTTCACTGCTGTAGAAAAGTTTTCCACACAGCTTGGAAGCTTTAAGCCTATATCTTTTCAGGATCCCCAAAGACCAGAGATCATCTTCCCTGATAGTTCAAGCAAAAAAACTCTTGGTTATGTTTGGTTCTTGGTTCTCAATCTTTCTATTGGAGGATTATTATTAGGTTTTTTGGGGGGAGGTCACATGCTTATCCCTGAATGAGTCACTGAGGTTAAGGGGTGGGGATATGATGTGTAGACAGGGTTTTGGTATCCTACCTCAACCACATATTATGGGGAGGAGTCCGCCAAGGAAGTGGTTGGTCATCCATTAGCAACCCAAAGCAACTTTTCTGGAAAGAAAAAGGTGTCATTGGCAGGTACTTTGGGCTTCATGGCTTGTCCTGAAGATAATATTTTCCTAAATATGGGAACTGCTTTTACAACTTCAAGTTTCAATGTCTTCCTATAGAAAATAAAAATTTGTCAGGTTGGGTTTTAGTTGGTTTTTTAATAAATCTCAAACAATGAAATATTCATAAGACTGGGGTATGTACAGAAAAGAACAAAACAAAATATCTCACACTGTCTTTTTCTCTATCAAGAGTCTTTTAGTTAACAGACTGTACAGCGTGTTTCTTTGGTTGCAAGCAACAGAATCAGCACTGGCAAACCTAAGCAAAATGAAATGTTTTGGGAGAATAGTCAAAGGAAACATGGCATGTCTGGGGCTTGTGAAACGGGAATCTTGGGACTGGTAGGCCCTACAGCACAGGGCACTGCTGAGCACACAGCCCCATGAAGACATCCCTAAGTGAGGCAGCGGCTTTGGATTGGTGAGAGGCACACAGGAGGCTTTAGGAGATCAGTAATCTTGCCAGTGATGCTACATAGGCACTTGCGATTATTTTTAAACATTTCATGTAATTTAATGCACTCTTCCTTAAGTATTGTTATATTTCACAATTTAAAAAAATCCAACCATATCTTCTGTCCTGTAGCAAGCATACAATATTTAATATGCCAAGAGAGAGGGTTTGAGTGGCCAAGTTCAGGGAAAATGCCCTTGTCCTGGGGCCATAGGAAGATAGTAATCGAAAAATGATAACAAAAATGAGAAGGCAAATGAGAAACACGATGAAGGAAGCAATAACAAAAGTAGAAGAGCTAATATTTAGTTACTACATGTTTTAGGCACCATTCTAAATTAACTCATTAAATGCTCTGGTCGAATGGCTCAGTCAGGTGGAACACTGTCTCATACACCAAAAAAAGGCTGTGGGTTTGGTCCCTGGTCGGGCCACATATGGCAGGCAACTGATCAATGTTTCTCCCTCTCTCCCCCGTTTCCTCTCTCTCTAAAATCAATAAAAATATTCTCAGGTGAGGTTTAAATTAACTCATTTAAAATACATTCCAACCCTATGAGATAGGGACTTCCCCCTCCAGCTCCCAGAGTGGTTACTTGGACTTATTAACTAAGGTCTCACACCGTGAAGGAGAGAGTTCTCTAAGTTGGGATATAGAATAATTGTGGGTAACTAAGAAAGGCCAAAATCCACTACACAGATCAGATAAGAAAAGAGGGCTTTATTTTCTTAATCCTTTTACCTTTTTCACCATATATTCATATATTTTACATCTATGCTAGGTAATATAATAGAGAGAAAATGAAGTTGAATACAACAGTGACATTCAAGTTACAATATATCACTTAACAAAAATGGGGGGAAAGGAAAAATACCTCTAAGGAAAGTTCACTTTCCTTAGAAATAATATATGAAGTGCTTAGAAACTAAAGATAAGTGTTGGACATTGCATGTTGTGGTCTTGAGGTAGCTTCAGCCCTGTGGAGATGGGCTCAGAAATGCAAACTCTGCTAAGAGGGCCATTTTCCCACAGTAAGCCTGTCCTCAGAGTTAACCTGACCACAGACATCATCACTTTTCTGCCAAACTGGAACAGCTGAGGAGCACGACTCACACATTAGATTCACAGATCCGCAAGGTTGCCAAGTGGGGGCTCATGAAGAGGCAGAAATCTGGAAATCCCATTAGTGACAGATGCAGCCCAGCATGCATGTCTGGGGAGGAACTGGCTGTAGCTCTTGGGACAAAGGCAGATTCATTGCAAATCGTGACAGTCACTCCAGACCAACCTGAGACCAACATGAAGAGGAGCCATGTCAAAGGGAAAGAGCAGATAAAGGCAGGCAGGTAGCAGCCATCCCCTTGTTTCGGAGTAGGCAAAAGAGGCCAATTGTCTGAGATAAGGGTTCAAGTCCTTGGAGGTTCTCAACCTGATATTTGAGGTAGGAACGAACCTAAGTGGCTGAATTTGAAAACTACCTCTACCACTTCACTTTGGGCAAGTCACTTTGTATGTCTGTGCATCTGTTTCCCATCTGCAGAATGGGGATTACACATTTTGGGTTGTTGGGATTAAATGAAATAATACTTATACACTGGCAATGGTAATTATCATTAATTGTGTCCCATATAAAATGAGGAATTAAGTGAAAGGATCTTTAAGTCTCTTTCTAATGCTAACATTCTATGATCATCTTAAAGCAAAAATATTTATGATTTTGGATTTCTGTTAACAGATCTAGCTATTCAACTGAAGGCATTGCCTGTGCACGTATTTTCACTTGCTTTTATGCCTATTAAAATCTCTGATGATATTCATGCACTGGCTCATGCAGAAGACGACTATTTTAACATAACCACTTTAACGTTTATAATCAGTGTAGCCACATGTTGAATAAGGAGGGCAATTTGGAGGCCTGATTTGTCTATTTTTCATCAGTTTTATCTTTCACAGAGAGTTCATTCAGGAAGGACAGGACTGAGGCCGAAAGGGGTGCACTGAAATGTGACAAGGGTCACATGACAGGCGAATTCTAGATTTAGAAGTTCAACGTGGAGATTATACTTGCTGAAAATATTCTTAATGTATATTTTAGTGGTAAATTGTTAGCATTCTTTCCATATTTCCTGACCTCAGCTATTCCCTTTCCTCCCCTGTGGTTAAGGGTAAAATTCAGGAATGGATAACTGTTAGAGAACCAAGGAGACAAGATTTTGCTTGTGGTCAGAAAAAAAAAAGAAAGAAAGAAAATTTCAGTTCCTTGGGAGCTGGTTTGTGAGACATCAGGGGTGGAGAGGCAGTGGGAAGAGGCCTCTCCGGGGCCCAGCTGAGGCTCCAACTCCCCATTTGTCTTAATTTTGCTTGTGGTTCTGCAGGCCCAGGGAAAGCACAAACTTGCACTAATGCAGCCCAGGCAAAATATTGGAAAGAAACTACAGAAAATAAAATCAATAAGTTGCAAAAGCAGATGAGACATTTCTGATAGAGACTATAATTTCTCAAAGCCAGTAACAGAGTCCTCAAATACATCTTCAAGGAACTTGACTTTATGGTGGTGTCACATTCATGACTCTCATAGTAGCAGTCAAGCTAGTATTGTTAAATTCTGATTTATAAGCACTTATATTGGATTTTTCCCCCTACCAGGACCTGAAATTTGACAGGACTAAGAATTTGCATGAGGAATTTCTGTTGCTTTGGGGGACTACAGGTGTCCAGTGACCAAGATGGTTACTTTTGATGACAGTTTTACATATTCCATTTTAAGGGGGCAAAGGTCACATGCATATGATTGAAATTTTGGTGGGGCCTCTAGCAGTTTCCATTACTTTATCAGATATGAAGAATTTCCCTGGAAAAAGATCTCCAATAAAATTATGAGTAAATCACTTGGACTGATCCCAGATGAAGAAACAAACCAATGTGCTTTTCAGCAATTGAAACCTTTACATTGTTCAGCCATATTTTAATAAATTCATTTTTTAAAAACGGCAGCAAAGCACAAATTGGCCTTTTCAATCACACAGATAACCAGATTTGTGAGGCAGGGGGTTGGAAAAGATGACGACAGTAATCCAGCAAATGTTTGATTTCTGACACCCACCCTCCCTTCCCCTCCAAGGAACAACTACTCTTTCAGAGCCAAGTCCTGACTCCAGGGCTGCCCACAGCCTTGCTCTCTGAAAGCCCTGCAGAAAGCCAGGGGAGGGGGGTGGGGGGGGGCGGAAGGCAATAATTTAAAAGAGATCACATTCACTTTTATTAAAAAACCAAAACAGCTGGGGCATTGATTTGCAAGCTCTGTAATGCCATTGGTATGCCTGACCTGGCCAAGATATTAAACAGATATTTAAGGAAATGTCATAAGTGTCTCAGGCACAAGCTTCGGCATATTCAAACAGCATTATTGTGCTTTGGGTAATTGTCTCCTTTATGTTTCGCTATGCGGAAAGAAGGGGAGGGAACATATACATGATTTACTGTGACACATCCCTTCTAATGAAAGCTTGTGCAGCTTGCCAGCACTCCTGGCTAATCTGTCCCCTCCCAGATGCTCAGCCATATGTCCCATGCTTGGTGTGAGCAACAATTGTGTTGGTGGAAGATGATTCTTGGGATCTGGGTATTTTTAACAGAAATCCCAGATAGCTCTGAGGTTGTTGGCTCAGGTAAGAAAAGCAGGAGGAAGAGGCCCATCAGTTTGAGTCTAAGTGTTTTTAAAGATGTTTGTGTGGTATAACCACAGGCTGGAGTGAGATCTACATTCTCCTCAGGGCTGGGAGAGATTGCTGAGAGTTCAGGCTTCATGTGTGGGGCTTTGCACAGTGCTGGCCTCCCGGCTCAGGTTCTCCTCTTCCTGCCTCTCCCCCAGCTGGCTGCTCGCTGACATCCGGCAGCAGCACATTCCTCAGTTGCCTGGACTTTGCATCCTAGCTTTTTCTCAGCTGCACACATTACTGCTCCATTCGAAGAAGCAGCTGCTTCTTTGACCGTGTGCATTTTAGCCCCTGCCTATTGCAACACTAGCTTAATTGGTTCTGCCTCTTGGAATGAAATCAACATTTACTCAACACTGACTATATTATATGTAAGATATAATTTTAGACCCTGTGAAAGATAGAAAGAAATTTGATATACAGCAGGGACTTTACTCAAGAAGTCTACAATGTAGTTATGAATTAATGCTCCCATCTTATGTTCTGGTAAGCCTTGGGCATCTATCTCCATCTATAAAATGGAGAGAATACTAGTACATAAGATTGCTGTAAATCACTGTGTGCAAAATGCTTAGAATAGTACATGCACATAATAAGCACTCAATAAATGTTAGCTAGTTTTGAGCCCTAGTTGAAGGAAAGAAGGGAAAAAAAGAAGAGCAAAATAATAGTAATCTGTCATACCCTGTGATGAGTTTTATATATGTTAACTTAATCCTCACAATACCACGTAAGATGAGTAGTATTATTACCCTTTCCTTTTTTAAAAGATTTTATTTATTTATTTTTAGAGAGAGGAGATAGGAGGGACAAAGAGAGAGAGAGAAACATCGATTAGTTGCCTGGCACCAGCAACCTTTCAGTCTGCAGGCCAGTGCTCCTTCCGCTGAGCCATACCAGCCAGGATGCTACCCTTTCATTGTTGAGTGAAAGGACCTCTGCCAGGTTAATAACTTGTGCAAGTTTCCAGTGTTGACAGAGTTTATAGTCAAGGTCAAAACTACTCTGTGCCAAAGCCTATGATCTTGAAAAGCAAATCATTTAAAATTAAAATAATGTTTCCAAAACATCAGAGGATGTATGGCAAGGTGGCATCTGATGTATTTCCCAAAATATTGCATAGGACAACATTCCATATGGGACATCAGAGCAAGAAGGCTGACTGGAAGGGTGGGGCTGGCTGTGTGAGCATTCGTAGGAAGCAGAAAACTGCCCTCCTGCTTAAGAGATGGAGCACAAGCTGCTTGACCAAAGTTAAGAGCTCAAGAGAGTCTAAAATTGGCAGGTTTGAATACTTTCTGGTGGGCAATGGGAGTCAATTAAGTGTCTTAGCAGTGCTTTAGAAAGATTTGCTTTAAAATATTGCCTAAACTAAGCTGCAAGGTAAGACTCCATTAGAGGGCTATTGTCATCTTCTTTATAAGAATGATCAGTGGTCTCCTTGATGATGGTAGCAGGAGTAACAGGTAAGCAGGAAACCAAAGTGGTGATGGAAGAGGGTTAATAAAGATCTTTGCCAAGATCTGGGTAGGGCTGTACTTGACCATCAGGGATACAGTCATCTTCTGGAACTAGAAACAGCAGGCAGCTCTTATCACCTCAAGACCTGAAGGGGCAGAGGGCGAGGAGCAATTTCTAGATTCAGGGAGGGGAGCTAGATGGGAGGGCCATCTGGCAGGAGCTGTGACTCTGGGTGGAGGGACACAGCCAGCATGCCATAAGCAGCCTGGAAAGTGAATAGCCATCTTTCCCTCCTCCCTCCTCTCTCCTGCCAGTGCCCTTGGGTAAGAGAGCCCTTTGCCGCTCTCCACACAAGCCATTATTTCTGAGCAGAGAACAGGATGGAGAAGAGTAGAGGGCGTACTGTGGGGTGCAAATGGAAATCCAACACAAGAGGTATGTTATGAGATTAGATCATTCACATGGCATGGTGACTGGCACACAGAAGATACTGAACACTGGATGGTAATTATTACTTTTTATTGTTTTCCCTGCTTTGATTGGCTTGTTCTCCTTGTGTCCAGCTCAGCTCCCTGGCCTCATGGCAAACAAAAAAGTTTTCAGATCCCTGAAGTAGCATGAGAAGTGACTCACTAAAAACTCAATTGAGTTTTTTGCCTGAAATCTTTGGCCTCTATTTTTTTTCAGGAAGCTTAAAAAAAAAAGAAGAAGGCTTGGAAATCATCTTTTTAAAACACAGCCTTTGTGATTTGTTTTATTGGAAAGTTCTTAACAGAGGAAAGGGGCTTGTTTGTTTAGATTGCTATGCAACAGAAGGCGTTGAGTAAATGGTTTCTCAGCTTTTATTATTTTAAACTTCACACAGGAGAAAATCGATCCAAGTTTAAGAAAGAAAGAAGGAATGGGCTATAGACTTTAGTGTTTTCAAAATTCAAAATGGCATTGCAAATAATAGAACCTTCAAACAAACTTTCACGTATAAAAAACTACGTTCACAATTCCCACTTCCAAGGGAAAATCAATAAAAAAAGGTTTTCACCTACCCAAACAGATTTTTTCAGCCAATTTATACACAACATGCTAAATAATCTTCACTTTCAAACAAATATCAGCCAAAAGAAAGTTAAGTGGCTGTGAAAGAATTATTTTTCATCCCCCTTTCTGGCCCTCAGAAGGCACAAAACACAAGTAGGAGGAAGTAGTCAGAGGTGGAGGGAAGGGGGCAGACACCTCCTCGAATTCTCACCCTATTTTAAGCTCAATCATTAGCTTTGTTTACAAAGCTTCAAATTCCCCATTGAACTATTTTTCATTATGCCAAGAGGTGTCTGGTTGACACGCATATTGCTCCTGCCTCTACCAGATTGGCAGCTTTGACATAATTTCTAAATTTTCTATCCAAGCTTGAAGGGCTAAGACATATGGGTAAAGTGCCCTGAACTTGGTTAAATCAGACATCTAGAAGCCAGTGGTGGGGAAGGAGCACAAAGGTTGGGAGAACAATAACACTCAGCAACCAGCAAAACAAACTTTTGTCTGGCTCAAGAAAGCACTGCAACAGCCATCAGCTCGTGTGGCACCAGTTCATTGCTTACTGAACAATGTCTTACTGCTTTACCTAATGTCAGAATATACAAAAAAGTATAAAAAAGAAAATAAAAATAATTAAAATACAGCTACCCAAAGACTACAAATACTTTGATACATTTTCTTCCAATTTTTTAAAAACACATGCATAGGCTATGTGCATATGCATATAAGATTACAAAGAAATACAACCAATGTTTTTCATACTAAAAAACAGGATTATTTCACATGTCCAGATTTATGTCTTGAATTTTAGGCCTCACATTATATTTATGTATTTTCCTGTGTCATTGAATTATCCTTGGTATGGCTATTTTAAAAAATTGGCTACATAATAATTAGTCCTCCAGATTTGGCATAATTTGTTTAAACAATCTCATATTTTTAGCATTCATGTTATTTCCAATTTTTACTGTTACATATAACATTATGATGAATATTCTTAAAATAATATCTGTAATTCTCTCTGTAGCATAAATTACTAGAAGTGAAATTATTGGGTGAAAAGCACATAAACGTAGAGCCTAAACTGCCATCTAGAAAGTTATGCCAACTCTTGGTCTTATGGGCAGCTTGTGAAAATACTTCATTACACTTCACTGATCCTGAAAATTATCATCTTTAAAACTCTTTGCCCATTTGAGAGGTGGAAAATGGTGTCTTGCTATTTTAACATTTTATTTTTCTGAGCATTTATTTGCCATGCCAAACCAGCTTTGCCATCTTTGAGAAAACTGATTGTCTTTCGAGTGGGCTTCAGAGTGTAGACTCCCTCAGAAGAGTCCACTTCCATGGGACATGTGAACACAGCCTTCTTACCATAAATGTCACAAAGTTCCCATCAGCCATCATTTTAATAATAATGCCAGACAATGGGTTCTTTTCTGACATATTTTGTAATTGTAGTCACACCAGCTTTCAAAGCCTGGTGTACCCTGGATTTACCAGCACTGTCTGTGGCAAGAGACGCTGGCCGTTCTCCAACCCAGGATGACAAGTGAGCATCTCTGTCACTCTCAGCTCACAGGGTGATAGGACAGGGACGTGGGTATCCATCAGCAACCTGACACTCATTCTTCCCTCACACTTCAGGGATTCCTCATCTTCATGCCAGAACTCCCTTGAAAGTCGGGTGAAGTCTATAGACCCCCCCTCTCAGAATAATGCCTGTAACAGTGTAAAGTAAAATGCACAGAATTATAAAGGAATCTAATTATATTGAAATTTTGTTATCAAAATACTTATAAACATCTGTGGCATAATAATATCTGTACTTATTTATTAAACATGAAATAAAAGATCTATTGGCAGATGTAAAAACTACCATAATTACAAAATGGTAATGAGGGTATTTCAAGATGTCTACCACAATTAATATAATATGCAAATATTTACTATTTCTATTAGTGACAAAGTCCAAGTACTGCAAATACTGTTGTGATTTCATAACAAAGGAAATGCTGCCTTTCAGTGGGAGGTTAGTAAAAGATGTAATTTTTTTTCCCATCATGGCATGTCTGAGTTCTCCCCATGGACCCAAGGTCACATGAAGCCCTGAAAGCAGGAAATTATATAAATGCATTATCTTCACCTCCTCCCATTTCTAGAAATGTGACATTTTTTCTGGGCCCTATCCATTACTTTTTTTGCTCTAATTACTACCATTCTGGGAAGCTGTTGGAACAGGGCAGTAGGGTTGGCCACAGTGGAAGATCTTAGTCAAAGGCTTGAAGCCACTGTGTTAAAAATATTGTACTTGATGAAGTTGCAGACCTGCTCATAAGCCATGTCTAGGACTGCTCCGCCATGCCTGAGAGCAGGGTACTCCAGGTTCTAGCTGCAGCTTTGCCACTAACCAGCTGTGTGACCTTGAAAAGGCCTTTTGATGGCCCTGAGCCTTGATTTCTTAACTCAAAAAATACTTTGAAAAAGATGATCTCTACAGCTCCTTACAGCTCTCACAATATTTGACTTTAGAACTTTAAAAACATCCATTGTCTTTGGATGATTTATATATCTTTCTAAGAGTTTTTTAGCATCTAGCATGGAAAGCCCTACCTGTTTTTTATTTATTTATTTTTTTATATTTTTACTGTGTGTGTACATTACATTTAAAATCAAAATAGTAGTTTTTAAAAATTTTTATTATTGTTCAATTACAGTTGTCCCCATTTATCCCCTACTAATCTCCCCTGCCCTACCTACCCCCACCTTACCTGTTTTTTAAAATAAAGTTTATATCTTCTTATGTCCCTGTCCTCCTTCCAAAACAAGAAACTTGCTTTCCCTTAAAGTAAAAGAATTGTTGTGTTGATTCTAAAGCAGAACTTTGAAGTTTCTCTGGAGCTTCAGTTTGGCACACCGCCTCCCATCAGCTATGAATGCCCAGGACAGCTGCTCTCCTTTCCAGCCTCGGTTCTAAAGTTCCCCAGCCTCTGTTCATGGAGCATTCTTCCTTACTCAATAGCTGGGTATTCCTGCTTGTGCTGTTTCCCCTGAGGCCTTCAGCATGGACTTCTTGACTCTCTGTGTGGTTGCACTGGACAAATGGAGTAAAGTATTCTGTTTTCCGGCTCAAACACAGTTCACATAGCAAATATTTCTCATGGATTTTCCTTCCTAATCACCCAACATTTTTAAACCCTTGGCATTCTGCTCTGTTCAAGTGGTTGAGGCCAGATTCAGGGACAGCCTAAGTAAGCTTCAGGTGTCAGCGTGAACAGGAGTGCTGGGTGAATGAGGGGGACTGGAAGGAGCTCTGTGAGCTCCTTGGGCCCCAAGAACACTAACGAGACTAAAGAGAGAGGTGCAGAGGCAGCCCTGCCCTTGGCAAGCCCAGGCAGGGTTCCCTTTGATGTGAAGTCTTGCTTGATATTGCTTTGTGTGTCTGCATTTGTCCTTGGCAGGCAGAAGGCAGTTCCTTTCCAACAATGAGGTGCCCTTGTGTATTGCTGCCATCCACTGATGCATACAAGCAGCTCCCAGGGTGATGGGAGGGGGGGTGAGGCTGGGGCTGGCTATGGGGGTGGGGAGGAAGCTCAAGGAGAACCCAAGTGCCAAGGATGTTAGCAAAGAAGCTGAGACTGGCCTGGGAGTTTGAATCAGGGTTCTCAAAACATCTTACCTTGAAGTGGAACAATTTGAGAGGGATACAGAGTAATTCAGGGCAAAATATTGAGTGATTTCCTTTGATTAAAATGTAAAGAGGTTCAGAAATATGGATTGCAATTGCCTCAAGTTACACTGGGTGAAATAGTGGCTTGTTAACAATCACAATTGGCTAGGCTTTTCTTAGGTTCTATGAACATTAATAGTGCTGCTCTCTAAATATATCCAGTTCTTCGCCCTTTCATGCACAAGGTAGATAGTACTTCCTGGTCTCCTTGTGGTTTGATAGGAACACATGACTAGTTCTACCCAATGAGTAGAAATGACATGAGTCTGTTCCTGGTTGGGCTAGTGAATTACTGACACAAGACCCTCCAGAGCTCTCTTTCTCTTCTGAACTAGAGACTACCAGTGTTTGAGATAAAGCTCCTCCATCAGCCCAAGTCTTTCAATGTCTACAATGTCAGAGTCCACCTGCCTACCCACAAGGGACAAGTAGCATGAGCAAGAAAGCAACTTTTTCAGTTTAAAACCAGTGAGATTTGAAATCTGTTGTACTAGCTAAGCTAGACTATTGTAATTGCTGAAGGCCCAGAAGACTCTCCTTTCCATGTCTCTTGCACTCACAGAGAGTAGATGTTGAATTATATTGAACTGATCCTCCCCTTCCTTGGGAAAGCATCATCCCCACCTTATCAGGCAATAGAAACTTTCACAGCCAGGGAATTTTTCTAAGGAGTAGCATTGTAAGTCGCTGTCTGTGGTTGCATCTCAAAGCCTTAAGCTTCAGGAAGCCCAAAATGTTGTAGATAAGAGCTAAGATCTCAGAAGATACAGGATGTTCATTGAGTCTTGCTTAGCCTAAAGGGAGTAAAGAGAGAAATTTCATCAACAGGATGCATGAATTAAATGTCTATTTTCATATATTTCTGTGGCCAGAGGGCTTCAGTCCCTGAAAAGGTTTTAAAGTAAAAGCAGAAAAAGTAGAAAAGGAAAAGGAAAAATATGGTTGGAGAAAACTCACAGACTGAAAAGGACCCTGAAAGAATACTGGCTGGAAATCAGAAGTGACGCAGTTTACACGACAAGAGGTGACCTGCAGCCCTGGTCAGGCACAGAGCAAGAGACATTGATCAGAGCTTCATGTGAAATGCACAAAGGGCCTCAGGGGATCCAGAAAACTTCAAGGAAAAGATTGTTTCCAAGAACTACTGACCGGAGAAGGGCAATACAGCCTGAAACCCTCTTGGGAAAGCATCTATAATTCAGGTCAAGGTGCCTTTACAAGAGGCAGTACGGAAGTTTATCTTGAGGGGCCCAGTGAGGTGTTAAATTTTCAGGTAGACATATGAGAGGGGGAAAGTCAGGTGGTCCAGGGTAGGTTGATAGAGAAAGATTTTTAAAGGTAAAATAACTAATGTTAAAAGAAGTACTCCAAGCAGGAAAAAAAAGGGCAAAGTGACAACAACAAAAAAAAAAAAAAAGGCATCAGCAGTATTATTACCAGGATGGGGGTGGTGTTGGAAGCTGAGAGCCCAAGAAAAGGAAAACTTCAAGCTTCCACATGAGGGGGGACTGGATGGTTACAGCGATGTGGCAGGGCAAGAACTTTCTACCAATATCCTTTCTTGTCTCCTTCCTCTGGAAGAAACCTTCCATTTTCAGCTGAGTACATAGCTACACAGAATACAGATTGCATTTCTCACCTTCCTCTTCAAATAGATGTGACCATTGTGAACAGAGGAATATAAGCAAATGTCACTTGTGATTTCCTTAAAGAGAGGGGTCAAACTCTTTTTTTCTTTTTCTCTTTCTACTGGCTAGAATGCAGATATGACAGAATGAGCTAGAACAGTGATCTTGAACACTGCAGTGGAAGCACGTATCAAAAATAGAACTACAAGAGGTTCCTGATGCACACGGAACCACCACCCCACTTTTGGCTTGCTTTCCCATAAATGTTGTTTACGTGAAAGAAAGAAATGTATGTCCGCTTCACTTAAGTTACTGCCAAAGATTGGGTTTTCTGTCATTTATAGATGAACCTCATCTTTACTGATTCAAAAAGTTATCTCTGAATGACAGAATTATGGATGATTTTTATTTCCCCCTTTATAATTTTCTGTACAGTAGTTCTCCCTTATCCCCAGTTTCACTTTCTGTGATTTCAGTTACCCATGGTCAACTACCATGTGAAGATATTAAATGGAAAATTCCATAAGTTTTAAATTGTACATGGTTCTGAGTAGTGTTATGAAATTTTGTGTAGTCCCACTTTACGCACTCCCACCCCCTCCCAGGGGCTGTGAATCACCCCTTAGTACAGAGTATCCACATTGTATATGCCCCTGCCCCCGATTAGTTACCTAGGGGCTAAGTTATTAGATCAACAATCACATTGTCATAGTGATTGTGTTCAAGTAACCCTTACTTTATTTAATAACGATTCCAAAGCCATTTATCACATAACTTTTACTTCAGTATACTGTTATAATTGTTTTATTTTATCACCAGTTATTGTTGTTAATCTCTTACTGTGTGCTTCATCTGTAAATTAAACTTTATCATAGGGATGTATATAGAGAAAAGAACAGTACCTATAGGGTTTGGTACTATCTGCAGTTTTTCAGGTATCCACTGAGGTTGTTGGAACATATCCCCTGGATAAGATGGGTTTTCTACAATGAATATATATTATTTTTGTAATTGGGAAAAAGTGTTTTTGAGGTAAAGGAAGGAGAGGACTGAGAACAAGTCCTGCACCAAGACAGACTGAAAGACGTATTGATGCCCTTGGTGGTGCAGAAGACCTGTGACTTGAACTTCTTGCCTTTCATCCCATAATGACTTGTCCCTGAATAACTCTCACCCTCGTCTCTGCAAGTTTGCTTGTCTCCCATTCCTGTCAGTGTTCAGCGAAAGAAACAGAAACCATTTTAGGTACTGTAAGTAGAAAGGAATTTAATACAGGGCATTGGGTGCTACCAAATCATTGGAAGGGCTAGAGACATGTAAGTGAGGAGGCCTGTTAGAAATATCATGCCACTTGTAGTTTTTTAGGTTATAACTCTGTTAGCAGGAAAGCAGAGGTCAGAATCATTGTTGACACCCAGAGGTCAGGAAACTGTTGCCAATTTCACAGTTGTCCCACATTTATGAAGCTGGTCATTTGACAGTTGGAAGAAGTCTGTCCACAGCAAAAATTAATTTCTTCCAGAATGTGCCACTGCTGTAGAAACAAAAGTGGTCTCCACCTGCATTTCACCTTCCAAATCTCATGGGAACATCTCAAACCCTGGAAGGAAGGGAGCCTGAGAATGTAGTTGTTAGTTTCCTGCCCCTGTGACACAGTGAACACGCAGGACGGGGTGGATGTGAGTACCGAGTGCCAACAGAGCGTCTGGTCCCCTCCTTGTCTGTTCCCTGTAACATGTCACACATTCTCAATAATTTTCTTACAGGGCTTCCTTGCTCATGTATTTCTCTATAGCCAATTAAAATATTGTTGTACATTTATTACATCCTAATACCATGTTAGGCACTTCAGAGTGTGCAGAGAGGTAGCCTGGTTCAGATCAGATGACGCCTCATCTGCTCATGAAACACATGTTCAGTGTCTATTGGGTACTCAAAAAACATCGATAGCTCCTCATTATCTACCAAATAAAGTCCAAGCACCTTCATTTAAAACCTAACAGACTCTCCAAAATCTGACCTCAACTTATGTTTTCAACCTTATTTTTCCACTTAATGAGTTTATAAACTGGACTATTTTCTATTCTCTATACATATGTCTCTCTTTTCTGCCACCAACACTTTAGCTGCACTAGAATTGTCCTTCTTTCCATCTCCCCGTGTCAAAACGTTGCTGATCCCCTAATGTCTAACTCAAGTGCCACCTCTTCTATGAAGCCTTTCTTGATGCCATACAGCTGGAGATAATCCTTCATATCAGAATCCCCCCGAACTTGATCTATATTTCTGCCATGGGATTTAAAACTGTTCACCTTCTATGAAATATTTTTGTATAAACATCATTTCCTTTCTAAGTAGACCACAGTCCATAGCAGAGCAAGGATTATTTCTTATTTATTTTTGATTCCCCCATGCTACCATAGTGTTTATTGAATGAATAAAATGTATACTTGGAAGACAGTTATATTCTTAAAGATTTTATAACTATTAGCAGGAATATTTTAAAAAGCAAATCACTCTCTGTTTCTTAGCATATGAAATCTGAAAATCTTTGCCCAGAATTTCATACTCCCAGCTAACTGATATTCCACCTCTTAATTCTTTAACTTTCTGTGACAATAAATAAGCTTTTTTGTTCTCCTCACATATCTTGTTCATCTTTCATTTTCTGTTATTCTTGCAACTAAGTATGTAATTTGTATGATGTTATTTTCCATTTGTTATTAAGGCCCAAATAAGATGGGAATGCCACCTTAATAACTGTAACAATAAAAAGCAATTTGCAAATTGTTTCTGTTTCTAATCAAACAATTAATGCTTGATATGCAGCTTGATTATAAATTATGAAGAATTATTTCACAAGTATATTTTAAAATTTTATGTCAGGAGGCCCCATTCACCAGCTCATTTTATTTAGTAATATCTCCAATTATGAACAAGTCCTAGACCTTAATCCTTTTCATCAAGCAAAAGACCTCAAACATGAAATTAGGCACAAAGCACTATAATTAAATTCTGCTTTGTTCCCACCCAGTGCAGAATTTTCCCTTTATTAAAACAACAGTGATGTAAGTGTTCTGGTTTCCTTTCTCAGATACATGTTTTATGGTCCCCTCATCCTGGCTGGTTCACAGGATCTCCAAGGGAAAGTACATCTCCCCTCCTTTGAGCTTTTATCCGCTAGGGTCTCGCCCATTGCACCTAGCATTCCAGTCCTCAAGCAGAAAGATTTCAAATATTGCTTATTTCAACTACATACTACTGAAAATAGCATGAAATAAGTTGTGATTGGTTACTTTGTGTAAAGCTGTCCCTCCTAATATTACCTAAGCAACTACTGTTCACTATTCAATAAAATTTGTTTCTAAATTTTTCTAAAAATATACCTAAATCTATTATGAACAATAACACTGTCTGGAGTTACAAAATGAGTAGGCTCATAGCCAGCAACAGAGCTGCATAGATCTGGGCTGTACATACTATCATTGACAGGGACAAAGTGCAAGGGGAATATAGTAGAAAGAATGATTACTCCTACTGGGGATCATCTTCCTCAAGCATGTGTTGGTGAATTTGTAGAAGGAGCACTTAATCCTCCTTTCTCGCTAGTTGGTTGTTATTATATATATATATATATATATATATATATATATATATATATATATCCTTATCAGCAATGCAGGCTTTTGTGCTCCAGGTAGGTTTGGGCTGGAGATTACTGCCTTAAACTCCCTGTGGTCCCATTCTTATTCAAAGTTCAATTGTGAGATGTAATATTTATGAAGGAGTGGTGTAAGGGTATTGCTGTCCATATATTACTCTAGATAGGCTGTGTTACCCTCGGATTAAATCAGATCAAAACATTGATGTAATGTTTTGATTCTTTATAGACTTACATTCTCTAAATCTGTGTGTTAGCCTAAGCATCAGCCTGTGGACAGAAACATGAAATTCCATGGAATATGATGGAACTTGCTGCTGCATTTACTATGGGGCCAATGTTTAGGACATAGTCTGAGGTATCACACAATATCCTCATTTTGAAGACATTCAAGAATGAGGTTGCTCAACATCAGGAAAACTGTTCATATCATGTGTAAAAGACACTAACCTAAAGCCATTTCCAAGGCCTTTCTTGCCCTCTTTTCTTTACAAAGTCCAAAAAAGACACATGCTTACTTTCCAGTCTCTCTTATAAGGAGGGGTGTTCATAGGATCCAGTTCTGGCCATGAAATATAGAAGGGAGTCTGAAAGCAAGCTTCTTGGATGGAAATTACTTTCCTGATGAAAAATCCATATGGAAGAGAGAGCTCTGTCCTTACCTCTTCCCTCTGCCTTGGTCAGGATATGATGTCGAGGTACAGCAGCTCAATTGAGGCAATGAGGCTACAAGAGTGATGAAAAGCAAGCAGAGAAGACAGAAAAAGCCTTGGTCTGCAATAGCATGAATGAACAACTGCCCACCTCTGCATTTCTTAAGTGAGAATAATAACCACCAATTCATATTACTTTGGTTTTGTGTTACTTGAAGCCTAATATACCCTAACCAATAATTCAACAATTAGATTAATTTTTACTTTATGGATTATTTTAAGTCTTGTAATTAAACATGCCTCGGTCTTAACTTTGGTGATGAAGATGTTACAAAATTGTAACTTATGTCTACCATGAAACTATTTTATCTGTGAATTTTTATCTCTGGAATTTGCGTTTATATCCATGTTTTCCTTTCACCCTGACTTTTCCAAGTATTTATTTTATTATTTTGTATTACATGCATTTTAAAAGTCAAATTTTTTCTAGAACACATAAACCAAAAAGTCAAACTCTGCTGGGAAATTGAGGAGTAGTTGTTTCAATAAAGATTTCACAGAGGAACAACATCTGTGCCTCATTCTTTAGTTACTCACATTCAGTAATTCCAATAATTCCTAAGGTTTTAACTAGAGGGAATCTGTAAAGCAGTTTTAAAAATGGCCTATTCAAGATTCTCTATGAAATGCAGAAGTCTTAAGATCTTAAACTAGGGCAAACACAGACTTCATGAGATTTTTGACCCTCTTGACATAGATAAAATATTGTACATACAAATGTATATTTTCCTGGGTAAAAGTCTGAGGCTTTCATCAAATATGTGAAGCCTGTTATTCCAAAAAAGGTGAAGTAACTCTGAGCTAATTGTATTTACCCTTTTGGAGTCCCCCTCCTCCAAATCACCGTTGTGGTTTATTTGGGTTTTTGCTTTTCTGTCAAGACCTTAAACTTCTGTCAGAATGTGGATACGTGCTTCATTCTGGGAGATGACACTCAGTAAATGTTAGTTGACTTGCATTGATATTTAATTATTTACACTGCATTTGGTGTCTGGAACGGCAGTCTCTGGTTGATGATTCTGGAAGGTCTGAATCCATTGGCAGCATCCCAGTGGGCTTGGTGTGTTGTAGACACACAAATCAAAGTATTGTGAGGGAGGAGAAAAATCATTCCCCTCTAGGATAATGCATTTTTCATGAGAAACAGGTCATTACAGAACCAATGCTAGTGCTTGCTCTCATCTACCTCTTCATCTTTTCTCTTGTCAAATTGTTTTGTCTCCTTCTTCATCTCTTATGGTGTTTCCCCTGCTTTATTGCTCTGCATTTGATTATTTTACCATCTCCTTCTTTCTAATATATTTAAATAATTTCTACATAATCTGTATCTCTGAACTATTTTTCTGTGTATCTGATTCCTGTTCCTTTTTCATTATGGGCATCTGTCTCTTCGTTAGCTGTAGTACCTATACTGCCATGTTCCAATTGCTACATGGTACAGATTTTCTCAAACTTATCATTTAAATTCCTAACACATAAAAAGACAATGTTCATATCTTGTTTTTCCATGATACTTTGATTCCCCCTGAAGATTTAATTTAACTTCCCACTGTAATATTTTCCTATTTCTTTTTACATCTGTGAATAGAGTCATTAATTTACTTGTACAAATTTTCTATTCTGTCATGCAAATTCTGTGGCAATTTCCTCCCAAATGATGGGCTAGAAGCAATCAATCCATCATATTTCCTAGTGCAACTTTCTCTGGTTTTTGAGGAAAGAGATTTCTGTCATGAAAGGGGTGACTCCTATGAGGGAAACAATATATCAGTGAAAAAATTTCTTTCAAGTTTTTGTTGAGAGTTTTTTAAATTCATTTGTTTGTTTTTAAGCAGCTAAGTTGCAGATTTTATCAAAATTTAATTACATGCAGAGAGTAAACATCTGGAAACCATCCTGGGCAATCAGTGTGAATTTATATGGTGAATCAGAGACATATCATATGCTAGAGTTTAGAGATTGCAATCTTAATGATCTGTACATTATTCATAAAAGTCTTTGTTTTAAATCTGTTTTTAAGAAGTAATTAGAATTCAAGGCATTCAGGAGACAGGAAACTTACCACTTTATTTCTTATTTTATGTATATCTCCCTTAGGACATGAGGTTGTTGGAAGAGAGAGTTAAGCATCAGTTTGTTTTTGGTGTGTCTGCTTTTTTCTTTAACTCATTTATTTATGAAATGTAAGAAGCAGTGGGGATCCTAAGTAAGACAAGTAAGCTGGAAAACAATAAAACTTGAAAATTACTCAGGCGTGAAATCTCCTTGAACTAAGGAATGCTTCCAACATTAAGTTCTCTATAAGCATAAACTATAAATGATAACATTTCAAAATTAGTTTTTGAAGGAAGGTTCATAATAGGAAACTTGATCATCTAAAATCAGCCAAACCTACCTCCTTCTTAACCTAAAATAATAGTCTACATCCCTACATAATATGACCTAAAAATAATAGACTGCATCTCACCCCTATGGTAACTTGGCTTGAGCCCAAGAATTAAAACACACATGACACTTAGACTTGCATCCAAAAAATAGAAGTGTCATTCTTTCTCCTAAGCTGTCATAGCTCGGTAAGCCTCTGAGTCTCTGTAATCCTAATTAATGTTCATCGTTTTCACCGTTCCAGTGTGAAAAATGCAGAGCAGCAACACTCTGCTGGGAATCGGGTTTTCAAGAAGCTGCTGTTTCAGAAGGTGTGTCTCAAACTCTCTATTCTCAAACTCTCTATTAGTCTTTCATTCTAAAAGGGATTATGTGTCTTCACTCTGTAAATTGATCACCTGCAGAATTAAACAGCTGACACAGGAAAGAAAAGTTAACCCAAGGAAAATGCTGGGTTTTTATTTTTTTCATTTTAAGAATCATATGCATATAGGCCACAAAACGTTAGAGGTGGGAGAATAATAATAAGGAAATGGTAAAGCATAGGGAGGAGCCGGGAAGAGATGAAGGTGGGAAAATAATGGAATGAGAAAGAAAGCAACACAAGTGGGAGAAGCAGACAGCAGGGTTGCATTCAGACTTTTGTGAGCCCTGGGAACTTTTGTTCTGTGGGCTCTTCCTAAGAAAATATTAAAAATTAGATTTCACTACTGCAATGGAATAAAGATGAATATACTTCTATTGTGTATTAAAGTGTTTTTCAACCTAAAAGTTTTTTTGTTCTGACTTTAAAAGACATAAAAACATTTTTGCGTGCTCCTAAAAGTATTGTGAATCAAGCCTCTGTTGCCCACGGTGGCTAAGTCGGCCCTACAGAGAGTGTGGGGAAGCACTCTGCTTAAAAGTGAGGGGCACAGCTAAAACTAGGGATGTAAAAGTTCAGTAAGTGTATATATTTGTGTATCTCTACCATCTAGATCTGAATTATGTATTAAATTATCCATAATCATACCAGCTAAACTTTATTGAGCAGTTAACATGTGCCAAGCACATTACATGTTTTGTCTCACTCATTCCACACAGTAACCCTGAAGTTAAGCAGAGGAAGATCTACCTTGAAGTTTTAGGGTCCCTTATGAGCACTTGCTCCTTCCAAGGCTCTGTACCCAATTTCTAAGAGAGCAACTCAAGATTGTGTATGTTTGGAATTCTATGAAAACCTGAGTCTGCCCATCTCTATAGACAGGCTGAATATATTCCCCTAATTCACAGTTGAGCTCATTGAAACACAAAAAGGTTAAGTGGTTTTAAGAATGGTTAGGGTCATAAGCCTACTTGTCGAAGGATAAACTCAGGGAGATTGTTTGACTAAAAGCAAAAACAAAAAAATCTTGAGTCGTAGGCTAGAATTCAGAATTGGATCCAATCATAAGTATAAAGTGCCCAGAACACCATTTTTTTTCACTCTCCCCAGGTAATCTCTTTAAATTCCCTGGTTTTACCTGTTCCCCACTGTCTGGAGACCATGAAATGTATACCTTCAGCTGTTTCAGTTAAGATATTTTCAATTGTTGTTAATAAGATCCTCACACAAATGATCATAAAAGATACAGAAATGCTCCCAGAAGACACAGCCAAGAAGTGGTATAAGCTTCCAGGATGGCTGCTGCACAAGCTCAACAATGTCCTCAGGGAAGCAGATTCTCTCTGTCTCCACTCTGCTGTCCACAGGGTTGACCTAATCCTGTGTCTGGGTATCTTTGGGGCTGTAGGGAAGTTGTTAGGATCACCAGGACTGCAGGCTCCCTCATCCAAATCCACTGGAGGAGAGAAAGCCTGGATTCCCACACCTTTCCCAGAAGCCTCTTGTGACTTTCACTGATGGAAATCAGATCACATCCCTATTCCTGAACCAATTACTGGCAAGTAAGATTACTTATAGATCAGTACTTTTATATCACTAAGGCCCATCTTTGAGAGGTCAATTTCCCAGGTCATATTGAGAGAGGAGTGGAACTGGTGTTGGGAGTCAGCAATAATGTCTACTGTGTCGGCTCCAGACCTCATACAATGAGTGCCCAGTGAGGGTCTCCCCACCTTACTTTCACAAATTTAGGACAACATTTCCAAAGTTGGACTCATGGTATTACTTTAGAGACAGTTCCTTATCCCATATGCCTTATTTTGATCAGAAATACAAAAGCAGAACTCAGAAAGCAATCCTCAACTTCTTTCAGTCCCTCACTCCCCAACCTTATACCCAGTCAGTCACCAAAACTATCCACCTGTAGTATCCTTGGCATCACCTTATTTTACACCTTTATCGGTCCTTACTTGAATTATTGCAATACCCTCCTGCATGGCCACGTTAACTCAAGTCTTCTTTGATCCATGTCTCCACTGCTACCAGAATTCTGTTTCCAGTACAACTTCTTTTTGTAGTTCCCCATTAGCTTTGGATATGGCTCCAAAGCTAATACATTTATGTATTCATTCAGCAAGTACGTATTGGGGGTTTCCAGGTTCTGAGCTCAGTGATGTGGGAAAAAAAAGAATGAACAAAAGAGATGGGGTCCCTGCTACCATAGGAGTTTACAGTCTATGGCATGCCAGATAGAGTGCAATAGGAGTCACCTGTGGGGATGTCTTGATCCACAGAGCATAGCCATTAGCAGTTGTTTTTTTGTTTTGTTTTGTTTTGTTTTTTAGGAAATCAGCACCTTGAGTTTGGTGGGAGGGACCTGCTAAAAGAGAAAATAGCAGTACTCTCAGTGTTTCCAGAATTCCTTCTACCTTGTTAAATTACTCATTGTATTGTTTTCATAGTATAGATTCCAGTCTCTCATTTTAGACTATCGTTTCCTTCAACTTTATATCCTCAAAGGCTAAAATTTCTGTGCAGCTTATTATTTTCAGTTTAACTATCTGTTTATTTATACCCTGCCTTTGTTTCCCAGCTCCAAATATTTGGGGTTGCCTGATGCATAGTAAGAATGTAAAAAATGTCTTGAACACTTTTACAAGTTAAAAAATGAGACCCAGAAAGGTTAAAACTTTGACTAAATTAAACCAGAAATTTCCTCTGAAAGCTCTATAAAGTTGGAAGCATTATCATGAAAGGTGAGTTCCCCACCACAGGAAGTGTCTGAGGGCAGGCTGGGAGCTGGGGGTCATAGAGACCCTTAGGCTAGTGATTATAATCCTTTAAAGAACTTCTTAAATACATTTGTAGTGATTTTATCTCTGAAGTTCAAGATTTTAGAGAATTTTTGGTTAATATCTATAAATATTTACATAAAGAAGTTTAATAGGTTCTAGGCAAATATATACTTTAATGAGAATCCAAAATTATGTTTAACTATATAATGTAAATTTGCCTTTTTGAATATAAATGTGTTTATATTTATTATATAAATAATAAAAAAACATATTTTGAATGTGTTTCAGAAAAGTAGCGTTAACTGAGTGAGTTGTAACGAATGCCCTGATTGACTAACACACTTGCAGGAAATCCCATGGAGCCATCCAAAGTTGTCAATGAAACAAGAATTAACCTTGAGGAATATGTAAATATATGGATGCTTCTAATGAGTATGCTAAAATCATGTGAAATATCTCTCATCAGCATGAACAAATATTTGTTAGGTTTATTATGTGGATGGAATAAAGAAGATATATAAAAAGTATTAAATAACCAAAAGCTGAATATTACCTCAGCAGGCTCCTTGGGTTCTTAAATGCAGTTTTTATTTATCATTCATGACATTTTATTGGACATTTTTCTCATAATTATAAGAAAAGTAATTATGGAAAATTATTGTTCTTACTTGGACTGTGCAATGAAAATTCCTGGAATACATTTTTGTATAGAGCAGAATGAAATTGTACTAAAAAAACAACTTTGAAAACATTTTGATAAAATTTACCTCTCCTGAAAGCCTTTTGGTCTATTCTACAACATCTAGTTGAATGGTATTATAAACATTCAGCTTTATCTATGATGTAAACATTTTTTTGTAGACTCTATGAGTATTCTTTCTACCTCTCTAGAAATGTTAGAGAGGTATCTAATCTACTCTAAGTTCATGAGATATGTTAATATTTTTTGTAAAATCACCTAGTTAAATACCTCCTTTCCAGGCATTTTCTGCTTTGTGGAAATGAGCTGTGAAGACCTGCAATTCAACTCTCAATTATAAACAAAGCTTACTTGTCTTAAAACTTTGTCAAAGAAGAATTCTATCTATTAATTAATCTCTTTTCAAATTGTGCCTATTATTTTGCCTTGTGTTTTTGGAAGACACAGCTTGTTAACAATAGAGCTCAAATACTACACTTAGAAAGACAGTCCAAGAGGAAGGACCCAGGGTAAACAGAACCTTCCAAAAGTTGTAAATAACCAAGGACACAGGTGATGTGTGTTTCATTGAGTTGCCACATCACAGGCTCATAGTAAATGATTGCAACATGGCTGAAGATCCGCTCATAGAATTTCTCCGATTGCCTGACACAATGTGGACACGAACGTCACTCTCAGATCTTTGCCTTCACTAAGAAAAGTAAACAGTGTAATGACATCATTCACAGCCAATCAAAGCACAGCCACGGTGGCAAAGGAAATGTTGGGAGAATCCTTTGAAACTGAGGGTCAGGGTGAGCATGCAATATGTTTGATAAGCCATCCTAACACACGAGCAGGGGTTCTGAACTGTATTTATAAAACAGCATTTGTTGGCAGTTCAAAAACTGCCAAGAGAAGCCAGCAATATGTTACATTCCATAAGAGGGGCAATTGGGTGCAAAAACTCAAGGTGATCAGGGACAACCTTTGTTCGCTGTTCCATCACATGGCTCTACAATAAATATTAGTCATCCAGTGTACACATAGGATGTGGTGAGGCTTCCTGAGAGGGCAAAACCCTCTCCCAGAGATCAGAGTACACTCCCTGTTCCAGGCAGATCCCTAATCAGATTTACTGTCTTTGGAGAACCGCTGCTTTCCCATTAAATAGAAACCATCGCAGGGCAGCAGCATTGGGGTTCATTTATTACAGTCTCTTCTAAGTTCTCTTTTTTCCTTCTGAGTCCACAACGGTTCATGGTCCCCTGGTTTTGATGAAACCAGATTGCATTTTAAAGTTCACTCTCTCCCTTATCAAGCCTCCCCTAAAGTTAATATAAAATGTTCCAAATGATCTCACCTTGTGGCTTCATTGACTAGAGATACTGTAAAATCAGAAGGCACTGCTATTATACTTGGAAGCACAGGTCCATTTTATCAGACTGTCTCTTCCGTTCTCCATGAGAACACAGCCTTCTCTCAACACAGGCTTGTAGCTCCTTTAACAGGCCTTAGCAGCAGTTAAGAAAAAATTGCACTGTGATATGCAATATACAGCATCATCAAGTTAATACAAAATGTATTACTTTGGCTGTTTTTTCTTCAAAAATACAAAAATGCTGTGGTCTTTACTTTTTTTGCAATAGAATAGCCTGCTTTTTAAAAAAAAATTCTCAATATAATTGGAAAATCATGCTCTATCACTTCCTGTTCAAAAAAGTAATGAGAAGATTAGAACTTATAAAAAGAACTGGTAGTGGATACCTACCTTAGAATTATTGAGAAA
The DNA here is from genome assembly GCA_028533065.1 of Trachops cirrhosus. Classification (NCBI taxonomy): domain Eukaryota; kingdom Metazoa; phylum Chordata; class Mammalia; order Chiroptera; family Phyllostomidae; genus Trachops; species Trachops cirrhosus. The sequence continues at coordinate 138,060,586 of CM052539.1, read as the reverse complement.
AAAATAACACAACAGTATACACAGAGCAAATCCTCTGAGTATCTTTACTAACAACTCATCCATTTTATAGCTACTGCTATAAAAGAGGACCTCATAGAGGACCAAGCCTGAGCCAAGTTAGATCCCTTCATTATGAATGTTGCCTTTCCAAGAAGGATTGCAAAGATTAAAGGAAGGCCAGGACTTCATCTGGGTACCCTAGGGAGTGGAGCAAGACCTTTCCGTAGTCCTCAACCATCCATCCTGCCAACCAAATACTTTATATTTGTTCCTATTCTTGTAATTGGAGCAAAATATTTAAAATTGGAACTCACTGGGCATCTGGGTTTTTTGGATATATCTGAAATTCCTCCATGTTGAATAAAAATCTCTTTCCATGACACTGGCATTTAACAAGATCTACAGCTGGTTCAGTATATAAGGAGCCTCAAATCCACCACTCTATCCTAAAAGAAGTAACAATCTTAACAGATTGAAAAATCAACAACTTTTCTTGGACCCATAAGAGAGGGGGGGACATAGGGAAAACCCCTGCCCTCAGTACTGGAGAGATGGACAGGCAAACACAGAGAGTCATGGCCTGGTGGAGTGAAGACTCAGGAGTGGAAACCAGCCACGGGAATGTGCCTTGTTTGGAAAACCTAAATTGTAGCTCATGAATTGCTGGCCACTCTGTGGGGCAAGCCTGAGAGTTAAAACTCCAGTGGGATCCAGTCATGGGGGCCCTCACAATAGTGTAAGATTTACCTCCAGGAGTTCAACCAGATTCTCACAGTAATTATCAGAGAAAAATCCCCTCTTGTTTCCCAGAGGAGAAGGGGAAAAGAATCATTTTAAACTATGCCAGAGCATTCTGTTCTTCTCAATAAGGCCCACCCTCAGGGGAAACTAGTTTGCCAGAGCCTAAACTGCTGGGGCATTATCAGAGCCTAACTGACCTAGGGAAGGGAAGAAGTACCTTGTTATAGTGTGCTTTGCTTTATTGTGTTTTCATCAATATTGAGGGAAAACCCTCTGCCAGCAAAAAAAAAGATTATGGCTCGCTGAACATTCAGACGATGGTTGGTATTTCTTAGCAATAAAGTGCTTTTTAATTTAGGCATGTACATTGTTTTTTAAAGATATAATGCTATTGCACATTTAAGACCACAGTATAGTGCAAACATAAATTTTATATGCCCTAGGAAACAAAAAATTTGTGCAACTTGCCTTAGTGTGATATTTGTTTTATTGCAGCATCCTGAAACCAAACTTGCAATATCTCTGAGGTATGCCCATACCCAATCCCAGCCCACGCTACTCATTCTGTCCCACATAAGGGGAAAGGAAAAATACTGAGAAACAGTTGTGATGTTCACAGCCCAGAGGAATCGACTTGCTAAAAGACTGAGACTTAATTATAGGACTATAGAATTCTTCCCCTAACCCCACACCTCACAGCACATTACTAAACACTTATTTATAGCAACTCCTTTTACTTCCTACATTATGTCTGGCTATCAATAAAAAGTTACAAGGCACACCAAAAGGCAAAAAACACATTTGAAGAGCCAGAGTAAACATCAGAACCAAGCATGGTAAGGATGTTGAAATTATCAGACCAGGAATTTAAAACAACTATAATGAACATGCTAAGGAATCTACAGTAATATATAGACAGCATGCAAGAACAAATGAACAATATAAGCAGAGAGATGGAAATTCTATGAAAAAAAGGGTTAGAGATCAAGAACACTGTAACAGAAATAATGAATGCCTTTGATAAGCTTATTAGTAGACAGGACAATGCTTAGGCAAGGATCTCTGACACGGAGGATATCTCAATACAAATCTGCAAAACTAAAAAGCAAAGAGAACAAAGACTGAAAAAACAGAACAGAATACCCAAGGGTGGTGAGACAACTACAAAAGGTGTGACACGCATATAATGGAAATACCAGAAGGAGAAGGAAGAGAGACAGGAACAGATTAAATATTTGTAATAATCATTTCAAATGGTTGAAACTTATAAATGGTATTCAAAAGTGAGAATGATCCCAAAATTAATGTCAGACACAAACAAATTGCAGATCCAGGAAGCTCAGAGAATACCAAGCAAAATAAATACCCCAACTATACCCAAGCATATAATTTACAAACAACAGAAAATCAAAATAAAGAAAAACTACTGAAAGAAGTCAGAAGTGAAAAAATCTTACCTGTAGAACAGCAAAGATAAAATTGATATCCAACCTCCTCAGAAACCATGGAAGCAAGGAGAAAGTGCAGTGAAATATTAAAAGTGTTGAGAGAAGAAAACCACCAACCTAGAATTGTACAATGCAAAATTATCCTTTAAATATAAAGGAGAAATAAATAGTTTCTCAGACAAAAATTGAGGGAATCTGTTGTTATGAGACCTGCCTTACAAGAAATGTTAAAACTATTCTTTAGAGAGAAGGGAAATGGTATACTTTTTGGATCTATATATGAGGGGGTCCCCCCAAAACCCCAGAATTATCTTCTAGAGGGTGGGCCCCTTGTAATACAGGCTTCCCCTGCTAGGTGGGCATTCTAGGAACCCAGCTGTATAAGTCAGTGTACCAGCTGGAATTGTCATGAGAGACTGAGTTCATCTTCAGTGAATTTTTTTTGAAGATTCATGACGCATGATTTATAAGCACACCTGCCCACACTGTGCTGAGGGTTCAGCAGTTTCTGACCAAAACCAGCATGACCCCCCTGCCCCACCCTCCCTGTTCATTCACCCAATCTCATCTCAAGTGACTGTTTTTTGTTTGTTTGTTTCCCTGATGAAAAAAGTCCTCAAAGGAAAACCAATGTGGAAGAGGTGAAACAAAAAATGGCAGAAGCACTAAAAGGCATAAAAATCAGTGAAAGTTTTTGAGCAGTGGGAAAAAAAGTCTCAATAGGTTTATTATATCAAATGGAGAATACTTTGAAGGTGACTGAAGTTTAAACATGTAAGAATAAATACATTATTTTTTATAAAAAAAATTTTGGAGTATTTTTTGAGTCCCCACTCATAAAGAAGGGAAAAGCATTGAAGAAGAAATAAGTGAAGGTAAAATAAAAACATATTTTTCCTAATCTTTTAGAATATTTTGTTACAGATCTGTGAGATATGCCACTGGTGTTTTAATAGAAATTGCATTGAATCTACACATTGCTTTGGGTAGTATGGACACTTTAATGATGTTAAGTTTTCCAGTCCTTGAACACAGTATATGCTTCCATTTATTTGTATCTTCCTCAGTTTCTTTATTCAGTGTCCCATAGTTTTCCAAATACAGGTCTTTACCTCCTTGTTTAAATTTATTTTTAGGTACCTCATTTTTTTGTCATGGTTGTTGCAATAGTAAATGGGATTGTTTTCTTAGTTTCTCTTTCTGATAGTTCATTATTGGTGTGCCATGGATCTCTGAGTATAGATTTTGTATCCTGCTACTTTGCCGAATTCATTGAATTAGATCTACTAATTTTTTGGTAGAGTCTTTAGTGTGTTCTATGTACAATATCATGTCATCTGTGAATAATGACCGTTTTACTTCCTCCTTTTCAATTTGGATATCTTTTATTTCTTCTTCTTGTCTGATCATTGTGACTAGAACTTCCAGTACTATGTTGAATAAGAGCAGTGAAAGCCAATATCCCTGTCTTGTTCCTGACCTTAAGGGAAACGTTTTTATTTTTTGCCCGTTGAGTATGAAGTTGACTGTAGATATTTCATGCATGGCCTTCATTAGGTTGAAGTATGAACCTTCTATTCCCACTTTGCTGAGAGTTTTTATCATAAATGGGTGCTGGATTTTATCAAATGCTTTTTCTGCATCTATTGACATGACCATGTGTTTTTTAAATATATTTTATTTATTATGCTATTGTCCCATTTCTTCCTCCTTTATTCCCCCTCTGCCCTGCAACCATCCTCCCACCCACATCCCCCACCCCCGGCTTAGTTCATGTCCATGGGTCATACATATAAATTCTTTGGCTTCTTCATTTCCTCTATTATACTTAGCCTCCCTCTGTCTATTTTGTACCTACCATTTATGCTTCTTATTCCCTGTACCTTTTCCCACCATTTTCCCCTCACCCCCTCCCCACTGATAACCCTCCATGTTATCTCCATTTATGTGATTCTGTTCCTGTTCTAGTTGTTTGCTTAGGTTTTGTTTTTTAGGTTCAGTTGTTGATAGTTTTGAGTTTGTTATTTTACTGTTCATATTTTTGATCATCTTCTATTTCTTAGATAAGTCCCTTTAACATTTCATTTAATAAGGGTTTGGGGATGATGAACTCCTTCAACTTGACCTTATTTGGGAAGCACTTTATCTGCCCTTCCATTCTAAATGAAAGCTTTGCTGGATAGAGTAATCTTGGATATAGGTCCTTTCCTTTCATGACTTTGAATACCTCTTCCCAGCCCCTTCTTGCCTGCAACGGTTTTTTTTTTTTTGAGAAATCAGATGACTGTTTTATGGAAACTCCTTTGTAGGTAACTATCTCCTTTTGTCTTGCTGCTTTTAAGATTGTCTCCTCTTTAATCTTGGGTAATGTAATTTTGATGTGCCTTGGTGTTTGCTTCCTTGGATGCATTTTCTTTGGGACTCTCTGAGCTTCCTGGACTTCCCAGAAGTCTATTGCCTTTGCCAGATTGGGGAAGTTCTCCAAAACATATTTTTCAAATAAGTTTTCCATTTCTTGCTCTTTCTCTTCTCCTTCTGGCGTCTCTATGATTCAGATGTTGGAATGTTTAAAGTTGTCCCATAGGTTCTGAAGCCTCTCCTTATTATTTTGAATTCTTGTTTCTTCATTCTGTTCTGGTTGAATGTTTATTTCTTCCTTGTACTCAAATCACTGATTTGAGTCCCAGTTTTCTTCCCTTCTCTGTTGGTTCCCTGTACCTTTCTCTTCATTTCACTTTGCATAGCCTTTACTTTTTCCTCCATTTTACAACCATACTCAACCATTTCTGTGAGCATCCTGATTACCAGTGTTTTGAACTCTGCATCTGATGGGTTGGCTATCTCTTCATTGCTTAGTTCTGTTTTTGGAGCTTTGATCTATTCTTTCATTAGGGTCATATTTTTTTGCCTCATCACAGCTGTTATGTTGTAAGGGGTGGAGCCTTAGGTATTTGCCAGGGCGCGGCAACCCAGGTCACTGCATTGTGGCACTGCATATGGGAGAGGAGACAGTGCCACTTGCTCAGCTCCCAGACAGCTTTCAGTCACTTCTCCCGCTCCCTACAGGCAGATTGGGCCCTTCTGGTGCTGATTCCCTGGTGGGTGGGTTTGTGTATGATCTAGGACCCTGTGGGTCTCTCCTTCAAACTCTCCTGTGAGGCTGGGAGTTTCTCCTGCCACTACAACCCCCACAGATTTTTCCAATCAGAGGTATTGAGGCTTTATTTCCCTGCACTGGAACTGGGAGCAAGACAGATCTGGGTTGCGTGGTCTGTCTCACTCCCCAGTTGTACCTCTCAGTATCTGCACACAGATGTGGGACCACCTGGTCCTCCAGTTGCCACCTTGCTGTGTGCTCTGTTTTCTGTGGCTGCTCATCTCTGCCCCTCCTATAGGTCTGGACAAATGTTTCTTCTTTAATTCCTTGGTTGTCAAGACTTCCATATAGTTCGATTTTCTGGTAGTTCTGGTTATTTTTTGTTGTTGTCCTTCTTTTGGTTGTGCAAGGAGGCGAAGTGTATCTATCTATACCTCCATCTTGGCCAGAAGTCCCTGGTCATGTGTCTTTAACTTTCATTTTGTTAATGTGATATATCACATTTATTGATTTGCAAATATTGTACAAACCCTGCATCCAAGAAATAAATCCCAGTTGATTATGGTGTATGATCTTTTTATGTATTGTTGGATCTGACTTGTTAATATTTTGTTGAAAATTTTAGCATCTATGTTCATCAGAGATATTGGCCTATAATTTTCCTTGTAGTGTCTTTTTCTGGTTTTGGAAATAGGATAATACTGGCCTCATATAAAGAACTTGGAAGTCTTCCCTACTCTTAAATACTTTGAAATAGTTTGAAGAAGATAAGTGTTACTTCTTCTTTGAATATTTGATAAAATTCACCTGTGAAGCCATCCAATCCAGGACTTGTGTTTCTTGGGAGTTGAAGCTGCTTTGATTTCATTTGTTGTTATGTGGTTACTCAGGTTTTCTGATTCTTCTTGATTCTGTTTTGATAGATTGTTCATTTCTAGAAATTTGAGCATTTTACCCAGGCTGTCCCATTTGTTGGTGTATAGTTGTTCATAATATTTTCTTACAATCATTTGTATTTCTGTGATGTCAGTTATTACTTCTCCTCTTTCACTGTGATTTTATTTATTTGGTTCCTCTCTCTCTTTTTTCTTGATGAGTCTGGTTAAATGTTCACTGATCTTGATTATCTTTTCAAAGAACCAGCTCTTGGTTTCATTGTTCTTTTGTGTTTTACAAGGTGTAAATTTTTTTTACAAAAAATACAAGGTGTTTTCTGTTTGTTTGTTTTTAGTTTCTGTCATTTATTTCTGCTCTGATCTTTATTATTTCCTTCCTTCTCCTTCTTTGGGCTTTTTCTCTCATTCTTTTTCTAGTTCTTTTAAGTATACGGTTAGATTGTTTACTTGAAGTTTTTCTTGCTTCTTGAGATAGGCCTGTAATGTTGTGAACTTCCCTCTCAGGACTGCTTTTTCTGTCATAGATTTTGGGTTGTGTGTTCATTTTCATTTTTTTCCAGGTAATTTTTTATTTCTTCTTTTCTCATTGGTAACCCATTTATTGTTTAATAACATGTTACTTAGCCTCCATGTGTTTGAATGTTTTTCAGTTTCTATTGTGTTGATTTCTAGTTTCATATCACTGTTGTCAGAGAAGATGCCTGGTATGATTTCAATCTTCTTGAATTTATTGAGATTTATTATACTTTGTAAGTTTTTTCTTGTGATTCATATCTAGTTTCATGCCACTGTGATCCAAGACAATGGTTGACATGATTTCAATTGTCTTGAATTTGTTAAAACTTATTTTGTGTCCTAACATGAGCTCTATCTTTGAAAATATTCTATGTGCACTTGAGAAGAATTTGGGATAAAATGTTCTGTAAATATCAATTAAATCCATATGATGTTTAAGGTCATATGGGGGGGCTCCACCTGCAGGGCCCTCCCAACCACCACAGATGAGAATAAGTCTACCAAGACATGATCTGCTTGGGGAGAAAAGGTGTATACACCTTCTCAAAGGAGAAGGGCCAGGAACTTGTTCCTCATTATCTTTTATTGGGTTTAATTTGAATAGGAATACAAGGTGTATACATAAAGGTCTTCAATCATTGTCAGGTAGAAATGATTAAATAATAGATAACATTTAAAGAACTTTGAGGGCTTATTCTGAGTCAGGGTCAAATAGTTAAAGAGCCATAAAACTTTGGGGAACAAACTTATTTCATGCTTGGACCCTTATCATTTAAATTGAGGGTATTAGCAAAGTAGGTTTCATAGGATTTTACGTATCCTTTCTTAGGCCTGATTGCCCTAGGGAACCTGCCCTTTCCAGCACAGGGCTGCACCCACCTCCAGCATTGTTTCAGGTTTAAGGCATTGTTTCAGGTTTAAGTCAGGCAGGGGAATTAAGGCATCCAAGAGATTAGGATCCCTCTTGTGGACAACATGAAGACTCAGGCTATGTCAAAGCTGAGGGGCAAGGGTCCATCACCCTCTTTTTCTATAGCCCCCCAAGTCCTTCCCTGAGGGCCCCTTCATGACCATGCCTGTTTTAGGTCATCCCTCCTTCGAGGACTCTTACCCGTCATTGGCTAACTGGTCATCCACTGGGGACCAAGCAGGGTGAAGTAAAGGGGGCAGAGGCAGCACCCCTACCAGGGAGATAGGCTTTGTCTCTTTAGTGGCTTATGGTCCCAAGGTCTCTCACTCAGCCTTAGCCATGAGGGGTTATAGCTTCTGAAACCAGGCAGGGTGGTTCCTAAAAACATCAGTGTATTCTTGTTGACTTTTTGTGTCTGAAAAGTCTATTCATTAATGACAGTGGAGCGTTAAATTCCCCCACTATGATTGTATTGCTGGTGATCTTTCCCTTAGTGTTTAATTTTCCTAATCTTAATTGATCTAATAGGTAACAATTTGTTCAAAATTATAACAGCAACAATGTATTTGATTATGCATGCTTATGTATGGTTATGCATATGTGGAGTGAATGGCTGCAACAAAGTAAGTGGTGGGAGGAAGGAACTGGGATTATTTTATTATTATAAACTACTCACACAATCCAGGAAACAATGTGATACAAAAGTAGACTTGAATTAGTTATAAATGTATCTATGTGAACTCTAGGGCAACCATTACGGTGAGGAAAAGGAAGTATAGCTGATATGTTTTTAAAAGGAGAGAAAATTGAATTACATAAAATATAAAAACCACAGCAGGAAAAAGAACTATGGGAGACAAAGATAGGAACAAAAACAAGGGCTACAAACAGAAAACACTAGAAGACATGAAAACTGTTAATTCAAACTTATCAAAAATAATTTGGAACATCACAGGTCTAAAGGCAACAATTAAAAGACAGAATTTGTCAAAGTGGGTCAAGAAACAAATCCTAACTATATATTGCCTGTAAGAAATCCATTTTATATATAAAGACACATACAAATTTAAAAAATACCATGCTAACATTAATCAAAAGAAATCAGGAGTAGCTATATTAACTTCAGACCAAACAGACATTAAAGTGAAAAAGTTATCAGGGATTAACAGGAGTACAAAGATAAAGAAGTTAATTTTCCATGAAGACAAAACAATTCTTAATGTGTATATACCTAACAATGGAGTGTCAAATTTCATGAGGTAAAAATTGTTGGAACTACAAGGAGAAATAGATGATTCTGCTCTCATAGTTTGAGATTCAATACAACTCTATCAGAAATGGACAGATCCAGCAAGCAGCAAATCAGTAAGGACATAGTTGAACTCAACAGCATTATCAACGAACTGGATATAATTGACATGATAGACTGCTTCATCCAACAACAGCAGAATACATTCTTCTCAAGCTTACATGGAGTGTTCACTAAGACAGACCATATTCTGAGCCATAAAATATATCTTAAACAAATTTAAAATAATAAAAATTGTACAATGTCTGCTCTAGGCTACAGTGGACTTAAACTAGAAATCAGTGACAGAAAGATAACTGGAAAATCCCAAAATACATGTAGATTAAACAACATACTTAAATAACACATGGGTCAAGAAAGAAATCTCCAGAGAATAAAAAGAGGATTCATACCTAAAATCCAGGCCTATTCTTGGATAGAAGTCCCTCACAAGGGTGAGCAGTTCAAAGATCAAGGACAATTCAATTTTACTTGTAACTTAGTCTTCAAGCTAGCCATCACTGTTTCCTTACCTTTGCTTGCCTGCTTCCCTATAATCTCTGGGAAACTCTTCATGTCTCACTGATCTCTGTCTCCTATAATATAGATGTCTTGTCTCAAACTTGCAACAAAATATGCTGTCACAGTCAGAACCAACACAAGGAAGCTAATACTACCCAGACTAACAATCAACACTCATCTTCTCCACCCTTATGATGGTTGCTCTGGGGCCTTTGTAAATTTTCCCATTTGACTTCATTCTGATCATAAGTGTCAACAGGTTGGGGGAGAGTGGAGGAGGAATCATCTTCTCTCAAACTTCAAATCCTATGCTCCTCAATGAACAGGATTGCAGGAGCAATTTATCCTACATAGACTCCAGTCTTCTCCATTCTTAGTCCTAACCAAGAAGAGATTCTATCTAAGCATCACAGAAATGATATCCTTCTCTATTTTGGTCAGTTCATATCAGTTATTTAGTGATTTTGTACTTCCTAATATTTTAAAGGACTTTTGAAAGTATCCGAAAATTTCTTTTGACATTGTTAAAAGATGTAGTTGTTTTAGAACAACTCTAGTAAAAGTTCTAAGTTAGGGGTTGGAGAAAAGAGCGAAGGGCATAATATATTTTGTATTTAGAGTTTCTTCATATCATATAAGATTATTTTATAGAAATTTTCTCTTTCTTATACTAATTTTTTAAATTATATTTTGCTGGCTGAGATGTAGCCAATGTAACTATGGAATACCAAACTTTTTTCTTAAAAAGGGCAGAAAAGGTACTTCCTAGAGAAAGGTAACATTTGTGAAGTTATTTGTGGAAATTCCTAAGTTGTTCAGGGATTTTTTGTCTCATTTGGAAGGATCAACCACAAAGCAGGAGGTGCATACTTATAAATAAGGCCTAATACATAAATGAGGTAATTAAGAGCTGCTCTGTTTGGGGCTCTTTCTCTTCTCAAAGGGGGAACTTGAAAATCCCCAGAGACTTAGAAATTTATCAATTTAATCCAATCCCTTCAATTCACGAATGACAAACTTCAGCCCAAAATTGAATCAACTTGTCTATGTTGCCCAATGAAATGGTAACAAAGGTCAAATGTTCCTCCAGGGCATGTCTTTATTGTCACTGAGCCTGACACAGGCTCTCAGAGGCCCAGCAATAAATGGTATCTACCTGAATTCAACAATTGATGTTATGGTGTTAATGACTGATACCATCTTTACTACACATAACCCTTCTTAAGAGTATTTACTTCCATTTAATCAGGATTCAGTTTCTTAGATCAAAGAAAAAATCTAAGAGCAAATATGTAGATGTTATCAATAAATTTGTTTGTACAAGAGAAAATTGAGGGTAGTAAAACAGAAGCTCCAGAGATGGCTATGCTGTCATTAGAAATCACACAATTTTATAAAATGGCTGTGTGTGTTGCATTGCAAGCAGGAGGGAGAATCAAAAGCAATACTTGTTGTTTGCATGAATGTACTCACAATAGGAAAACCCAAACTAAATCATGTTGACTGGTCTGGGATGCTGAAATTGAAATGAGTGTATTCAGAGATGGTCCTACAATTAATTGTGATGTAATCATCCATGTGTTGTAATATACATTTCTCTATGTCATAACATGAGCAGAATGTTTTCTGTTTTAATATAAGTGTAAGATTTATTTTAATTTAAACTTTGCATGATATTACAGTACTATAGCATAAAAATTGGGCTTTTAAGCCCTGAAAATGTATCTTATTCTATTTATTCCAGCCAATAATATGAGAAAGTTGCAAAAAATAATTGGCAATTATCAAAGTAAGTTTACTTACATTTCATTAAATGGAGTAATATATTATACTGTGAGCAAACACATCAATGGAAGAGAAACAAAAATTTAATTTATTAGCAATTTAGGAAAATTGAGTCCCTAGAAAAATAAATATACCACCCATCACTACCAACAACCTCATTCATTGCTTGACCAGCCTGACTAGGCACTTTCCCTTAGCACCCCTCATTTTTACATTATTATTATTATTATTATTATTATTATTATTATTCAGGGTATTTGATGATAATAGGAAAAAGAGGAAACACATTCATTATGGTTTCTTGTGTGTTGCAAAAGAAGAAATTCAACTTCCAAATGTATTGCAAATCCCAAAACATTGAACAGCAGCACTATGGGACTAACATCTTGCTAGACATTAGAGTCAAAATTATGCAAATCTAATTTAAATTCAATGGAGTTGTTTATTTTTCTGCAAGGTACAGTATTGGCAATACATGAAACTGAATAATATTAGAAAATTATCAGAAATTCACAATGTGGGGAGTGAAAATATTCTATCTTGAAGTTACATGTAAAAAAGAAATCACTTTACATTCTTCATTTTGCCAAAACTATACTTGGGAAGAAAATTAAGAAAAAATTACAAAATATTTCCTCATCCAATTCCACCAACAAACGATAAACAACATTTTTTGCCATTGATCAAATCATTGTGCTTTTCAGCCATTTTTATGTCCCCATCAAAAGGATATTCATCTCAACTGTTCATGTTACTGAAGATGCTATGGAGGGAGAAATTCTACTTTATTAACTACTGGAGACTATTGTTAAGACTTAGAGTTCATTTAAATTAATTCAAATGAGTAAAAATTATTACAATGGCCATGGAAGGTGCTCCAGTAGTTGGAATTCTCGTTGAAAATCAGAGAACAAAAGTTTCCCATTGTTGCCAAATGTCAACTTCCAAATCTGCCCTAGGCAGCCACAGGAAGACCTCAGTCTTATTCTCAAAACACCAGATGGTCTACTTTGCTTGCTGAAGATCAGTAGGCTTACCACATAGTTCTAGCCTTCGCTGAGTTCTAGATTTGTTGAGAAACATGATTAGCTACATTCAAGAACTAAAATGATTCAGCCGCCCTACTTTTGGAATACAGAGAAAGAACTAAGACTAATTCTTCAAAATATGTAAAAGCTAGTACGGAATGGGCACAGAGAAGTCAGGACTGATGCTGGTCACTAATAATAGGTAGGGCTGCCCTGGAGTGTACCACTGTATATCATTTATGTCTCCTTTTAGGAATAACAATGGGATCACAACATAGGTATCAACATAGAAAGATGTCCAAGTTACAGGCAAATGAGAAAATAAAAGTTGCAAAACACTACGCATATAACATGATTCCATTTACAAATATGTAGAGGAACCTAAAGAGACTTACAAAATAACCTGATAAGATTCTAACAAACACATGAGGAACATTGGGCAAAGAAATCTTGTAAGAGTCTGATTCCTACATTCTAGTCCTGACTCCACCACATTGCTTAACCTTTTCCTGCCTTGGGTTCTGTAAAATACAGTAATTAGATTAGAAAACCATCACACCAATTTCCTGTTCTAATTTGCTATGGGTAAGAGTATTCTTCCTTAGTGTCCTTTTATGAAATAAGGGTTTAAAAATGTTTTCTTCAAAGATATTTGTGAGACTTTAAACAAGCAAATTTATCAATGCACTTTGTAAACTTGTGAATATAGTATAACAATAGTAATACATAGCTTAAAAAAGCTTGCACTACAATTTATTAGTTGTTTGTACTAGCTCTTCCTAACTTTAGCTCAGTTGGGGATATTACCTACACATATTTTATATAATAAAGCAAGGAACTTTATGTTAAAGGCTATTAAAGGGGCTGAACTGTATCAAATGTCAGGCTCAGGGGGGGAAATCTGTTCAGCAAAGTTGACTTAATTAAACTTCTGAAAAGTGAACTCTATTTTCCCACTGATGTCTTTAATGAAGTCAGAATCATGTTTCCTAGAAAATATTCCAGTGGATTAGGTTGCAAACTCATTTTCCTATTTGAAGAACTACAGGGGTTGGCTGAAGAGTCTTAGCAGGGTCTCTGTCAACTAAAATAGTCTGTGGTTCTGATTCTATTTTAGGATTCAGTCCAGGAGGTAACTCCTTCACACTGAGTTGCCAGTGAATGGGCCCCTCTCAGATTTTCCTAGTGTCTTAGGAATGTGTATCCTTTCTTGATGTCAATCCAGTAAAGCCAAGTTTACTCCAGATTCGTTTCTTATTAAACTATGTGACTACTGAGGACAGAAATCAGGTTGGTGATGGATGTCACTAAGAAAACAATTTAATATAAAGAACTTCCTAACAACTAGAGCTGTTCAATATAGAAATTAAAAAATATACCTTTATAGAAATATAGAAATAGTCTGCCACTGGAGGAACTGAGGTCCCTATGAGGAGAGACAGTGAAGCAAGGGATGTCACTGCTTGTTGGAGAAGACTGTCTGCTTTGTGTTTGCGTGCTTAGTTGACCTTTCATCTCCTGTAATGACTGTAGTCATGCCAAGGACAGATTTTTTATATATTTGGCTTGTTTGGGGATTTCTGAATATATTGTAGATTTTCAATAAATATACTTTTAATAAATGAAGGAATAAAATTTTATGATCTCTCAATTGAGAAATTCTCGGAAGGGTTCATTGTCCTTTGGAAAAGTAAATTCAGTAGTAAGAGTGCAATGTCATAGTGAGTGTTTTGCAATTTTTCAAGACTCTTTACTACCTCCAGACTGTTGTCAAGTCCTTCCTGCAATTGTCCACTTCACCTATTTTCTCCCATATTTCAGGCTCCAATTTCATACTTGGACCTCCAAGAACTAAGAAATCATTCTTTTCATTGCAAAATGTATAATATTTAAAAGAGCTTTCCTGCAAAAAATGTTTATTCCAAAATTTTTGAAATTTTACATTATGTAAATACATTAAATTTAGTAATTTCTGAATCCTACAAAACCTATTGGCTTCAAATCAAATATACTCGAATCTTACATTATTCTCAAATGCAACTAGTACCTGATTTGTTCATGTTTGTTTCACACTCTGAGTTTCAATTCTTTAGTTGAGGAGGTAAAATCAATTTAATGGGTTGTAAACCAGAATTTTGGGGGGAAATGATTAGAGTCAAATAGAGTCTCCATCCTGAAATGAAATCCTTCTTCACCCAAGGAGGTCGTTGTCAGTAGAAGTCAGGGAGTACATGCTACTCACCGCCCAAAGCTCTTCCACGTCTCCTTTTTATACTTTGTAAAAAAAAAAAGGTATTTTTTTCATGAAACTTTTATTTTAATTTAGATTTACAGGTGTGTTGTGATATAAAATGTATATTTCACATTGGATCATGTGCAAAAAATGTTTTGACAATCATTGGTTTATAGCATGCTCCAGGGCCCTTAAAATAATGTCCACAGTATGTGGCTAGTTTAAAAGTTCCACAAACTATCCAATGCTCTCAGAATATCCCTCTGATAGATAATAATCAAGTTTATACATGGTGAAATTAGTCAGTTCAAAATTTGTCATCAGCAACTAGAGGAATAGATGACCCAGTTCTTAAAGTTCATGTACTTGAGTCAACTGGAATTAAAGCAGTCAGTGTAGGATATTATTTATTTTATATCTTCCATGGACGAACTGAAAGTCAAGTGCTTCACAGCTCCAGCATCCGGACATGTAGGACCTATTTCCCGCCCAGTGTTTACACACAGGCATTGTCTCTTTCCCTGACTTACCTCAGTTGCCTTTCTTCTTTTCATCTTTATAGCCCAGTATTACAGTTTTCCTTATTCTTTTTCTTAGTACTTGGCAAACACATGAGCCAAAGTTTACAAGAGTTAAATACTTCTAAGAATCTTACTTTTAAAGGGTTGTTAGAAAGAATTTCTTTCTTCTACCCTTTTTACTTTTTTTTTCTCTTTTTTTCCTCACTCTCCCAAACCAGAAGACCAGTGTTTAAAGCCACTCTTGTTCAAAGTGGTCTCTTTCTTGGTCAGAATGGAAAAGTGTCTATGTGTGCTGACAGGGGTTGGAATAAGTCAAAGTTTTAGAAAAAGATAAGCTAATGTTAACAGTTTTAAATTGCCTTTTCCTATTTTCTCTCTGTAGCTTTAAAAAGCTGTAAATAATATACAGTTCATAAGAAGAAGAAAGTTGATTCTTATAAATATTTTATTCTTTCAACAGATCTAAAACATTTAATGAGTTTCACTTGGTAATATATTCTCCATTTACAGGTTCTTTTCAAAAAACCTTCCCCCCTCCCCCATTTCTAGCTTATCAGTATGGTTCATAGAGAATATTTGACTTAAGGCTGAATCTATTTTTTCAATTTTTTTAGTGTCTCTTTTCTAAAGTAAGTATTATTAAAAGCAGACTTCTACAAAATGGACTTTAACAGTAATTATTTTCTTTGAATATGGGAAGAATATTTTGGTTTCTCAAATGCACATTGACTGAATTCTTAAACTGGGTCCTTTTATGGCTGATTTTTCTCTATTTTTTCTGTATGAGAAATGTCACATTGTCTCCCAGAGAACTCTTAAGCTTAAGACTCCTTGGTATGTGTCTTGCATGAACCAAAACTGATGATATCGACTTCATTTTTCTGTAGCTTCAAGTCATTAACTTTTGAATTATGCACAAGCTCAGTTTATCTTCTTGTCAAACCCTGTGAAACTGCTCTTCAGAGAGAGCCAAAGCAGTGTTTTGTGGGGTCTCAGTATCCTTACTGTATAAAGTAAAAAGGTTAGCCAGAATAATCTCTAGGGGCTGTTTTTATCTCTCTAGCTTCAAAAATTATTTGATTCTGTTAACCAATAGTTAATCATTTTGTTCTGACACAGCCAATTTTTGCATTATTATAGTGTTACATTAGGTACTTCCTGTACTGCTTAGAGTGGACTTCTTAGAAATATATTGAATTTCATTGTGTAATATGTAAATTTGGGCATTTGTTAATAAGAGAAAAGGGTTAAAACTAATGCTGGTTTAAATTATTATATAAGCAAAGTAAGGGCACCAGAGGGTATGAAAGAATACTTACAAGGCAAAAGCAAAAACAGCCTTTGAATTTCTTCTCTCTTTTCTTTAAACACATTATGAGTAAAGTGAGCACAATCAAAAAAGGCTCACAAGTTAGATGGTCAGCAAAGTGGCACTTTACACCAACAGGGCACACTAGCTCCATTGCCAAAGGTCTTGTCTTTCTTTTAGTAGCTGTATAAACAGTTAGATGTGTTTGCTTTTTTCAAAGACTAAGAAAAAGGAAAGTTACCAACATGATTACCCAAATAATTAGTGAAAACTGAGCTCAGGCAGCAATAGCCGATTTGCGTTGTTCAAAGTGTACCTTGAGGCCACAGGAGAACAGATCCTTGCAGCCGTTTCCTTGATGGAGAACCACTGCCCCTGCCACAGTTACATGGATTGCTGAATCTAAAAGTCATTTCCCGTTATGCTGGAAACAACCCAGGTGCCCATCAGTAAATGAATGGATCAAAAAACTATGGTACATTTACACAATGGAATTCTATGCAGCTGAAAGAAAGGAGCTCATACCCTTTGCAACAGCATGGATGGAGCTGGAAAGCATTATGCTAAGCGAAATAAGCTAGGCAATGAAAGACAAATACCATATGATCTCGCCTTTAACAGGAACCTAAACAACAAAACAAAGAAACAAGTAAAATATAAGAGAGGACACTGAAATGGAGGACGGGATGTCAGTGACCAGAGGGGAGAGGGGAGGGAAGTTCAGGGGAGAAGGGAAGGGTTTACAGGAACAAGTATGGAGGACACATGGACAAAACTATGGGGCTGGGAAGTGGAAGGGAGGTGGGGAGGGATGGGTGGGTGGGCTGGAATGGGAATAAAAGATAGAAACTGTACTGAATAATCTAAAATAAAAAAAAATTTTTTTAAAAATAAATAAAAGTCATTTCCCTTCAGTCCAGAAAAGAAGGTGAAAGGAGCTAAGGTAAGCTGCTCAACCATTACTTTTCTAGAAGCCTTAGTTTCTTCCCAGAAACCCTTCAAGTGGCTGCCAAGGGCTAGGGAGATAAACATCACTATTACATTGTTGGATCCTAGAGCTGCTTCCCCCACCCTCATTTGGCTTTGAAGTAAGGTGCCCAGAAGGAAAAAAGAAACACTTGGGAGAAACATAGAAACTATATCACACAGATAGCTATCTCTACCTTGCCAATTTTTTTTTGTTTTATATATTGAAAATTTTCAGATATATACAAAAGTAGAGAGAATTAGCATAATGCACCCCAATGTACTCATCACTCAGCTTCACCAATTGGCAAATAATGGCCAGTCTTGTTCATCTCCACCCCTCCCAAGACCTGCCCCCGCTCAATATTTTGAAGCAAATTCACACATCACATTCTTTCAGAGGTGAATTTTTTTGACAGCTTAAAATTACTTTTCTCTTTTCAGCGGTCAGGAAATCCAAATGAAGAAAGAAAAATAAAAACTTTAGGTAAAATTTTTACTGTGATTAAAATAAATTATGTAAACTTATTATAGCCCAAGTGGAATTTTCACTATATTCCTGAAATTGATATCTGTTAACCATCAGTCAGTGAATAGATATTTATTGAGTGTCTCTTATGCATCATGTTATGATTTGACATTCTGTCAAATCAAGAAGCTTTACAAAAATACCAATGGCAATGATATATGAATATACAATTATTTTTCTAGGAGCAGACAAAAAAATAGAAATTTTTTATGCACATTGCTAAAAAGAAACAGATATTTGTTTTCACAAAGTTAATAACCTTTTATTATTTATTAGAACTCTAAAATGTCAGTAATTCAATTTATTAGACATTCCCAAGGAGAAATAGAAAATATTGTTAAATATTTGGTAAGGTTTTTTTGTAGATTTTTTTAGCTAGGAAAAATAAAATCCCCTCAGAAGACAAGGCCCTCATGATCTTAATGAGGCTACCCTTTCCCAGCTAGTCACTGAAAGCAAATGTAATCTTGTCCACACAGATTTAGCTGCACCTGCATTCCTGGAAAGGCTGTGGTGAAGGTAAATACAGGCCTCGTTATCAGACCACTTTACATTTCAAGCTGCAGTTCTTTATAATCTAGCAGCCTATCTTTACAAGCCAGCAGTGAAGCTTTTCTAAAATAAACAAATAAATAAAAACCCTACTTAACAACAAAGATCCTCTTATCTAAAAAATTTTTGTTTTCTTTCCTTTACTCAAAATCCTATTTTCTGATGTGTTGAAGATTAATTCATTTTTAATTAGTTCTTCTGTCTTAAATTAGTTCATTAAAAATATCCACTTGTATCCATAGGCTTTCAAATTCAGTTTAAGTTGAAAAAAATGCTTACCTCAGTTCTGAAAGAGCTCTCTCTGCAGACGCTGCCACTTCTGAATGCTCCCCACTTCAGCAGAACACAGGTTCCAGTGTTCAGTACTGCCGAGCGCACCACTCACTCTCTGCCTCCAGCATACCTAGATTCCCACAAAACCAAAACAGAGACAGGATGAGACAACAAATTCTCATTTGGTCTCACTGCCAAACTCATGTTAGACACCTTCTGGTGTCTTCTAGATAGATCTCAGATAGTGTGCACACAGTTTTATTTCATGGCAGAATTTGTATTAATGGTTAATGTTCTTAGATTCATAGTCATATGCGTTTTCCAGTGTTGATCCATTGAATCAATACAAAATTTAAAACTTGTTAAGGGAAGCTTAATAACTTTTTCTTCACATTTTCATTATCCTCAAATGTCTTGAACACAAACTGAATATAGGCTGACCTCTCAGATATAATGGATTTGGTTCCAGGCCACTGTAATAAAGTGAGACAGATTTTTTTGGTTTCCCAGCAGATATAAGGGTTATATTTACATTATACTATAGTCTATTAAGTGTGCAATAGCACTATGTTTTAAAAAACAATGTATATACCTCAGTTAAAAATGCCTTTGTTGCTAAAAATGCTAATCACCTTCTGAGCCTTCAGCAAGTCATAATCTTTTTGCTGGTGGAAAGTCTGGTTTTCAGTTTGTAAAAAACAGAGTTTCTGTGAAGCACAATAAAACAAAGCACAATAAAATGAGGTATGCCTGTATTTACTTACTTATGCTTTGTGGTCCTTGAGTTAAATGTTGTTAAAACTTAATATGCTGAGAAAATTGACTAAAAGGAGCTCTAGGCCTATGGGAAGAAATATTCTAGAACTCTCCATGAGCTGGCATGTCTTCAAATTGTACAAAATATAAATATGAACTCTTTTGACCTCTTCATAGAATAGATGTTTTTCTTTAAAAAAGAGTTATTTATATAGTTACTTATACCATAAAGATCTCTTCAATTCCATCTTTGCTAGTAATTACAGGGCTATTTTCCATTCCCACCTCCAATATTAACACAGCATCACATGCAGCATTCAACCCTAAAGAACCAAAAAGGTATTCAAAAGCACCCACAAAGAAGGACTTGAAAGTCAAGAGGGGGGCAATCCTTCCAAAATATTTTGATGAGAAAACTAATGCCAGACTCACAGACTCTTAGGGACTTCAACTCCAAAATCTCTAAGTTTATAAATGATAAAATTGAGACCTAAGGCATTATGGGTAAAGTTTTAGTGGAAAGAACCACCTGTCTGTTTCAACAAACATTTACTGAACATCTATTCTGTACCTGGCACTAAAGAAGTTTTGGAATAAAGAGATGCAAGACACAGTTCTCATCTGTGTACAAGTTCTCGTCTGCAAACACAGGTTGTTTGCACTCCATTGGAGAGGACTACCTGGTAAACAGATACACAGAGTGATAGGCATCTTGACAGAGGAAGACACAAGGTGAAGCCCAAAACCCAGAGAGCTAGAAATCAGGAAAAACTTACTTACTGGATGAGCTGGGCCCTGAGGTGGTTCTTGAAGAAGGCAAAGGAGCTGGTCAGGAAAGGAAGAGATCAGGGAAAAAACGGACTGGCTCCCTAGGTCTTCCTATGTTCACATTAGACTAAGTCTACTAGTTAAAATTCTGGTTTTGAGTTCTGTTTTTGCCTGTGAAAAACTGTTATCTCTAGGCAGAACATGGTGCTAAAAGATTCAAAACCACAAAGGGAAGGAAACCCAAACCAGCCACCTTAAAAATGTCTCACACTGACCACAAGGGGGAGCAGGTTAGAGATGGCTGAATTTGGGCAAATGGCCTATCACTGTTGCAAAAAACTACCAGCAAGAAGCCCAGTATTGTATGGCATGGACAGAACCTCCCTATAAAAACAGCTTTACTTGCAGAGTTTTTCATTTTATCAGTTTGTGTTCTTTTCAACAATCACTTTAATATGTAAGTAGAAAATAGGAAATCAGGAAAGAATATGTGAAGCACAAATTTATTCAAGAATTTTTGAGTTCCTAATATTTATCATGTAGATTTGTAAAGAATATTTTAAAATTACTTTTAAAGATTTGGTCATTACTTTTTTCTCATTTATTTGTTTTTCCAGGCCCTGCCTTGAAGGAGTTCTCAGTCTAGAAAAGCAGTACCATAAAGAACAACTCCAGTATGAAACCTTAAAAATTATAATTGTACTATGGACAAGAGTGAATCAACATATAGAGGATGGAGCTCCATTGATTAAAGGAGACAATTGGACTAAGTATCTGATTAAGAAAGGAAGAGTGTTTAGAGAACATCCTCAGAAAGGCTATATAAATGACTCAAAGTTATTATAAGTGTAATTTCTGGATATTTTACATTTGTGTACAGGGCCACAGTGTTTAGAGGTGGTGGCTGGGTCAGAAGCTCATTTATCAATTCACAGAGGCTCTGGGCTCTTCCCTGACCTCTAGGTACTAAACAAACTGGCTGTCTTCTGATCCTCTGGAAGACAGACCACATTTCTGACCAAAATTTAGGATCTGTAGTCTGACAGATATAAATGCCTTTATGAGGAAAATGGGTTGAACATTTAAAATCAGTATTGTCACAGAAAATTCAGGATATATGGTTGCCATAACCAGCAAAGGTCCATGGGCTTCCTGAGGAAAAAGATAATTTTCCCTTATGCACAAGGAAGTCCTTTGGCCTAAAAATTAATGTGCTGAACAGTAAATTGTGAATCAGTACCTGATCACCTCCAGGCTAGTTCAAACTCATTTCCTGTCAGCTGTACTCAATGAGCCTCAACTGATCTCAGAAAATTTCCACTGTCAATGTGTCCCACATTGAGAATATATTATTAAGATCTAGCAAAGAACTTTGGTTGCTAAAAAATCTAGAAAGTTTTTTTTTGTTTGTTTTTCTTTAATCTACCCAAAGTCTACAAATATTTATATTTTCTCCAGCTTTTACTAGAGGAACTAGTCACCAGATATTTCCAGCTCTCCACAATCTGACACATGGTCAGACTGCACTTCATCAAGCCTTTTTGGTTGGTTCAGGCTATGTGAATGTTTCTGGCAAACAAGTTGAAGAAAATGAAATAAATCAGAGCAGTTTAATTGCTGTTTTGAGAGTCTTCAGAGCACTCTGTTCTCTCTGGCACAGAGGTCAGCTATGTTCAAGATGGCAGCTGCTCTGTCAGCCCAAGTGCTTGAGTAATGACAAAAAAAATGAACCTTTCTCTCAACAGGCCTAATTTCCTTAAAGACACCTTCCTGTAGCCTGGTGTTTTCAATGACTGCCATTGGTTTTCTTATATCACTCTAACACTCTAACACTCTGTCTATCCCTTTTCTCTTTCTTAAAATCATGGGCTATCATCTTCAAGGACAAAATTATGTCCCTAGTTCATTTCTTTACCTATGAGGGAGATATTTTTCCTTCTCCTTTGTCTACAACATTGCCTGAGAATCACACACAAAAAAAAGTGTGCTCAAGAGTAAAATGACAGTGCAGGTGTAGCACAGAAGGAACACCAGGACCCTCTAAATATTTCTTTGACTCTGAATTCTCATGACAGAAGAAAAAGAGAGTGAAGAAAATAATAACTACTAAAATGTATTGAGGCCTTACTGAAGTCAAGATAAGCAACATCTGAACCTGTAGAGGATTTTTATAAGAGCTTATTTGAGCCAAACTGGGGATGTATGCCAGGGAGCAAGATCTCAAATGCTCCAGAGAATATCAGTTTGCAGTTGTTTTTTTTTTTTTCTTTTATGCATTTGAGATTAAGGAGAGAACATAAGGAAGATTACATTAAGGCGGGAGAAAGCTAAGTGGGGATGGGACTATAGGACAGTTAACACTATGTGCTCTTATGCTTTAGAAGGAGGGGCCTAAAAGGGTGGTCAGATATTAGAAGGAGTGGGAAAAGGGGGCATTTCAAAGGTGTATTAACCTAGATGTTCAGCAACAATGAACAGAGCTTGCTTCAGGTAAAGATAGCCTTTTCCTAAAGAAGTTTGTGCCTGGGGTGTGACTACACACCATAACCTGCCCAGTTGGGAGTTCATGATTTATTGAAGCACTTCTTTTTTGTCCACACTGAGTGCCAGCCACTGTTTAAAGTGCCTTTCATTGAATCCTCACAACTCTTTGGGTAGGTATATTATTACCTACTTAACAGCTGAGGTTTTCAAGGCACAGAGAAGTTGGGTAACTTGCTCAAGATCACACAGGCAGCAGGTTAGAGTGTTAGCTTTGTTCAAGAGCACATGCGTTTGATCATCATATTACACTTACCACCTCCTTAGGACTTGGATGGGGGCCAGAGAGTAGTTTTTTAAATATTTTTGATGTAGCATTATTAGGTTTGACAAGTTATTAGACTTGAGAAGAGTCAGTGTTTTAATTTTTTTGTGAATGATTTCCGTTTAATGCCATTTACTTAAGTCGTGGTTTTAGAAGTTACTTATATCCTTTATTTTTGCTTAACTTTTCACATGTTTTTGTTTTGTCTCTGCAACAAGGTTTTAAGCTCTGAAGACAACCCTTTGAAACCTTATAGTGCCTAGAACAGTGCCACTCATATAGCAAGTGCTTTAGGGATGACTTAGTGATATGAGTTTCTAAGAGCAGAATTCCATCACAATTTCCTCCCTCCCTCTCATCCTGCCTGGGGTTATTTTTTTCTTAATTTATTAAAAAAATTTTCTAAGATTTTAAGAACAGTTTTAGGTTTACAACAAAATTGAGAAGGTACAGAGATTTCCCCAATATTCCTGTTCACACACATGCATAGTCTCCCCCATGATCAAAGTATATCATATCGTTCACCAGAATGGTATTTTTTTTTACTAAGGATAAACCTACATTAACATGTCATAATCATCCAAAGTCCATAGTTTACATGAGGGATCATTCTAGGTGTTAAACATCCTATGGTTTGTGTATAATAACTTATAGCCATCATTATAATATCAAACAGAGTATTCTCACTGCCCTAAAAATCCTCTGTGCTCTTGTCAGTTCATTACTGGTTCATCCTCCCTCAAGAACCACACTCATCATTTTATGGTCTTCATAGTTTTGCCGTTTCAAAAATGTCACATAGTTGGAATCATGTATTTAGCCTTTTCAGATTGGCTTCTTTCACTTAGTAATATACATTTAGGTTTTTAACATATCTTTTCATAGTTTAATAGCTCATTTTTTAGTGCTGAATAGTATTTTATTATTCACACTTTGTTTATTCTTTCACTTGTTGAAGAACATCTGTGTTGATTCTAAGTTTTGGGCATTGTGAATAAAGCTGCTATAAACATCTTTGTGCAGCTTTTAATGTAGACATAAGTTTTTAAGTCTTTTAAGTAAATACTAAGGAGCATGATTGCTGGCTCATATGGTAAGAGTATGTTTAGTTTTGTAAGAGACCATCAAACTAACTTCAAAAATGGCTGAATCAATTTGCATCCCCATCAGCAATCCGTGAGAGATAGTTCCTGTTGCTTCAAATAGTCCCCCAAATTTTGATTGTTCTAAATGGTGTGTAGTGATGTCTCATTGTTGTTTTAATTTACATTTCCCTGATGACATATGATATGTAATATCTTTCATATGCTTATTTGCCATCTGTATATCTTTTTGGTGAGGTGTCTGTTAAGGTCTTTGGCATTTATTTATTTATTTATTTAATCCTCACCTGAGGAAATGCTTATTGATTTTGGAAAAAGGGGAAAGGAAGGAGAGAGAAACGGAGAGAACCATCAATATGAGAAACATCAATTGGTTGCCATCAATGGCATTGGTTGCCATTAGGTGCACCGACCCGGGCTGAACTCGCAACCCAGGCACGTGCCCTGACTAGAAATTGAACCTGCAACCTTTCAGTTTATGGGATGATGTTCCAACCAACCGAGCCACACCAGCCAGGACAATTTGGTCCATTTTTAAATCAAGTTGCTTGTTTTCTTATTATTGAGTTTTAAGAAACTCAACTTTGTATGTTTCAGGTAACAGTTTCTTTTCAGAGATGTCTTTGGTAACTTTTTTTCTCCCAGTCTGTGGCTTGTCTTTCCATTCTCTTAATGATGTCTTATGCAGAGCTGAAGATTTAATTTTAATGAAATCTATCTTTTCAATTATTTTTTTCATGGATTGTGTCTTTGGTGTTGTTTCTAAAAATTCATTGTCAAACCCAAAGTCATTCAGGTTTTCTTCTGTGTTAACTTCTAGGAGGTTTATATTTTGCATTTATGTCTGTGATCCATTTTGAGTTAATTTTTTGTGAAGGGTATAAGATTTGTGTGTGTGCGCACATATACACATATATGTATATATGTGTGCATATATGTATATAGATATGTATCCATGGTATATAGATATTCATATGTAGATATGTATGAATACATGTATATATGTCTACATACACATACACACACATGAAGGTCCAGTTGTTTTAGCACCATTTGTTGAAAAGACTATGTTTGCTCCATTATATTGCCTTTGTTCCTTTGTCCAAGATCACTTGACTATATTTTGGGGGGTTTATTTTGGGGTTTTCAGTTTTGCTCCATTATTTATTCCTCTATTCTTTTACCAATATTACGCTGTCTTGATTACTGTAACTTTATATTGTCTTTTTTTAATCACTTTTTATTTTTTAATTACAGTTGATATATAATATTATATTAGTTTCAGGTATATACCCCAGTGATTAGACATTATATAACTTACTAAGTGATCAGCCTGATAAATCTCACACACATCTGACACCATACATAATTATCAGAATGTTATTGATTATATTCTCTATGTTGTACTTTATATCCCCATGCCTAGTCTGTAACTACCAATTTTTGTATTCCCTTCACCTTACTCACCCATCCCCTAATCCCTTTCCCATATGGCAACCGTCAAAATGTTCTCTATATCTATGAATCTGTTTCTGTTTTGCTTGTTTATTTATTTGGTGTTTTTTAGATTTAATTGTTGATGGATATGTATTTATTGCCATTTTATTTTTCATATTTGTGATCTTTTTTTTTCTCAAAGAAGTCCCTTTAACTGGTTTGATGGTGATGAACTCCGTTAGCTTTTGTCCGGGAATATCTTTATATGTCATTTGATTCTAAATGATAGCTTTGCTGGGCAGAGTAATCTTGATTGGAGGTCCTTGTTTTTCATCACTTTGAATATCCCTTGCCAATCCCTTCTGGCCTGCAAAGTTTCTGTTTAGAAATATTCCAACAGTCTTATAGGAGCTCCCTTGCAGGTAACTAACTGCTTCTCTCTAGCTGCTTTTATGATTCTTTAAACTTTTGTATTTTAATCACAATGTGTCTTAAAATGGGCCTCTTTGGGTTCACTACATTTGGGATTCCATATGCTTCCTGGACTTTTATGTCTCTTTCCTTTACCAGGTTAGGGAAGTTTTCTGTCATTGTTTTTTTAGACAGGTTTTCAATTTCTTACTCTCTCCCTTCTCCTTCTGTCACCCCCATGATGCAAATGTTGGTATGACTGAAGTTGTCTCAGAGGCTCCTTACACTATCTTCATTTTTTTGGATCCTTTTTTTCTTTTTGTTGTTCTGATGGAATGTTCTTGCTTCCTTATATTCCAAATTGGTGTTTTGATTCTTGGCTTTATTTACTCTACTGTTAATTCCCTACAAATTATTCTTCATTTCAGTTAGTGTATCCTTCATTTCTGACTTGTTCTTTTTTATGGTTCCCATATCTCTTCATTTTGGCAGCCTCCCTGTGTTTGTTGCTATGTATAGTGGTCTATGTCTATGTATAGTGCTGCTAAGTCTCCCAGGCTTGGTAAAGTGGTCTAATATATTAGGTGTCCTATAGAGCCTAGAGCACAGCCTCTTTGTTCACACAAGTTGGACACTCCAGGTACACCCCCTGTGTGAACTGTGTACACCCTCCTCTTGTAGTTGAATCTTGACTGCTGTTGGTACCTCACTGGGATGGATTTATCCCCAGGCCAATCAGCTATAAGGACTGGCCATGACCACCAATCCCTGTGGAAGACAAGCTATACAGGGGCCCACCCCACAGAGCAGGACTTACTTCAGCGTGGCTCTGGTGCCCACTGAGTCTGCCCCTTAAGTGTCTCTTGGGAGGTGGTTGGGTGGTGCTTCAATATGATTTGAAGCTGTCCACTGAGTGCAGTGGCTCTGGGGCCTCCCAGAAGGTATAGGCCAATTTCAGCCACTGCCTGTGTTCTGCTCAGGGCCACCCGGCATGAGCTACAAAGTGATCTGCAGATGGCTGGCTACTACTTGTTCTGGGCTTGGAGGTACCCAGGAAAGGCCAAGTTGCAAACAAAAGCCAACTGCCACTAATGCCAGGCCTGGGGCTACTTAGCAAGAAGTACAAGACATGCTGAGACCAGATGCTGCTTGTTCAAGAGATTTTAGGAAAGCCTGAAGCATGAGCCAAGACAAGCCGTTCTTATGGAAAAGCCATTGGAAACAGCTTTGGTGAGCCTCAAGTTGGTTGGGGTGGGGCATCAGAGAATCACCAGGGCTGGACAAACAGTGATAATCATGTTGATGGAGACTCATACACAGTGACTGCCTGCCAGCTCTGCTGGGAACAGGCTCAGAAAAGGAATAATGGTCCCTGCCATCACTTCTGTCTGTGAGAAAGCTGCCTCTTCAGCACTTGCTTTAATGCCAGACAGTTCATTTCCTTCTAGTATGTCCCTGGTGCCTTTCATGCTACTGCCCCACTGCTGGTGCTCAGAGGCAGTGAGTTTGAGTAAGTACATGTGTAGGTCCTTCAAGAGGAACTGCCTGGGACTCTAGAAGCCCTCGGTCTCACTTAGCCTCAATCCCTGCTGGTTTTCACAGCCAGAAGTTATGGGGACTTTACTTACTGGAACTGGAACCTTGGGCTGGGGTACGTGGTGTGGGGCTGGGACCTTCACTCTTCAGGGATATCCCTCCTGAGTTTTATCTCAGATGGGCATGGGACTAGCTTATTCTACATCTGCACCCCTCATACTTGTTTCAGTGTAGTCTCTTCTTTATATCCTTAGTTGTAGGACTTTCATTCAGCTAGATTTCAGGCAGTTTTGAATGATGGTTGTTCTGTAGTTTAGTTGCAATTTTGTTGTGGTTGTAGGGGGATGCAAGTACCTCACTTAACTATGCCACCATTTCGATCAGAAGCCTCTGTAATAAGTCTTGAAGTCAGGTAACATCAGTCCTCCAATTCTGTTCTTCTTAAATATTCTATTGGCTATTCTGGATCTTTTGTCTCTCCATATAAAGTTTATAATCAGTTGGTCAACACTGATAAAATACCTTGTTAAGATTTTGATTGAGATCTGGGATATTTTTAATAAAATCTAGGTGTATCTTTTATTTTATTTTTTGATGTTTTATTGAGGTATAATTGACATATAACTGTGGGTACTTTTAACACATGCTGTCATCTCCTGGGTAGGGGGTGCTTTGGGATAAGCAGACATTTTAAAGAACTCCTCTGTCCTTTTCCTCTCTACTTTTTTTCTTTTTCTTTGCTTTCTTCCTCCTCTTCTTTCTCTTCTTATTCCTCATTCTCTTTTTTTTTCTCCTTCTCTTCCTCCTCCTCTTATTCTCTGTCTCGACTTTGTCTAGGACCAAGTAGAGGGTAGGATCAAAAGAACAATAAAAATAGTTCATGCCTGCCAGGTTTGAAATTTTAGTTGCTCTGTTGGGAATGGGATCTGGAGGCAATTACAATAGAGTGAAAAAAATGATCCAGGAGTCAGAACACAGGCTAGAATTTTGGCTTTCGGCTTTGCTGCTACATATCTGGATGTGTTGTAAAAGTCAGTTGGTCAACATGGAATTCGATCTCTACATCTGTAGGACATAATAATAGCTAATATTTGTTGAGCATCTCTGTAAATCCAGGCACTGTTCTAAGAAGTTTATATAAAAGAAGATAAACAAATCAGGTTTTTTCAAAGTTTACATTTATGTAAGGGAACCCTTTCATAAAATTAAGTCTCACATGTCACCCATTACATAGGGCAGATAAAAGGGGCATACCTATTTACAAGTTGAAATGTACAATATTTTATTATGAGACAATTAAAGAAATCACAGTTTGTGACCTCCACTGCATCAAACTCCGATCTATAACACATATAAGTTATCTTCATTTTCTTAGTTTTTAAAGTAACTTAAAGAATTTAGTTAAATATTTGTGGATCCCCTAAAGTCCTTCTGTGGGATCCTTTGTTTCCACAAAGCCCAGTTAAAAACTGGATAAGTTTATATCTCAGGTTTCTTCTGAACCTCATATTCTCTCAGTATCTGAGCTTAGCTCGGAGGGCAAAAACTGCTGCCAAGAACACACATGAACCAGTCACTTTTCTCCCTCATATAGGAAGATGCTTCCTTTTCTATTTTCCAGCAGACCAAAGCCTAACACCCCCCCTAAACAATCACTATAACTAATCCTAATTTAGTCTCTCCTTCAACAAGTTTTAGTAACCAAAGCTATGTCTGTGACAGTCATAGCTGCTTTGGATTTTGGCAGGACTCCCAGTATGTAAATCTGGATGTTTCCAGAAGCATTAAGCCAAGCTCAGTAAACTTTTGGATGCCAACAGACCTGAAGACCAGGGCATAGAAAGTCTAAAATAATACCACATAGTGAATTTCAACAATGCTGTTTGAATGGAGAAAGGGGTCCCCATCTTACTACTTACCTGTATGACCCTGGCCAGTCACTTTACATTTAGGGCCATAGTTTCTTGATCCACAGATGAATTTTATGTCCTTGCCAGCTGAAGCCTTCTTTATTCTCTAGTTAGTTAGTATGCCTCTGTGACCAGCTGTACGGCTTGTATGTCCACTGCTTCTCTGTTATCATTAGGGCTGACTTCATAGACATCTTGAAATTGTGTTTTGTTAGTGAAGTCTGAGGGGATAATGGAGGGTGCACATAAGCAGAAGAAATACATGTATGTCCACCACTGTTCTTTGCCACGCTACATTTGCATAGCATTCAGGATGCCCACTGGCACAGAATTCTAGTGAACCTGCAATACATGGGAGTTCGGCAACACCCAATGCAAGTACAAAGTCAGTGTGTTTATGGCTAAGTAAGCAGGGGTGCTGACAGCTCTCAGAGGCCAAGCTTTCTATTTAAATCAGAATGTGCCGCAGTCACAGAAGGCAATGGAACTCCAGTCAAGAATGTTAACATATTCTTTGTTATTCATGTTGTTTCTCTATATTAGCTAACCACTTATGCTGAAATGAATGCCATAGAAGGAAAGGGAAAGATAGGACAGTCCATAGTTCTTTTTCTTTTCAGTCCTTCTTTGCTCATCAGTAAACTGAAGGCAGAGAGTTTTGGTAGAATGTGTGAGTATGTAGAAGTGAAATAAAAACAGTTAAACTAATTTTGTACAGCTTTTTTACTCTTCTTGCGAGAAGGAAATACATATGTATGCACAATTCATGAAATAAAAATTTTATATTTATTGTGATTCCACATATGCATTTAAAACTGGCATTGCATGAATAACAATGAAAAAGGTAAAATTCATAATAAAATTTTAACTTTTCTTCTCTAGAACACTAAATAGCAAATAAAAAAACACCATGACATTAAATAAGTATAAATCTAACAAAATATGTATAATATCTATATGAGAAAAACTATAAAACTCTAATAAAAAATCAAAGAAGGTCTAAATAAATGTAAAAATATTTCATGTTTATGGATTAAACATCTCAATATTGTTAAGATGTCAGTTTTCCCCAATTTGATCTATAGATTCAATGTAATCTCCATTAAAATCCCAGCAAGTTATTTTGTTGTAATTGACAAAGTGAAAAGACCAAGAATAGACAGGAAAATACTGAAGAAGAACAAAGTCAGAGGACTGGTACTATACAACTTCAAGAGTTACTGTAAAGCTACGTTATCAAGACAGTGTGGTATCAGTGAAAAAAACAAAGAGAAAAATGGCATGGACTAGAGAGCCCAGAAATAGACCCACATAAATATAGTCAAGCTATCTCTGACAAAACAAAGCTAATTCACTGCAGAAAGGATAGTCTATTCAATAAATGGTGCTGGGAAAACTGAATGTACACATGCAAAAAGAAAAAGAAGAAGAATTTAAACTCTGACATTATCCCTTTAACAAAAATGAATTTAAAGTGGATGATAGACCTAAATGCTGAGGACAGAAAAAGGGGTTCTATGGAGTATAATCTCACAAGGTGACCTGATCATAAATTCCTAACTGAGCAGATCATGGTGGGTCGTCATGCCCCAGGCATATAAGTTTTTAGTAAAAGGTTTATCTTTGTCTTAAGCAAGTCCTATCCATTGTTTCTGTGCATCTAGCTTAACATTCCTCTGAAATAAGTGGTAACCACCCCCAAGAGAATGCATAATCTTAACTAGCCTGTAATCCAATCCTGCCATGCTTCTTCCACCTCCATGTAATCTTTCTTACTCCCCTCCTTAATTTCACATGCATAAAAGAAGGTGCAAAACTGTTTTTCTTGCAAGATTTGAGAACTTGCTCCTTAGTATATGTCATCAGTTTGACTCCAACTCATGAAAATAATCTTTAGGTCTGGACATTTCTCACATTGACCACATACAACACAAAATCCCAAAACTTCTAAAATATGATATAGTAGAAAATTTACGTGTATGAACTACCTCCCGTGGTTTCTCCTTTACTGTCACAATTCCACCACAATTCACCTCACTTCTGACACCACACGTATGGGTTTCTCACACATTAAGCAATTCTCTGACACTATCTGGGTGTCCTACAACTTAATTCAATTTTGACACTACCTACCTGGAGATAGCATCAGATCTCTAGGTTAAGGGCTTAGTCTCACAAGACTGCCCTCCCTTCAACTTCAGATGCCAATGTAAAGTCCCAAGTTGCCACCTATTCTTCTGACTGATCAGCCATAAATTGAGGTTCCCACAACCCACACCTTCAGTTCAATAGTTTACTAGAATGACTCACAGAACTCAGAGAAACTTTTTTTATTACCTTTACTGATTTATTATTAAAGGATATAATGAAAGATACAAATGAACATGTCAAGGGAAGAGATGTGTAGGACAATGTTTGGTGAAGGGTCTTGAGCACAGCAGCTTCTGTCCCCATGGATTGGGTGCAGTATTCTCCCAGCACAGGGATGTGCACACCAACCCAGATACTTTCTGAACCCCATACTTCTGAGATTTTTTAGACTTCATCACCTAGGCATGATGGGTCATTAACTCAATATCTAGACCCTCTTCCCTTACTGAAGGATGGAAGATGGGATTGGGAGTCCCTTCTACTCATGACTGGGACTTTCTGGTGACTAGCCCCCATCCTGAACCTATGCAGGAGACAACAAACAGCTGCCTCACTAGAACAAAAGATACTCCTATCACCCAGGAAATTTCAAGAGATTTAGGAGTTTGTATCAAAAACTGGGTCACTTACAGTCAAGATGGTGGCATAGGCAGACAGAGCTCATGTCTTCACACAATCACAACAAAATTACAACTAAAGTATAGAACAATCATCATTCAGAACAGTCAGAAATCGAGTTGAACGGAAGTCTAACAACTACAAAATTGAGTTGAATGGAAGTCTGACAACTACAGAATTAAATAAATTGTATTCATCCAGAATGGTAGGAGGGGTGCAGATGTGGAATGGGCTGGTCCCTCACCTACAATGGTGGATAAAAATTATGGGAGGCACCTTGGAGATCTCCAGAGGCTCTACCTCACCTGACTTACAAGACCACCCAAGCTGCATTTCCATATGAATGCCTGGCCTTGGCTCCTAACTCTTATCAAACAAGTAACAGCTAGCTTTAGTGAGTCCCAGCAGCAGCCATATTAGACTCACAGCTTGGCTTCACCTGGGAATCCCCAAGCCCAGCAATCTCAGCTGGGCTTGGGGTTAGCAGCCATCTCAAATTGTTTTACAGCACAGGCAGGGTGCCCTGGGCAAAATACAGGTGGGGGCCAAGCTTGGCCTGCACCACCCAGGAAATCCAAGGACCAGAACACCCAGTGGACAGCTACAGACCACAACCAAGCACCACCCTACCCCCACACAGCTGATCCTCCATGGAGGGTAGAGGTTGGTGGTAAGTGGTCACAGCTAGTCCTTGCAGTTGACTGGTCTGAGTAAATCCCTCCCATTGATCTACCAACAGTAACAAAAGCTCAACTACAAGAGGAAGGTGTACTCATCTTGCACAAAGGGTGCACCTCAAGTACTGAGCAGGGGTGAAAAGGGAGACTGCCACTGGACCCTATAGGTCACCTACTATAGTAGGCCACACTACTAAGACACAGAGTCAAAGCAGCTCTAACTAATACATAGAAATAAACACAGGGAGGCTGCCAAAATGAAGAGACAAAAAAACATGGCCCAAATGACAGAACAGATCAAAACTCCAGAAAAAGAGCTAAACAAAATGGAGAAAAGGAACCTATCAGATGCAGAGTTCAAAACACTGCTTAATAAGGGTGCTCAAGGACTTTAGTGAGGACCTCAGAAGCATAAAAAAGACCCAGTCAGAAGTAAAGAATACACTAATTGAAATAAAGAACAACTTACAGGGAAACAACAATAGAATGGATGAAACTGAGAATCAAATCAGTGATTTGGAACCTAAGAAAGCAAAAAATAACCACGGAGGTGTATGGTACTTGTACTTTGTGCTTGATTTTTCTGTAAACCTGAAACTACCCTAAAAAATAAAGTCTGTTAATAAAAACCAACAAAAACAACATGACAAAATGAGAGAAAGAGAGGACATGAAACAAAAGTTTCATATTTTAATATTTTTACCAGAATATTTTCCTGCCTTTTGAACAAAGGGCCCCACATTTTCATTTTGCCTGAAAATTCTGTACCTGGCCCCATTTGTCACTTTCTATGAGTAACAATAGCTAACGTTTATTGAGCACATACTATGTACAGGCACTATGCTGAGTATTTTTCATATATTATTTAATTTAGTTTTCACAACAACCCTATATGATAGGTAATATTTTCATGCCCACTTACAGATAAAGAAATCAAGCTTTAAAAAAGATTGAGTGCCTTGATCAAAGTCACATAGTTGATAGAAAAAAGATTTGAACCAAGCTGTTTGATTTCAGAGTGAGTCCCAGCTGTGAACCACCAGCTAAAACCGGCCATCTGAGATTTCAAGCTTTCTGTGGTACTTTGTTAGCTATGCTACTGACTGCCAAATACAAACTCCACCGATTGACCTCACTGATTGCAACGCTCTGGCATCTGTCAAAAGGACAATCTTGCATTTTTAATTATCTTGGATATAACATGGAATATTTCCAACCAGCAGATATTTTTTACAAAGTGCCTCGAAATCTTTGGACAATGCAAGCCACATGAATGCACAAGAGTTTTATGAACATTATGGACAATCCTTCTTTAGAGAGCTATACATCATGAAAGAATTAACTTCCTCTAAGAAAACTTGACAATTATATATATATAACATATATAATATATATGCTATTATAAAGTAGACTCCTATAATCTTGATTTTGAACTGAGAAGGCACACACTAGATCTGAACATCTACAATAAGAAATTAAAATTAATCCTCTCAGCTTCTTTGGATAAGTTCTTTTCTACACTTACTCCTGCCTTTTTTTTCCTTTTCTTTTTTTTTTTTTTTTTTACTTGCTCAGCAAATAACTATGGGCTTAAGCAAAGGAGACCTTTTCATCTGTGTGGGTTTGAGGTGCAGTTTTCTGTAATGCAAAGTTCAGGGCTCTCTGCCAACCCCATAGGCCTCAGCTCTGCCGCACAGATGTATGCCTCAACCTACCAGATCACCTCAGCCATGGAGAAACCAGTCCCTCTTACAGTAACCACTGATCTTAAAAGGACTCAGATATGAATGAGTCTGATATAAAGCTGAAGTGGGCTCTGTACTTCTGACAGAAAACCACATCTGAGCAGTCAAGTCTGAAGTGAGAGCCTTCAGAGGTTTGAAGTAGATGTTTTTTATCCTGCTGTGATAGAGTGAACTAGCCCATACATCTTCTCTTCTTTGGTGCATGATGGAAGCATGGGGGATATGTTATGATAAAAATTCCAATTATGCCTTCCACCATCTGTTAATAGCATGTGCTTGTGGACACGTTGCCAGGAAATATTGAGAACAAAGGAATGAGAGGCTCTCATTTCAGAGAAATGGATTGGGGCTCCCACTGTGGCTCACCGGTTTGGTTACAGATGTGTCCATGTCCTCAGCAACCAGCCCCCATAGCGCAGAAGGCTGAGGCCTTGGGGAGCTAGACTGATCAAGGTCTGTTTGGAAAATGAACTCAATGGAAGGCAACATTTGTGGTTTTCTTACAATGTCTCAAAAATACAATTAAAAAGACAGAAAGAAACAACTAGCTCACATTTCATACACTTATAGAGATTTGCTCAC
This sequence comes from Trachops cirrhosus, assembly GCA_028533065.1. Lineage (NCBI taxonomy): Eukaryota > Metazoa > Chordata > Mammalia > Chiroptera > Phyllostomidae > Trachops > Trachops cirrhosus. Next base: position 138,025,472 of record CM052539.1, on the reverse strand, counting down.
TGACAAAGTCATTAAAAAAAACACACAGAGGTTTTTGAGGAAAAGACATGCACATAGCATGTCTTGAATCAAGTTTTATAAAAAGATAAAAACTTAACTATTATCAATATGTGGCTAGAACCATCATATCTTATTACATCAGGAAAATTATTTTTCTTCAAAGTGATTTAGAGTACTATAATAGACATAAAGCAATCTGGAGGAAAAAGTAACAACTTTGCTTAGGTCATTAGAAACCACTATGAAGCAATACACTGAACAGTTAGTTTCTACCTCTATCTAACTAAACTAGTATCAGAGTTAAAAACTAGTGAAAATTTTAATATTTTTGAGGTCGATTTTATGTGATCCTAGAAAATACCTGGACTCTTAAGAAAGGTGTCTAAAGTACTACAAGACAGAAATTACAGAGCTCCAGGAAACCATCAGCATATATTAGAAGATCGCAGATTTTCTCATTACACGTGTAATGAGGAATCTTGTCATGCAGACTACATTCAGAAATTCCTTGGTAGACATTAGAAATGTAACTATGAAAGCAAGAGTTCTTCATCTATGTATAAGATAAAAGAAAACTGGAATCCAATTTTTGTCTCCAAACATCCTTTTGATACTACCTTTGAGTTTTTCAATTAGTAAAAAGTTTTCTTCTAGAACCACATTTAAATAACGCCTCTTTCCACCTGCCTTGCCAAAATTCACTTCCTTCCCCCTTCAGCAAACATTCCTTTTCTGCAGACTCTTGGCATTACCTTTCCTCTGTCAGGTGAGCTGCTTGCTGCCCAACGACTACCCTGAAGGCTAAACAGAACATCTTAATTAGAATACATTTTTCTTTTCTTTTTAATTTTTTAAAAATGTATTTGTAATTATAGTTGACATACAATCATCCACACTTCATGGCATAAATATTCCTCCTATGGCTGATTTCAGGTTACCAAAGGTTTAACAATTGGCTTGCAAAAATTCCTGATAATTTAACAATAGCTCTTGTAAGCTGGTATGAGCCAGTTCCAGTCTGCCACTGACTGAGTATCATATTTCTGCCATCAGGAAGCCAACATTTAAGTAGGGTGTCAAAGAGGCCCTTGATAAGCAAGGAAATGTCCTTTGAACTCTTGGCTGCGTCACTCTTTTCTTTAGTGTATTTCATCTACATGATAGTCTAGATGACCCATCCCTATGTCTCTATGGGATTTTATGAACCTCAGAAAAAGACTGGCAAAGAACTTGGAATATCCTTTAATACCTGTCTTCACGTTCCTTACCCTGGTCCCTCAAAATCACTTTCCCTAGGCTTCTGCTTCCTGCTTTTCATTGCTTTTCTATCCTAATGGTTTCCAGCTGTGTAACTTCCACTCAGGTGTGGCTACACGTGTTTGGAACATGGAAAAAGACAGTAAATCTGAATTTACTTTTTAAAAAAGCTAACATGCATCTAATTTTGTGGGTAGATGGAATGAACTTTCAAGTCATGTATTCACTGACTGCTGATGTGTTCCTTAAAAAAAGTCTAAAAACTGAGATTAATATCAAATGTAGAGCTTTTTCTGAAAGTTAGATGATCTAGAATGGGATTTTATGGACCACAAGCTTTAAAATAAATGTGCTAAATTTGAATTTGAATGTTTCATACATCATCATATTATTATAACTCTTGATCTTCTTAGCTAAGTAGGTAGTTAAGTGTAGATTTCAGATTCCAGCTGAATTGATCCTTGTTTCCCCAGAAAGCTTAGTGCAGTGTTTATGTGTGATGACAATTCTCGCAAATATTTGTTGAATGAATAAAGACTGACATGGGCATGAAATGTATAACAGTATAGAAAAGGTTGAATATTATGAGGTTCATTGTGCCATAAATAAAGCTTAGGAAGTGAAAGGACCTGGGTGAAACCCCAGTTCTCTTATTTACCAGCTATGTGACCTTGAATAAGTCATTTTATCTTCTTGTGCCTCTGTTTCTTCATCTAAATATTTAGATAGTCTCTATTTTTATAGGGTAAGATTGTGAGGTATTTTAGTTATCTTTTGCTATATAATAAACTACCCAAAACTTAATACCTTAAAACTGCCATTTACTTTGCTTTTGATATTTTGGGTCAGGAGTCTGAGGAGGGCTCAGCTGGGCAATTCATTTCTGTTCCACATGGCACAAGTTGAGTTGAGTGGGGATGGTATTTCCTGGTCTTTCTCTCTCATCTTCTGGTGGTGCTTGCTGGGGAGGGAATTTTCCCTATTAAGAGCCAGGTAGTGAATATTTTAGGCTTTGAGGGCTGAATGATTCCTGTCACAACTATTCAACCCTTCCATTATAATGTGAAAGCAGCCATGGATGATATAAATAAATGAGTGTGGCTGTGTTTCAATAACCTTTATTTATGACACTGAAATATAAGCTTCATATACTTTTCACATATCAGAAACTATTATTATCTTGGTTTCCCAGTCAGGGCAGCCAATCAATGTTTCTTTCTCTCTTCATTCCTCTCTATCTAAAAGCAATGAGAAAAAAATGGCTTCAGGTGAGGATAAAAAAATTAACTGCCATACTTAAGAGAAAGTGTTTAAAAACTGATTAGAAATATTGTTATTATTATTATTTCTATTTACTTCATGTCATGTTTTAGAAATAATTTATTGTTTCCAGTTATATAGGCTTTCCTGGGCAAAATCTAGACTCTGAAAACAGTAAGGTGCCAAGTTACCTTGCTAATAACTTCAGGGTCTAATAACTTCAAAAATTATTAACTGAGCCCTGCTCGGTGTGGCTCAGTTGGTTAGAGTGTCCACCCTGTAACTGAAAGGTCATGAGTTTGATTCCCAGTTAGGGCACATACCTCGGTTGTAGGCCAAATCCCTGGTCTGGGTGTCTATGATCTCCAGTCTGGGTGCATAGAGGAGGCCACCAATTGATGTTTCTCTCTCTCCTTCTCTCCATTCCTCTCTCTCTAAAAGCAATGAAAAAAAAATGTCCTCAGGTGAGGATTTTTTAAAAAGAATCATTAACTGCCATACTTGAGAGAAAATATTTAAAAACTGATTAAAATTATGTTATAAAACTATGATAAATATAGATATATATCCATTAATGTACACATCACAATCCCATTTTGAGATTTTTCTGTATGCTTTACATTTTTAACAACTCATGAAAATGTTTTAGATGCATTTTGAAGAAATAAAGTGCTAGGTGAAGATGAAATACTGATATTGATCACTCAGTAGATATGGTAGGAGAAGAAAAACAATAATAAAGAAAAGAAATGGAAGCAGAATTGAATTGTAAAGAGGGTGCAAACTGAAGCCTTTTGGGATTTGTTAATTGGTATGGTTTTCAGTTGGTGAGTTTCTAAAATAAGGCAGCAACTGGATCAAGGAATCAGGATACAAATGAAAGTTCTAAACAACTGCAAATAAACTAGATTCCTGAGTAATAAATCTTGAATCTTGCTGTTTGATCACCGTTATCAGGCAGAAGCCTGAGAAAATAGAAGAGCTCTCCACCCTGCCCAGGAGGTCAAGGACACACTTGGCATCACCAGCTCCACATTCCTAAGGGGAGGACCCTCTAGTGAGAATGCAAACACTGGCTTCTTGGTCTGGGTAAAACCCCTGCTTGAGGGGCTGCCTTTCAGCTGGACCATAACAAGGAGTATGAATGCGGCAGTTTAAGAATTATACACTTTCATTAAACAGAATCTTTGTTGATGTGAGTAAATGGCCCTAATATATTGTTAAGGGAGGAAAACAAGTGCAAAGTTTTATATAATGTGATACAATTTTCATCAAACAACATGAGACGGACATACATAAAAAACATCTCAAGGCCTCTCCAGTCACAGCAGAAGCTGTGTCTGTGGCAGGGTTTAGGGTGACATATACCTGCTTTCTTTGAGTTTTCCTTTGTTTTCCAAGTTTTCTGTTGTGTGTGTTGCTTCTAAGATAAAAAAAAAAGTTAATTTCAAACAACGAGAATAGAAAGAAATAACAATAATGTGATATTGAGAATAAATAAGACAATCTTACAATGTTTGCTAAACAAATAAGTGCTCTGTTTCAGTATATATCTAAACTCAGCCACAATATGCTATGTTAAAGACTTAAATTTTTACATAAGGATCAAAAGGAGATATTATAAATATTATATAGCTATTAGATATTGATATACTTAAGTAAATAATCAAAATGTGTTTTAAAAAGCATATGACATAGCAGTTTCCAATATAGACTTATAGCAAACTTGTGCCCTGTGGCTTAAATCACTAACGGATCTTTAAGAAAATACTGTTATGTTGGAGACAGTGACACCCTCGTGCCTGAATGACCAGCCTATTCAGAGGCTGCTGTGGAGTGAGGTCAGGGGTGGGCCAGGAAGTCAATTAGACCAACCAGTATATGTGTTATCCTTTCAGGGAAAAATGAAAAAGCCATTGTAAGATCGAATTTCTCAGCTTCCCTTAGGTTGTTTTGACATCATGAAATCCCCCAATGGCAAGGCAGTTTCTACGTCCTTGATTTCTTTATCTCCAGGAGCTAGTGCACGGTGCTTGGTATTGCCCAGTAGTAAATATTTGTGTGGTGAAGAGGGTCAAGTCTTGCTTACAGGTAACAAATGTGCTGAAAGCAATCCCAAGGTCCATATTGTAGTACTACTTTTAATTAGATTTGTGCCAACACACAGCACATTTCATTACTATTAAACTGATACGATTATCGCTGTTGATAAGAAATACACGTCATTTCCTTTCACTAGTTCTGTGCTTGCTTAGTCACTGTCTAGTCATCAGTCCTAGGCTGTACAAGTCAGAAGGAAAGCGAACTGCTGAGTCATGCCATCAATTCCTTAAGCATGTTTTTGTTGTGGAGTATATTCATTTTGTCCTCTTCACTTTTGAGAACTCCAAATTTGTCCAGCCACTAAAATGAGAAATTCTTTTGGTTTAACCTTATACTACCTGATTTTGTGGGAAAAGAAATGGCATTGTGTCTGAGCAGATCTATGTGTCAATTCGGTAATATAAATTCACAAACAGCCTGATTTTCATCTCTTTGTATTTGATTTTGTTGGACTCTCCTGTATTGCCTTGCCCATATGGCTACTTAACAAGGGCTGTTCTGAATGCCCTGCTTGGTTGTTGAAGGCCCTTGATAAGTGATAGACTTTTGTCCTTACAGAGTTTGTTGACGTCAAGCGGTTTCGGAGCACTCTATAAATTTGACTTGTGAGTGCCGATTCCTCCTGGATCCTCAAGAACAAGGGGCTGACCCTGTTGCTCCTATATTAACAGCAAATCCAGGAAGAAAGAACCCTTCGTGTGCATGTGTTCATTCACCTCATTCTAGATTGGGAAGTGTACCGCGTCACTCTGGGTTCTTTCCAACTTCACTAAAATTTGTTATTAATTCTAGTGTAGGTTGACTCAACAAATATTTGTTAGGTGCTGACAATGTAGAGTTCTGTTCTAGGTTCTGTGAGGATGTAAGTTTGTAAAAGACACACCTCTAACCCTCAATAAATTTGTTACATACTAGTTTGCAATCTAGTTAGTACTTCCAAATTCTCTTCCAAAGAAATAGCACAAAAAGGAACACTTCCATCCCAAGTCAGTGACCTACCTTTTCCAAGAAATATTTGAAACTGTTAACTTCTGTGTGAATGAAAGAAAAAATATAAGTACATCTGCAGGTTACCATACAGAAAATTTGAATTGTTAATCCCTGTGTACAAACTGGAGTTCCTCCTGTTCTTTGTTATCACACTAGGTGTCTGGGAACATGCAGCCAGTCTTCTTAAGAGGAAGCTTGACCTGTGTGGGCAGTGTAGCATGCCTCTCTACAGTAAATTAGAAATTCATCAAAGTGATGTGAGAAGTAACTTGATGCAACTACTGGGGGACTAGCAGACAGAGCCCCTGTGTTTTTATCCACACTTAGATTTTTTTAAACAGGAGGATATTTCAGTCCTTGTTTGTTTCTCAATTTCTTAACCCTCCATCTGTGATATTCTTGCCCTTCTGCTCAGACTGCTGTGTTATTAGTTCTCTAACGTTTGGGACAGCATTGTCTAATTTCCTTCAGAGATCATTATTGTCTGTTAAATGTCTACTCCAGAAACTTCCAAAGCATGTGTCCTGAAGGTGGGAGAAGTACATTTGCAAAGACAATCTTGGAAGAGAAGCTCTGTAAGCCAACCTCCCAACCCACCAACAAAAGGAGTCCTCTAACAAATCTAAATAACAGTGTCTAGTAATTATTTTTTCTTATCATCTGTGTTTGTTTTTTTCCTATTCTCTTAATTAGATTAGGCCACAACACCAAGACAGATTGTAAAACAGTCTCGGGACAGATAGGATCTGTGACAAGGAGAGAGAAGATACTGAGTCCCAAACTGGCGGACTCAGAAATGAACAAAGATATCACAAATAAAGGTGCATTATGTGTTCATGTGCTATCTTCTTGAAAGAAAAAACTCTTCAGAGGTAAGAAGAAATGTCATTGGTAGCAAAGAACAAACCACAGACCTGTATAAAGGAGATTAGGCACTAAAAGTAGTAGTGAAAAGGCAGTAGAAATAAGTAGAAATGTGCACAGTAGAAATAATTAGAAAAAGTTCTAATAAAGGAAATTAAAAAGGTATCAGATCAAACCAAAAGAAAGGCAGTGAAAAGAGACTTATGAAGAATGAGAAACAAGTCAGAACCAAGAAGAATCTAAAACTTTAAGACATGGAAACTTAGAAGAGAAGATAATGTGAAGAAATTTTAAGGGAGAGAATATAGCTTAATGGTATCTAAAATTATATTAATTCCACTTACTCCAAATTATAAATAAAAATACATATATAGTATTATGAATAGAAAGTTTCAGAGAGTTATAATCCTAAATGTCTGGATACTCAGTCAGCTGCTTTAACTGAAATTCCACAGAAAAATAATTCCTTCTGAACCCAGTCTTTGAGACAAGATTGTGGTGGTTTCTGCTGTTTACATCAGGAAAATTATACTGCATTTGGGAAAACCAAGGATTCTCGGCTTTGAGGGGTGGAATGAGGAAAAAACTCACCACAGCTGCCTAAGATAAGATGAATATAACTCGCTTTCTCTGAGATTCATCACATGTTAACTCCACCACCAGTTTAGGTATTCTCTCTCTCTCTGACAATCTCCACTATGAGACATCTACACAGGGACTTTGTGTCATTAGTACAACTAGGTTGCTATTAGTGGCCGTTGCTTGGATACACTCTGTATTTCTCTGAAGGCTGAAGTCAGTGGGACAGGAAAAACCCTGGAAGAAAACTTGGAAGATGTGTAGCTTAGGTTGGGACAATAGAAGAACACAGAGGTCAATAATTGGCATGCATAGGACACTAAGGGAAATGTATCTCTAGACAAATGCCTTTCTTCTCACCCACTCATTTCAAGATCTAAGATGTAGAACATCTCTGGCTTTCCCATTCTCTGTGCTCTCAGAAACCCAGAGCACTGCTGCAATTTTAGATTTACCCACAAGATAGAAAGCTGGAATGTATAATCATTGAATAAAACCAATCATGTCACACATGAAGAAGCTGTAGCCAAAGTTTGATTCATAGTCAACTCTTTAATGATGTTGCCAGAGATGTAGAAACTACATGCTAAATGATGGTCTCTGGGGGTAGGGGCATGGCCTCAAAGTAGGTTTCAATGGTCTGTTACACTATGGGAAAATGCTTAAGACTTCAACCAACAGCAAGTGCTTCATAAAATTTGTTTGGTGAAATGAATAAATGATTTTTCTAACTTCTCTCAAAGCATCAGGGAGCTTCAGTCACTTCCTCATCTCCTGACTACCTCCCTGGTCACTATAATAGAGTCAGGATAGGTAAAATTCTGAAACAAGTAATATTTTTACCTTGGCAGCCCCTTTATCTGTCACTTTCTTTTACCATTTGATAAAATCATTCAATGCAAAGTATGAGGAACTTACGTGTTTCTCCTCATGAATCTTTTAAAAATAGACTTCACTTTTTAAAGCAGCTTTAAGTTCACAGAAATATTGAGCAGAAGGTACAGAGATTGCCCCTCCACCCCTGCCCTCTCCCAGTCTGCACAGCCTCCCCTGCTATCATTATCATCTCCCACCTGAGTGGTACATTTCATGTAACTGATGACACATTGACATGTTATTATCACATAAGTCCATAGTTTACATTGTGGCTCACTCTTGGTGTTATACATTCTGTGGATTTTGACAAATGTATAATGACATATGTATCCATATCTGTACAGTATCATACAGAATAGTTTCACTGCCTCAAAATTCCTTGGTGCTCTGTCTCCCCTCCTTCCTCCTTCCCTCTTCCCTAATCCTTAAACAATCACCAATCTTTTCATTGTCTGCAAAATTTTGCCTTTTCCAGAATATCATGTAGTTAGAATTGACTTTTTAGATTGACTTTATTCACTTTGCAATATGCAGTTAAGGTTACTCCATGTCTTATCATGGCTTGATAATTCATTTCTTTTTACTGTTGAATATTCATTGTGTGGATGTACCAAAGTATATTGACCCAGGCACCTACTAAAAGATATCTTGGTTGCTTCAAAGTTTTGACAATCATAAATAAAGCTCCCATAAACATTTATATGCAAATTTTTTTGTGGATATAAGTTTTCGGTTCACTTGGTTAAATACCAAGGGGTGTGATTGCTGGATTATAGGGTAAAAGTATGTTTAATTTTGTAAGAAACTGCCAAACTGCCTTCCAAAGTGACTCTATGGTTTTGCATTCCCACCACCAATAAAAGAGTGTCCCTGTTGCTCCATGTCCTCTCTAGCATCTGGTGTTGCCTGTGTTCTGGATTTTTCATTTCTAATAGGTAAGTAGTAACACCACTGTTGTTTTAGTTTACATTTCCTTGATGGCATATGATATGTAGCATCTTTTCGTGTGCTTATTTGTCATCTATAAAGCTTCTTGGATGATGTGTCTTTTCAGGTCTTTTGCCCATTTTTAATCAGGTTGTTTGTTTTCTTATTGTTGAGTTAGAAGAGGTTTTGTTTTGATTTTGGTTTTGGTTTTGTATATTTTGGATAACAGTCCTTTCTCGGATGTTTTTTGCAAATGTTTCCTCCCAGTCTGTGGTTTGTCTTTTCATCTTCTTGACCTCCTCTATCTTCAGATGGGAGCTAGAGGACAGACAGTGAGTGTGTAATCCAAAGCAGGACTTCTCAACCTCAAAAACTATTGGATTTGGGGCTGAATAATTCTTTGTGGGAGTCTGTCCTGTGAGTTGTGGAATGCTCAGCAGCACCCCTGGCCTCTACACACTAGATGCCAGTAACAACACCACTCCCAGTTGTGACAATGAAACATATCATCTGATATTGATGGATGGCCCTTGGTGGGGCTCAGAGCAGGAAATCACCTCTGATTTAGAACCTCTAATCCAAAGGAATAAATCACTATTGATGGAATTTAAGTCATCAATGAGGAAAGGGAGCTATAAAAGTACTTTGACTCAAAGGCCTTTCCAATGCCCTTGAAACCTTTCCTAGTAAGTTTCCACTGATCTGATCCTATTAGGTATAGCAATCAAAATCCTGAGCTGTCTAAGATATGTTTACACCTGTAGTTCTGGTGAAACTATTAATCACATCCCCATTCTCTCTCAATGAGATTTTAGTTCAGATGATAAACTATAAATAAAGCTCACCTGGAATCTCTAGGAACTATAATCCCAATGTGGGTCCTCCTCGGTTATCCTCTGCCTGTGGTGCCAGGGGTCCAGGTAGGAATTCTGGCCATATACCTGCTTTATGCCCATGTACACATTCATGAGGAAGTAGAGAATCAGAAACCTTCCCAGGAAGCCTTGGCTGTGTATTTTATACAGCTCTGGAGTACAGACACACAAAAAAAGAGAAAGGGTCAATCGGAGTATTTTGTGTGTGTGTATCTGATTTAATGAGTACCCATCAGTGTCTAGAGGCTTCTTTGTACACCAGCAGCAAATTTACCACAGTGTAACTCTACACAGTGTGAACGGAAAATGACTGTGTAATTTTAACAGCTGCTGAAATCTGTAACAGTAGACTATGCTTTCATCCAGTGTATATCAGGAACATATAACATAGGTCATAGTCAGGGCAGGAGTATAGTGAATGGTTTTAAAGACCCTGTCTATTAATTTCAGGTATATTTATCAGCAGTGACGGCCCTCCTTTAGTTTTCATTTTGGAGCTAGTATAAAAATCAGACAATAACACCCCAAAATTCTCTTAAACATTAGCTTTTCAGAAATTACAGTTATTACCCAACTATTATTTTTAAACTCAGGACTGCTACTGCAAGTGAACATAAATGCTGACTTCCTGAAAACTAAAGCTGAAAAATAAAATAGGAATGAAAAATTATTCATCTGCATTTATCTCATTAAAGAAGGCCTACCAGTTCTTAAGGAGAGATATGTTTGTTTTTGTTTTTCAAGCTTGAATGATCTAACCTGAATTTAACAAGAGAGTATTTTCCATAGGAGACATTGAAAGGCAAAACAAGCAGTATCATCAAAAGCAGTTTTACAGTAATTGCAAAAACATCTTCCTGTGATAATTTCTTAAATTGTTCCCAATTAAGTTCCAAGAGCAACATGCAAAAGCCTACAGGTGACAGCTACTATGGACTCAGTGGTGGCAGTAAGGCACAATGCTAAGTGCTTTACCAGTTTTAACTGCTTTAATATTTACAACTAAAGAGTGGAGAGGTGGGACTCACATGCAGGGAGTCTGGCCCCAGAGCATGTCTTCAGCTTTGCTCCAAGGAGCTCAAGTGACCTACAGAATTTGAATGTGTGGCTTCCTGTTTATGTGATTTGCTGCACAATCAAAGCTTATTGATACCAAAAAAGTGAATTGTTAGCACACACCACAGACTCTTTCTAGATTCTAAAATTTCAGTGCTCTAAAATACTTCTGTGGAAGTAAGTCTTAGTTGGAAATTTACCTAAAATGCAAGGTGTGTGTACACATGTGTATGTGTGAATTTTATTAGCCTTGGAAATATCAACCGGAACTTCTGTTAGTTACATTTTGAAATTTATTCATTATCCAGGCATATGACCGGCTCCAGTGAAGCACTAATGCTTCATTTGGAAGACTACCAAAACACAAAAACTCTCCTGGACAGCCAGTTATCCCCTGGGACTTTGATGATTTTTCAGGAGGGTGGTAATTTAAGAACTAAGAAGTCAAGTATGGTATGTGAGCAGTGAAGTTTTCTCTCGCTTTCTTAAGAGCCTCAGAAGGAAGCCTTGGGCTGGCAGAGGAACAGCAGTAGCAAGAGCCTGGCAAGGACACAAAAGACTCTCAAGGAGATCTTTAATTCCTAAACAATGAGTGGTCACGGGGTTCGAGATAGGTTTTGTAAGGGAAAGAAATCAAGCACTAAATCCGGCTTGTTACAGGTGAGCCCAACCCAAAGGCAGCACCCAGGGTGGGTCTCAACTGTCATCAAAATAGGGGCTAATCAGTGGGGCAAAGTCAGGGAGGATTTGTCCAGGAGGTAGTGGAAGCCTCCTGTGGACTCTGCATTCAGGCCAGCATACTCACCAAGGCAGATGACGTGCATGAGGTCTGGTAACATTTGCTCAGGTAAAAAGTGCAGGGCGTGGTGTTATCAAGGCTTTGTTTGGCTGGGCAGTCATAATTCTTCCGAGGTCACAGGATCTTGGGTGTCAGATAGCTTGGCTGGGAAAGGCAAGCTGCCCTGTGTTTGGAAATATCTTTAAGGTTCACCTTAGCTGCTATGTAAATATAGTATGAGCAAATGGTCATTTGTACTTAATGTGCTATAAATTAAACATCAAAAACAGGATTATTCTGAGTAAAAATTAAAGCCTTATGACTAATTTAGCATAGATGCCCGATGACTTAATATTTTTCACCTTCATTACTCACAGAACTTTTTTTTCTTTTACGTGCAATTAACTACCATCTTCCCCTTTTTTGGTGTACAATTCTGTAAGTTTTAATAAATGCATAGTCATGTAACTATCATCACAATCAGGATACAGAATAATTTCCTCATCCCAAAAATGTCCCTAATATTTCCTCTTTGGAGTCAAACCCTCTACCCAACGCCAGGCTCTTGCAACTTCATCTTAGAGTTTTGGCCTTTCCAAAGGTCATATACATTGAATTATATATTATGTGAACTTTTGAGTCTGCTTCTTTCACTTTGTGTAATGCATTGAAGATCATTGCTGTTACTGTGCATATCTTGAGTTCTTTCTTTTTATTTTTGAGTAGTATTCCATTGTATGAATGGCCCACAGTTCACTTATCTGTCTACCCATTGAAAAACATGTTGGTAGTTTTCAGCTGTTGCTGATTATAAATAATGCTGTTATAAGCATTTGAATATAGGTTTTTTGGTGAACCTGCATTTTCATCTCTCTGGGGTAAATACCTAAAAGTAGAAATCCTGAGTTCATATGGTATGTTTATTTCATGAGCAATTGCCAAACTCTTTTTCAGAGTAACTATACCATTTTGCATTTCTACCAGCAATCTACAAAAGTTCTATCTTGTCTATATCTTTGTCAGTACTTGGAAGTGTCTGTTTTATTTTTATTTTTGTCATTCTAATAAGTGTATAGTAGTATCTTATGGTTTTAACTTACATCTCCCTAAGGATTACTATAGTTTTTGAGCAATTTTTTTCATATACAATACTATTTTCTATCCATATGTCTTTTTTGTGAAATAGCTGTTCAAATCTTTTGCCTAGTTTACTTGCTTGGTTTTTTTTTTACTGTTAAATTTTAAGGGTTATTTATATATTCTAAATACAAGTTATTGGATGGACATGTGATTTCTGAAAATTTTGTCTCAGTCTGTAACTTTTCTTTTCATTCTCTGTAGTGTATCCATTACAGAGCAAAATTTTCCATTTTTTTGAAGACCAATGTATCAATTTTTCTTTTGTGGATCATGCTTTGGAGTTTTATCTGGAAACCTTTTGCTCAGCCCAAGGTCATAAAGATTTTCTCTTAAGTTTTCTTCTAAAAGTTGTATAGTTTAGTGTTTTACATTTCTATATGTGATTTGTTTCAAGTTAGAAAATTTTTAGAACTTTTATGAAGAGGTCTCTTGTTCATTGAAATCAACATGTCCATTTACATTTGGTCCCTGGTATATAAGCTTAGAGCTTCCAAAATATCTTTATCAGGGCGAGGTGTATTCAGTATTCATGTTCCTTAATCAATCAACAAATATTTATTAACCATGGAATTTCACTTTCATTAGTACCTTCTGAACAATTATAGTCCTGGTGAGACATTCTGTACTCCTAGTTGACATCTCTGGATTTCATTGTTTGCAGTTATTTTCTTGGAACCAGAGCTGTTTTCATTAGCAACCCACTGACAGATATACAATCAAGGAGTTTGAAGTCCAAAGAAAATAAAGTATACTTGTCTTATGTCTTTCCCAGTAAAATGCCATTTATTTTTCTCCTTGACAAAAGCAAACAAACAAACAAACAAAGAAACAAGCAAACAAAACCTTCATCTACACAAGCAAAGTAAAGAACAAAATGGAGATAACTGGTCAGATAATTCAAACTTTCAAAGTTCTGCTGATCCTCTTCATCTTGACTACACAGATATTATTAACATTTTACATTGAGCTAAAAGGAGTTTGGAGGTCACCTCCTCCTAGTCCTTCATCTGATGACTTAAGCCATCAAATATTACTGCTAAGAACCTCCTGTGAGTTCATGCCAGATGAGAAAATCAAAGCTCAGCCAAGTGAAAGGAGCTGCCCACAGCCTGGGGCTTATCCAGAGGGTACTAAATCATAGTCCGCATCTTCTACAGCAACCTTCTCATGTTTTTCCACATCTTCTACAGGTCATACTTAACACCCAGGGTTTCTCTACCGCTGACCCCCATTGGTGAATGACAGGTCACATGAACCTCTTGATTTTAGGGAGTGGACTGCAGCTAGCTAAGGGATGTAGATTTAAAGAGACTATTTGAAATTGTTTAAATAGAAGTTTTTTAAAAGGAGGGCTGTAGTTTGGGAAATAAGGTAACTAGAAAGAAAAGGCCAGTAGCTGTGATTTAGAAATAGAGTTTTAAGAAGAGAAGTAATAATTTAGGAAATTTTTGAGAGAGGTGTTTATAATTATTGAGAAGGGGAGTAGGGGAATGATGAGGGCTGTTGTTTGGGACAGGGGGTTAAAAGATAAGTTAGGAGAAAGAGTAGTTTTAAGAAGTGGTTTATGGATTCAGGCCAAGATTTACTTATCTTAGACTCAAATTCACATATTAGATACAATTCAAAAATGGACCTAATAGAATAAAAGTATGGTTTTGAATATTATACAGTGCTCAACATCACTAATTATCAGAGAAATGCAAATGAAAATCACAATGAGATATCACTTCACATCTGTAGAATAGCTATCATCAATAAATCAACAAACAACAAGTATTGGCAAGGATGCTGAGAAAAGGAAACCCTTGTGTACGGGTGGTGGGAACACAGACTTTCCACAGTGGTGCAGCCACTGTGGAAAGCAATATGAGGTTACCTCAAAAAATTAAAAATGGAACTGCCTTATGACCCAGAGATTCCACTTCTGTGAAAATATCCAAAGAAACCCAAGACACTAATTTGACAGAATATGCATCTCTATGTTCATTACAGCATTATTTACGATAGCCGAAGTTTGGAAGCAGTCCAAGTGCCCAGTAGATGGGTGTCCAAAAAAGCTGTGGTACATTTACACAGTGGAATACTATTCAGCTGTAAAAAAGAAAAGAGAAATCTTACCCTTGGCAACAGCATGGATGGACCTGGATAGTGCTATGCTAAGTGATATAAGCCAGTCAGAGAAAGACAAGTACCATATGATTTCTCTTATATGTGGAATCTAATGAACAAAATAAGCTAATAAACAAAATAGAGACAAACTCATAGATAGAGAACAGACTGACAGATGTCAGAGGGGAGCAGATTGCAGGGCCATATAAGAAAGATGAAGGGATTAAGAAAAAAATTCATAGACACAAACAACAGTATGGTGATTACCAGAAGAAAAGGGGAAAAGGGGGATGGGGGAGATTAAGAGGGTAAAGGGAGGATAAATGGTGATGGAAGGAGACTTGACTTGGGATAGTAAACACACAATACAATATATACAGATAGTATTTTATAGGATTGTACTTGTGAAACATACATAATTTTATTAACCAATGTCACCCCAATAAATTCAATTTAAAAAAGATGAGAGCAATAATAGTTTGAAACTAGGATTGTCAAATTTAGAAGAAAACAATATATTGTATGCAGTTAAATTTGAATTTCAGATAAAGAATGAATAATTTTTGATATATGTATATACCATTCAATATTTGATATATATGTATACTAAAATTTATTCTTATTTGACCTAATAACCCTACTGAAGCATCAATGTAAAATAGCACTGCTACCTTTGGTAAAAATTATTATGTGGCTATAATTTACAAGTTTTGAGTGAAATAGTATTTATTAAAAGAAAATGCAATGAATTGTCGACTTGGAAAAAATTTTACCTTTTTTTTTTAATTTGGCAATTTCCCACTTTAAATAAATCTATACATTTTCTAACAGAGAGCCAATAAACCATATTTTATTTTGAGTTTAAATATTAAGTAATTCATAAATATAGCATACAAAAACTTTTTTAAGTTTTTTTTTACTTACTTAGACTGAAATTCACATATTTCACACATTTCACAATTGTACCTAATAGAACAAAACTACAGTCTTGAATATTATGCAGTGAGTTTCTTTTAACAATAACTTTGAATATTTCCTTCTTCAAAATAATTGTTTAGGTAACATTCTCATGCATTAATGTCAGTTTAAAAATGCCAAAGATTTTGAGTTTTTTCTCTTCCAGTTGTGGCAGGATAGAAAGCCTGCTTTGTTGAAGACAGTTCTAAGGGCAGAATAGTACGCACAAGACCTGGAATCCCACCTGTAGAGTAACAAACCATCTTGACAGAGGCAAGTGGCAGCCTGAACCTTATTTGTACATCGAATGAAGAGGCAATGCCTGATCTTAGGTTAAGAAACTACCCAATAGGAACTCAGAAATGGATTCACTCTGGAGATGGTAAAAACAAAACAACAACGACAACAAAAATGAACCAAGTTGTCCTCAAAAAGTTTAGGTAAGCTCTTGAGGGATGCACCAGAGGGAAACCATAGGAAGACCTTCAGATTCTTTGGTAGCAAAGAAAATACTTGGAACTTCAGCCACTCTGATGGATGCTCCCATATATTTATTTAAGATGCTATTGTGGATAGAATGTTTGTCACCCCACCCCTACTAAATTCATTTGTTGAAATCCTTACCCCCAATGTGATGATATTAGGCGGTGAGGCTTTTGAAAAGAGATTAGGTTGTGAGGGTGGAACTTTCATGAATGGAATCAGTGCCCTTATGAAAGAGACCCCAGAAAGTTCCATAGGACACAAAGATAAGATGGCAATCTGCAAACCAGAAAAGGCCATCACCATAACCCAACCATGCTGGCATCCTGATCTTGGACATCCAACCTCCAGAACTATAAGAAATAAATTTCTGTTTATAAGCCACCCAGTCTATGATGTTTTTTAGCAGCCTGAACTAAGACAGATGTCTGTGGTAAACAAATGCTCATAGCAGCCTTATTATCAATAGCCAAATGGAGAAAACAACCCAAATGTCCAGCAACTGATGAATGGATCAAAAAATGTGGTATATGCACACAGTGGAATATTATTTGATCATAAAAGAGAATGCAGTTCTAAAAAATGATACAAAGTGGATGTATTTTAAGTGAAATAAACCAGTCAGAAAAAGAGAAGTACCATATGATTTCACTCATATAAACTAAAACAAAACAGAACAAATTCACAGATAGAACACACTGACAACTGTCAGAAGGGAGGGGACTTTGGGGACTGAATGAAAAAGGTGAAGGGATTAGGAAAAAAACAAAAACAAAAAAACAAAACCTCATAGACACAGACAACAACATGGTGATTACCAGAAGGAAAGGGGTGGGGGAAAGTAGAAGAGGACAGAGTGAAGATAAATGGTGGTGGAAGAAGACAAGTTTGGGTGGTGAACACGCAATACAATATATAGATGATGTGCTATAGAATTGTATACCTGAAACCTATATAATTTTAACCAATGTCACCTCAATAAATTCAACAAAATGTTAAAAAAATGGATGCACCTTGAAAATATACTAAATGAAAGAAGCCAGACACAAAAGGCCACATAATGTGTGATTCCATTAACATAAAATGTCCTGAATAGATAAATGTATAGAGACAGAAAGTAGATTAGTGATTGCCAGGGGCTGGGGAGAAAGGAGAAATTGCTAGTGAGTGTGGAATTTCTTTTTGGAATGATGAAAATGTTCTGGAATTAGATAGTGGTGATGGTTGCACAACTAGTGAACATACTAAAAACCACTGGATTGTATGTTTTAAAAAATAAACTAAAAAATGCCCATGAGACATATGTCTCTTTCCATAGTTAAAACACACACACACACAAACAAATATTAGTTCTACAACTAGCACTTCCTCTGCATGCTCACACATGGTGTTCCCATGCTCATCTCTATCCCACACTCCAATGAGGAGCAAATTTCCCAGCTCCATGCCTTTGCTCAGGGTCGTACATCCACTGATATCCCTCTCCCCTTTAATGCCTGTCAAAATCCTTGACTCCTTTTAATGTCATTGACTCCAGGAAACATATTTTCCCTGTAAGAAGGCTTCCTTGTATGCTCAAACTTTCTGTTGACACTTCCTTCTGTCAGCCCTCAGCTTACTCCCTCCAATATTAAGGGATTTGTGTATTTATCTAAGCTTTACCTTGCCTTGCCCTGTAAGCCACTTGACAGGCACACCTGCATCTTTCGTGCTAGCCCAGTGCCTGCCACATAAGAACCGAGTAGAGATGGAAGCAGATAGGCATACCAAGACACTCCTCTGAGCACACTAGACCTGACCTAACTCTCCTTTCTACTGCCCCTGGTTATAGGGGGATCCTTGTTTGCTTTCCCTGAATCCCTTACTGTTTCCATTCCCATAAGTGCAGAGTGCAGGGTCTGAGCAGCTTACACACCCCTCATGGACCACCTAAAACCCCTTCTGATTGATGTTCAAGTCCTACAATTAACTCTGAAAATGGTGAGGTCTATTTTATTCTATTCATTGAGCACTCACATTAGGACATGACACCAGACTATGCAGCATTATGCCCCCCTCCTCACACTCACAATCCACTGGCCTCTATTAGAGCCAATGCACCTAAAAATGAGGGAAGCAGCCAGGCTTGCAGGAGTGGAAGAGGCATGGGGCTGGGGGCAGGCGTGCAGAGCCCCCGCAGCCAGTGCAGCTTGCGGAGCCTGTGGGAGGTGTTGGTAGGCAGGAAAGCACCTCTGTTCCAAACACCGTATCTGCGTGTCTGTGAGGAAATGAAGGACATTTCATTAGGATAGTTTATTGTTCTCATTTATTGGTTCCAACTTGGATTAAAAATCTAAACAAAAAGGCCTGTAAATAACTTTAGCCCAATATGCAAAGTTTGAATTTACATTTCCCTCACTATCAAGGCCAATTATTACAAACTGAATCAGATATTGAGGGCTACAGGGCATACTGTTTAAAAGCACCATGTGGTGGGTCCATTTGAAAAATAAATTGTTACTTCCTAGGGGGTTTTTTTTTGGTATAAATTTGGGATTTTTGTGCATTGGCATTTTTTTTTTCAAGGAGATAAAACTTTTGTTAGTAGGTATAAAGAAGTCTTTGAAAAATAGCTAACTCCTTATTATAAAAGAAACAGATGTTTGTATATCATGTGTTTTAAAAACCAAAAGTACTTACTGAGAACTTATTTTGCTCCAATCATGGTAGCCACTCAATAGATAATGTTTGAATAAAGAATAAAATGAGAAAGAAATCACCCATATTCCCACCATCTAGAAGTAACCACTATTAATTTTGTGGTATGTGTTCTTCTAGTCTTTTTCTGTGCATATTTTGAGTGTACTGCTGTTTTCACTTAACAGGCGTCATGAACATTTTCCAGATCACTAGCTAGTTGCAAGGTACTCCCTCATTCAGCTGGGTCAAGTCTAACTGTATCTCAAGTGCTGACCCACAGGCAACCCAGCCTAAGGGAGGGGGAGATACTATTCTGAATTATGCTCCTTTCTGTGGAGCTGGCGTTACCCTACGTTAACCCTTTTCTATTCTATCCAAAAATACTAAGCTTAGAGAAGAAAATACACAGCCCCAGCAAAAGGGACTTCTGGAGCCAGACTGTGGCAGAAGTGTATGTAATCTATCACCTGTCATGTTCTACCTGCTGGGTGACATAGTTTTTCTTTTCTTTTTTCTTTTTTTTTCCAGCTCCAGAAGTTCCTTGAAGCCTCTGGCTATGGGAGGAGCTGATGGCAGTTTGATTGGGCTTCTGCCAACTATGAGGAAAGAAAAAAACCAACTCGTACTGCTGCTTATCACTGGATCCAAGCCCCAGAGATAAAGTGGTTTCCTCCTTCACAGTGTGTCATGAATTATAGACTCACAGTGTTTCAACTGAACTCTGATTGAGGCAGGAGAGTTATTTCCCAGGAGCACTAAATGTGCTTTGGAGGTCCTGCAAGGGGACTCAGAGACTGCAGGCTGCTGGGTTTATTCTTTCATGTCACTGTGTTATTAGGTATATGGTTTAATGTGTATTCCACATGCACAGGAAAAAGCTATCTTTCCAAGGTGATGCTTAACAATAGTTTGAATTCATGGATGAGGATACCCAAAGGGGGTCCAGCTTATTTCTTCAGAATACTGAGGTTAGGATTTCCTCAGGTTGGGAATGCAGTGTAATAATTTTCAGTGAGTCTTGGTTACTGACATTTATTAGATAGGTGATCATCAGCAAGTTCCTTAACTTCTCCAGTACTGAGATCCTCAAGTGTATATAATAAGGATAATACATACAATCATACATTGCTTAATGATGACAATACATCCTGAGAAATGGGTTATTAGGTGATTTTGTCTTGCAAACATTGTAGAGTGCACTTGCACAAACCCAGGTGGTATAGCCTCCTACTATACCTAGGACACATGATATAAGCCTGTTGCTCTGAGGCTACAAACCTGTACAGCATGTTACTGTACTGAATAGTGCAGGCAAGTGTAACACAATGGTAAGTATTTGTGTATCTAAACATATGTAAATATAGAAAAGGTATGGTAATAATACAATATGAAAGCTGAAAATGGTTCATCTGTACAGGGCACTTCCCATGAATGGAGCTTACAGGAATGAAAGTTGCTCTGGGTGAGTGAATGAGTGAGTGAGTGGTGAGTAAATGGGAAGGCCTGGGACATTACTGTACATAACTGAAGACTTTGTAAACACTGTTCCACAAGTCCTCCACCTGCTTCCTTATCACAGGGTCAGAAATAGAACTGAGAAATAGAGCTGCCAGTGCTGCTTCACGAACAAGAATGTGGACTGGATTGGTTGGAAATGTTGAGGAGACACTGGCTGGGTGGGCATAGATCATTATAATAATGACTGCCAGGCGGGAGTGAAAGGTGACCTGAGGATCAGCAGGCATAAAAAAATCAAGACAGAGATAAGGAACATAAGGGATTGTCATGGTAATGTGGTTGTGGCTATTGCATGTTGAAGCAGTGGTCAGATTGAGAAACTCTGTGGTATTCATTAAAATAGAGGGTGTTTAGAGCAGGGGTGTCAAACTCATTTTCACCAGGGGCCACATCAGCCTCACAGTTGTCTTCAAAGGGCCAAATGTAATTTTAGGACTGTATAGATGTAACTACTCCTTAACTAGGGGCAGGGAGCTCAGTACTACCACCGGGTAGAAACAAGGTGCCAGGCCACATAAAAGGAGGTGGAGGGCCGGATTCATCCTGCAGGCCTTGTGTTTGCCACTTGTGATTTAGAGGGTGCAGAACTGAGGGCTCAATATTTTGACTTTGGAAAATTTGTTTTTCATTCCATTGATGGTATTAGGCACAAGAGCTCTCTCTGTTATTGAGTTGATGGAATAAATAAAACTTATCTTAAAAAGTATTTCCAAAGTGCAGGGACAGGGTGTCTCCATACCACCACAAAAATGTTTTCACTAAAATGGCAGTGGCACTTAATACTTGTTAAGGTAGCACCTGTAAACCTGTATCTTTATACAGTATCTTAGGTCCTCAACAAAGAATTTACAATGATCTACTCTGAAGACCGTGAAGCTAGAATCTGGGAGGGCTGTAGCTCCCTCTGACTAGGCAGCACTTGGGAGACAGGTTCCTCTGTGCTGAAACAGGTCACTGGATGACTGGCTGGAATGTAATCTGTGCACTTGAAATTTAGGTGCTGTGGGCAAGAAGGATCTATTGCCAAGCTTCACAGATATTGCTCCCATCAGAAAAAAAAGATTCCTCCTGAATCACATAGCTTTAGATTTCTTACGGGAAATTTATCTCCATTATAATCTTATGGGACCACTGTCATATATGCAGTCTATCATTGACAGAAATGTCATATCATTATGTGATGCATGACTAAACAAGTCTACATTTGTTTCAAAGGGGATGTGTCCAGATTGCATTATGCAATATGTAAAAGCACTTAGCACGTGCCCAGTTCACCATAATCACTCCATGAATTTCTGTCATTGTGGTTGAGCAATTTCTCTTGTAAAATGGTAAATGTTGCTTATCTTTTGTGATCTGGGGTTTAACCTCTGGGTGTGTCTTCTAGATAAAAATAATGTAGACTACACTAATTTAACCAGGGAATATCATAGATATATTGCTCTTACTCTACCTCCACTTTTAGGAAATAGAGTGGGAGATGGAGAGGCTAATTTCAATGAAGTACTCTTGCTGAAAAGAAAGGAAAGGAAAAAGGAAGAATTAACAAGATAATTGAGATCAGTCTGATATTACCTGTCAACTGATTTCATTTAGTAGTTTGACAATAAAGCTAGATTCTGAGGCTTAAACATAATTTAAGAATATCTGTGGCTTCCTGTGTGTTTACCATTTTATATTTTTACCCTAGTACTTAGAATGGCTTGCCCCAAAGCTACTGCCATCAGCCTCAGAGATGGAAATTTGGCACAGTTGTTGCTGACATGAAGCTCCTACCCCATCCAACTTGTAGCACATGCCTAATGTGATCCTCCCATCTGACACTCTGCTCATACCAACCCTACAAGTTCTCCTTTTGCCTCAGACCTTCATGGACCCAGGCTGGTCTGCGTTACTGTGGCTTGGCAACTTTGCCTTAGTAGATACAAACTGCCCATAAAGACAAAGATAGGAGACTTTACAGACTCTGAAGTTTTGGGAGCTTCCAGAAGAAACCTGAGAGCTGTGGTCCATTTGCATCCAGCCCTCGCTTTCCTTCTTAGTGGGTTCAAAGTCACATAAGGCAAAGCAAATATCACACTCCTTATTAAATAATGATCAGTACTTTTATTGGAACTTATCAAGAATATGCTTGCCAACTGTGAAAGTCAGGAATTACAATATTTGGTGGAATTTTAGAATCTCTAATCAAGAACTAGTCACTTTCACTCTCAAACTTCCTTCCTTGCCATTACCAAAACTAGACAAAAACAAAAAGCTTACTTTTATAAATTCATCTGTCTTGTTCATAAAGATATCCCAACAATCTGATGACCTTCCCCTGGGAATTCCAGGTAACCACACTTTCTCCGAGGAAGTCTGTGCTTACTTTTTCCTTTTTTCCTTGAAACCCTCCCTCCTTCTTCCCTCCCTCCCTCCTTCCCTCCATTCCTTCCTTCCTTTTGGTCTAACCTACCCTTTTGATGTTATTTAGGTCCATGGGATTAACCCATGCTAAGTGTTTTGTGAGATCCTTACTCATCTATCTACATCAGTCCCTCATCTCTGTGCACAGTATTTTCTTTTAATTGTTCACTATCGACTGCTTTTACAGACACACTCCGTATGTTCTACTTTATACAGTATGAAGTGCAGTGTAGATGTCTTCTTAAAGTAGATGATCCATAATTAACCATTGAAATTTTGCCTAATTACAGATGAGGTAAAATGTTTTATTTAGTACCCATTGTACAGCAATACTTATACCTGCTTGAAAAGATCTCAATTAGGACTTGTGAAAAAGAAGTTAAATGTGGAGCCAAACTCAACAGCTATAGCAACTACATGCCAGATGTGTCTTAGCCCCATTTTATTCCATTGCTTGGAAATATATACATCAGAGTTTGTATAACTTACCAAAATCTAATCAATAATATGGAACTTATTGAACTGTCTGTGCTTACAATTACAGTTTTATCTAATGGCTTGTGTTCTCATTGGGCGGCTCAGCTCACCACAACTTTTTCTTTTCACAGCCAAATGCTCAACTATGCTTGAACTGAATTTATATTTTAGCCCTAGGGCTAATTGTTAATATAAATTTTTATCATTCTTTTAATATGATGTGCTCTGTTAATAGAATCATTTAAATAAGGGCTGAATAATTAGTTAAATCAATAAATTTTTTAAAGATTTAATTTTTATCTATTTTTAGAGAGGGGGAAGGGAGGGAGAAAGAAAGGGAAAGAAACATCAATGAGAAAAACATCAATCAGTAGCCTCTCACACGTCCTCAACTGGGGACCTGGCCCACAACCCAGGCATGTGTCCTGATGGGGAATCAAATGAGCAAGCTTTCCACTCAGGCTGGTGCTCAATCCACTAAGCCACACCAGCCAGGGCAATAAAATTTTAATTATGAATATTCAGAGCAGCTAAGATCTTTGTATAAACTTCTAAGGCATCTTTGTATAAACTTGAAAAGGAGCTATTTTTTCCTGACAAACCCTGTCTTCCTCTGCCTGCACCCAGGGCACAGGTTTTTTGGTGAGTGGAGCACACACTAGATGCCAGTGCCCACTTGCCCAGGTTCCCTGCATGGCCATACCCAGGAACAGCTTGCTTTACAAAGCTATTGATCTTTAGTGTGCTCTAGCCAATGAATACATACTTTCTAGGACCAAGCCCAGAAATGGGCATTCTAACCAAAGATGATCACAAGTATTCTCAAAATAACAAAGGGGCAGGGGAAATGGTACTCTCCAGTCAGCTAAATTCATGAGGATATCTGAAAGAGTAAACCAAAACTGAATGACCTCCTTCTGGGGTGAAAATGAGTTGGGTATAGACACATTTGATTGTGCCTAATGTTTGTTTCATGGGACTTCTATTTTTGACTACTTTCTTTAAAACCTGTTTTCATGGAGATAGAAATTGATAAAGTCACCATATAGTTTGGAAGTGACTATCATAAATTTGAAAGTGCAAATCTTTGACTCAGCAAATTCATTCTAGGAATCTATGCTAAAGAAATATTCACAGAAACCAGTGAAGAGTACAGGATTTCAGCAATGTCTCCAATAACAAAAAATTGGAGACTACACAAAAATTCATCAATACTAGCTTGGTTAACAAACTGTGGTATGCCCATATTATGAAATATAGTATAGCTATCCATTAAAAAGAATGAGACAATTCTGTTTGAAATGACAAGAAATTATATAAAACATAAAAGCAAGTTGCAAATAGCAGGAATCCCATAAGAAAACCTGTGTGGGGCTTATATGGAGGCACAGAGGATCGTGAATGCTTACAGAGGTGTCTATGAGGACACCTTCCTAAATGGTCTTTTGTGAGGAAAGGATAGGATTTGAAGGGAGGAAATAGAGACAGGACTAGAAATGGGTGGGGTGGAGCAGTTCCTGGAGTACTTTTACTTTCTGTTCTCTAACTTCTGCAATGTTTACCTTTTTTTTTTAACAGTAAGCATGCATTACTTTTGTAATTTAAAAGTTACTCTAAAGAAATTTTAAAGGTCTAAACAAAAAGAAAGTGATTGCTTTGTAATTGGATCATCCAAACTCAACTATTTTTATTTTTGTGTTGCTTTCTAGGCTCTTAAATAAGGGCCTAATTAGGGAGAAAACACAAAATTTCAAAAATTTATGATAAGAATGTTGATACATGGTAATTATAATTTTGAATTTCATATTTTTAGTATAAAATACATAACCATAGGATATAAATTGCCATTTTGTTGCAAATAGCTATCATTTGGCATTCTGGTACTGATACATAATACATCCGATCATCATAACAGAATGTAATTAAATATTTTACAGGTACACATATTGGTTGCTTTGAATTTTAAACTGGTCTCATAAATAATGCAGAAAATAAGTTTATAACATGTTTTCTCTTTGGATTTTATCTTTAAGAAAAATTCTAAGTATCAAAATGATCAAAGTAAAAAAGGAATCTAAACATTTATGGCTCTTAATATATATTGCTAATTTTCTTTACCAAAAAAAGATAGTTGTAATATTATTACCACAAAAAGTGTATCAGTCTCACTCCATCCTTGTTAGCATTGGTTGTTAATTTTTTAAACTGTTTTGGCAAAAGAATAATAATATAGTTTTTTTTATTTCTAAGAAAGACGTTTATTGTGAATATTATAGACAGAAGTCCCAAATGTGGGATATCTTTTTATTTATTTATTTTTTTAATTTGTTTTTTAATTTATTTTTTAACTGTTGTTCAAGTACAGTTTTCTATCTTTTACTCCCATCCCAGCCCACCCACTCAGCCCTCCCCACCTCCCTCCCATTTCCACCCACCCCTAGTTTTTGTCCATGTGTCCTTTATACTTGTTCCTGTAAACCCTTCCCCTTTTCCCCTGAAATTCCCCTGAAATTCCCTGCCCTCTCCCCTCTGAACACTGTCATCCTGTTCTCTATTTCAGTGTCTTTGGTTATAGTTTGCTTGTTTCTTTGTTTTGCTGATTAGGTTCCTGTTAAAGGTGAGATCATATGGTTTGTATTTCACCGCCTGGCTTATTTCGCTTAGTATAATGCTTTCCAGTTCCATCCATGCTGTTGCAAAGGGTAGGAGCTCCTTCTTTCTTTCTGCTGCATAGAATCCCATTGTGTAAATGTACCGTAGTGTTTTGATCCATTTATTTACTGATGGGCACCTAGGTTGCTTCCAACACTTGACTATTGTAAATTGTGCTGCTATGAACATTGGGATGCATAGGTTCTTTTGGATTGGTTTTTCAGGGTTCTTAGGATATAATCCTAGCAGTGGAATTGCTGGGTCAAAAGGCAATTCCATTTTTAGTTTTCTGAGGAAGTTCCATACTGTTTTCCACAGTGGTTGTACCAGTCTGCAGTCCCACCAACAGTGCACTAGGGTCCCTTTTTCTCCACAGCCTCTCCAACACTTGTTGTCTGTTGCTTTGTTTATGATGGCCATTCTGACTGGTGTGAAGTGGTATCTCATTGTGGTTTTTATTTGCATCTCTCTGATAGCTAGTGATACTGAGCATCTTTTCATGTGTCTCTGGATCCTCTGTATGTCCTCCTTGGAGAAGTGTTCAAGTGCTTTGCCCATTTTTGAATTGGGTTTCTTGTTTTGTTCGAGTGGAGTCATGTAAGTTCTTTATATATTTTGGAGATTAAACCCTTGTCTGAGGTATCATTGGCAAATATGTTTTCCCATACAGTTGGTTCTCTTTTCATTTTAATACTGTTTTCTTTAGCCGTGCAGACGCTTTTTATTTTGATGAGATCCCATTTGTTTCTTCTTTCCTTCGTGTCCCTTGCTCTGGGGGACATATCAGTAAAAATGTTGCTGTGTGAAATATTTGAGATTTTCCTGCCTATGTTCTCCTCTAGGACTTTAATGGAGTTATGGCTTATATTTAAATCTTTTATCCACCTTGAATTTATTTTTGTGTATGGTATAAATATAGTTCTTGAATAAATCATGAATTTGGACATTTCTTTGTGTTTATTAATTACATTGGTGAATTGATTGTTCAGGTTAAATTTCCATTTACTTAACAATTTATTATTAACAATACTAGCTAACTCCTACTGTTTATCAAATGACACTCTTCTAAGTACTAGTCAGACACATCACATTTTAACCTCACAAAACCCCACTGAGTATTACTATTGCCACCATTTCACAGATAGAGACTGAGGCCTGTGTATGTTCCCGTCATGGGAAGTCTAACATTAGGGCCAAGACTCTTGTTTTGACCATGCTGTATGTCCTCATGTGGATTTGTTAAAAAATTAAGATATCATCCCTATATCTGTTCTTTTTGAAGTACTTTCCTAGTGTGTTGTATTTTTTGTGTTCTTATGCTTTTACGTGCAGAGCATATCAATGTTCTTATAATCAATTCAATTTGTTTTTATCTTTTAAATTTCTTCTCTCATTTCTAAACTTATAAAAGTATCCCTGCTCCACAGATGTGAGAAATTTTCAAATCCATTTTCTTCTAGTGTGTATATGTAATATGTATGAGTGTACATATGTATTTGTATTGAATATATATGTATGTGTACATATACATATAAATAAATTCTTTAACCCATGTAGACATTATCTTGGTGTAAAATATGAGGTATTTGTGACTCTTTTTCTGCCCCTGACACTGTTGCTAGGCAGAGAATTACTCTGACAATGTCCAGATGAGATACTGAGCCTGCAGGATTTCAATCCTTGATTTAGACTTTGCTCCAAGCAATGTGATTAACCCAAGATTATGTAACCCAAGTCCCATTGAGTCATTCCAAACTCTTGAATCATTCTGACAGACCTGACAGAACTTCTGCTGAATTACTGCCATGGAGGGATTCTTTACAGGACTGTTGAACATAGGATGTCTGCAAGCCTAATAATATATAGCTCTTCATCATTTAGGCACATGTCTGCCTTAACAGGCTCTCCCATTTCATTGCCAAAGAGAAGAAATATTCTAGATATTAAATTTGTAGGTCCCAACTGGTTCTAAAGTGGAGGCCAGTAAAACAGTGCACATGGCATCCAACCTTTGGTTGGCTGAAGGGGAGGGAATATATATTTTTCATGTATAGAAAAAGATATACATTGATATACAAATATAAACATAAACATAGGTAGACATAGGCATATGCATAGATGGAGATGGATGTGTGTTCATACATATAAAAACAAACTGGTCAGAGGGTTGGCCTCTGGGCAAGAGAACCAGGTTGGCTAAGGTTGGCAGGGAGCAACTGACACTTATCACATCCTTAAGTATATTCCAAGTAAGTTTTTTATTCATTTTTAAATCATTTTTATTTTTCAATTATAGTTGACATACTTCATTATATTAGCCTCAACTGTAACTCCAGTCCTTAGATATTACACAACTTACTAAGTAATCACCCCAATAAATCTCATAGCCATCTAACCCCATACATAGTTATTAGAATATTATTGACCATATTCTCTATGCTGTACTTTATATACCCATGACTATTCTGTAACAACCAGTTTGTACTTCCCAGTCCCATTACCTTTTCACCCATACCCCAAGCTCCCTCCCATCTGGCAACTGTGAAAATGTTCTCTGTATCTGTTAGTTTGTTTCTGTTTTGCTAGTTCATTTATTTTGTTTTGTAGATTCAATTGTTGACAGATATGTTTATTGCCATTTTAAGTGTATTTTATTGATTATGGTATTACAGTTGTCCCACTTTTTTTCTCCCTTTTATACCCCTCCACCCTGCACCCCCATCCCTCCACCATTCTCCCTCCCCTTATTTCATGCCCATGGGTTGTACATGTAAGTTCTTTGGCTTTTCCATTTCCTATACTATTCTTAACTTCCTCTGTCTATTTTGTATCTACCAATTATGCTTCTTATTCCCTGTACCTTTTCCCCCCATTTCCCCCTCCCCCTCCACGCTGATAAGCCTCCATGTGATCTCCATTTCTCTGATTCTGTTCCTGTTCTAGTTGTTTGCTTAGTTTGTTTTTGTTTTTTTAAGTTCAGTTGTTGATAGTTATGAGTTTGTTGTCATATTACTGTTCATATTTTTTATCTTTTTCTTAGATAAGTCACTTTAACATTTCACATAATAATGGCTTGGTGATGAGGAACTCCTTTTAGCTTTACCTTATCTGGGAAGCACTTTATCTGCCCTTCCATTCTTAATGATAGCTTTGCTGTTCAGAGTAATCTTGAATGTAGGTCCTTACTTTTCATCACTTTGAATACTTCTTTCCAGCCCCTCTTGCCTGCAAGATTTATTTTGAGAAATCAGCAGGTAGTCTTATGGGAACTCCTTTGTAGGTAACTCCTTTTCTCTTGCTGTTTTTAAGATTCTCTCTTTATCTTTAATCTCGGGTAATGTAATTATGATGTGTCTTGGTGTGCTCCTCCTTGAGTCCACCTTCTTTGGGACTCTCTGAGCTTCCTGGACTTGCACATCTATTTCCTTTACCAGATAGGGAAGTTTTCCTTCATTACTTGTTAAAATAAGTTTTCAATTCCTTGTTCTTCCTCTTCTCCTTCTGGCACCCTTACGATTCAGATGTTGGAACATTTGAAGTTGTCCCAGAAGTTCCTAAGCCTCTCCTCATTTTTTTGCATTCTTGTTTCTTCATTCTGTTCTGGTTGAATGTTTATTTCTTCCTTCTGTTCCAAATTGTTGATATGAGTCCTGGTTTCCTTCCCTTCACTCTTGGTTCCCTGTATATTTTCCTTTATTTCACTTTGTATAGATTTCATTTCTTCTTTTATTTTGTAACCATACTCAATAATTTCTGTGAGCACACTGATTACCATTGTTTTGAAATCTGCATCAGATATGTTGGCTATCTCCTCATCATTTAGTTCTTTTTCTAGAGTTTTGATCTGTTCTTTCATTTGGGCCATATTTATTTGTCCTGGTGCACCTGTTATGTTGTAGGGGGCAGAGCGTTAGGTATTCACCAGGGTGGGGCAACTCACGTGGCTGTGTTGTGGTGCTCTATGTGTGGGAGGGGTCAGAGGGAACAATGCCACTTGATCAGCTCTTGCCCTATATACCAGCTCTTTATATATATATATATATATATATATATATATATATATATATACACCACTTCTTTATTAATTTGTCTAATAATGGACACTTTGGTTGCTTCCATATCTTGGCTATTGTAAATAATGTTGCAATGAGCATAGGGGCACATATATCTTTTTGAACTAGAGTTCTGGATTTCTTTGGATATATACCTAGAAGTGGAATTGCTGGGGCATATGGTAGTTCTAGTTTTAATTTTTTGAGGAAACTGCATAATGCTTTTCATAATAGCTACACCAATGTACAATTACACTAACAGTGTACAAGAGTTCCCTTTTCTCCACATCCTTACTAACACTTGTTACTTATTTATTGCTGATAGCCATTCTGACAAGTGTGAGGTGATGTCTTGTAGCTTTAATGTGTATTTCACTGATGATTAGTGACAATGAGCATCTTTTCAGAGACCATCTGCACGTCCTCTTGGGAGAAGTGTCTAGTCAGTTTCTTTGCCCATTTCTTAATCAGATTGTTTGTTTTCTGGAGTTAAATTATATGAGTCCCTTAGATATTTTGAATAGTAGCCTTTTATTTGATGTATCATTGGCAAATACCTTCTCCCATTCAGTAGGTTGTCTTTCATTTTGTCAATGGTTTCCTTCACTGTGCAAAATCTTTTTAGTTTGGTGTAGTCATATTTGTTTATTTTTGTGTTTGTTTTGCTTCTCTTGCCTGAGGAGACATATCCAAAAACATATTGTTAAGAGTAATGTCAAAGAGTTTATTGCCAATGTTTTCTTCTAGGAGTTTTATGGTTTCAGGTCTTACATCTAAGTCTTTAATCCATTTTGAGTTTATTATTGTAAGGCATAAGAAAGTGGTCTAGTTTCATTATACTGCATGTATCTTTCCAATTTTCTCACTACCATTCATTGAATAGACTGCCTTTATTCCATTGTATGTTTTTGCCTCCTTTGTCACAGATTAATTGACCAAGTAGGTATGAATTTGTATTTAGTCTCTCTGTTCTGTTTCATTGATTTATATATCTGATTTTATGCCAATATATGCTGTTTTGATTACTGCAGTCTTGTAGTATAGTCTTATATCAGGTAGCATGATACCTCTAACTTTGTTCATTCTCAAGATTTCTTTGGTTATTCAGGTTTTTGTGGTTCCATGTAAATTATAGGATTATTTCTTGTGGTTCTGTGAAAAATAGCATTGGTATTTTGATAGGCATTGCATTGAATCTATAGATTGTCTTAGGTGGTATGAATATTTTAACAGTGTTAATTCTTCCAATCCATGAACACAGTGTAGCCTTTCATTTATTTGGATCTTCTTCAATTTATTTCTTCAATGTGTTACAGTTTTCCAAGTACACAGGTCTTTTACCTTCTTGGTTAAATTGTATTCATAGATATTTCATTCTTTTGATGCAATTGAAAATTAGATTATTTCCTTCATTTCTCTTTCTGGTAGTTTGTTATTAGTATATAAAATGCAACTGATATATGAATGTTAATTTTGCAACTTTTTACTTTACTGAATTTATTACTTCTAATAGGTTTTTGGTAGAATCATTAGGGTTCTTTATATATAGTATCATGTCATCTGCAAATAATGACAGTTTTACTTTTTTCTTTCCTATTTGGATGTTTTTTATTTATTCATTTTTGTTTGTTTGATTGCTTAGCTAGAACTTCCTCTATGTTGAATAAAAGTGGTGAAAGTAGATATTCTTGCTTTGTTCCTGACTGTGGCAGACTCTGGCCAGCAGAGTCCACCTGTTGTGGCTGAAAGAGAAAAAAAATGCACAGGTGACAGCAATCCTGTGGAGAAAAGTGATGGCATGGCTACTCTCTCAAGGGGAGAGTGCCCTGACCCTTGCCTAGACAAGCTTTTATTGTTTTCCTCAGGTCTTACATCAGAGAAAGATTTATTATCTATTACATAGAATATTGTGGTCTACATTTTAGGTACAATCAAGGAAATGAAAATAACATGCAGAGGGGAATGGCAGCAAGCTGATTAGCTCTGTCCTTGGGTGAATTCACACAGGCTTTGGAAATTACCTTGAAGATAGACAATACACATTTGTTATTTTAGACCAGGGTGATGGAGTTTTAGCAAGAGCAAGTCATAACAGTCAGCATGCATTTTCTAGGCCTGATTCCCACAGGAAAAGTCGGTTTGAAGGTCTGGGTCCTGCCCACCACCTCGCTTCTTTAGGTTTTCCATACACAGCTGAGTCACATTTGCCAGACTGAAACAAACTGGTCCCCTACACCTGACCTTAAAGAAAAATCTTTCAGTTGTCACATTTGGGTATGATATTACCTAGGAGTTTGTCATTTATGGCCTTTATTATGTTGAAATACGTTCCCTCTATCATCACTTTGCTGAGGGTTTTTATCATGAATGAATGTTGGATTTTGTCAAATGCTTTATCCGTATCTAGTGAAATAATCATATGATTTTTAACCTTCATTTTGTTTATGCAATGTGTCATGTTAATTGTTTTGTGGATATTGAACCAACATTTCATCCCAGGAATAAATCCCATTTGATGATGGTGAGTGGTCTTTTTAATGTACAGCTAAATTTGGTTTACTGAAAATTTTTGAGGATTTTTTGCATCTATGTTTATCAGGGATATTGGCCTATAATCCTCTCTCATTCTCTCTCTCTCCCCCTCCTCCTCTCTCTCCTCTGTCTTTCTCTATCTCTTCTGTCTGGCTTTGAGGATCAGGGTAATTCTAGACTCATATAGTGAGTTTAGGAGCCTTCCCAATTTTTCAGAATTGTTTGAGAAGAATGGGTGTTAATTCTTTAAATGTTTGGTAAAATTCAGCTATGAAACCATCTAGATGGTCTGGGACTTTTGTTTGTTGGGAATTTTTTGAATACTGACTTGATTTTATTAGTAGTTATCAGTTTGTTTAGATTTTGTATTTTGTCTTGTTTCAGTCTTGGAAGATTGCATGTTCCTAGGAATTTATCCAGATTTTTAGCTTGTACAATTTGTTAGCCTATAATGTTTATAGTATTTTCTTAAAATTCTTTGTATCTCTGTGGTTTTGGTTGTCACTTCTCTTTCATTTCTGATTTATTTGAGCCATCTCTCTTTTTTGTTGATGAGTCTGATTAAAGATTTATCTTTTGTTTATATTTTCAAGGAACTAGCTCTTGGTGTTGCTTTAGACTCTATTTTGTTAATTTCCACTCTGATCTTTTTTATTTTCTTTCTTCTACTCACTTTGTACTTTGTTTTTTCTTCTTTTCCCAGTTCATTTTGTTGTAAGTTTAGATTATACCTTTGATAATTTTCTTGTTTCTGTATTGCTATGAATTTCCCTCTTAGGACAACTTTGACTGTGTTGCAGAGGTTTTTGGATCATTGTGTTTTTATCTTTATTTGTTTCAAGGTATCTTTTTACTTACTCTTTGATCTCATTGTTAACCCATTCATTTTTCAGTAACATGTTTTTATCTTCCATGTGTTTGTGGGTTTTTTTTCAGTTTTCTTCTTGTCATTGATTTCTAGTTTTATTCCATTGTAATCAGAGTATTTGGTTGATATGATTTCAGTCTTTTTAAATTTATTGATACTTGCTTTGTGGCCTCACATGTGGTCTATCCTGAAAAATGTGCCATGTGCCCTTGAAAAGAATGTATATTCTGCTGCTTTGGGGTGAAATGTTCTAAAAATATGAATTAAAGCCATCTGGTCTAAAGTGTTAATATAAGGTTAGTGTTTCCTTATTGATTTTCTGTCTAAATGATTTACCTATAGATGTTAATATAGTGTTAAAGTAGGGGACTACTATTAATGTTTTGCTTTATATCCCTTTACATGTGTCAATATTTTCTTAGATATTTAGGTTCTTCTACATTGAGTAGATGTTTATGACAGTTATAACCTCTTTCTGGACTAATCCTTTTATCATTATGAAATGCCTTTCTTTGTCTCTTGTTACACAGCTTTAGTTTTAAAGTCTATTTTGTCTTGTATGAATATTGCTGCACTTGTTTCTTAATATTTCCACTTGCATGAAATATCTTTTTCCACTTCTTTTGCTTTCAGTCTGTGTTTTTTGATCTGAAGTAGGTCTCCTGTAGACAATATGCATACAAGTCTTCTTATTTTTACTCATTTAGCTACCCCATGTCTTTTGACCAGAACATTTAGTCCATTTACATTTAAAGTAATTATGGATAGCTATGCATTTATTGCCATTTTATTAATCATTTTCTGATATTTTTGTAGTTCTCTATTCCTTTCTCATTCTCTTTTTCTGTTATTTTCTATATTCATGACTTTCTATAATGTTATATTTGGATTTCTTTCTCTTTGTTTCTTGTATATCTCATAGATTTTTAGTTTGTGGTTACCATGTGCTTCATATATACCAAGCAATGTTTATAGCAGTCTATTTTAATATGATGTTCCCTTAAATTTGACATATTCTAAAGTCACTACAATATTTATTCACCCCCTCCATCTTTATGTTTTTGTCATTCTTTTTTACTTGTTTTGTGTGTGTTTGTGTGTATCCCTTAATTTATTGTTGGTTGTAATTATACATAATCTTCTTACTTTTGTCTTTTAACCTTTGTACTAGCTTTATAGTTGGTCGATACACTGCTTTTACTGGTTTCCCTTGGCAGTGAAATTTTTTTCCTCTATTTTCTTATTCTAATTTTTTACCTTTTCTTCCTTTCTTAAGGAAGTCATTTTAACATTTCTTGTAATACTGGTTTGGTGGTGATGAACTCCTTTAGCTTTGTCTTGGCTGGGAAACTCTTTATCTCTCCTTTGTTTCTAAATGATAACTCTGCTGAGTTGAGCAATCTTTGTTGTATGTTCTTGTTTTTTTATCATTCAGAATTATTTCATGCCATCCCTTCTAACCTGTGAAGTTTCTGCTGAGATAACAGCTGGCAGTCTTTTGGGAGCTCCCTTGTATGTTACTAATTGCTTTTCTCTTTTTACTTTTACTTAAAAAGTAATCTCTAATTACTTTTAAGATTCTCTTTTTGTCTTTAACCTTTGGCATTTTAATTATGTTGTGTCTTGGTGTGGGCCTTTTTGGGTTCATCTTGTTTGTAAGTCTACGCACTTCCTGGACATGTATGTCTATTTCTTTCACCACATCAAACAACTTTTCCATAATTATTTCTTCAGACTGGTTTTCAATCTCTTTCTCTCTCTCTTTTCTTTTCAGTACCCTTCTGATATGTATTTTGGTATGCTTGATGTTGTCTCAGAGGTCCCTTAAACTGCCCTCACTTTTTATTCTTTTTTATTTTTGCTGTTCCAATGGGATATTTCTGCTACTTTGTCTATCACATCACTGATTTGATCCTTTTCTTTATCTAACCAGCTATTGAGGATTTAATCCTCTAGTGTTTTCTTCATTTTATAGTATTCTTCATTTCTGAGTGGTTTTTCATGTTTTATATTTCTTTGTTGAAGATCTCTCTGAGTTCATCAATTCTTCCTCTAAAGTCATTGAGCATCCTTATAACCAATATTTTGAACTTCATATCTGGTAGATCTTTTCTCTATTTCATTTAGCTCTTTCTCTAAAGTTTTGTCATGTCTTTCATTTGTGAAAAGTTTTTTTGTCTCTTTATTTTGGCTGCCTCCCTGTGTTCGATTCTGTATTTTAGGTAGATCTGCCACATCTCTCAGTCTTGACAGAGTGGCCTTATGTCAAAGATGTCCTGTAAGGCCAGTGGCACTATTATTCTGATCACCTGAGCCAGGTGCTCCAGTGGTCTACCCTGTGTGGGTTGTAGTTGAGGCTTAATTACTGTTGGCACATCAGTGGTATGCGTTGACCCTCAGGCTGACTGGCTGTGATGGTTGGCCATGACTATAGCCAATAAGCTGTTGTGCATGGGCTGACCTCATGGAGCAGGGGTTGCTTTAGTAGTGCTTTGGTGCCAGCTGATTCTATCTTTGAAGTGTGTCATTTATGAAGCTGATTGGGTGGCCATCTGTTGTGGTCTGTAGCTGGCCACCAGGTGCATTGTTTAGAAAGTCTCTCAGGAGATGCTTCTGTGCATACCAAGGTCAGACTCTGCTTGCACTAGCTTGGAATGTCTTGATAAGAGCTACAAAATGGTCTACAGTTGATTGTCACTTGTGCTGGGCTTGGTGGTGCCTGGGAGAGACTATGCTGCAAACTGAGGTTAGCTACCACTTGTGCTGCACTTGGGCCCCTTTGGAGGGCACCATGATGTGAGATCAAGCCAGCTGCCACTTGTGTTGGGTTGTTCCTGCTTAGTTTAAGCTACATTCGAGGTCCAGACCAGCCACCACTTATACCAGACTTGGGGCCACCTAATGGGTATTATAATTTGAGAGTGGTCACTTATTTGTGCTGGACCTGAAGACACTTAACAAGAGCTGCAAGGCACATTGCAGTCAGCACTGCTTGTTTGGGGTTTGTGGACCTCTGAGAAATTTGGAGAAACTGCAGCATAAACTGAAGCAAGCCATTACATGGAGCCTTTACTCTGGAAAAGGCTCAGGCCAGGCAGATGAGTTGGGTGGTACAGGGTCTCAGGGAATCACCAGGGTAGGAGCAATGGTGTTAGCTAGGTTAATGGAGAGCATAGATTTGGCACACACCTGGGCTAGGCCAGTTAAGTGGGAAAGGAGCTCCACAAAGATACAGTGGCACCAGTCAGCCTTTCCATTCCCAAAGACCATTGCTCCAACCCCTGCTCCTCCAGCCCTTGCCCTGAAGTTAGTCAATTTAGTTTTTCTTTATATGCTGCTGGCACTTTTCATGCTGCTGTCCCTGTGCTGGAGCTTAGAGAGAGTGAGTTTGTGAATACGTGAGTTTCTGCATAGGCCCCTTATGAGGTTTGTCTCAGTCTCCAGTAGCACCCCTTTCCCTCCAGATTCATTCTCCTCTGGTTTTCATAGCCAGATGTTATAGGAATTCCTTTCCCCAACAGTGTGCCCCAGGTTGAAGATCCAGGTGTGGTGTTACAACCCCTTGTTTTTTAGGGTGACTTTTGCAGCTGAGATATATCTCTCTCAATTCTTAATTGCCACATTGTGGGTGTGAGACATGTCACTCCCTGGTCTCTGGTCCTCCTGCCAGTCGTGTTATAGCTTCTTCTTTATATCCTTAGTTATAGGAATTTTATTCAAATAGTATTCAGGTGGTTCTCAGTGATGGATATTCTATAATATAGGTATAATTTTGATGTGGCTATCACAGAGTTAGCACACAGGTAAGCACAAAGTTTATCTACTTCGCTATCATGACCAGATGCCTCTCCTCCTTATGTAACTTGAGTTTTGTTTCATGTGCCTATGTTAGCAAATAATTTGTATATTAAAAATAATAAAATTTAAGTTCAAGAACTTCATTGATGATTCAGTGATATTTTCCAGTCACTTTATAGAAACAATTCAGGGTTGATAATATTAGGAGTTACTAATTCCAAGATGGTTTGCTAACATTTTGTATTATACTAAATTTTAATGATTTGTGATCTATAGTCCACATCCAGTTTGCTCTCATATGCATTCAGTACTCTGTTTTGGTTGTAGAGAACTATAGTTTTCTAGGTTCCTTTGACCTCCTGGTTTCCATCTAGATTTAGCCAATGAATGGCATGGGCACTAGAATGAAGGTGGAAGGAAGAAAGTAACCAGGGTATTTTTCTCTATTTCTTGTGTTATTTCCAGCACCAGCTGTGTGGTCTCATCTCCAGCTGGAAAGCCTCCACTGTGGTTCTAGTTCCCACTAGGTGACCCTGGTTTCATCCTATTGTCTCTCCAGTCTTAAGGTGTCTCTCCGGTCTTAAGCTTCCTGTTGTTGCTAATCTCTAGAATTTCACTGTGGATTTTATGTTTGGCTTCTCAGATCTTCCATTTCCTAGGTAACTAATTCTCTACATCAATTTTCCTACTTTGGAAAAACCTGAAATGGCTTCTATTTTTCTGGCCAGTGAGCCTGACAAATACACTTCACAAGCACACATAATCTTTTTCTTGCTTTGAAATACCCCAGGCCATGAATAAGCAAGATACCTCAGGATTTTTTCATATCATGTATGATCTTAGATTCAGATTGAAGAACTCCAAACACTGTGAGCATTTGGTTTGTTTTTTGCACTCCACCCCTATATTTCATAATTACCATTCTTTATCATTGCCCAGTGCTGTGTATGTTTTTTAATTAGCACTATTTATAGATATATACTTAGAAATAATAGCCTTTGCATTCTTTTCAGAACCAGAACATTTAGAGCATTAAATGTGAAGGCCCCTCTGGTTATATTCATCATGGCCTGGGGCCATGGGAAGCTAAGAAAAAGTCAGATACAAGACTCTTCTTGACAGAGATTTTAGGGGCAAATTACCATATAGTGCTCAAACACAGACTTTCATTTCTCAGCTGGCTTTGTTTCAAGCTGCTCTAGTGTAACAAATCAAAATCTCATTTTATGTTTTTCCTCAGAAAAGACAATTATTTTTGACCAACCCAGTGGCCTTTATTTAAAGATCACAGACCCATTCCTTGTCACCACAAGGTGTTCACTAAAGTTTATCCTATGCCTAACTACTACAGATGGATTACAAATTCATGTGGGATTACTAACAAATTGTTTTAATTTATCTGAAATGATTGGGCTTTCTCAATTGGTAAGTATCCAGGCATGTTCTGGCCTGGTATGATTACCATTCTTCACGATTACAGGCAGTGTCTGACTCCTGTCTACCAGCTGACACAGGGCCCTTACATCACTGCCCTTCTGGACTCGACGAGACCCATCACCACAAAACCTGTATGTGTCCCTACTTCCATGATAGCTCTCTTGATTATCTTGAAATTAGGGGAATGTTCCCTCTCCCAACTCCATGCTGCTTTTAGAAAAAAATGTACTTCTATAACCACAAATTGAACTGTGAATGCACTCAGCCTTAGATACATTGTTAAACTTAATGGTTAGTTCTAATTATAAGACCAGTACTTTATTTCAGGTACTTTATAGGTTAAATAGGTTTTGCTGATTGGTTTTGGAAACCAACCACCAAATAAGTGACTTGTAAACAAACTTCTGGAATGTAAGCCATTTCTAAAATTGCAGGCCTCAGGGAATTAACATGAATGAAAGTTCAGAAACCACAAGATATGCACACAATTTTATACCCATGTGGAAACCTATGTGAAAATACTGATATTTTGTCACATGAAAGAAGTGACCTGTTAAATTCAATCAAAGGATATAACAAAATTTGTAATATCCAACATATTGTGTTGTATATCAGTCGATCTAGATTTTCTGAGGCAGTTTTTATTTTAAATGTTCCACTCTATGATTAGCTGCTGTGATTCTCTAGTTCATCATCATATACCCAGAAACTAGTACAGTACCTGGCATACAGTACACACTCAAGCAATGCATACAGAACAAATTATTGTATGGTATTGTTTGGCAGATAACATGCCCCACTTTTAATTCTAAAACTATGATCAATGACTACATTTAGAATGGACACACGCAAGCAATTTAACATAACCTTTTTATGATTTTTAAGTTATACATTGGCAACTGTGTAAATGTATTTAGTTTTCTAAATCTCACTTGTTGAATAAAATAGCATGGATTTCAATGGAAGATATAATATCTACATTAATGTGTTTACCCTTAGTGAAATAATTTTTTAACAAATGATTATACAACCTCTTCCACAATATTGTGTTTATTTTCTTATTCATGTGAAAGAGTGCATTTATATCTATTTTGGCATGTAAATAGTTTTATTTTTAAATAATCAGTATAGTTACAGCATTGTAACCTCTCACATAATTCTGCTAAAGGCTACAAATATGTCATACACACTCCAATTTTCAGTCTAAGAATTCATTAACTTTCAGTGAGACTATGGATTCCCTCAAGTAAGTAGATTAACAAGGTGAGCTTGACGAAGAAAAATTTTCATGAAATTATTTTAATCTGTCTAAGAATACAATCAGATTAATTATAATAGAGTTGATGACCAGGAATGTCTTTTATTTCTAGATTCTTGGACCACACCAGTATTACAAATTGGTTGCAAGCTTCTTCATGTCCTCTTCTCCCTCCTTTTCTGTCCCTTTACTCCTACAAGAGAAGTTAATAGTCAACCATTGATGTTTGGAGAACACATTGG
Source organism: Trachops cirrhosus (assembly GCA_028533065.1). NCBI lineage: Eukaryota > Metazoa > Chordata > Mammalia > Chiroptera > Phyllostomidae > Trachops > Trachops cirrhosus. The sequence continues at coordinate 137,985,299 of CM052539.1, read as the reverse complement.
GGAAAAAATAAAAACTTTTAAAAAATTGAAAATAAATTCTTAGTTCTAGGAAAATTTATAGCTTTGGGACTAGTTTTGGGATTGAAACTCATTTTTCTATTAGAATAGTAGTCATCTAAAAAAAAGATATGTTCTCTCCATACCATTTGTCTCTCTTCCCTACTCTGCCTCCCACTCACCAAAGAACACTCCAGAAGAAATGTTTTTCCTGTCCTCTTTTTTACACCACAAGCATTTTTCATCTCAAGTCATACCCAGGCACATCAGGAATGGTCCTGAATTGCAAAATATGCGTGTGTCCACTTCCCGTCCTGATCATTCCTCATCCTTAACCAACAAAGTTAGAGATACAGCCAACTCTTTTCTCCATAGAACATGACTCATGCCTTTCATAGCTGGGAATTCACCCAGAACAGGCACAGAATGTGATAGATCTTACAGGTTTTTTTATTTTTCCAAGTATATGAGCAGTCTCCACACAAACTAGGGAAGTTGCTGAAAGTCTGGAGTGGTTTTCAGAATACCTGAAAGCCAGATACCACTTAGCAGTTCTTTGAAGAAGAAAATTGCAGGCATTTCAAAGGGGCAGACCATTCAGACAACTTGTGTTCCCATTGCAAACCAGCTAATATACTTCCCATCCATCCCTTCTAAAACCTCCCCATCAGAATCATTACAGTGTTGTTTGAGATGGTGGTGGTTTGGGGGGAATACCAGGTTCTCCCACTTCAAAGAACAACCAGCAGAGCTGTGAGTGATTGCTTCTCTCTGGGGAGTTTTCACTGCCAGAAGTTTAAGGAGGAATTCCCATTTTTCCCTATTCTACTTCTCTGAACTATCCCAAAGAGAAGTCCTTCTGAATTGCACTTAAGGCAAGATTTATGAAGATCTCAAATCTACTACTTTCTTTCAGGGTTGTAGAGGAGAAAAAGTGGGAATAGTGGGAGAGGAATCAGTGGTGAATTTAGTGCTTTACAAAACCAGGGCACATGTGGGGGACAATAGCTCGTTTTCTCTTCCTACTCTTACCCTTCCCTCCCCCTGGTATGAAGCAGCCTCTACATGACCTTGGTGCCCAGCTATAACAGGGTGAGGGAGCAGTTCCATCTAGTTCCAGGGAGATGGCCAGGAAACTCTTTGCTCACTAACTTCTAGCAATTTTGGGTCTTTTAATCACCAGTCTGTGCTCACAGAAAAGTGGAACTCAGCAAGAGACTGGGAACCAGAGCTTTAAATACTAGATCTTTTCTGCCTAAGGCTTGTTAGGGCACTTGATGAATTCTTGACCTTGTTCAAAAAACTTTCCAGCAAAATCAAATGGAGCAGCCTTAACTCTATTGAATATTTGACTATATTAACCACCTTGCCTCTTAAAGCAAGTTTCCACTTAGATCACAAGCCTCCATCCTTCAACCCTGGCAGAGACAACAATCTCCGTAACCCAAGTTGGGAAACCAGAAGCAAATTGTCAGTGGACTCAGAACACCCCCTCCCAATTTTTCTTAATCCTTCTCTGAATAACAGAGCATAAGCTCTGTCTCCCCTCAGAAGCCATTCTGGGATTCTACAGGGTTTTCCTCTTTTCACCCCTCAAAAGCTGCATTATCCCCATGTTGTTTCCTACAGAAGTAGTCACTCATTTTGCTCTTATGAGAAAGTAAAGATGCTCGACATCATTAGTTATCAGAGAAATGCAAATCAAAACCACAAAGAGGTACTATTTCACATCTACTAGCATAGCTATAATTTTTAAAAGATTTTATTTATTTTTAGAGAGAGGGGAAAGGAGGGAGAAAGAGAGAAAGAGAAACATCAATGTATGAGAAATACATCAATTGATTGCCTCTCCCATGCCCCCAGCTGGGGACCTGGTCAGCAACCCAGGCATGTGCCATGACTGAGAATCAAACCAGTGACCTTTGGGTTCACAGTCTGGCACTCAATCCACTGAGCCATACCAGCCAGGGCAGCATAGCTATAACTTTTTTAAAATGCAGACAATAACAAGTAGTGTCAGGGATATAGAGAAATTGAAACTCTCATATATAATAGTAGAAATATAAAATGGTACAGTCACTGTAGAAATAGTCTGGCAGTTTCTCAAAAGGTAAAACTTAGAGCTCAGGTGGTAGAAGCATTTTCCCATGAACCAATGGGTCGTAGGTTTGATTCTTAGTCAGGGTATATTCTTTGATTCTTAGGCTAGGTTATGGGTTTGGTCCCTGGTTGGGGCACATGTAGGTGGCACCAATCGATGTTTCTCTCTCACATTGATATTTCTTACCGTCTCTCTCTCCTTCCCTTCCCCTCCCTCTAAAATTAATAAGAGGATTAAAAAAAGGTTAAACTTAGAGTTACCACATAACCCAGCAGTTCTATGGCTAGGTATACACCCAAGAGTAATGAAAGCATATATTCACACAAAACATGTATGCAAATGTTCATCGCAGCATTATTCACAATATTCATAAGGTAGAAAGAGGTGAACTGTCCATCAACTGCTGAATGGATAAATATAATGTAGTATATCTATTTAAAGGGAAAGTATTCAATCATTAAAAGAACTGAAATTTTGATGCTACAACATGGATGAACTCTGAAAACATTATGCTAAGTGAAGAAAGAAACCAGTTATAAAGACCACATATTGTATAATTCCTTTCATATAAATGTCCAGAATAGGCCAATCCATAGAGACAGAAAGTAGATTAATGGTTGTCTGGGTGGGGTCATGGGTTGGGGGAAGGATGGGGAATGACTGCAGACAGATACAGGGTTTTTTTTTTTGGAGTGATGAAAATGTTCTGGAATTACATAATGGTAACTGTTACACAAGTTTGTAAATATACTACAAACCATTAAATTGTACACTTTAATGGGTGAATTTTATGGTACATAAATTATATCTTAATAAAGCTATTTGAAGGAAGGAGAGAAAGAAGGAGGGAAGGAGGGAAGGAAAGAAAGAAAGAAGGGGAGCAGACCAGATAGCATAAACACTGAACTATATTCAATCTTGTTCCATCAATATCTCTTTCCCCAACAACCACCGCCCCAGGACTTTTAAGTAAGGAAGACCCAGTCCTCTAATTGTCGAAGTTTCCCCCCCGGAAATGACCTCCAGCCTCCTTGTAATTTAATTTATGAAGGTGACCTCACTTATATCCACTTGGTGCATCTTCCTGCCCCACAACTGTTCACCCACCCTGCCCAGAGCCCTGCCTTGGGCCTTCTGCTTGTAGGACCCTGTCAGGGTTTGGCTGTGACCTCCAGACTATCAGAGCTCACCACTGCTGTGTGGTTGAGAGAGGTCCAGCTTCTTGCTTAGGCAGAGGTAATCATAGCCTTTTCAAACTCACCTGGCTGCCTGTCTCTGCCTCTGGTATAGCAGAATGCTAACTGGCCCCTAGACTTACACATCCTTTACTAGTATGACCTATGTTTGACTTTCCTGTCATGCCTTCATACTGGTGTTTTTTCTGTCCTCCTTGCCATGTTTATGCAGCCCCTGCCCTCTGTTAGCATGCTTGGAGAAACTAGCTCAGCAATGTGCACCCAACATCTCCAGGTGCCTCCTACTCACCCAGCTAAATTCAGGATGGCCTCCGCTTAAACTTTGAAAGAATTACTTCTATGTGGTAAGTGCTTAGAATACAAAATTCCACTTGATCTTCACAACATCCCTGTAAAGAAAGGATTATTTTGCCCATTTTTCAAGAAGAAACAGATTCAAAGAGAGTAAACAGCATAATTAAAGTCATGATGTTAAAACCGATGATCTTTCTACTGCCTCAGATAATTCTTTTACTTTGTTGACTATCTATCATATGTCATATTAAAAATACTATGTCATTGACTCTCATAATAACCCCATGAAGTAGGTGTTAGCATCCCACATAATAGATGGAGAAACTGAGGTTCAGGGTGATTCAGTAACTATTTTGAGATCATATGTATTTTTCACTAATTAAATGTCTAGGAACATAGGAAGATTTTTGCTTTTCCTGATAAAGGTGAAAGATGCAATGGTACTGTCGTCTTCTCCCTTCTTCCTGCACTTGAGAAACTGGCTTAGGACCATAACAGAAGGGGAGGAGGGAGGATCACAGAAATACTTCCTCAAATATCATCAACCTGCTAAACAACAACCTATCTTCAGACCTTCTGTTATATAAGAGAACTGAAGTTCTAGTTGTTTAATCCACTGTAGATAGGCTTTTTGTTACTTGTAGCCAAACACATTCCTAACTCATCTAAGAAGGTCTTCTAACCACCTTCTTACAAATAAGTAATGTGGGTCACAGAGAGAGATTATTTTTTCAAAGCTGCATAAGTAGTGACTGTATTCTACTTATAGTTGTCTTCCCTATTTTATCACATATCCCTTTTTAATCACATACTTGTCCAAGTATGTTGGACCAAGTCAACTATAGGATTTAATCCTTTCCTCTTATCTATAGCCGTCAGTCCTGGAGTTAAAATTGTCTCTACTGAGGTTCCAGCCAAGATGGAGGCATAGGGAGAAATTCTTCATCTGCTCACACAACCAAAAGAAGGATAACAATCAATTTATAAACAAAGAACAGCCAGAACTGCCAAGAAATCATTTGCAGGGAAGTCCAACAACCAAGGAGTTAAAGAAACATTCATCCAGGCTGGTAGGAGGGGCAGAGACAGGCAGCAGGGGCAGACAGGACACACAGCAAGGCAGCAGCTGGCAGACATTGCAGGCAATCCCACTTTCATTCTCAGACAAGACAGAAGGAACAACAGGGGAGTGAGACAGACCGTGAAACCCAGAGTTTCAGCACAGGAAACTAAAGACGCAAAACCTCTGGCTGTAAAAAATTCCGTAGGAGTTGCAGCAGTGGGAGAAACTCCCAGACTCACAAGAGAGTTCGTAATCCTTTGTGGGAAGTGAGAGAAGTTGACAGAGTGGGATGGTAGTGGAGCAAGCAGCATTGTTCCTTCTCTGACCACTCCCCCATAAACAGCGCCACATCACAGCAACGTGGGTTGCCCCACTCTGGCAAATGCCTAAGGCTCCACCCCTCACCACATAACAGGTGCACCAAGACAAAGCAATATGGCCCAAATGAAAGAACAGATCAAAACTCCAGAAAGAGAGCTAAGCAATGAGGAGATAGACAACTTGTCTGATGCAGAGTTCAAAACACTGGTAATCAGGATGCTCACAGAATTGATTGAGCTTGGTTGCAAAATGAAGGAAGAAATGAAGGCTACCCAAAGTGAAATAAAGGAAAATATATAGGAAACCAACAGTCAAGGGAAGGAAACCAGGACTCAAATCAATGATTTGGAACAAAAGGAAGAAAGAAGCATCCAACCAGAACAGAATGAAGAAAGAAGAATGAAAAAAAAAATGATGAGAGGCCTAGGAACCCCTGGGACAGCTTTAAGCATTCCAATAACTGAATCATGGGGGTGCCGGAAGGTGAAGAGGAAGAGCAAGAAATTGAAAACTTATTTGAACAAATAATGAAGGAAAATTTCCCCAATTGGGTGGAGGAAATAGACTTCCAAGAAGTCCAGGAAGCCCAGAGAGTCTCAAAGAAGTTGGACCCAGGGAGGAACACACCAAGACATGTCAATCAAGTTACCCAAGATTAAAAATAAAGAGAGAATCTTAAAAGCAGCAAGAGAAAAGAAGAGAGTTACCTACAAAGGAGTTCCCATAAGACTGTCAGCTGATTTCTCAAAGAAACCCTATAGGCGAGAAGGGGCTAGAAATAAGTATTCAAAGTCATGAAAGGCAAGGACCTACAACCTACATTACTCTATCCAGGAAAGCTATCATTTAGAATATAAGGGCAGATGAGGTGCTTCCCAGATAAGGTCAAGTTAAAGGAGTTCATCATCACCAAGCCCTTATTATATGAAATGTTAAAGGGACTTACCTAAGAAATTGAAGAAAATCAAAAACTATGAACAGTAAAACAACAACAAACTCACAACTATCAACAAATGAACCTAAAAAACAACAAAAAAGAAAACCTAAGCAAACAACTGGAACAGGAACAGAATCACAGAAATGGAAATCACATGGAGGGTTATCATAGGGGAGAGGAAGTGGGAGAGTGGGCAGAAAAGGTACAGGGAACAAGGAGCATAATATGCAAGCACAAAATAGACAGGGGGAGGTTAAGAATAGTATAGGAAATGGAGAAGCCAAAGAGCTTATATATACAACACATGGACATGAACTAAGGGGGTGGGGGTGATGCTGGAGGGTGGGGGTGATGCTGGAGGGTGGGGGAGCAATGCAGGGAGGAGGGGAAGAAAGGGGAGAAAAAAGATTAGGACAACTGTCATAGTGTAATCAATAAAATATACTTAAAATTGTCTTCTACTTTATTTTGTTTTATTTTTCCTGCCACTTTCAATAAGGCCAATACAGATTCAGAAGCAAACCTTGTATTTACTTTTTAAATACATTATTTCCTTATTACATAAGCAATTGTGTCCATTGTAAAAAAATTTAGAAATGCAGATATGCTTTGAAAGAAAGGAAAGAAAGAAAGAATGAGAGAAAGAGAAAGAAAGAAAGAAAGAAAGAAAGAAAGAAAGAAAGAAAGAAAGAAAGAAAGAAAGAAAGAAAGAAAGAAAAAAAAGAAAAGCCCCACATCCTGAAACCCAGAAATAAGCTAGCTAACATTTTGGTGCATAGTTTGTCAATTGGCATGTCCTTTTAAAAGTCTGATTAACCATGCCATCAGATCACCCAACTACTCTGTCGAGAAAAAAGGAAGATGCTTAAAAGGCCAAGTTAATGCCCTTTCTTCCCTCCTCTCCCACTATATTCACATTCCAGGAGAACTTTGAGGAGCTTTATCAGTCAGTTCCCAAACTCTTACAAGAGTTTCTGTTCTGGCTAAGAATCCCCATTTCGTTCCAGCCAAACTATTCCAATATTGGCCACTTTGCCTCAGATCATCAATTTACATATTGAATAAAAATATGCAATAAAAAAGGACCTCCCAAATTTTTGAAAGGAGAAAAACAACTTTCACTAAAGCTAATTCAATACAGCAGCTGGTCTAGTTGAGTGAGAAAGTACATATTCTGGACATGTGGACTCCATATTTTGAAAATTCAGCCCATGCTGAAGAAATTTACATTTACCAAGAGGAAAAATAATGTCTTTTGGTAGAGTTTTTATAAATGCCAACAGTTGAGAAATGTATGTCCATGGACATGTCCATGCAAAAAATATACAAACTTGAAGATTTTAAGAACATTTACTAGAAAATGATACTTTTAAGTAGTATGCTCAGAGAGAATAAAATATTAGGCTGTAATTCAAGTACTGGATTCTATTAAAAAAGAACAGCCTAAGAAAAAAAGGAGTTCTGAGAAATTAAAAGTATGGTAGGTTAAGAAGAAATTTCAATAAAGAGACTGAAAGATAAACTCAAAGAAATCTCCAAGAAAGTAGAAAATACACATAGATTAGAAATGAGAAAGAAAGAATAAATTGTAATGTACAAATCTAAGAGGCTAATGTCCAGTGAATAGAAACTCTAGAAAGAACAGACGAAATAAGAGGAGACTGTAAACAAAAAAAAAAATAATACAAAATTTTTTCTCAGCTGAAAGACATGAGCCCCTAGACTAAAGAAAGATGACAAAAAATTCTATAATTCCAGGCTCGATGAATGAAAAATGATCCACACTTAGCCATAGAATGATGAAATTTCAAAATATCATAGATTTTTAAAATCCAAAATAATTTTCAGAGATAAAAAATAAATTGTCTCTAAAAAGAAATCAGTTTGGCACCATACTTCTTTTTAGCAATACTGGATGCTACATGGCAATGTGATCCTGCCTTCAGAGTTCTGAGAGAAAATGGTTTTAAGTGAAAAACTTAACACTCAAACAAATTATCAACTAAATTTGAGAGTAGAATTAAAATATTCTATGTCATGGGAGGGCCCAGTAAGTTTATATCCCATATTCCCTTTCTATGGAAGTAACTCAAAGACATGTTCCAGCAAAATAAAAAAGTAAACCAAAAAGAAAAATGTGAAGTTCAAGAAACAAGCCAATCCAAAGAAAAATGTAAGATAGATCGAAGGGTGATAGCTTTTCACCAAATCTAGATCACAAAGATCCAGTATAGAGCTGGTAGAATGTGGAATCCAGAAGGTACATGTCTGGAAAGAGAATGTATATGAGCAGAAAAATTCAACTCGATGCTACCTTTAAGTGGGAATATCAAGTTGTGAAGAACAGCAATGCAAGAATTGGGGTGGGAAGGAGTAGACAGCAGAAATTTCAAGAAACATACAAGACTATGTAAAAAAGATGTATAATCATATACTATGTGGCTGATCTGTGAACAATCTTTACGGAGTCATAATGTTGTAAATGCCATTGATTGGTTTTCAACTCTTGGAATCAACCCACAGGCCAGGCAAAAAGAAGACTTAGGTCTGGTTGCAGGACAAGGTCCACATTTTCTTTCTTGACAACATGAGTTAAAATTAAGCATTTGATCATGATAACAGGAAATACAAAGATGAAGGTAAGTGTAGGGACATTCATATGTGTACTTCACAAAGTGAAGAGTGAAGAGATACTTTCAATTGTTGATAGAATTAAAAATAAGGATGTGAATATATAAAATGATATATAGTTACAAAGGCAATTAATAGAAAGGATCTAAAAATACAGGCATCATTTTATTAGGAAGTGGAGGAAAGGAAGGTTCAGTTTGGAAGATGGAAGATAAGTGAAACTAAATCTATATCCATCATCAGAGAAATCAATAAATAATGTCTAAAATTATTAGGTAAGGAAGTAGGAAAATAATAATAATGTACTGAAGGGTTTATTCTACCCAAAATGTATGACATGCTTAGCACAAAGGCTGGGAGGGAACTAACAGGGCTATCCTGGAGGTTCTTACCCTATATGTGAAGTGCTGGGGCATCACTTGAAAGATTATGATAAGTTAAAGAGGCATACAATATTTCTGCTTCCAGTCAAATGGAGTAGTAAGAAGGATCAGACTTACTATCCTGCCTGAGGGAACTAAAACATTAGACAAAATATATGAAACATGGCACTCAAGACATTGGACATTAGATAATAAAGAATGACTATCATTTAAAGAGGGAAGAAAGAAGAAAATATGTGTCCACACAAACACTTGTGCACAAATGTTCATAGCAACTTTATTTGTAATAACCTCAAAGTAGAAACAGCCCTAACAGCCATCAAAAGATGAATAGATAAACAAAATATGTTATATCCATAAAATGGAATGTACAACTTAGCACTTAAAAATGAATGATAGGTACACTGAACTACATGAATAAATCTCAAGTTAATTTTGTTGAGTGAAAGAAGCCAGAAAAAAAGTACATACTTTGTGATTTTATTTATATGAAATTATAGAAAAATAAAACTAATCAATAGTGACAGAAAGCAGATCAGGGACAGCAGAAAGAAATGGGAGAGATAATTTGAAAGGGGCATAAGGAAACTTTCAAGGGTGATGGATATGTTCACTGTCTTGATTGTAATGATAGTTTCGTGGAGTATACAAGTGTCAAAACTTTTCAAATTATTCACTTAAATATAAGCCATTTATTGTATATCAATTACACCTCAATGGTCAGAAAATAAGAAAGTTATGGTATTAACATATCATGTCAATAAACAATAACAAATAACATATACATCACTACATATACATCTTTACACTTATATTTTCACATAATAATACCAAATATATAAAATATATAACAAATAAATAATAAAATATATAAATATGGTATAAACATATTTTAAAGATACGGAGATAACTGCCAAATAACCAAAAAGAGAAACTGTTAAAAGTAGTTCCAGTGTGATGGAATGAGGGAATGGGGAGAACGGGTTAATCAAGGGGAGGAGGATAGGAAACTGTTGCTTCTTAATATAAACCCCCTGGATTAGGTGCATTTTTAACAATGTACATGTATGTCAGTTCAGATGTTAACAGAAGCAGATGCTAAAATGGGATTTGATAAGAAAGTGATCTATTGGAGAACTGACTGTAAAGAAGAGAGGGAGGAGCCAGCAGGAATCTGACAGAAATGTTTCTTTCTCCCTTTAGAGAGGTTTGGGTAGGACAAAACGCAGTTGTCATTATTGTTTTGTAAAGCTTTATATTTTAGTTGTATGGCTGCCAGTTAATATTTTTATAGGCAAAAGCAAACAAAACCCTGTAGTGGTAGTTCTCAGACTGGCTAGATGTTTAACTCATAAATAATCAATCTCCCCCAACAGGTCAAATCTGTACTTCTACCCATAGATTTCAACATATGAAAAAGGAAGCTCATGAAATCAATGCAGAAACCATATTGTTAAAAAATAACCATTCAAATGGAAGGTCTGTCTGCCTTGGGATTTTCTTTTCTAATGAATTAATTTATTTAGTAGAAAAGGCCTTATAAATAATATCAAAATTTAACCCATTTTTATACATTTAACAAATTATCATTATCAAAAAAAGTAAAATTGTGTGAAATGAGAAATGCCTTGAAATTAGTGACATAGTCTTATACAAACATGTGGGAGAGCACCACTTCTTCCTAACTAGGATAGGAATGGGAAGTTGATCTGTATTTGAAATTACTTACAGATCCTTTTAGAGCAGGAATTCTCCTATGTTCATCTTCAAATCCCAAATGCCCAACAGAATGCCAGACACATGGAGAAGGTCTTGAAGTATTTTCTGAATGAATGAGTAAGGAAAAAGCAATAAATATTTCAGGGAAATGATATGACTACAAACCCAGTTCTCACCCTAATTCCCATTCTTCCCTTCATCTCCTGTGTTCCTAACATCCCCTGACATCAAAAAGAGTCCCCAGGAAAAGCCTGGCCTTGGCATCAGTACATCACCAAATTCCCTAATGGCTCCTGACTCTTCATTCCATCAAGGCAAATTAATTCCCTGTCCAAACTGATATTTTAAATTCTAGTCCCTATTACTAAAAGAAAATGAATCTGCCCAACCTTTTGTTTCTGGCATGTATTTTTAACACCATCGCATAAATTTCTCTGCATTTATTCAGTATAAGAATTGTCCCTCAGTATAAGAATTGAACATGGATTCTGGAGCTGATGGATTCCACCTTTTTGTCCAGCTGGAAAGGTGCTTACAAGTTCTTTATCTTCTCTTAATAAGAGATCTTCCCTTTCCCACCATCCCCCCTACCCTGAATCTGCACTCTTACTGTTAAATTTCCCAGCAAGTTCAAAGCCGCTCTCATCTCCTCAAGAGCTGCCAGGTGACTTATGCTGCTGCTACATGGTATTGCCTTTGATAATTTAGCCCTTCCCAGAATCAGGTTTTTCTCTATCTCAGGATTAAAATCAGATTTTATCAAACCATCAAAGCCCTGGATTTTGGCAATGTCTCCAAAAGAGTGTTAAAAGATCCCCATAGGATGAACTTTCTTGAACTAAGGATTCACTGAGGGGAAAGGAATGCAAGCAAGTCAGACGGGATCTGCAGCTTTCCCCTGATTTATTGCACCTTGCTTTGTGGGGACTAAATGTTCAGTCTGGTGAGTTCAGTAAAGATGAGACACTCTCTGTGGATTGAGCATTTCACCACCTGCGATTGGGTCATGCTTATCAAAACTCAGGTGTGGTCATCACTGAGTTAGTAAACTCACTGTGTAGGTAGTTTCAAAATGTTTACCCCAGCACGTAGTGTACTGCTCCAGTATTTTTTCTTTTAAGGCTGCGATTTTATCAGGCACCATTACAGTTTCTTATGAGCTATTCAAAGTTTAAGTACACATTTTTTAAAAGTCAGAGGTTTACATATTCAAGTACACTCTGGGCCAGGATAAATCAGACCCACTCAAGATATAAGGACTATGATTGGCCTTTTTGTCATAGTTGTTAGAAAAGCAACTGCCCCAAATTACAGAAAGAATAAAAACAGAATGAAGATATATGTAACAAAATAATTCTAGGCTATTTTTTCAGTATATTTCCTTTTAGTTTTTTTTTTAAAAAAAAAACATAAATCTTTCAATTCTTTTTCTTTCATTCAACCTGTTATCCAAATACTTTGCCCCCACATCTTGCTACACAGTCTGCTCCATATCCATGGCTTCTAGAGGTAGCTTTAGACAGGAACCAGTTTTAGTAAACAAAATTAGGCTGGAATTTTTTTAAAAAAGAAAAAAAAGGCAAGAAAAGAACCCAAGTTATCACACATTTTTTATTAAATTACTTTTCACCATCAAATTATTTTTCATATATATTAAACTATTGTTGTTCCAAGCAATACTGAATAATGCATTGTATACATTTCAGGAGAAAGCCTGAAATTATTTTTAAGTTTTTTTTTATCCAATCACATAGCAATGACACTTTTTCATCTTTTTTTCTTAAAAATTAAAGAATGCAGTCACATCAGGAAACAGGAACGTCTGGAATTCTGAGTTCTATAGGAAACCAGTTAGTTTGAATGTTCCCCCCAAGGTATAAAAATGTTTTGCACAGGGTGAGATCTTACAAGAATCTAGTGAATGACAGTGCAGATAGCCCACCCTGAGTCCCTCAAGCCCTCAAAATTCATACATAGCATCCCATTTGCTTCTCTTCAAAGTGTAATAAAGAAAAATAAGTTGATATTTTGGAAGGTTTTGGAAATTGAGCAAAGATAAAAGGAGCAGTGTTTTACGTTTGTAGTTCCTTTATATTTGATATCCTCTCATACTAGAAAGGGAAAGAAAAATATGCAAGAATACCAAGGGCAGTGTTTTTAATAAAACCTTGGCTGCTCTTCTATAAGAATTGATACAAGTAATTTCATCTCTTTGGGGGTCATTTTCAAAGCAAGGGAAGAAATAAATTGACAGGATCCTATGAAATATTTGGAAAATTCACTCTTTTAGTGCTTTCTTTAACTCAGCTAGAGAAAACAACTCAGTGAAAAAGGCAAAATTTTACTGAGATTTAGTTCTGCTTCATATTAGTTTTAGGAAGGAATGGAAGGAGGGAAGAAGAGAGGAAAAAAATCCTTCTCAAATCTCATACCCTGTATCATAGCATTCATAGAGGACTTTGAAAAGGATAATAACATATGTGTCAACATTTTTTAATGGAAATATGATTAACAGTTCAAATTTGAGTTATGGATTTCTTTAGTGATGAAGGAAAATTATATTTACATTTTTCTGACATGATATGAAAACTCAAGTGAGCCTAGAGACCCTGATGTCAAGCTGGACTGCCATTTGAGCCCCTGAGGAAAGGTATACTTGGGGAAGATTGTATTTTATGGCCCTGCCCTCAGCAATTCAGCCGTGCTGTATTCCAAGATGCATTTCTGCCTCATGTGCCATAATAACCAGCAAACTCTTTTGACCCTTGGAGGGGCATATTTGGAAGATCAAGAGGAAAAGGTACTTGGACCACCTTCTCTCCTAGGACAACAAGGCGAGCTGCCATTGAAACTGAAACAGGGCATATCTGACTAGTTCTAAGTTTTCTCCCGATTGCAGGATGTAGACCAAACTTTCTGAAAGGGTCACTGAAGTTTGCAAAACTCTCTCTGCCCCTGACTGAGTAAAACAGGGCCAACTCTCGTCTTAGCTTGGATTGTGAAATTTATATTTGTCATTTTTTATTTTCTCTCTTTAACTCCCTATCAGACATTGAGCAGAGGTTGCATCCACGTCTGGAGCTGGTTGACAATCATACCGGAAGTGAAACTCAATACGGGGTGTGAATCCAGGTGAACAGAAATCAACATGGACCCTTTGTGAACTGAATCATCATTGTATTCCCCTCTTCAAAGTCCACAAGCTCCTGAGTAGCTCCCATAAATCTGAGCTGATTGAAAGGATTTGCTTCAGGCTTCTTCCCACCAGTAGCTTATGTCCACATGCATCAGATGCAGCTGTCTCTTTCTTTTTTTCCTGTACACACCCTAACTGGGGATTAAGCCCACAACCCAGGAATGTGTCCTGACTGGGAATTGAACTGGCAGCCCTTGGGGGCATGGACAATGCCCAGCAAACTGAACCACCTTGCCAGGGCTATAAGTCTCAAATTTTTAGTTTTATATTTTATATGTGATATTAAGAAAGCAAATTTTTCCATAATTAATATCTAAAATGTTTCCTTAAAGCTTTGGTGATTAATTTTTGATGTTCTTCAATTATTTCATAGTAGTAGAAACATTTAAAAAGGCCTAATGCAGGAGTAATTTTTTTTAAAATATATTTTATTGATTATGCTATTACAGTTGTCCTATTATCCCCCCTTCATTCCCCTCCACCCTGAACACCCTCTCCCACCCACATTCCCCCCTTTACTTCAGTCCATGTGTCATAAGTTCTTTGCTTCTATATTTCCCATACTATTCTTGCCCTTCCCCTGTCTATTTTCTATCAACCTTCATCGCTACTTATTCTTCATATCTTTCCCCCACTCTCCTCCTCCCACTCCCCTGTTGCTAACCCTCCATGTGTTCTCCATTTCTGTGGTTCTGTTCCTGTTCTAGTCGTTTGCTTAGTTTCTTCTTGTTTTTGTTTCAGG
>CM052539.1:137949040-137970219 GCA_028533065.1 Trachops cirrhosus | reverse complement strand
CTTCCTTCTGGTCCACTCCATTGATTTGAGTCCCAGTTTCCTTCCTGTCACTATTGGTTCTCTGTACATTTTCCTTTATTTCACTTAGCATTGCCTTCATTTATTCATCTAATTTGCGGCCAAATTCAGCCAATTCTGTGAGCATCCTGATTACCAGTGCTTTGAACTATGCACCTGATAGGTTGGCTATCTCTTTGTCACTTAGTTGTATTTTTTGGGGGGAGCTTTTATCTGTTCTTTTGTTTGGGCCATTTTTTTGTCTTGACACACCTGTTAAATATAAGGGGCAGAGCCTTAGGTGTTCACCAGGGCAGTGTAACCCATGTCGCTGGGTTGTGATGCTATATGTGGGGGAGGGGTCCGAGAGGGAACAATGGTGCTTGCTCTGCTCTCTGCCAGATTTCAGTCCCTTCCCACGCTTCCCCCAAGCAGACCGGGCCTTTCTCATGCTGATTCCTGTCAGGTGGGTTTGTGTATGTTCTAGAACCCTGTGGGTCTCTCCAACAAACTGTCCTGTGAGGCTGGGAGTCTCTCCCGGCACCTCAACCCCCACAGGTGTTGCCAATTGGTTTGAGGCTTTATTTTCCTGCACTAGAGCCCTGGGCTACGCAGTCTGTTTTACTCCCCAGTTTTGCCTCATTTATCTGCGCATGAATTTGGGACCACCTGGTCCGCCAGCCACCTTGTGTACTGAGTCCCTCCACAATCCGCTGCCTGGCTGGGTCCTCCCGCTGCCGCCCTGTAAGCCAAGGGTCCGCCAGCACCGGTTTTTTCTTTTTCTTTTTTTTTTTTTTGCCACCATGCCTTTCCAGCCACTGGACTCCAGCCCTCCTACCAGTCTGGATGAGTATGTCTACTTTTACTCCTTGGTTGTCGGACTTCCATACAGTTCAGTTTTCTGTCAGTTCTGGTTGTTATTTTGTTTCTAAATTTTTGTTGTCCTTATTTTGGCTGTGCAAGGAGGCACAGTGTGTCTACCTATGCCTCCATCTTGGTCGGAAGTCCCCAACATGTTTGTTTTTTAATTGAGCCCTAATTGCTAGCTCCCCATTCACTTTGATCCAGTCTGATTCCCAAGATGTTCTTCTGTATTCAAACTCTGTTTTTAATGTTTTAAACTGTAAAATATAACACACATAGTACATAAAAAACAAATATACAGTTAGATGAATTATTTTGAAGTCAACATCTATGTAACTAACATACAGGTTACATTATGCATTAACATATTATACCTTGTACATAGGTTTACATTAGTTTTATTGTTAAACCTCAGTAGGAATGATTTTTTAAAGGAAAAAACAAAAAAATAATACATTGTAAACACCTCTGAAAGTCCCCACCATGGCCCCTTTCCAGTCACAACTGCTATATTCCTCCCTATTCTGACTTCCATGGCATTCACTTTTCTTGCTTTTCTTAATGGATTTACCACCTAACTATATATCCCTAAAAAAAAATAGTTTAATTTTGTCTGCTTTTGAACTTTCCACAAATAAAATCACACAGTGTATATTCCTTTGTGCTGGATCTCTTCCACCCAACCTTGTTTATAAGATTCATCCACATTTATATATTTCAATATAGTATTCTATTGAATGAATGTTTCATAATTTGTTTACACATTCTAGTGTTGATGGATACTTGGGTTGTTTCCAGTTTCAGGCTATTATGAGTAATGCTGTTATAAACATTCATGTGTGTCCTTTGATGTACATGTGCACCTATTTCTGTTATGTGTCTAGGACTAGGATTCTGATAACTTATCTGGTGGTATGTGTATCTTTACCATAATTAGATAATGTCAAACTACTTTCCGGCCAGCAGTGTTTGAGGATTCCTGCTACCTGAAACTGTAAGAATTTTTTATTTTAGCTAATCTGATGAGGAGTAGGATCTCATCATCGTTCTAATATTCATTCCTACCCTATTTTGGGGGGTACCTTTTTCATTTTAGTGTTTGTTTTTTATTATTTTTCTGATGATATCTTCCCTGTCTACCAGCATGAATTCATTTTTTATTATTGTACAGCAAATTATATCCAAAATTAGTGCCTTAAAACAATAAACATTTAATATCTCACCCACTCACTTTGTAGGTCAGGTATCCAGGAGTGCCTTAGCTAGGTGGCTCTGGCTCAGGGTCTCATGAGGCTGTGGTCAGGGTATCTACCAGAGATGCAGTCATTTGAAGGCTTATCTAGAGCTGAAGGATTCACTTCTAGGCTAACTCACTCATTAACCTTGCAAGTTAGTACTGGCCATTGTCAGGAGGCCTCAGTTCCTCTCCCCAGGGAGCCTCCATAAGGCTGCATGCGTGTCTTCATTACATGGTAGCTGACTTCCCGCAAGGTGAGTGACCCAAGAGAGACAGCAAAGAGGAAATCACAATACTTTTTACGACCTAGTCTTGGGAGTCACTTCTACCATATGCTATTCATTTGGAGATAGGTACTAAGTATGGCTTATTAAAAAGAGAGTATGGCCACACCCTGGCTGATATAGCTCAGTGGATTGAATACTGGCCTACAAACCAAAGGGTCACTGGTTCAATCCCAGTCAGGACACATTCCTGGGTTGCAAGCCAGGTCTCCAGTAGGGGACACATGAGAGGCAACCACACATTGATATTTTCTACTTTCTCCTTCTCTTCCCCTCTCTCTAAAAATAAATAAAATCTTTTAAAAAGAGAGACAGAGAGCTAAATTGGGTTCCATTTCTTGAAAGACAGAGTACCAAAGAACTTGTGGACATGTTTTAAAATTAAAAACATGTCCATTAAAAATTAGAAAGCAACACAATTAAAAATCTCTTGATGTTCACCATTTGGCGAACACCAAAGTTATCATATTTAAGGTATCAGTAGTTTAAATGAGTTGGCAAAAGTTTGTTTAAAAATAAAAGAGGAAATGTACATAGTCTCAAAGTATCTTCTTATAAAATAATTCCTAATTACACAGAGATTCATAATAACTTTACAGTGGAAAAACTTGGCAAACATGACCTTGACCAAGTTATTGAAAATAACATCACCAATATTGAGACATATCGTGTGACTTTCAATATGATGCATTGAGGACACATAACATTATTTCTGTGGCTTTCTTGCCTAAAAGACATAACTTAAATTTAATCATGGAGAACACCAAATAAGCTAAATCTAAGTTGATGGACATTCTGCAAAATAACTGGGTGGTACTCTTCATAGTATGAAGATTATGAAAGACAGAGAAAGGCTGAGAAATTATCCCAGATTAAAGCAGACCTAAAGAGACATCACTGAAAACAAGGCATGAATCTTGGACCAGAAAAAGTACACCAATTAGAAAACTGGTGAGATTTGAATAAGGTAGTAAAGTGTATCAATGTTAATATCCTGATTTTAATCATTGTATTTTAGTTATATAAAATGTTAACATTTGAAGAAGCTGCGTGAAGAGTGTATAGAAATTTCCTTGTATGAGTTTTGCAACTTTTGGTAAATCTAAAATTATTTCAAAATAAAAACAAAAATAAAAATTATTATAAAAATATGTATCTAAATTAAAGGGTCAATGAAAAAATATGAGTGTTAGGTCTCATGTTTTCGAGACCTAGATAGGTCTGATAGGTCACATCAGAAACTCACTAGTCTCTTACAAGATTAGCTTCTGAGAACTACAGTACTTTTCTACATGGCCTCCATCCCTCTTGGCTTCTAGTCCTACTAGGCCCTTCTGGTGAAACCCACAACAGCTATCTATCTAAAACATATCATGTCAATCTCTAACTTAAACCCTGTCAATGGTTTCTCATATCTCAGAATAAACCCATTTCCTAGCACAAAAACTGTCTTGTGAATTCTTGACCATAACTAATGTAATTGAGCACATTCCTTAAGACACATCATGGGTCTTCCACCTTCAGATCTTTATATACTCTTATTTCCTCTTTTTTTGCTGGAAAAGCCCTGTTATTTCTTGGAGATTTATCTCTAAGTGTCTATTTGTAAAGCTTTTTTGAACCCTTTTTCTCTCCAAATAGAGTTGTTATATCTTGTGCTTCCTATGGCATTTGGTAAGAGATTTCCTTTATAGCATCTGTTGTACTGTGTTGTAAGTAGGTGCTTACATATCTGTTGCTATTGTTCTGAGTACTGTTAGTTTCTAGAGGGCAAAATCTAAACTATATCCATTCTCAGCACCTGGCATAAAAACAAACAACTGGTAGGTATATTGTTTATTCCTATGTAAAAAAATATACCTCCAAAATTAACAGCTTAAAGCAACAAATATTTATTATACAGTTTCTGAACATCAGGAGTCCAAGAGCAACTTACATGTCTGAGTTTGTCTCAGTCTCACAAGGCTGAAATCAAGGTGTCAAGAAGAGCTGCAGTCCTCCAAAAGCTTGACTAGGGCTGTTGAATCTGCTTGCAAGATGGCTTACTCATATAACTGCTGACAAAAGACCTCAATTCTTCAGCTATTGGCAGAGGGCCTCAGTTCCTCACCACATCGGTCTCTCTAAAAGTCACAGATTGTCCTCATGACATAGCAACTGGCTTCCTCCTGACCAAGTAGGCCAAGAGAAAAAGCAAGACAAAAGCCACAATATCTTTAGTAATTTATCTCAGAAGTGACATACCACCACTTTTGCCATATCCTATTGGCCACACAGAAGGACCCTGTAAATGTGGAAGGGCACTACATAGGGCATGGTCGTTGGGGGCCATCTTAGTCTGACAACCACAGCAGGCACATGTTCAATGTCTAAATGAATGGATGAATGAATGAATGAATGAATGAATGAAATGAGTTTCTCTGGACCATATCCAAAAGTGATCAAAGAGCCAAAATGAATTCATTTATCTTAAGGCAATCTTGACTATAATAAAGTCACCCCCAGACACTGATTAGGACTACAAATAGCACTTCAGAAAAGTTCCTATCAATTGTTCATCCACTCTCTGATTAGAAGGCTCTTGTATTTTTCAGGAATATGAACTCAGACCAGGGAAGACAGTGATTGATCTGAGGTCACTCAGGAGTTCAGATGACCCAGGAGAGGACTCCCTGTCCACTGGGAATTACCAGTGAGCTTTGGTTGAGCACACCTTGTGGGTGCTGTTGAGTTGTTTAGGATGCTGAATTTTCTCCTTATTTCTTCATTAAAGGGAGATTCATAGGTTTAGAGAATGAGCAGCTTGTAGCACATCAACATGTTAAAATTTTTCCTTTTCTAATTTTGGGATGAGACACACTTTCACACTACATTCTAGTCTCTGGTATAGAAGCAGAACAAACAACTGGCCATCCTTGAAGATTTCTGTAGACAGCTCTCACATCACTTACTAGTTGTGTACATGGCCTCATACTTTCATCTTGTCTTTTTGTTGCATACTAGTTCCCATATGAATTGTCCTGTCCTTAACTTTGAACACCAACCTACTGTAATTCTACTAGTTTTTCTAGTTCCAGCCAAATATCTGCTTCTTCAAAAAATTTCCCTGATCATTTCATCCAGAGTTCCCTTTGTATTGGACCAGCCCTACCTCCCCATTTGTTTTACTCTTCCAGCATTTGGGGTTTTTTTAAGTATTTAAGTACATGCAGGATGTGTCATGTATATTTTTATTCTCTACTTCCCAAAATAAATATTTCTCAAATGAGTAAATACACACATTTTATTTCCTTTAATACAGCAACACATAAAAAGGGCTCTTTACCCTTGAAAGCTCTCAGGTAAGTACTTTTGTAATATTCAAATTATTTTTAATCTTTCCTTTATTTTATAGTTTGTTTTTGACTGTTGTTTTTATTTCAAAATTTTAAAATTATTACACTCTTGAAGGCAGGACATCAATACTGTAAAATTACCAAGTAACATATGTGAAATATTCATACTCTTCTCCTTTAACAAAATGAAATTCACTAATCACATTCACTTCTAAAGCCCTCTGCAAATGTGTGTCAGCTTATGGGTGGCCACATTCCAGAGAACTGAATATGTGCTATGAAATGAAAAGAGGCTTGGGGGTTGGGAGGAAATCCTAATAAGGCAAGAGAGCTGAGCATATTCAAGAAAGACTCTGTACTAAATGCAGGAAGGCAAAGAAGCACAATTTTGGAAATTTTGATAGGAATGAAAAGAAAAGGGGGAATTAAGGGAGAGAGGGGAGTCTGACCACATTCAGAAAATCAGCCAGAATCCACAAATGGAGAGAGTCTACTGAAAGAAGGACATCTTTTAATCAGAGCAGTGCTGACTTCCAGAATCCTCTGGCATCTCTTGACCAGGCCCCACCCTTTCAGGATGCCCAGAGCTAGATATTACTCCTCATACTCAGTGATTCCTAAGACTCAGCCCTTTGCCTGACATGTGTTCTGGTACCTGAATCAAAATTGAAGGTTTGGCCCCTGGCCAGGTAGCTCAGTTGGTTGGAGTGCCAGCCCTATACACCAAGGTTGCAGTTCAATCCCTGCTCAGGGCACATACAAGAAACTAATGAGTGTGTGAATAAGTGGAACAACAAAGCAATGCTTATCTCTCTCTCCCCCCTTCCTCTTTCTCTCTCTATAAAAGTCAATAATACATTTTAAAAAATTTTTAAAGAATTGTAGGTTTGAATTTTTGAGAGCTGGTGTTGTATGGTAGAGTCCAATGGTCTTGGAAGAATGCTGGCTCTGCTTCTTAGAAGCTGGCAAATTACCCCATCTCTTGTGGCCTCATTTTTCTCATCGATAAATTGCAGATGATAATGATAATACCTAATGCAAGTATTATTTCAGATCATGACTATCACAGGTATCACAGCATTTTCATGAGGACTAAACATTAAAGAGCACTCAATAAATAGTAGCCATGAGAAGCAGTGTGCACGGTGGTTAAAAACATGGAGTCTGGATGTAAACCATCAATTCTTGTTTCATTATCTACGCTCTGTATGACTTATTTTCTCTGTACCTCACTTTCCTGATCTATTTCACAGAGTTGATGAAACAATATGAGTGTTATACATACAGGGTTTGGGATATAAAAAGCATTCAGTAGATGGAACTAGTAGTTGTTATTGGTTTTGTTGTTATTATTATTATTAGAAAAGAAGCGGCGGTGGAGGGCAACAGTTAAGACTGTGAATGTTAGTGATGAACTACCTGGGTTCAGATCCTGGTTCTACTCTTTACTAGCTGTATGACTTCAGCATCTTTATCCCCTCATCTGTAAATTAAAGATAGTAATATTATCTACTTCATAAGATTAAATAAATTTATATATGTAAAGTACTTAGTGCTGGTGCACAGTAAACAATAAATGTTAGCCATTATTATCATAAATTCTAATCAGCCATAGATTATTGCATAGTTTTTATGCAATTCTGTGGGTAACTTTTAAGCTTGATATTTTGTACAATTAAATAAACTTATATTATGTGTTCTGTGGTGATTAGCTTGGACTGCAAGTTCCTCTGGAAAGAAGCCAGGCTTTTAACCATAAAAGGTTTTAAACTGGGTCCCAGCTGACCATCTCTTCAGTGTCTATGTGTACAGCAGATTGTGGGATGCATTTTGTAAACTATTCCCTCCAAAGAGAAGACTGTAAAGTTCTCAGAAAAATTGAATGTCCTCATTACTAAAGTGTGCCATTGCTTCAGTGCTCTCACCCCACTTAATAACTGGCTCTGTGGAGTCCCACGGAAAAGGAAGACACCTCATACTTAGGCAGGTTAGAGAATTTCTCCATGTGCTATGAACTGCAGTTTTCAGGGACACACCAAAAGCCAGTCACTTCTACTCAGATTTTCCCTTTGCTTTCCGGCTGTACTGCAGTAACAGTACAAGTTGTGCATTTGGATACCAGAAAGGCTGACAGTTCAGGAAACTTCTTTTGTTTGTTTGTTTCTTCAGCCAATAATTTTGCAGCATGGTGATGTCACCTAACAGTTATGCAATATGACTTAACATTTGGATAGGTGACAGGAATTCCACTGACACCAAGATCACAATGAAACTGCTTAGCTGCTAAATTAGTCATATTGTACATTACTAATAGGTCACTTTTAAAGTATGATTAACTACCAGGTCAAACAGCATTGTTGTTTACTTAGGGAAGTTTGGGCTCCATCACTCATAGTTTAATAATCACATCCAGTTATTCCAGTGTCTGAATAATGAAGATGAGGTAGTTGTTGAATTTCACAACATCATAAGCTACTTGAAAAGGGACACAGTGTGAAAAAGAAAAACTTTTTATCTTCTATTTTTAGCAGAAATTTTGTATAATATTTCCTTGACTGTATCCTAAAATGTTATTTCTATCTCTTGATGATTTTCTCAACCCAAACAGAATAATAATAGGATCCTGTTTCTCAATAGAAGTGGGATTATTTAGTATTGTTTTCTTTTTCTTACACATGCGGGCCTCTGTCCTACAATTCAACTACACTGTGAAAGAGGACTTTTTACTGACCACAAACCACAAGGTAGATATCACTTATTCCACAATATCAGTTTTAAAATAATGCTTAAATTTCCCTTTTAAAAAGTTTATGTGCTAGAAACCATTTA
Source organism: Trachops cirrhosus (assembly GCA_028533065.1). Lineage (NCBI taxonomy): Eukaryota > Metazoa > Chordata > Mammalia > Chiroptera > Phyllostomidae > Trachops > Trachops cirrhosus. The sequence continues at coordinate 137,961,673 of CM052539.1, read as the reverse complement.
GAAATACTAAAAAAAATTACAAAAAAAGGAAAGCCCTCACAATCTCATTCTCCCCAAAACAACCATAAATAAAACTTTTGTAAATTTCTTTGAGTCTCAAAAAAGAATGAATACCACAAATGTCTTGCCTAGCAGTGTGGTGGCTGCTGAGCATAGAAAGATAAATAAGTTTCCATCCCTCTTCTTTAATATGAGCACAGCTTAATGTAATGGGGTATCTGAACACAAAAGAGGCATTTAGCATGGGCTGGAGAGAGTAGAATGTGGAGTGGAGGAGATGGAAGAGATTGCCAGGGCAGATGAGAGAAATCCTAGAACAGGGCTACTCAAAATGTGGTCCACGGGTGACACCAGATCTTACAAGCTACCTACAGAAACTAAGAAAGCATTCAGAACTTTTGGAGCAATTTGACAGAGTAATGGTATGTCACAATAATGTTTTAAATTGGACCTGTTTTTTAATGTCTTTTTTATTACATTTTTGTTGCATTTTTATTAGATTTTCAAAGACCAGTCCACAATGGATTAGAAATTACAAATGAAAAACTACTCTGTCTCTATAAATAGTTAGAAATCAACTGTCCTCAGAGACACGGTACCTTAGCTAAGTGTAGGGTGACCAACCGTCCTGGTTTGCAATAAACCTGGCAAATTCCCAGGTAAACTGGGATGAGTTGGCTACCTTACAAGTGTTTAATTCCAAGAAAAAGTTAGCTACATGACAGAACAGATCAAATGAAGGAAAAGCAATCATTAAAGAAATACAGGAAGAAAATTTCTCTGAGCCAAAGAAAGAGAGGTTTTAGTCTTTATTTAGCTCAAGAGCGTTCATTAATGGCCAGGTTAAGAGTATTAAAAAGAAAGCTACAGCTAGCTACATCCTGACGCATTTTCTCAATTCCAAGTATCATGAGAAAATCCTATGAGATTATACACACAGCAAGTCGAAATGAAGAAAATAAATTAGTAAGGTGGTAAAACACAATATTTATAATATTACATTCCTTTAATGAAGAGATATTTGCTTTAGTTTTCTAAGAAAAAAGAAATAAGGAAGAATTGTCCTTTATATACAAATGTAACAATGAGGATAATAAATGGAAACAGAAAACAATATCACAAGACAGGAAAATGCAAACATGTTAACATTATCAGCATAATTTACTTGATCTGGCATAAAATTTAGCTCAAAGTTTCCTGGTTGGTGATGGTGAAATCAGGAATCACAATCATTCAAATTGCTGTTATTATGATGAAGGAAGAAGTATATGAGTTTCAGCAAGACATTTTTTTCTGGTACTAAAATCTAAAATTCTCCCTGAGTGTTTATTATTGGGAGTATCAAGTGTATGATAGACACTGTCTTCAGTACATTTCTATAGCAAATGCAGGAGTGAACTTCACATACATGCTTCCTATATGTTCCTCATTAAAGTCAGTGGCTTTAAGATGTATGAATACATGACAACCTAAAGACCTTATTTGATGAAAGGATGGAACTCAGAGTACCCTAGAAGAGAAAATGAATAGTATTTCACTGTTCATATTATTTTTCTCAGCCAGGCTAATGTAATAACATAATTTTAGGTCTCATAATACCTGAAAAGAAGTTACTCTTGTGGTCTTTGTGCTAACTGAAGGTATGTAAAAATTCCAATCTCAAAGGAAATACATTTAGATTTTGTGTACCCAGCCCCTTTTAGCCCTGACTATGAGTGTTAACATCAAATTTCTGTGAGATTAAGCTAGTATGCTTCACACAATAGATATTATTTTAGAAGAACACTATTTATATAATGTTAACATATTTGTTTTACTTTTCCTTTAGCACTCAATAAATTCAATACATATTGTACACTTTCATTAATATAAATGGAATTGCTTATCAAAATATTGTTATAATACCAGTCCTAATAATTTTAAGGTAGAAAAACTTCTTTCATATGCCAGCTGTTTAAATGAGCAAAAATCAGTTTGCAAATCAAGTATATATATACATTATAAACACTTTTTGTAACCTATATATTTGCATAAGCTTAGTATTTATAAATATAAGCATAGAAAAAAGCATTAAAGAGATATAATAAGAATGTTAACCTCATTCATCTCTGGGTGGCAGGATTTGGGTGACTTTAATTTTCTTCTTTTTTTTAAAGATTTTATTTATTTATTTTTCAAGAGACGGGAAAAGAAGGAGAAAGAGAGGGAGAGAAACATCAATGTGCAGTTCCTCTCACACCCCCCTTGCTGGGAACCTGGCCTGCAACCCAGGCATGTGCCCCAACTGGGAATAGAACTATGACCCTTTGGTTCACAGGCCCATGCTCAATCCACTGAACTACACCAACCACTGCTAATTTCTTCTATTTATTTGTCCATAGATTTGAATAACTTGTATCATCTTTGCAAGAAGAAAAATGATATTATTATTGTTTTACTTAAAGGTATGTAGGGGTGGGAGCAAGTGATGCCTGTATATCATCCCTAAAGCACATTAGCAAGGTGATCTTCCTGTACCACAAACTTCTTCTTACATCATAGTTCCTCTTTAATGACTTACATGATGACAGTAAAGTTTGGATAGTCTAAGAAAGAGTGCAATGTGGTTTAGAGACAATTCCCAACTTTGCCTCCTTAGCAGCTATATGATTTTGGACCAGTTTTTACAGTTTTGATTCCCTGGTTCCTCATCTTTGAAATGGAGACTAGATTGTTGTGACCATAAAATGGAAATTGCTGACACATAGTAAAGTGCCTGGAACAAAATAGGTGCTCAATAATTATTACATCTTAATTAGCCACCCCATTCCTAAGTTAATTTGTCCTGGTTGCATAGACGCTCATTCTCTTCCCTGCAGTAGCTTCATGTAGGCCTGCTTTCAGTCCCATAAAAGTGTTGGAAGGATAAGGAAGTACACAGTCTCTCTTTTCCCATGTTCCCTAGTTAGGAATAGAGAAAGGGAGAAAAAGAAAAACCTTCTGAGGAAACACTTATCTACTAGGTATCAGGCACTATGTTATTTATGTTACTTTGCTTAAGGCTCCATATTTTCCCACACATTTTAACATTTATGAAGTCTCAAATTTCTACCTTATTATTTATGCATTTGCCTCTTTTTTAATTATACTTTATTGATTATGCTATTACAGTTGTCCCAATTTTTACCACTTTGCTCCCCTCCACCCAACACCCCCCCCCTCAGGCAATCCCCCCACCATCGATCATGTCAATGGGTCATGTGAATAAGTTCTTTGGCTACTCCATTTCCTAAAATTTATATCCCCATCGCTATTCTGTGGCTACCTATTTGTACTTTTTAATCCCCTGACCTCTTCACCCATCCCTCCATATCACCCTCCCATCTGGCTACAATTAAAACACTCTCTGTATCCATGATTCTGTCTCTGTTCTTGTTTGCTTAGTTTTTAGATTCAATCAATAGAAATATATTTATTGCCATTTTATTGTTCATAGTTTTGATCTTCTTATTTTTCTTAAATAAGTCCCTATAACATTTCATATAATAATGGTTTGGCAATGATGAACTCCTTCAGTTTTTTCGGGTCTGGGAAGCTCTTTATCTGCCATTTGATTCTAAATGATAGCTTTGCTGGGTGGAGCTATCTTAGCTGTAGATCCCTGCTTTCATGACTTCAAATATTTCTTGCCAGTCCCTTCTGGCCTGCAAAGTTTCTTTTGAGAAATAAACGGACAGTCTTATAGGTACTCCCCTGTAGGTAACTAACTTCTTTGCTCTTGCTGCTTTTAAGATTCTCTCCTTATCTTTAACCTTTGACATTTTAATTATGATATGCCTAGGATTGGGCCTCTTTGCATCCATCTTGTCTGGGATTCTCTGTGCTTCCTGGACTTGCATGCCTATTTCCTTCACCAATTTAGGGAAGTTATCTTTCATTATTTTTTCAAATACATTTCCAATTTCTTGCTCTTTCTCTTCTCCTTCTGGCACCCCTATGATGCAAATGTTGGACTTCTTGAAGTTATTCCAGGGGCTGATTATACTATCCTCATTTTTTTGGATTATTTTTTCTTCTTGTTCTGATTAGTTGTTTTTTGCTTCCTGATGTTCAAAATCATTGATTTGATTCTGTTTCATCCACTCTACTGTTGATTCTCTGTAAACTGTTCTTTATTTCAATTAGCGTATCCTTCATTTCTGACTGGATCTTTCTTATGCTGTTGAGGTCCTCACTAAGTTCCTTGAGTATCCTTATAAGAAGTGTTTTGAACTCAGCATCTGACAGATTGTTTACCTCCAATCTATTTAGCTCTTTTTCTGGAGTCTCGATCTGTCCTTTCATTTGGACCATGAGTCTTTGTCTCCTCGTTTTGACAGCCTCCCTGTGTTTGTTTATTAGTTAGAGTTGCTTTGACTCCATGTCTTGGTAGTGTGGCCTAATGGAGTAGGTGTCCTGTGGTCCAGTGGCAGCCTCCCCAATCACCCAAGCTGGTACTCGAAGTTTGCCCTTTGTGGGCTGAGTACACCCTCCTCTTGTAGTTGAGACTCAATTTCTGTTGGAAGATCAATGGGAGGGACTTACCCAGGTCAGCCAGCTGCAAGGGCTGACTGTGACTGCTGACAACAATCGTCTGCTCTCTGTGGAGGATCAGCTGTGCAGGAGTAGGGTGGTGGTGCTCTGACAAGGTCTGTAGCTGCCTACTGGGTATGCAGGCTCTGGGGTTTCCTGACTGATGCAGGGCAAGATCAGCATCCACCTATGTTTTGTTGGGGTCACCCTGCCTGAGCTATAAAGCAATCTCAGGTGGCTGCTACTTGTGCTGGGCTTGGAGGTTCCGAGGTGAAGCCAAGTTGTGAATCTGGGCTGGCTGCTGCTAGTGCTGGGTCTGGGGCTCACTGAGGCCAGCTGTTGCTTATTTGATAGGATTTAGGAAGATGTGAAACATGAGCCAAGACCAGCCATTCATATGGAAAAGCAGCTTGGGAGGGCACGTAAGATAGGTGGGGCAGAGTCTCAGGGGTTCTCAGGGCAGGACAAACAGTGTTAGGTTGATGAAGTCTCAGATATGGCACCAGCTTGCTGGCTGTGTGGCTCTGTGGGGGGTAGGGTTCAAGAAAGGGACAAAGGCCTCTGCATACCTTGATGCCAGACTCCTTAGTTTCTTCCTGTATGCCACTGGTGCCTTTCAAGCTGCTACACTGGTGCTGGAGCTCAGAGGGAGTGAGTCTGAGTAGATGAGTCTGTGTGTGGGTTAAGAAGAACTGCTTGGGGCTCCAGTAGTTTCTTCCACTGACTCAATACCCACTTGTTTTTGAAGCCAGAAGTTGTGGGGGCTTATCTTCCTGGCACTAGAACCCTGGGCTGGGGGCCGTGGTGTGGGGCTGGGACTCCTCACTCCTGAGATTTCACTCCCAAATTTTTATCCACCACATGTGGATATGGGACCAGCCCATTCCATGCCTGCGCCCCTCCTACCAGTCTTGATGGATGTGGTTTCTTTAATTTCATAGTTGTCAGACTTCCATTCAACTAGATATCTGATGGTTCTGAGTCATGGTTGTTCTATTATTTAGTTGTAATTTTGATGTGGTTGAGGGAGGAAGTGAGGCATGTCTGCCTACATTGCCATCTTGACTGGGAGACCTGCATTTGCTTCTTGAGAACTATCTTACATTATGTCATCATTCACCCTAAAACAGCTTCTTTTTTGCTGTTTTGATCTTCACAGACTCCTGGTTGTGACATAAAAGTTGTGTTGGTTATGTCATTACCACAGGTCACATGTTCAGAACTTCATCTCATAGCATTTGGGACCCTAGAAATGTAAATTATATTTTTCTATCACTTTATCTACATGTCAAAACATCTTCCATCTTTATTTTTTGCTTTAATTGCTTTGTAATCAGTCTCTCCCATAGATGATAAGCATATCTTACTTAAATGAGCCTTATTCAATGTGGAAAAAAATTAAAGCAAAAGACATTAAAATGGAGATGTCCTAATATCAAGCCCCAGTTTTGAAGATTTGACTAGATTTACTCTTCTAAAAAGAACTGAATCTCATTAAATTTGTAATGCAGATTAGCATTCCAGTACAAGAATGTTCCTGGGTCTATGACTTGTTCTCTTGATAACTTTGCTTCAATATTTCAGGCAGCGATAGTTAAGCAATTGCACAGAGGCCTACAAGACTTGGGAGCAGGGCCTCCCTTTCTAATGATCTATTGCAGTTGGATTGCACATGGATTGCACAACAAAGGGTTTTATTTTCCCACTTTTTGTCTTTATCATGTGCCAATTAAGCCTCTTTTTTCCTCACTCCCTTAAAACCTCACCCTTTTTCATCTTCTAAGTTTGTGCTTCCCAGACATAAAAATTGTTAATTGTAACCCTCAAAGTCCCAAATAAATATGATATAATAAACATGACCTGCATCTTTTCTGCTGAAAGCTTTCCCAGCAATTTATCTACTAAAGCTTGGGTTTTCTACAAACACATTTCCGAGGAAATGTCCCCAGATGGCATGTGATCTTTCCATTTTAGACAGGCTGCCTTGATCAGGTGTCACCCAACTGACCTGCTTTTCTCCACCTTTATTCTCAGCACAATGTTGTCTCAACAGACTATCCACTAAGTCCTGGTTTTTCTTCACTGAATTCTATTCTCAGCCCTATCCCTACACCACACCTGCCACATGCACTGGTTGCTAACATACCTTTTGTTATTCCCTCATGATTCTGACATGGCCTCTGAATGACCTTGAAACTCCAGAATCATTTCCTCAGTATTCTTCTCAGATACTTTGGCTGTATGGAACTTGGCTTTGGGCTTGTCATCACTTCAATTTCTTTTTCACTTTCTAGCTGGCTGGGAGCCAACCCTGTCTACCCTACCCCATTCACCTTATCAGCTACCTACCTATTCAGGTCATCTTTGTTCATACTTCTCCTGCTACTTATAGGAGTAAATCCAACCCATAGCAGTGAAGATGAATAACAGAGGAAAAACTAATGAGGCTCCAGGGTGTTTTTAGATCATAGAGCAGAGAGCAGAAGGGTTCCTTGAAGCCATCCAGCCCAATTCTGCCACTTTATAAATGACAGAGCTGGGACCATAGAGTCTAAAGTCACAGACTATTCAAATGAACCAGTACTAGAACAGGAAAAGTATTTCCAAGTGTTTCAAATCATTGATTTTAGAATCATATAGACCTGAGTTCAAATCCCAAGCTTGTGAATTTGTATGATTAGTTTAAACCCTCTTATATTATAATCCATAATATCTTTACTATTAAAATGGAAATGATAACACCTGTTTTACTGTATTATTGAGTTGGATATATGGTCAGTATTAATTATTAACTAGAATCAAACTTTCAATCTATAGTCTAATGCTCTTTACACGATAATGCTATTATTATGATTCTAGATTATAATAGTGCCAATCCTCCTAGATTCCATTTTATTCTTTACTAAATGGTGGTGTTTCTTTGAACAACTTAATTTGTAAATGGTGCTTCAGTTGATTAATCCATAATATAAAGCTAATAATAATAGCATATGGGTAGTTATGAATATTAAATAGATAATCCTTGTACGTATAACATTTTATACAGTGTCCGGCATGTCGGTAACAACAGAATATTGAGTAGTTTTACATAGTCCCAAATATCCAAAACAATATTCATGAATGATCAGGATAATCTCCTGCCATGTGCTCTCAGAAACAGGTCCTGGGTTATATCTTCATTCTCTTTCACCTTCAGTGCCCATATTCATTCATTTAAGCTACACCTTAAACAACAGGAGTCATTAGAGCATGTGGAGGTAGAAGAAAAGATGTTTTCTTTTTTATCTTTTTGATTGTTTATCCCCTTTATCCCCCTCCTCCCTGCACCCCACCATCCTCCAGCATTCACATCACCAACTTAGTTCACATCCATGGGTTGTATATATAAGTTCTTCAGCATCTCCATTTCATATACTATTCTTAGCCTTCCCCTGTCTATTTTGTGCCTATCTATTATGCTTCTTATGCCTTGTACCTTTTGCCCCCATTCTCCCCCTCCCCCTCTCCACTGATAATCCTTCATGTGATCTCCATTTCTGTGATTCTGTTCCTGTTCTAGTTGTTTGGTTAGTTTTTGTTTTTTAGGTTCAGTTGTTGATAGTTTTGAGTTTGTTATTTTATTGTTCATATTTTTCATCATCTTCTATTTCTTAGATAAGTTCCTTTAATGTTTCATATAATAAGGGCTTGGTGATGATGAACTCCTTTTACGTGACCTTATCTGGGAAGCACTATATCTGCCCCTCCATTCTAAATGGTAGCTTTGCTGGATAGAGTAATCTTGGATGTAGGTCCTTGCCTTTCATGATTCTGAATACTTCTTTCCAGCCCCTTCTTGCCTGCAAGGTTTCTTTTGAGAAACCAGCTGATAGTCTAATGGGAACTCCTTCATAGGTAACTGTCTCCTTTCCTCTTGATGCTTTTAGGATTCTCTCCTTATCTGTAATCTTGGATAACTTAACGTATTTTTTGAACTATAAGACAACCCCTCCCCCAAATTTGGGAGGAATGATGGTTGTTAATGCTGCTGTTGAGTTCTGTTTACCTGTAAATTGGTGAAATACTATGTTATTTATGTTATTAAATATTTTACCACATTTTTTGCTTCAAAAAATTTTTTCCTATTTTTCTCTAAAACCCAGGTGCGTCTTATGGTCCAAAAATACGGTAATTATGATGTGTCTTGGTGTGTTCCTCCTTGGGTCTGATTTCTTTGGGACTCTATGAGCTTCATGGAAATCTATTTCCTTCACCAGATTGGGGAAGTTTTCCTTCATTATTTGTTGAAATAAGTTTTCAATTTCTTGCTCTTGTTCTTCTCCTTCTGGCACCCCTATGATTCGGATGTTGGAATATTTAAAGTTGTCCCAGAGCTTTCTCAGCCTCTCCTCATTTTCTTGAATTCTTATTTCTTCATTCTGTTGCAGTTGGATGTTTATTTCTTCCTTTTGTTTCAAATCCTTGGTCTGAGTCCCAGTTTCCTTCCCTTCACTTTTCGTTCCCTATATATTTTCTTTTATTTCACTTTGTATAGTCTTCATTTCTTCCTTCATTTTGCAACCAAGCTCAATCATTTCTGTGAGCATCCTGATTACCAGTGTTTTGAACTCTGCATCAGAAAGGTAGGCTATCTCCTCGTTGCTTAGTTCTTTTTCTGGAGTTTTGATCTGTTCTTTCATTTGGTCCATATTTCTTTGTCTTGGCGCACCTGTTGTGTTGTAAGGGGCAGAGCCTTAGGTATTCCCCAGGGCAGGGCAACCTTCTTTGCTGCATTGTGGCACTGTATGTGGGGCAGGGTTAGAAAGGGAACAATGCCACTTGCTGGATTTGCTCTAGCCCCACTTTCTGTCACTTCCCTCACTTCCCACAAGTGGACTATGTCCTTCAGATGTTGATTCACAGGTGAGTGGGTTTGTGTACATTCTAGGACCCTGTGGCTCTCTCCCATGGACTCTCCTCTGATATTGAGATATTGAGAGTTTTTCCTGCTGCCACAGCCCCTGCAGATTTTTACATTCAGAGGTTTTGAGTCTTTAGTTTCCCATGCTGAAACCCTGGGCTTTGCAGTCTGTCTCCCTTCCCAATTGTTCTTCCTAGCTTATTAGCCTACAAATGTGGGACTGACTGGTCCACCAGCCACCTCCTTGGCTATGTGTCCTCTCTGCCCTGGCTGCCTGTCTCCGCCCCTCCTATCAGTCTGGATGATGTTTCTTTAACTCCTTGGTTTTCAGACTTCCATGAAATTGGAATTTCTGGCAGTTCTGGTTGGTTTTTTTTTTTTAAATTTGTTGTTGTTCTTCTTTTGGTTGTGCGAGGAAGTGAAGCATTTCTACCTGTGTCTCCATCTTGGCTGGAACTCCTGGGCTGCTTTCTCTAAATCCTTGGCATATGAGTACATGAACAGATCCACTGAAAAGATGTTTTCCACCAAAGCAACAACTATGAGCAAAAGAAAGAAAGGGCTAAGTGCATGGTGGGTCTCTTAACACTAATTTATTCTATTTGGTTTCAAAGGATTCAAATTGGCCTCCCCACCTATAGTCTTATGCCCTCCTATCCATCATCATTTCTGCTACCAGAAATAAAATACAAAATTGAACAATACAATCCTTCCAATTTTACTGCTCCCCATCAATTTCAGAATAAAGTCCAAACTCCTTAGCATAACCTTCTAGTTCTGTCAGTATTTCTTCCTGGTGGCCTAGACAGCCTCAATTTCTCTACTCTGCCAACTTCCTTCCTGGATCACTTGCACTTTTGTGAATTATCCAACTCAACTTCAGCCCTTTCCATGGGCTATTTCTTTGACCAAAACATTATACTTGGCCTTTAAGACTCAGTTCAGAGGTTGCCTGTACAGTCTTCTGTGACACTTGTGCTCACCCCACCATTGCTGCCCTAGAGCAGAGTTCTTCCTTGGAGGTCCCATGGCAGCCAATATTTTCTTCAAGAACAGCTGGTAACATGTGAGATTCCATGTTTGTATTTCTCTCCCTTTAGAATGCACATTCCCTGACCACAGAGGCTGGGCCCAAACAGGGCCCACTGTGTGTCATGCACAGTTATAGGAACTGGGAATATAAAGAACAAGAGAGACCAAGTCCCCAATGTCTCAAAGTTTAAGGTCCGGTAGGGATAAATCAGACAATTCAGAGATAGATAAATGCATAAATAAATATTTTCAGATTATGACAAGTGCTATAAAGATAATAAAATGGCACAATATGCTAAAGGGTAGTAAGGGAGGGGAAGAGTAACATAAATGTGGTCTAATCATGGCACTTAAGCAAAAAACTGATGAGCCAGTCAGTCATGCCCAGGAATGTCAAGGGCAAGACTATTCCAGGTTAAGGGAAGAATAAGAGCTTATAAGTGTTTATTGAAGGCAGAAAGGGATTGGTTAGGACCTACTTTAGGGATGACAAGGGGACTCAAGCTCCACCCATAGAGAAACCAGGATTATACTGACTTTTCATTCCAGGAATATAAGACAGAGAAAAACACCAAAAGTATCAGGTACATTTTAGACTTGGGACCTTTGGAGAGTGGGGGTGGGGAGTGGTCAGGGGCTAGGCTGAACTGGTGACCTTAGGGTGAAGCAGATTTCTATAAACCGGTATGTCTTAAGGAATGTTCTGGACATGCTGTACTAGACCTTGGAATAACCCTGAAGTCTCAATTTGTGAAACACTGCTTCTCTTACACTGCTCCCCACCCTCTATACCCCTATACCCCGCCAGGACATTCCTAATGCATAAGAGCATATCAAAGGCCCTAAATAGGACTTCCAGCCAAGATGGAGGCATGGGTAGACACACTGTGCCTCCTCGCACAACCAAGATAGAAACAACAACAATTTAGAAACAGAATAACAACCAGAACTGACAGAAAATTGAACCATATGGAAGTCGGGCACCCAAGGAGTTAAAACAGAGACGTTCATCCAGATCGGTAGGAGGGGCAGAGTTAGGCAGCCAGCAGGGGTCGAGGAGCAGAAAGCATAGAGCATTGGGACCGGATGCGTAAGGCAACCAAGGCACACAAGGCAACCAGGGCAGCACGCAAGACTGCAGCGGGCAGACCCTGGGCACACAAGCGGTGGCTGGCAGATCCCGGCTGAGGGGTGGCAACCAGCAGACCCAGTGAGGCAGTGATTGTGAAGCAAGGCACTGTGCATGACCCAGGATCCCAGCACTGGGAAATAGACTCTTGGGGCACTGATTGAAAAGGAAAGTCCCACGGGGTTCACAAGCCCACACAACACAGGATTTGGCACCAGAGCGGCCCAGTTTGCTCGGGGGAAGTGGCAGAAGGGACTGAGGTCCTACAGAGTGGAGCAAGCACCATTGTTCCTTCTTGGACCCCACCCCACATACAGCGTTACAACCCAGCAACTGGGGTGCCCCGCCTTGATGAACACCTAAGGCTCCGCCCCGCATACAAAACAGGTGAAACCAGACCAAAAAAAAAAAGAGAGAGATGGATCAAACAGAAGAACAATTGAAAGCCCCAGAACCCATCCTTTTAAGTGACCAAGAGATAACCAACCTACCAGATGCACAGTTCAAAGAACTGGTGATCAGGATGCTCACAGAATTGGTTGATTTTGTCCACAAACTAGATGAAAAAAATGAAGGCTACAGTAAGTGAAATAAGAAAAATGCACAGGGAACCAATAGTGATGGAATGAAAGATGGGTCTCACATCAATGGAGTGGACCAGAAGGAAGAAAAAAATATACAACCAGAAAAGAATGAAGAAATAAGAATTCAAAAAAATGAGGAGAGGCTTAGGAACCTCCAGGACATCTTTAAACGTTCCCACATCTGAATTATAGGGGATCCAGAAGGAGAAGAGGAAGAGCAAGAAATTGAAAACTTATTTGAACAAATAATAAAGGAGAACTTCTCCAAGCTGGCAAAGGAAATAGATTTTTAGGAAGTCCAGGAAGCTCAGAGAGTCCCAAAGAAGTTGGACCCAAGGAGGAACACACCAAAGCACATCATCATTACATTAGCCAAGGTAAAAATGAAGGAGAGAATCCTAGAAGCAGCAAGAGATAAGGAGATAGTTACCTACAAA
>CM052539.1:137811433-137948540 GCA_028533065.1 Trachops cirrhosus | reverse complement strand
GTTTGCTTAGTTGTTTTTCTTTTTTGTTTTTTTAGGTTCAGTTTTTGATAGTTGTGAGTTTGTTGTCATTTTACTGTTCATAGTTTTGATCTTCTTTTTCTTAGATAAGTCCCTTTAACATTTCATATAATAAAGGCTTGGTATTATGAACTCCTTTAACTTGTCCTTATCTGGGAAGCACTTTGTCTGCCCTTCCATTCTAAATGATAGCTTTCCTGGATAGAGTAATGTAAGTTGTAGGTCCTTGTCTTTCATGACTTGGAATACTCCTTATCAGCCCCTTCTTGACTGTAAGGTTTCTTTTGAGAAATCAGCTGACAGTCTGATGAGAACTCCTTTGTAGGTAACTATCTCCTTTTCTCTTGCTGCTTTTAAGATTCTCTTCTTATCTTTAATCTTGGGTAATTTAATTATTATGTGTCTTGGTGTGTTTCTCCTTGGATCCAACTTCTTTGGTACTCTCTGAACTTTCCTGGACTTGCAGTCTATTTCTTTTGCCATATTGGGCAAGTTTTCCTTCATTAATTTGTCAAATAAGTTTTCAATTTCTTGCTCTTCCTCTTCTCCTTCTGGCACCCCTATGATTTGGATGTTGGAACATTTAAAGTTGTCTCAGAGGTTCCTAAGCCTCTCCTCATTTTTTTGAATTCTTGTTTCTTTATTCTGTTCCAGCCAAATGTTTATTTCTTCCTTCTGTTCCAAATTGTTGATTTGAGTCCTGGTTTCCTTCCCTTCACTGTTGGTTCCCTGTATATTTTTCTTTATTTCATTTTGTATAGGCTTCACTTCTTCCTTTATTTTGCAACCATACCCAATCATTTCTGTGAGCATCCTGATTACCAGTGTTTTGTACTCTGCATCTGATAGGTTGGTTATCTCTTCCTTGCTTAGTTCTTTTTCTGGAGTTTTGATCTGTTCTTTCATTTGGGCCATATTTATTTGTCTTGGCACACCTGTTACATTATTGTAAGGGGCAGAGCCTTAGATATTTGCCAAGGCAGGGCAACCCAGGTCACTGGGTTGTGGCACTGTACATGGAGGAGTAGAAACAATGCCATTTGCTTGGCTCTCACCCCACTTTCTGTCACTTCTCTCACTACCCACAAGTGGATTGTGCCCTTTCATGTGCTGATTCCCAGGTGGGCAGTCTTGTGTATGTTCTAGGATCCTATGGCCCCTCCAATGGACTCTCCTGTGAGACTAGGAGTTTCTCCCCCTGCTGCAACCACCACTGGTTTTTACAGCCAGAGGTTTTGAGGGTTTAGTTTCCTGTGCTGGAACCCTGGGTTGCATGGTCTGCCTCACTCCCCAGTTGTTCCTCTCAGTTTATCTGCTCATGAATGTGGGATATCCAGATCCTCCAGCCATTAACTTGTTGCATGATTTCTCCTCCCCACCTGCCTGTCTCCACCCCTCCTACCAGTCTGGATAAATGTTTCTTCTTTAGCTCCTTGGTTGTTTCACTTCCATACAGCTCGATATACTGGCAGTTCTGGTTCGTTTTGTTTTTAAATTTGTTGTTATCCTTATTTCAGTTGTTCAGGGAAGTAAAGTGTATCTACTTACACCTACACCTTGTCCAAAACTGATTTTACATAGAACTTTATATTTTTAAATGATTTCTAATTATTTATCATCCCCTCCTTGACATGCTTATTGTCATACTTCAGGACCCCCCATCTCTCACCTGGGCTATTCCTAATTACTCTCTCACCTCACTCCAGCCCATCCTCACTGTCAGCAGTGTTCTCTATACCATACATCTTGGAGCTGATCACTCCTATTACTTATCTATGGGATGTTCTACCTCTTGTTTCTCACCTCTCACCTCATGCTATTGCCTAAACATACCATTTGGTTTTAAACTCTATTTCTTTACCTTATGTCATTCCTTTGCTATCCTTCACAAATATTCTCAATGTCCCCTTTACCTGACTGGCAAACTCCTTTGAGTCCAAGCTAAAAATTCACTTCATCTGTTGAAGACTTTCTGGAAAGTCCCAGGATTGGCCTTACTAGTTTTTGTGCTATTTTAACCTTTGTGCTTACTTTTATTGTCATTCTTATCATCATTGTCCATTTCCACATCTTGGCTCCTCTCCCTCCACCATCATCCCTAAAGAGAAAATGAGCTCTTCCAGAGTCAGCAACTACTCTGTCACAGTCATTTGGTATCTCCAGAGTCCATCAGGTGCTCAATTCAGGGAACTGATAAATTCAATTGATAAAAGATTGGACAAATTTTTAAAAATTGTTATCTGAGTTTATTTGAGCCAAACTGATGACATACGCTAGGGAGCAAGATCTCAAATGCTCCCAAGAACAACAATTATACAGCTTCTTTTATGCAATTGAAATGAAGAATGGAATGTACATGGGTAGGAGAAAGCAAGGCAGGGATTGGATTACAAAACAGTGAACAAGATTATGTACTTTGTTGAGGGTGGTTACCTATTTCAAAGGTGTGGTAACTAGGTTAGTTTCTGGATACACAGAAACAATAGACAGGGCTTGCTTAAGGCAAAGATAAATCTTTTACTAAAAATTTATATGCCTGGGGCAAAACTACCCATCATGCCCTACCAAGGTAGGGATTTATGATGAAATCACCCTGTAGGTTACTCTCCACAGAACCTCTTTTTTGATTGACAGTTCTCCCTTTTGGTCATAAATCAATCCAAATGATGTATTGATGACCAACCTTTTAATTAGATGGTATGGTCTCACAACACTAGAAAGATTCATTCCTAGGAAGTCTCAGTATTGTCATCATTGGAGATGGGGCAATACCATAACCATGGGATCTGAGTTCAGACCAAATTTTTCCCAGAAAGGGAAGGGCAGGTAAATGGAAGGAAGTCAGGTCTTTCGGCCTTCATTAAGAAAAAACACTCTGAACCATATCAGTCCTTTGAAGTATCATAATCCAAGTTTGCTGTTGCTCTCATTTTTTTTGTATTTTGCATCTAGTATAACATTTACATAAGTCATGAAAAGAGTATTAACAGTTATATATATTTGGTAACCATAACACTTATAGTATATATAAAAACTCAGAGAACAAGTCGAACTATTATTATGACTAATATCATTACAGATAGGTAAAGACAAAATGGATTCTGAGTTCAATATCAATCCATATGTATACAGGCTGTGTTGATGTCTTGAAATAGCTGATTGAAAGGATTTCTATTCCTGTCTTAGGTTAAGAAAGGGAATGATACAAAGGAGGAACTCATTGCTCTTTCACCTAGATCAAAAGTGAGAAATCTATTTTCCCATGAGCCAATTCTGGAAAAATGTAAGTGGTTACTGGCTGCATTATTTAAAAAATATATAAAATAAAACTATTTTTATTGATTGAAAATAGGTCCTGCTGTTATAGGCACTAAACTATTAATATCTGAGCAGATTTGAGAGGTAGGAACATAGAGATTTTTCTTTAATCTTTCATCTGGAAATCCATTTTGGGCAGAATCACAAAACTGAGTAAGTGGCAGGTTGCTCTTCACCAAACAGGATATTTTATTCTTGTCACCTGGACGACATAGGACCATGGGACCCTCTGGTCCCTGTTGCCTGGGAAGAATTTTCTTCAAAGGCTCACTTCTCTTTGCAAATGGGCTTCTTTAGCTTCTTTTCCTAAGTGCATTCTTCTTCACCCTCCCACTTCTGCCTTTGTGAGCCAGGTGCTTGAGTTAATACTTAGCAAGGCCAAAAAAAAATTGCTCTTTAACAGCCTCACATAAATAATACCCTAGGGGAAATACCTGTATTTATGAATAGTTGTTTATAAACCATGATTCACAAGGTCTCAGGGGTTATGTAGCAACTTGGGAGACTGGCTGGATGGGGCATGTTTTGACTACTTTATCAGCTATGGGCCTTGAGCATTTCCGAAGTCTTCTCATAGTACTAGGCCACATATAACACATGAACACTCAGGTTGTGTCTACGAGACATCAAAATAGTTATCTAATTTGAGCAAATCAATTCTTTTTAAAGCATATCCACCTAGGATAGGAGAACTAGTTGTTTTGCATATTTAAGCATTTATTTAAATATACATCTTAATTCTCTACTTGATTGGATTAGATTAGACACCACCATAATATAATTCAAATGATTACTGCTCTGAAACTGTGAGAGGAAGAAACTAATATTTTTTTAGCTTCTGCCAAATACTTTACAAACATAATTTTATTTAATCACTTAGCACTGCTATGAGGTGGGTATCACATAGCCCTATTTTACAGATGAGGAAATTATGGTTCAGAGTGATTAGGTAACTTTTCTGAGGTCACACAAATAGCATATGATTGAGCTGGAGTTTGACCTAAGGTCTACAAAGTCAGTGCTCTGTCCTTCACACCACACCTCTGCCAGTGGCCCATGGAGTTATAAGGAACCCAGAAGAGGAACCAGGGCAATGTACTCAGGCCTTACTCCATAACTGCACACAAGGCATGCCAGATGGTTGAGTATGGACTGTTAGTCCCAAGACCTTCAGGAAAGGAAATACCTCATCTGTTTGGAAATACCCATAAAACAATCCTTACCAGAACACAGCATGAACCAAAATCTTTTTCTTAAATTGATTTGGGGGTGGGGGGAGAGAGGGAGCCAGAGAGTGAGAAACATGGATTAGTTTTCCACTTATTTATGCTTTCATTGGTTGCTTCTTGTACATGCGCTGATTGGATCAAACCCACAACCCTGGTGTTATCAGGACAACACTCTAACCAACTGAACTATCCAGCCAGAGCCTTTCCCACACATGTCCCCCAAATTATAACAGAAAGTTTATTTAGAAAGCTATAGAGGTAGCAGAAGTGAGCCAGCTGGGCTACCTAGGCTCAGGAAACAAGTTACAGAAGCAAAAGAAGGGCCCTTGGAACTTAGGAAAGAGAAAGGCAAAGCTAAGCACCTGGGGGAGGATAAGAGGAGGAGGGGAAAGGCACCTGCTTCAGAGAAGAGAGCATGTGCTGGAGAGGAGAGTGAGCCTAACCAAAATCTTGACTTCACAAATACAATAAGCAGTTGGTTATCACCCTAAGACAAGACAAATTTCCCTACATCGGATATTATTAGGTCACCTTTTAGCTATATTTTTATATAGTTATATAATGTGATTTTCTTTTTGGTTTTGGTTGTTTTAATCAAAATTTAAAATGTGTATAGTTTAAAGAATCCAATTGATAGAGTTTGTTGTCAAAAACAGCAATCTCTCCTCCCTTCAATGCTCCCACACCTCGTACCTTTCTGCCCACTCCAAGACAACCATATTCAACGTTTTTAGCTTTTTTGTTTTGTTTATTTGATTAATTAGTTAACTAATGTTTCTGGTGTTTACTTTAACAATTTTAAGTATGTTTTATTTGCTTATATTGTTAACTTGATTTTTCAAATGTAGGTATTATCCATAACTTCTCACTGTGAATTACAAGGATGTAGGTTTTTTTACCACCCTTTCCCTCCCCATCATACACATCACCTTTTCTCATCTCTTTATATCCACTTAGTAGCATTAGATAATAATTTATATTAGATTAATATTTAGTGTTTACATTATAGTTGGTATATAAATAAATGTTATTTATAGCTAAGCTCTGTCATATATATACTATAACTCTTTTCTTTTTGGCTTGAACTTTTGTTTCCCTGGAGTTCATCTTTGTTTTGTCAAATAGATTATGTACTCTCACTAATTTAACCCACACTGTCCATCAACCGTTTAACTTTTTTCTTAAAATATTCAAACACACCTGGATTTTTTTCATATTCATCTTCTTACTGAAGTCTCTCCTAGCACTTTGTAATGTACGTCAACCAGATGGATGGTCCTGGACACAAGATGCACACTTGCCTCCCAGGCTCACCCTCCCCTCTGTCCTGGGACCTTCCTTTGCCTATATCTTATATCCATTGTTTTCTTCTGTCTCTGATTAATTTCCTCATTTTGGTGGAGTGCATCCTGGAGCAGCTTCTGAGAATGTGTGTTTGAGAGGTAAAAAATTTTGAAACCTTACATAACCGAAATTCGACTTATTTTCTATGTTTTCACATTTCCAAATTTCCAGCCTTTAATAATTTTTATATTCTCTAAATCTCATACAATTTGTTACAATTCCTTAAACTGGTAGGCCCATGACTGACCAGAGTATTTCAGTTAACATCTGAAGAAAGTAACACAAGAATTACCTTGAGATTACTGAATTTGGTACTCTAAATGCCTTCCTACCACATTTGCATATTAGTTATTGTATATTTGTCTTTCCTGCCTACATGTGTCCCTCTTTAGAATGATCAACTTTAAATTTCTCCAAGTTCATTTTGAATTCCATTTTTGTATTCTAAAGTGCTAATAACCCTATAACTTAGATTCAACCACAAACTGAATTCATAAATATCATTCAAATCACTAATAAAACATACAAAGTACTTCTAGACTCTCAAACTTGCTTCCATCTCTTCTAATGGCTAATTCAAAATTATTTCAAACCATGTAACAGTGGGAAAGCTTAATACATATGATAATTGCTTCTTCATAAAGAAAAGAATACAGAGGTACCTTGGTACTCATCATTAATTCATTCTGAAACTCATGACCAGTGTCAAAACTGGTGAGTACCAAACGATAAAGCATTTTCTCTTGTGGGGAGGCATGGTGACTCATACAAGTTCTAGCAAGCATGAGTCCTGAGCAAGTTCCGAGTGCTGAAACATTTTTTTCTCGCCAAAATACGATGAGTACAGGTTTTGACAAGTTCTGAAGCCAATGAGTACCGAGGTATGACTGTACTTTGACAGTTGAGTTTCAAGGTTCAAGTGTTTTTGTGAGGGGTATTCAGCTTCTTGTTTTCAAAGACAATCTCCTTATTTAAAAAATTAGGTAGGCCCTGGACAGGTGGCTTAGTTTGTTAGAGCATTGTCCCATACACCAAAAAGGTTGCTGGTTTGATTGTTGGTCAGGGAGGCAACCAATGTTTCTCTCTCACATCGATGTTTGTCTCGCACGCGTTCTAAAAAAAAATCAATAAACATATCCTTCTGTGAGAATTTTCAAAAAAACAATAAAAAAGTTAAAAATTAGCACATAGTTCTTTTTTCAGACCTCAAGTATCCCTTCTGTTAATACTAAACAGATATAATTAAAGAGGCAGCAAGACATAGTGAAAGAGCATTTGCATAAACGGTGAGAAGACTAATGCTTCGAATGCTTATCTGTGATCCAATGTGTGTTGATATACTAATGACCCAATATTTATTAACCCATCAAAGGTGTATTGAGAACATATTATGTTCCAGGTACTGAGCTAGGCACTGAGGCCTAAAGACTAAAAAGATAGATGAGAAAAAGTTCCAGACTTTGTTCAATAGCACAATACGAAGCAAGTAATAACAAGTTGACTATTACGATAACTTAACCTCTATGAAACTCAGTTTCCTCATAAATAAAATAAAGAAAATAATACCATCTCATTGCTTCAAATGAGGTAATAGAGGTAAAAACTTTTTTCCCAGATGAACAATAGGTATCTTCCGCTTGCTTTGATTTTCCTGGGGCAGGGGGCATATCTAACTCTTCTATATACACTCAGCAAGCAACCAGTGCTTGTCAAGTTCGCAGGAACTCAATGCAGGTGTGTGAACAAATGCAACTCCAAAAGATGAATCCATATATTCACATAATTAAAGTCTTTTTGTTTTCTTACCAAGATTATACACCCATTTGTGAACTAATGAACCTTATGGAGTAGAAAAGCTTAAAGTGATACTATAGTAAAATGTTCCATTTAGCATGTAATCATCATTAAGGTGTATATGTTTGAATAACAAAAATATTATAACATTTAATTTTTATTTATTTCCTTTCATATAGCAAGCAATAGTCCCTAAAATAATTTTCAAGGGCAGAGTTAATTTTGGAGTGTTTGACAAACTCATTTGAGATTTAAAAAGCACCTACATAGAACAACCAAAATAAGTCAATTACTTGAAATTTCAAAATGAGATGTTAAAATAATTTTTTTTAATTAACTCTAAGCAACGTTTCAGCCTACAAAAATATTGTCTAACAATGCTAAAATACATTTATATGTGTATGGAAATGTCAATGGCCTGCTTCCTGGCAAGTCTACAGGATTAATGGACTTTAAATCTTTGAACACTAAAATCTGAATAGCAGACACAGCAGTTTATGATGGAAGGTAATTGTTTTGGTTTTGTTCCCCAAAAGTGCATAATGGATAAACTGTTACAACTTTTTTTCTTCTAGAATCACAAACTGGAAAGGCTGAAAGAGGGTCTAAGAATTGTTTGGTTCAACATTCTTATTTTTCAGAGGAGGAAAACCAGAGGTCCAGAGAGGCGAGATGATTTGCCCGTTGCAGAGCTGGGACTAGAACCAAAGACTCTTCTCTGGGACAGGAAGCAGCAGCAGCCTGCTGGAAACATTGCCTGGTATCCCGGGAATTTGCTTGTCTACTGTGTAGAGATAGTCTGATCCTGGAATGTCTAATTCCAAGACAATTACATATACATTCCAGCTAAAGATGCATCTTCAATTTAATTGAAATAGAATGTCAGACCAACACCTCCAATTTTTTTGGGGGGGGTTTTAGGAATAGAAAAATAAATTCTTTACCTCATATTATAAAAGCTCTACTCTTTAATATAAGTGCACAGAAAGTCCTCCACAGAGTCCTTATCCAATTAAAGCAGCAGTTCCTACCACCAGCCTAATTAACTGGTGCACCCCAAAGACTGTACTGGTCCACTGCTTCTTTCACATAGCAAGTACTACCTCCTGCCACTTCCTTCTCCACTCAACAACCTCACTTCAGCAGACCTTCTCCTTGGATTCATCTGAAAGAGGTTCAACTCCTTTCTCTTGGCCACTCTTTCCACCACCATAAGATCTCAAAACAAAACAAAAACCCACAAAATAGTTTCTCTTCACAAGCTTGGGAACATCTAACCTGGTAGTTCATCAATTATAAAATGGAGTAAATGGAGAAAACATGGGCCTGAGCAGCACTCATGCACAGTTCAAGTGGCCCTAATCCTGAACTGGCAAAGTGCACTCAACATCTTTGAGGTTCAATTTCTTTATTTCTAAATTAGAGATGATAATGCTTATCTCACAGAGTTGTTGTAGAGATTAAACAAAGACAATTTAAGTGTCTACCACACTGCCTGGCACATGCTGAACACATTGTTTTCATCTCTCTCTGCTGTCCCTTTTTTCCATTTTCTAGGAATCCAGTGAATATGGGCATTTATTATACAATTCTCTCTACTTTTACATGTATTGGACTTTTCCATTATAAAAAAATTAAATGAAATAACTTACAATGATCAGTTTTAATTTTAGTAATATTTAAAAGTACAAATAATCTATCAATCATGTGGATTTAGGTAACCATATGTTTTTGAAAGAACAATCATTTAAAAATAGAGAATATAATTTCATTTAAATTGAGATATATTATAAAATAGTTAATGTTCTTAAAGAGGTTTTATTCTAATGTGTGAGCTATATCACAAGGCCTAACCACATTAACTATTGCTTATGAAATATTATTTTGGATTATATATGCAAAAATATTGTTTTTATCAAAAATATTACCTATTTCTTCTTCAGTTTATATAAATCATAACAATTATGGGATTAGTTATCCCCAAATTGGGTATCTTTTCAAACAAATTGGTTTTGTTATCAGTTGTCATATGTAGACTGAATGTTGATCAATGGCTGATAAAATCATATTCAGTTTGATGGATTTTAATAAAAGTACTGAGTCCATGGTTCAGAATGAATATTTGATTATGTTTTTTATAAATTACTATTCCTATTTATGAGGCATTTTTCCCTTTGCAATAAAATCTAATGCTTTTTATCTAATTTGTAAAATATAAACACTTTAATTTATGGTTCTATGTGTTTCTTGGGATCGATGTGGTTAAATACTTAAACTCAATTCAGTCTCTCTAAATTTGCTTTCCCAGTTAGAGGACTAATAACACCTTACATTTATAATAACACCTTTGTTTTAAAGAGTTCATAATATGTTGGACTACTCTATTATTAATTCTGAAACATTCCTGTAAACTTGTAGGTGGCATCTATTAAATGCAGCTTATCAAATGAGGGCCATGGCCATGGGCTGAGTGACTTGCCCAAGGTCACACAGATATGGGTTATAAGGATCAAATTATATGATGCATATGACAGCCATAAAGTGTTTCACAAATGCAAGATATCATCAGAGATATAAACAGATCTGTGATGAGTCCTTACAATTATTGACTGCTATTCTTAACAGTTGTCTCCCTTGACTTTCTGGCCAAAACTAAAATAATACTTGCTACCACTAACCTCATGGAGCAAAATGAGGAATAAGAAGTTGAGAAGTACAGATCTTCTTGGAAATATGGTAACATGTTATTTTTATGAGTATTAATAGTGACCCTGCTATTGAAATAACCTCTATGACTATTTATTTATTTTATTTATTTATTTATTTATAGACTAAAACAATTAAGTTTGGAATCCTTACCAAACCCTAATTTAGGCACTGAGTTTCAGTACTTCTGGATCTCTCTTGTGCATCTACTCAATTTTCTACTTGGCTGGAGAATTACTGAAAAATCTTAGTGCTTTTTAAGTACTTGCTACATTATGCTCTCTACACAGCTACAGAATAGCAGCAAGACTTGTGTATTATTCTCCCTTATACTCAGAACTGTTTCAGAGCATCATGATCTGCTTCAAAGGTGTTTAGGACGTGCCAAATACCATGGTTGCTATGAAAATTATCAACCAACTAGAAATATTACCTATTTTATGCCAAAGAAAACAGTGTTTTAACAATGATTCATTTTTTGTCATTAGCTGATTATTCTGAGCTCTCATTATCTTGAACCTATTGGCCACAAGAAAAAAATACGTTTTCAGATTTGGCTTCTTTTATATGATAGTTCCATCTCTCATGTACCAGCTATAAATTCTTTGCCTTTGGGACTGTAAATGCTCCAGGATGTAATGGAAAGTTAGTATCACATGGCAAGACATTTGTTCCCATTGCAAAGTGCAGCCAGCTCTGAAATCCAACCCCTAATGAGAACAAGTATGTAAATGAGAGCAGCCAAACCAAACAGATGAAAAAACAAAGCCAAAGAAGTCTAAAAAGACATTTTTTTAGCCTACGTATTCATTAATCCAGAGCATTTAGATTCTGAATTCAAAATAAAACCTTTTTTTCCCAATAGTTTAGGTTACTATAGTGACATACCTATAGACTTACATTTTAAAAAACTGAGAAGAAATTTTTACCCCTGGAGTAGCTCTACTTATTAAATATTTCTATGTAAAAATGTGATTTAAACTAGACTATTATACCAAAAACATATTTCAATGCACCTTGAATTAAATGTGATTAAAAATGGCTTATATCAAAGGAATGTGTATCTTGATCAAAATTTCAATCTTGTTTTCTACAGAACACTGAAGTGCTGTATTCTCAGAATATTAAAGATACTTTCTACATAATACTTCTGCATATGATGCAACATATAGCTTTCATATTTTCTGAAATTTCTGCAAAGAATAAAATTGCTTCAATAAAAAGGTTTTTTAAAATCTTTGTCTAATAATTAAAATAATATTTTTCCTCTTAAAGATACATGTTTAATAAAAATACCTAGTTTTGCAGAGAATTCCCCACTGTACCAATGTCTCATGATTTGGGGCATATTTATTGCTTTATTTTCTTAACACAGAATGAAAATGTAAGGTGGTGTAACAATGGAGAATTTATTTATTTATACAACATTTACTGATAAACTAATATGAGCCAGGCTCTATTTATAGACCTTGGGAATACAAGAATAAACAGATGAAAGCCTTTGTCCTCCTTGGAGTAATCTATTTTAGTGTGGGGAAGATAGACAACAAACAAAATAAGTGAATAATGTATTGGAAGGTAGTAAGTGCTACAGGGAAAAATGAAGCAGGACAACAGGATGAGAGTGGGAGAGGCTTGTAGTTTTAAGTAGTCAAGGTAGGTCTCACTGAAAGCGTGACATTTGAACAAAGAATTGAAGAAGGTGATGGAATTAGGCATGAAATATTTCAGGAAATAAGCAGGAAGTACTGTGAGTGCAAAGGTCCTGAGGCAGAAGAGTACTCTGGGGAGTCAGACAATAACTAGCAAATTTGAAAGTTACCAAAGCTGAAGCCAAAAAATTTTGTGGAGCCATATGTATATATACTGGCTGTTGCACACAAAACCAAGACTCTAAACATTTCCTTTTAGAGTCTAGGCTCATAAAACTGTAGAATTAAAAATAGCTATCTCTTTAGTCAACCTCTTTATTTTACAGATAAAGATATGAGTCTACAAACAGATCAAAGGTTTCCTGACACTCCAGTTTCTTTCAGCTTTCCTTCTCATATTTTAATTATTTTTCTGTCCTTTAGTCCTTTTAATTCCTTTTTATTTCATAAAGTAACTCTTTAAAGTGTCTTTGTATTAATTTAATTAAACCAAAAAGAGCACTAATTATTCCTGATGTTATCATTTGATGGCATTCAAATATATACTACTCTTGAGGGGAAATTTATCTTTGGATAACAATTATGAAGTGACATCTATCATATAATTAAAATACTGGTCTTGTCTATTGTTATACCTTTAGTTTTGGTTTAAGTGATGTGTGTAGGTACATTTTTTTACATAAAAATCATGTGCAATTATTGTAGAAAACTTGGAAAATATTTAAAAATCAGGCAAAAAAAGCCTAAAATCTCATCACCCAAAGACAGCCACAATTTAAATTTTTATGTAATTTTCCCCAGAATTATTTTCCTATGCATGCATATAATTTTCCTTCAAAGATGAGATACAATTTTGTTTAATAATTTTTAATTTGTTATTCTACCATATTTAACATTTTAAAAATATCATCAAATGAAAACAAACATTTATCTTCAAAATAGTTTTGATTTTTGAAAATAGAAATCAACTAGAAGTAAAGTTCATTAATAAGATAGCTATATAAAGTTTGGGTAATATTTGTCAATCCCTAACAAGGTGCTATGGTAAAGTAATATCATCAATATTCATAAACTTCATTATTTAGTTGTAAAAAGACTTGAATTTTAGAACGATATTTTACAAAAATGCAACATTAGAATATGTGTCTCCCTCTAAAAGAAAGGCAACCCACTAATACCGAAATGTACAGCCTTGTCTCTTACCTCTTCCATAAAGTTACCTCCTCTGTGGCTCTTTTATGACTAGCTGCATGCTTCAAAGTGTCCCTAGATTTATCTAGGTATATTTTTATCTCATTGGAAAAATGAGGCTCAGCTCTAAGCCTCCCTAAAATTAGCCTTACTTGTTAGAAGTTATCCTTGTCTTTTATCTAATAATTACATTTAAACAAAATGCTTTCTTTTTCACTGTTATTCAGAGGATTTTTTGTTTTTGTATTTTTTAGTGGTACATTTCAAGTTCTTCACAAGGTAATCAAAATCACTACCTTTAAATTACTTAGGGTTTTACCAAAGAAAAGATTCCTCTCTTACAGGAATATAATCACTTGTTTTGCTACCAAGTTATTAAATCTCTGTATAAAAAATGTCATGTAAATCCTTAAATATTTCCACTACTTTGGTATGATACAATATTATGACCCTATGAAGATAAACTATCTTTGACTTTGTAAGAGCAGCTTTTTTAGACCTGTCTAAACATAATACCCAACATATTCTAAACTATGAGAGGTAAAGAAAATAAAAAGGATTCTTTGAAAATGTTAATTGGATATGTTAACCCTCTGCTTATAATCATCTCTTGGCTTCCCATTACATTTAAAATGAAAAGCAAGTTCCTTTATTTGGCCCACAAGGTTCACAGGTCTGACTATTGATCCCTGCAGATGCCCTTTTAAATGCCCTACTTTCTCTCAGATGTCCTGACTTCCTCCCCACCACATTCTAGTTTCTTCCACAGGGCCACTGTCCACATCTGTCTCTCTTAAATACTGGCTGTCCATCAGCTTGCTCTTGGCTCAAAGAGCCTTTCCTTAGGCCCACTTGCCAGACATCTAAGGTGCCCTTGCCCTCACCTTCCACAGTTATTTTGTTTCTTCTTAACACTTATTTGAAATTACCACATTTAGTTGTTTATTTCTTTGGTGTCTGTTCCCCTATTAAAATACAAGAACTATTAGACAAAGGCTTTCCTTTTCTTGCCTAGTTCACATGTTCCCCAAGTCTAGCAAAGGGGCCTGACAGGAGGCTTCTAAATATATGTTGAATGAATGAACAAACATATTTGCAGCTGTTTGTTCAAAATATAAGGTTGTTATTACTAGAAAATTTTTTCTTACACCAAAAGAAAATATTTTAAATAAAATATTAATAAGCAAAATTATTTTAAACACAGTAGTTAAAGAAATTCAGTGGAGAGCACTTGACTAATAGGAATCATCACCACATAATTTACATATCTTCCTTAAAAAGATGCATTTTTGTGGGATAGGTTGATTTTTTTTTCCTTAGAGAGTAAAACCATGGTATTAATGGAGTACCTATAAAATAGGTAGGAATGTAACAAACTAAAATCTAGAATTAGGTCAGTTGTTGAATAACATATACAATATGAAAAAAAGAAAAATTAGAATCAAAATCCAGAAAAAGTTGAGGTGAAGATAGAAAAATACTCTAAATATTTGAAGATGAAAATATATTTGTGTCCAATCAGTTTAGTTTAAAAATAGGTAAGTTCCATAAAATGGGTATCATAGTAATGCTGTTCTAATTATTCATTAGGGATTTGATGGCCACAGCTGGAATGACCCTATGGTTAATATTTCACCTTGATTTTGAATTTTCTCCCTATTTTTTCATTTCTTACTAGCTATTTTCTTCTCCAAAGATCCCACATTACAGATGGGGGAGGGGATTATGTATCAATTTTCAGAGAAGCAGCTTATTACATAGCCATTTTAAGTAACACCCAAATCTTTGTGCAAGCAAGGATCATGGGTTGAGCTTTTAATGAGTATGAATGCTGTCAAAATAGGATTTCAAGTACTGTAAAGTTAAATGCTAAAAGTGTTTTGTGTTCATTGACTAAAGAGCCATTTATTCTGAAATTAAAACATAACTGTGAATACAAAGTAGGTAAGATTATATCTGTGCCTTTCAACCCTGGCTTCCTATGAATTAAAAGTAGGCTACTCAGCCAGGTGAGAATGAAGTTCAGATAGATTATCAATCAAGAAAAACAGAGAGAGGACCCAAATAAACAAAATCACAATGAAAGAGGAGAAATAACAA
Source organism: Trachops cirrhosus (assembly GCA_028533065.1). NCBI lineage: Eukaryota > Metazoa > Chordata > Mammalia > Chiroptera > Phyllostomidae > Trachops > Trachops cirrhosus. Next base: position 137,933,188 of record CM052539.1, on the reverse strand, counting down.
CTAACACAAAAGAAACACAAAAGAAACACAAAGAAAATATTATGAACAACTGTATGCCAACAAATTGGACATATGAATAAAATGAATAAATTCCTAGAACCATACACTCTTCCAAAACTGAATCAGGAAGAATCAGAAAACCTGAATAGACAGATTACAGCTAATGAAATTGAAGCACTAATCAAAAAACTCCCAACAAACAAAAGTCCTGTAACAGATGGCTACACGGGTGAATTTTACCAAACATTTGAAAAAGAACTGAAACCTATCTTTCTCAAACTATTCCAAAAAATCCAATAGAAGGGAAGGCTACTGAGCTCATTTTATGAGGTCAGCATTATACTAATTTCAAAATCAGATAAAGACACTACAAAAAAAGAAAAGTATAGGCCAGTATCCCAAATGCACATAGATGATAAAATTCTCAAGATATTAGCAAGTCAAATCAAGCAATACATTAAAAAGATCATACACCATGACCAAGTGGGATTTATCCCAGAGACACAACATTGGCACAATATCCACAAATCAATAAATATGATACATTTCATACAAAATGAAGGATAAAAATCACAGGATCATATCAATAGATGCAGAAAAAGTATTTGATAAAATCCATCACCCATTTATGATAAAAATTTTCAGCAAAGTAGGAATAGAGGGACCATATCTAACATAATAAAGGCCATATTTGAAAATGCCACAGCCAACATTATACTCAATGGGCAAAAACTCTAAGTATTTCTCCTAAGATCAGGAAAAAGACAGAGATGTTCCCTTTCACCACTCTTATTCAACTGAAGTTCTAGCCATGGTAATCAGACAAGAAGAAGAAATAAAAGACATCCAAAGTGCAAAGGAAGAAGTAAAACTGCCATTATTTTAGATAATGTGATACTGTATATAGAGAACCCTAAAGATTCCACCAAAAAACTTCTAGAACTGAAAAATGAATTCAGTAAAGTAGCAGGATACAAAATAAATACCCAGAAATCAGTTGTATTTTTATACATCAATGATGAGCTATCAGAGAGGGAAACTAAGAAAACAATCCCATTTACAACCGCATCAAATGAAAATAAAGTACCTAGAAATAAATTTATCCAAGGATAGACTAGACCTGTACTCAGAAAATTATAAGACACTGAAGAAAGAAACTGAAGACGACAGAAATAAGTGGAAGCATATAACATGTTGCTGGATAGGAAGAATTAATATCATTAAAATGCCCATACTACATATATAGATTCAATGCAGTTCTTACAAGATAACAAGTGTATTTCACAGAACTACAACAAATATTACAAAAATTTATATAGAACCACAAAAGACACCAAATAGCTACAGCAATGTTGAGAAAAAAGAACACGGAGGTATCATGCTACCTGTTATTAATCTATACTATAAGGCCACAGTAATCAACAGTAAATAAACAGTATGGTGCTGGTATAAAAACAGACATATAGGTCAATGGAACAGAATAGAAAGCCCAGAAATAAATCCATGGTTTTATGATTAATTAATATTCAGCAATGGAGGCAAGAACATACAATGGAGTAAAAATTGTACATTCAATAAATGTTGTTGGAAAAATTGGATAGATATGTGTAAAGAAATGAAACTAGACCACCTTCTTACACCATACACAAGAATAAACCCAAAATGGATTAAATACTTAAATGTAGACTCAAAACCATAAACATCATAGAAGAAAATATAGGCAAAAAAATCTCAGACATTTCTTGTAGCAATATTTTTTCTCATACATCTCCTCAGGAAGGGAAACAAAGAAAAAAATAAACAAGGGGGACTACTAAAAGTTTTTGCATGGCAAAGGCAACTATCAACAAAATGAAAAGACAACCCACTGAATGGGAGAACATATTTGCCAGTGATACAGCAGATAAAGGGTTAATATCCAAATTTTATAATGAACTCTTAAAATTCAACACCAAAAAAAAATCCAATAAAAAATGGGCAAAGGACATGAATAGACACTTCTTCAAAGAGGACAGATGGCCAGTGGACCTATGAAAAAATGCTCAATGTCACTAATCATCAGAGAAATACAAATTAAAACCACAATGAGATGTCACCTCACACTAGTCAGAATGGCTATCATCAATAAATCAACAAACAACAAGTGCTGGAGAGGATATGGAGAAAGGGGAACCCTTTTGTTTGCACTGTTGGTAGAAATGCAGATTGGTGCAGCCACTGTGAAAAACAGTATAGAGTTTCCACAAAAAAATTAAAAGTGGAGCTGCCATATGACCCAGTGATTCCACTTCTGGAAATATATCTGAAGGAACCCGAAACACTGATTTGAAACACTTCATGCACCCCTGTGTTTATTGCAGTGTTATTTACGATAGCCAAAATTTGGAAGTGGCCCAAGTGACCATCAAAGATGAGTGTATAAAGAAGCTGTGGTACATTTACACAATGGAATACTGCTTGCCCATACAAAAGAAGAAAATCTTACTTATTGTAACAACATGGATGGACCTGGAGAATATTATGTTAAGTGAAATAAGCCAGTCAGAGAAAGACAAATAACATATGACTTCACTTACATGTGAAACCTAATCAACAAAATAAACAAACAAAACAGAAACAGACTCATAGATACAGAAAACAGACTGACAGCTGTTAAGAGTGGAGGGGTATTGAAGTGCTGCGGGGGAAAAAGGTAAAGGAATTAAGAAAACAAAACCTTATAGACTTAGACAACAGTATGGTGATTACCAAAGAAAAAGGGGGGTGAGGGGAGGTGGAAAAGGTAAAAGGGGCATAAAAGTGACTGAAGGAGACTTGACTGGGGGTGGTAAACACACAGTACAATATACAAATGATGTATTATAGCTTTGTACACATGAAACATATCATTTTTAACCAATGTCACCCCAATAAATTCAATAAAAATTAATATATGTGTATATACTGTATTTTCGAACTATAAGACACACTTTTATACCACATTTTTGTTTCAAAAATTTTTTTTCCTTTTTTCCTCCTCTAAAATCTAGGTGCACCTTATGCTGCGGACCCCAGATGCACCTAGGTTTTAGAGGAGGAAAATAGGGGAAAAAATCTTGAAGCAAAAAATGTGGTAAAAAACTGCATCTCATAGTCTAAAAAATATGGTATATAAACAAAAAAGAACACTTAGACCATCCTTCATGTCTAAATCAATTTATACAAGTCTTTACACTAAAATACGTTTTTGTCTTTTTTTAATTTTAATTTTCAATTACACTTTGCATTCAACACTTTTTTGTGTTAGTTTCAGGTGTACTGTACAGCAGATACACATTCATATGTTATAAAGTGTTTCTTCCAATAATTCAAGTGTCCACCTGGCATAACAGATAGTTATTACAGAATTGTTAACTATATTCCCTGTGTTTTACCTTACATTCTTATGACTATTTTGTAACTACAATAGTGCTTCTTAATCCCATCACCTTTTTGTGACCGTGTCCCCAACATCCCTCCCCTCTGGCCTCCATCAGTTTTTTCTCTGTATCCTACAAGTCTGTTTCTATTTTCTTTGATTATTTATTTTGTTCTTTAGATTCCACATATAAATGATATCACATAGTATTTGTCTTTCTCTGTCTAGCTTATTTCACTCAGCATAATATCCGCTAGGTCAGCGATTTTCAACTGGTATTCTGCAAAAGTCATACTGGTGTGCCTCAAGAATTTTTAAAACATACAATACCTTGTCAGGGGCACTGATGTCTTTTCCCTCCGATTGTCAAATTAAAAAATGAGACACTTTTATGCTTAATATTTATTTAAAAAATGACAACAGTCATCTGGTATGATGCCCTGTCTTGAGTAAATATATAAGTCATATCACAGAGTTGCATCTTATTGGTCACCTTGCATAATAATGTTGTGTCTGATTGGTTAATTCTTGGTACCAGAAATCCTTACATATAAGTATAAGCACCTGATTTTTTAAAAAGTCACTTTGGAGAAAAAATTTTAGGTAATTACTACTATTATTTTTGTAAGTCAATTAAAATTGTACTTTTTTTACAGACTGGCAAAAAATCTAATATATTTTTTGGCATGCCACAGAATTTTAGTAATTACCATATTTTGCTGTGTATATGTGCACCTATGTTTTTGGCCCAAACTTTCAGGAAAAAAATCTTTTAATTTTTTAATTCAATTTTTAATGTATTTATATTTAGAAAACTGTTCATTGTATTCCAGGGCATTCTTTTGCACATGGATATCATTGTTGCTTTCTAGAGTTATACTTTCAATGCATAAGCATAAATAAAAGAATTAAAAATATGTATATTTTTATGATAGTATATTATATGTATAATATGTATATTTTTAAAATAGTGTGGAATTAGCATTATTCATGTATAATGCTTTTGAGGTAAAAAGAAACATCCTTATTTTTCCCTCAAAAATTTGGGTAAAAAGGTGTGCATTATACACAGTAAAATATGGTAGTTTACACGTGCCATGAGATGAAAACAATTGAAAAATCACTATTCTAGGTCCAGCCATGCTGTTGCAAATGGTAAGATTTCATTTTTTTTTATAGCTAAGTAAGATTTTGTTGTGTATATGTACTATAAAAACTTTATAAGCTGATAATAGCAACATTCAGAAAATGTCTAGAAATTGTCAATGTCTTTCAATGTTCTTTTGTGTTCGAGTTACTACTTAAAATTACAGGTATATTACCCACTTCTTGAAGAGATACAAAATCACATCTGCTCATATACCCAATTCATATATACAAGAAAGACAAAATAAATGGTGATGATTCACCTTACCAAAGGATATACCACTATATATCTGTACATAACTACTTCATCTGTGAAAGAATATGGTTTCTTCATAAAATCATGTCCACCTAGGACTTTCTTCTTTAACTAATAAATAGCATTAAAAATATTACTGCCAATAGTATCACATTGAGTTGTACTTTTTTCCCCCAAAGATGCCAAACACACTGCCACATGTGTTATCTTTCCTCTCACACTGCCACATGTCCTTTCTTTCAGTGGGATTGGTAGTTTAAGGCTTCATCAGCACCATGTTGCTTGTTTTTAGTAATGGGAAACCGAGTGATTAATAGACTTATGAGTAGTTGCCAAACAAGTTTATAGCAAAACTGCAGTAAACTCTTAATCTCAAGTCTTACCTAATTAGGCAATGTAGATTTCTTTAATTTTATTCTGAGTAGTCACATGTAATATAATAAAAAATATATAGTCATTAATACCTTTTCTACTGAGGTTGCCATACATGCAGCACTTAAGGTAGATTTCAGAGCCACAGAACTTATCTTTTTAGTTATAAATTAAGTTCCATAATAAAATAAAACAGGCTTTAATAAAACATTGTATTTATTATTAATTCAAAATCTACCCCTTTTTCTCCCACCAAATTGTTGTGTTTTGTCTGACCTCTAAGGTATTTGAGACTCAAGGAAATTGTCACTATTCTAAAAAACAACCATCATTGTTTCATAGTATAGCAGATTCTAAAAGAGCATCTTATAGAACTTCTCTTAACTGTGAAAATTTTACATACTTCATTCTCAACTAAAATTTGTGCATCACAATCAGAGTGCATTTTCCTTTATAAAAGTATTCATGGAATTTCATTAGCCTTTAGTCCTTTTTTCATTGCATTTCCCCCTTTTTAAATAATATTTCACAATGGCCCAACTGCAAGAGGTTACTAATAAGATATTATTGCAGAAATGGAACCCCAGGAAAACCATAGTAATAAATCAAGTACTACTTGTTTAAACAACTGATGTTTATTTCAAGCAAATGCTTTTGGGGACCTGAAAACTTTCATTTTTTATTTTTCTAACAGTTTGGTGATAAAAACATAGAAAATAAATATAAGCTATTTCTAAATCCCGAAAAATCTTGGCTGGGATACAGGCTGTCCGATTTCCAATACACACAGGGAATGCTCAATAAATGTTACTATCTGACTGATAGTATTACTTCTGAAGGGTTTCTTCTCTTAACCTAAGCAGTTACTTAATTTTTACTGAAAGTATGACTTTCTTTTGTCATCCCAGCATTTAGATTAATATACCATTACTATTTTAAACATAATATGCATTCATTCAAAAAACAGTCAGTTTTTCTTGAGTATCTGCAGATCATATTCCAGGATCTTGTGACTGTGACCTAATGACTTAAATAATGACCTGGTAAAATTTTGGGATATGGTGTTCTCAAATAACGAAAAGATCTTACTGCAGTAGGTTTTTTTCTTTCTTTCTATAAGTGCAAAGTCCTTAATTTTTAAGTTGTTCCCCCACCACCACATTGTTCTTCCTAAATGTATATCCCATACATTGGTTCAAATTAAGTCTTTCAAGGAAGTTCCAGGTGTAGGACAGTCAAACTGGGGACACTGGAGCAGTAATCAGATTCCCACAATATCAACCTATGCTTTCTGGATGCAGGCAGAGAGCCAGGATTGCATTAAGACTCCTGGTCTTGAGGTTTGGGACTCCAGGGATTGCCTCATAATTACTACCAACTCTCAATATACAGAACATACATATCCACACATAAGTCTTACTTTCTATCATTTTAATTGGTTATGTGAAGGCTTTTAATCCTTTGTGGACCAACCATGAATCACATACCTTTTTGTTGTTTGATAGTCATATAATTTTTTGTCCTCTGTAAAATGATTTCAAATCTATTTGCAACAATCAAAATTCTTATTTTTCACAGGAGTTTGATGCAATAAATTCTTTACATTTTTAAAGAGCAAATGTATAAAAGAAACTAGGATCTTTAAAATGCTTGGAAAACTTACTTTTAAGAGAACTATCTTATTACATACACACAAATCCTTAAACATATAAATAAAACATTTAACTTTATAAATCTTATTTTTTGCTAAGATGTCTTTTAACATTTTTAACCCCATCCTCATCCAAAAACTTACTTATGATCTCTTCTAAATTATGTTTATCATCTGAATTTCATAATAAATCTTTTACATATTCATTAAGAGTACCATAACAAGTAGTCAAGAACTTTATGTAATAAGAATGTAATGGGACAAGTAGGTATATGAAACTTACTTTTCCAAAAGCTGAAAGCTCAACATCATGCATTTATCACCACTTTTAACAATCTGTTAAAGCAATTCAAAATTACATTAAACTTTGATAAGTTCATACTAGACTTAACCAGTTGATCTAATTTATTGATGAAAAACTGCCTAAAACATTCCATTAGCTATCTATGCCACAATAGGAGCATAATGTTACACTTTGTTCCTTTATTCTCCTACCCCCTTAAGAAACAGGAATATTATGTGGTCATATTTCACATCCCGGCCTGAGGCACTTGGGTTTGGAAGACTTAGTTTCTACTAAGGTTAAAAGACATATCTCTGTATATTAATTATGATTAAGGACCTAAAAAATTCTCTGTCAATTTTAATTATCAAAACATCCTTTGACAACAATAAAGTTAAAAAAATAAATGAAACATTCTCATACCAAAAAAATCCTTTGGGATAAAAACTATTTCTATTCTTCAAAGATTAAAGAACTGAATATAATGACTAACTGATTTATGTAAGTGATCATATGACTGCTAAAGCTGTAATATTAATGACATTTTGATACCCAGCAAGACATCTTCAATTTGACCTAAAAGATGTATTAGAATGTCAAAGTTCAAGAGACTCCTTCCTCATTTAAAAGAAAAAAAACATTTAAAGGAATGACCTTAACATTTTCTTTTGCCAGAAAGTAGCTAAAAGATAATAAATTTACCAGTACTTTCATAGCTGCTTTCTTTACTGGGACTGGAAAGGGTGCTTGCTGAATTGTTCTGGTTTTCATGGCCCAGAAACCGTATAACACTCTGGCTCCCACTAAGAGTTTTAAAATAAACAAAAGAAAGAACAGTAACTGTTTAACTCAGTAGGTTCTACATTTATGGAGCCCATAAGGTGATTTCCTGTGGAAAGTGAAAAGTCTCAAGACTTTAAATGAACTCTTGGATGCTGGAATCACAGCAAATACAAAAAAATTAGGAATATATTGGTATTCTCTAATCTTTCATAAAACTGACCTCACCCTGGGCAAGTAACCATCTCCTGATGCCATTGCTGGAGACAGAATTTCTGGCTGAAAGATCATTTTTCTGACTCAATTTGGCATGCTATTCTTGGTTAATTAGACCCATTTCTCTCAACATCTCACTTCTCTGACTATAGTGGTCAACATTTACTTTCAAGAAAGATTTTGTTAAGTGATTTGGTTCCTCCAGCCGTCTCCCTCTTTATCCTAGCTAAATCCCCCCAGACCCTATTTCTATCGCCCCTGTTTCACTCAGCTTTTGCTAAACATTAGATACAGCACATGACCTCCAGTGTTCCACTGTCTCAGAACAGACAGATATAAAAACATTGATTGGTGGCGTTTATAAGCTTCTCTAGGCTTGGTATTTAACAATCATTAGCTCTTCAACTCTTTAAAAAACTACAGCGCAAAATTTAAATTAAAAATTTAAATAAAAAAACGCTCCCTTTTTCAACCTTTAGCCACGCCCACTGCCTCCCCCTCAAGCTCCACGCAAAACTGCAGGAAACCGGAGGGGCGGGGCAGTGACGTCAAGACGCCGGTGCGTCGCGGAACGGCGGCGGCTGCGGCGCTGGCGGTGGCTGCGGCAGCGGCGGCATTTGAGTCGACAGCAGCGGCGGCCGCGGGACTGCTGCTCCTCCCAGCATCCTTGGCGCGGCCATTTCAGCCCCATCTTGGCCGAAGGGAGGGAGCTGTAGCCGTCGCTTCAGCAGTTTGAATTTCAGTTTCTTCAGGGTCTGTTGACTGGGCATACCGAGGAGGAGCCGAAGAAGCTACAGCCACTACCGCACACAACCGGAGCGCCTCCGCTCGCCGGCTAGCCGGCCGCCGCCCCTCACTCTTTCACGAGCTGAGAGGGGAGGCCGGGATTGCCGCCGCCCGCGGGGGTGGCTCCCCCTGTAAGGGGAGGACCGAGCCGGCTTTCTCCTCCCTCCCCTGGAGCGGGTTTCCGCCAGAGACGGTCGACATGTCCCTGGGGCAGAGCTTCGGCTAGTGCCGGGGAGGGAGGGCCGCCTGCCCGCGGACCTTCTGCCAGCCCCAGCCCGCGCCTGTTAGCTGAATCAGAAAACCCCGGCTCCAGACCCGCCGCTCCTCCTTTCAGCGTCCCAGAGCCCGGAGCTGACGCCGGCACCAGCCTGAGGAGACCAAGCGGGGCAGCACCGCCCCTCACGCCGCCGCCGCCTCCTCCCCACCCCCTCCTGCGCCCTCCCACTCCCACCCCCAGCCAAGGCCTGCTGACCGCGCGGAGCGCCGAGCTAGACTGACCACGACGGCCCGGGGACGGGAGAAGGAAGCAGCTGGACCGCCCCTGGGATCGCGCTCTAGCCTCCACTGAGGGGATTGAATTGAGGCGCCGCCGCTGCGGGAGGCGAAAAAGGAGGAGGAGGAGGAGCAGACGCCGCGCGAGTGAGACGGGGGCAGAGCTGAAGAGACCGACACAGAAGGAAACGGAGAAGAGGATGTCTCACAGAGCGGCGGGCGCCCGGATCAGCCCTTGACTCTCCCAGCGGCGGGCCTGAGACCCCGGCGCGGAATCGGACTTTGTCTTTGGGAGCCCGTGCTCTGCCCTTGTTTCCAGCAAGTTCACAGAGGAGCCGGAGTGCCTCTCTGCCCTCCAGCCTTCCTCACCATGTCCAAGATGCCGGCCAAGAAGAAGAGCTGCTTCCAGATCACCAGTGTCACCACAGCCCAGGTGGCCACTAGCATCACCGAGGACACCGAGAGCCTGGACGACCCGGACGAGTCACGCACCGAGGATGTCTCCTCTGAGATATTCGACGTGTCTCGGGCCACGGATTATGGCCCTGAGGAGGTCTGCGAGCGTAGCTCCTCCGAAGAGACTCTCAACAATGTTGGGGATGCGGAGACTCCCGGGACGGTCTCCCCAAACCTCCTCCTGGACGGGCAATTGGCGGCCGCGGTGGCAGCCCCCGCCAACGGAGGAGGAGCCGTTTCGGCCCGGAGCGTGGCTGGGGCGCTGGCCAATACTCTGGCGGCGGCTGCCACCTCAGTCCCCTCCTCGGGGGCCCCTGGAGCCCCTCCGGCCGCGGTTTCTTCTGCGGGGCCAGGGACTGCAGCCCCATCACAGCCCCCCACCACTTGTAGTTCCCGTTTTCGCGTGATCAAGCTGGACCACGGGAGCGGAGAGCCCTATAGACGCGGTAGATGGACGTGTATGGAATATTACGAGCGGGATTCCGACAGCAGCGTCCTGACCAGGTCCGGGGATTGCATTAGGCACAGCAATACTTTTGACCAGACTGCGGAGCGGGACAGCGGCCTGGGCGCCACCGGAGGGTCGGTGGTGGTGGTAGTAGCCTCCATGCAGGGGGCGCACGGGCCCGACTCGGGAACTGACAGTTCCTTGACTGCTGTGTCACAGCTACCCCCGTCGGAGAAAATGAGCCTGCCCGCTCCGGCCTCGCTGCCGCCGCCCGTAGGTGGGGCTGTGGCTCCAGGGTCGGCTCCGATGCCGCGGTTCCCGGGAGCCGTGGCCGGTCCGCCGCAAGTGATGGCAGCCCCTCAGTCCTGCCAGCCCCAGGGAACCAGTGGACAGAATGTAACCCTTGCGCAGCCCGCCATGTCCCTGCCTCCGCAGCCTGGCCCGGCTGCCAGCGCTTCTGCGACGCAGCAGCCCCAGCAGTTTGCGTATCCTCAGCCTCAGAATCCGCCGGGGCGTTTGCTGCCGGTCCAGCCATCCGGCCCGAGTGAGTACCTGCAGCAGCACGTGGCCGGCCTGCAGCCGCCGAGCCCTGCACAGTCGTCGGCCACCGGCGCAACCGGAGCGAGCCCCGCCGCGGCGGCCAGCCTTCCGGTGGGCACTAGCCAGAATGCCTCCTCGGGGGCTGCGCAGATCATGAGCTCCTCTTCCCTGCCTAGTGAAGCCGTGGCTCCGGGTCCGGGATCCGCGCCAGGTGGACAGGCCGCACCTTGTCAGCCAGCTGGAGTTCCCCCGGCCGCTTTAGGAGGCGTGGTGCAACCGGGCCTGGTTCCTACCGGGGCCGGGCAGCCCCAGTCCGCGCCTCCGCCTCATATGGGAGGCAGCGGTGCGCCGTCTGCTGGGCCTGGTGGCCCTCACGCCGTGGTGCCCGGAGTTTCAAACGTGCCTGCCACTGTGCCCGCTCCAAGCGTGCCTAGTGTGTCTACCACTTCTGTTACTATGCCAAATGTACCCGCGCCCCTGGTCCAGTCGCAGCAGCTGAGCAGCCATACGCCAGTCAGCAGGAGCGGCAGCATAATCCAGCAAGGGCTGTCCTTAGCGCAAGGTACACCCAGTGCACCAAGTCTACCACAGTCTGACTTAAGCCAGTTTCAGACTCAGACCCAGCCTTTAGTCGGGCAAGTTGACGATACTAGAAGAAAATCAGAACCCCTACCTCAACCACCACTTTCTCTCGTTGCTGAAAATAAGCCTGTTGTGAAGCCTCCTGTTGCAGATGCCCTGGCAAACCCCCTTCAATTAACACCTATGAACAGTCTGGCCACCTCTGTATTCAGCATAGCTATTCCTGTTGATGGTGATGAAGACAGGTATGGAAATCTTATTTTAAATATTTTATAGGAATATTTGGCCAAACAGTAGTTTGGGATGCAGCTTTGGGAGAGTTCTTTTTTCAGTTTGAGGCCCTTTGCAGTTTTAAATACAGCAGTTTGTATTTAGTAAAGTTGATTTATCAGTTCTTGAAAAAACGTTAGTTTTAGATTGCTGGTGGAAAAGTGTGTAATGAGAATTAGTCTTGTCACAGTTGCTTAAAAGGACTAAAGTGGATAGGGAGGCCACATTGTTTATTCCAAAATGATTAATTTTTATCTTAATCCTCCCAATTTAGAGGTGGTAGCTGGTAGGTTATGCCCCATAGGATTGTCCCTTTCTTAGATGTCAATCACACTTGAGCACTTATGGCAGACTTTTATCAGTGTGAGTTTTGAGACAAACAATTAGCAGTTTCCCATTCTGGAAAACCAGAAGGCCCTCTAGTACAGAAAGATACTTTACACATAAGGTATCTATCTCCTCCAATGTATCTGGAAAGGCTGGAGAGATAATGGTGAAATGTCAAATCCGGCTTTGAAGATCCTATCTTCATTCAGCCTTTTAATGAAAGAGAATAGAAAGTGAGGAGGCTTCCCAGTGACTTAAGGTTTTTTTTTTAAAGCAAAAGTGTATCTGAAGATGCTCTTATCTTCCGTCAGTCTTTTTACTATGGGAAAGGAAGGTATAAGATACTCTTTGACAGTAGTCAAAGGTATAGTTCTTGAAATTAGAGTAGTTTTATAGTAAAAGGGTAAAATGTCAGCAGTTGGCTCCCTCTACTTAAGGGAAGCTTTTTTAGTGGTGTAAGTGAAAATTGGTGTATTTGCCATATCAATTCTACAGTTGATGTTTATGGTTTAATGATTCTAAATGGTTTTAAGGAAATGTCACCTGAAAATGTGACATAACGAATTTGAAAAACTGATTTGTTACAAAGCTTTAAAATTACATCTAAAGATTACAGAGAAAGTTTCAGATACTTCACAGGGAGACATTTATTTGCTGGGGTTTTTGTTTTCTGAGGTTGATTTTAGATGTTAAAAGATCAAAGCTGTTTTTATGAATTTCTAGAACAATTGGTATGTAGAATACAATGAGATGTTAAAGCTTTTTCTTATGCTTCTGGGTTCCTTCACATTCTTTTCTTAACTTTTTGTTTCTGTTTAGCCTTGTATTTTGTATACTTCTGTTGGTTTGAAAAATGCTCACTGAAATTCATCTTCTCTGCTTTTTGTAATTCAAAGTTCATCTTTTTTTGTAGGTGACTTGCTTGTGGGGAGTCTTTCTTCCATTTGAGAACTCTTAGAGACTACCACGTGTCCATAAGTGAGCTCAGCTAGCTAGTCAATTGAGAAGTTTTATATTGATGGGACTACTGAGTAAAGAAACTGATTCCAGAAGCCACTCAGAAAAAAATCCTCTTTTGCTCCCATGTTTCAGTTCTCACACATAGGTGCACACCTAAAATGCAGTTTGAGTTTAATTGTTCGCCTTTGGTAATAGTCAACAGGTGATCTTCCTTTTTCTAGCTGTCAGAAGCCATTTTTTTTCTGATGGGTTGGTAAATAAGCATTTGCTTACCTGTCTGTTCTGTTGTACAATGCCCCCATATTTCTTAAAGAAATGATAACTGGTTTTCCAACCCACTCCCCATTCCCAATATCCATGCACACCTGTGAGTGAAGAATGTATTTTCTCTCTTCACATCTCTCTGTTTATAGCATATGTAAATTACATTCCCCATAACTTTAATATGATATTACGTGAAGCAGAAAGACCTGTTGACAAATAGAAACTCTGGGATGTATTCTTTAGGGTATACTTCAAAGATGCATTTATTTCTCCTTTCTTTATTAAAAGAGTTGATAATCTCAGTCTTACTTCTAAACATGTGAATGTTTGAACTAATGTACCAGAGTTGTTATCAACTGCAATAGTTAATCCAGTGCAGGAATTTCGATGTGTGTGCAGTCCTATTTTAAATGTGACACTACCCTCCCTCACCTAATCTTTTAAAATCTCTGTTGCTTATCAAAAGTGCATTTCTAATTTTTGTTAAAGTCTTTCATTTCTAATTTAACATGCTAGTTTCCAAGATGTAATCTTACACATTTGACTATTTTGTCACTGGACCAACATACCTGGTGAAGGAATAAATCCATTAAGTAGAAATTATTTTCTTTTTTTTTAAATAAATGGAAAGCCATTGTAAAAGAGGTCATTTTAAAGTTGTATGCTTGATATTAAATAACAGTTTTCCCAGGTGTATGTTTAAATTACTGAGTTAAATACATTTGAGGGGACAGTACTAATAATTAAAATTATATAATTTTATTAAATTAAAATTCGCATAAAGTTTTAAAATATCTTTATTGAATTTATTGCAATGAAATTGGTTAATAAAATTATATAGGTTGCATACAATTTTATTTACAATCATTCAGATGTAAAATAAAACATTTGGAGTGAGAAGTCTTGAGTAATTATGACTTAAATTGATGAGCAGGTTGAAACAAATTTCCAATCCTAAGCCGAAGTGTTTGCTTTTTAAAAAATGTTGAGAAAAGGAAAATGGAAGAGTAACATTAGGTTAACATATTGAAAACTGTCCTGTGAATTTGGTTCCATTATCTAATATAAGGTTCTATATTGGCTCATTTTGAGACCATTTATTTTAAAGGATCAGAAAAGACCTTACAGTAATACATCATAATGTTATCATAGCTTTAAAAGGGCTGATGGTTGTATATACAAAGTAAGAAAATGTCTTAAGGTTTTTGTTTAATATTGTCCATTGGCCATATATTATTTTTTTAACTTTATTTTAATTGTTCAAGTACAGTTTTCTGTCTTGTATGGCCATATATTATTAGGTACCATAAAGTTAGTGTATTATTTTAGCTTTTCTCATTAAGCATATGGTCAGTTGTTAAGATTCATCAAATTGATTTTGTCTAAACTGAGGGTATAGTGATGGTTGAAAATGTAGCTCGTAGAAAAATGTGTAGCCACTTTTACAGTGAACATTACAAAATTTGTTTACCTCCACACTTAACAGACTCATTTTTGGTAAATGGGGGAGGTACAAAACGTTACTGTCTCTTTTTGAAAACGAATGCAGTATAGATAATTTCCTATAGAGAGCTGACCAGTGTGAGCTCTGTAGGCCACATTCCAGGAACTCATGAATAGCTATAGTTGTGGACTGTCAACTGCTACCAGAAGACTGTTGAAAACCTGATTGTAAGGATCCCTTAGTGGCAAATATCTCTATATCTTATTCATGGTGTTATTTGTGCAGTTTGCTAATTATTACTGCTAAGATGTTATAAATTATGAATGGTTTAGTGGTGTGTCCTGGTATGTGCTATAAATACAAGTTTCATTTGTACAATTATGCATATATATGAGATATATGTGTATTGTACATGCACATAAATACGTATCAGGAGGCAGAACAGTCACTCTAGATAGTTAGAGCTCTAAGAGTCTTACTGCATTTTGCCTTTAAAAATAAAAGCTCCTTGCCCTGGCCAGATAGTTCAGTTGGTTGGAGCGTCCTCCCTATATGCCAAGGTTGTGGGTTCAATCTCTGGTCAGGGCATGTAGAAGAATCAACCAATGAATGCATAAATAACGTGGAGCGACAAATTGATGTTTTTCTCTCTCCCCTCTTCTCTCTCTCTCTCTTTCTCAAATCAATTTTTTTAAAAAAAGAAGAAAGCCCTTTACTTAAATCTATATTTCTTGGTAGCTTATTTTTTCTTTATCTGTATTGTGGAGGTAATTTTGCCCTTCCAGCTTTATAGTTGATGTTTAAATCATGCACTAGATATGATCCTATGCCTATCTAAGTATTTAAGTACTCTTACCAAGGATTTTGTAATCAAAGTGTAAAATCCCATGTGTGAATGACATATTATTTACTATAAAAACTGATGTTGATTCATTCATCAGAGTACCATGTTGATGACTAATATATACTAAGTTAAGGGAATTATACATTTCCAGAAAGATGGCTGATCCAAAACTGTTTGCAATTCCAAAAACCAAGAGTTGTATGAGTGGGAATATGGCCTTTTTTATTCACACTGACATTGTTTAAAATTTTGCGTGAACTAAATCATAGGTTGAACATTGATTTACTTTTTAGAAAACAAATGGGCTTATATGTGTGAGGATAAGATATACTCTAAGTAAAAATTTTAGTTACCCCTGTTTTTTTACTTGTAGGGAAAGGAGAGTATCTTGAACTTAATCGCCTTTATGAGAAGTAATTTTTTATAGTACTGTTAGTGGGGTATATATGTTTTCTAATTTCTGAGAATAAATGTAATACCAATCTGTTTGATAGCACTAATTTGTAAGTAGGAAAACATGATACTGGATTTATGGATCTGATACTTGCTAATTTAGAGTGAGAGTCTGTCTCTGCACCAGAATATATTGGAAGCAGTTATGCTCTCTAGTGTCCTCCAGTAACAAGAGTAGCCCCACCAATCAGATGGTTAAGAAACTACAATGAAACTCTTTCCTGAGGAATGGTAGGGGAGTATAAAATGATCTAGACTTTTCTTTCCTACAATGGCAAAATTTGGGGGACTGTGAGGGAAGAGTGGTGGCAGATAACCAAGACATAGAAAATATAGTGAAATGACATGAAATAGAGTCGCAGAAGGAATAGAAACACCTGATACTAGTGAGGAACCATGGTCTAATTCCTACTTCTAATGATCATTTAACCAGTATGTATTTCCTTTTCTGAACAGATACTGTTTATTTCTGAAATGCATTACTATTTAAACACTTGAGAATGAGGAAGAGAGGCTTCACATAAACAGGTCTGGTTAAATGTACCCTAAATGATGATGTTCCCTAAGTAATTTCTTATTAATGGGAAGAACAGATTTTAATCAGAAAGCTTTATAATTGATGGTATTAAAGGAGTATATTTAACAAAGTTTGGAATAAATCACTTTTTTTTTTAATACTAAACCAGTGGACTTGTGATTTGAGGCTGTCCTTTAGATGTTATAATATGAATTACTGCATCCACAAAGAATATACATACCTGAATAATTGATAGTTGTATTTTAGGTGTTTCAATTCTTGAACATACCAAATTACTCAATATTTGTTATATTCCTGACCTTAATTCTTAAGACAAAAATTGGGTCTCTTCCATAAAGATTTAGGAATAATAGTATCTAAATTTGTATCAATACCTGCCTTCCATGATATATTTTAATGTATATACTTCAAATTTGACTGGCAATATTAAAGGTATATTGATTGTCTACTTTACCTGTAAAAAGTATGTACGTAATTTCTACTTCTAAATCAGGTGAATTAAATATCACCTATGCTACTCTGGATTATTTACCTCTCAAATTTAGTGCCCAAAATCAAATATAAGTCTTTAGTTTTCTTTGTACCCAAGCTAACATGTTTAAAAGAATGAACTTTCATCAAGCTGTACATTTACATATGATGGTTATGTGAAAATTCTGCAGATCATTGCGTTAATTTTAATAAGTTTACCTAGTATACAGATTATTAGTAAATGTCTTACTAAAATACACTAATCAGATTAGATAAGACACCTACATGAAGTCAAAATGTTAAATTGTGTAAAGCCTCCTTTCCCATAATTTTTTGCTAAAATTTGAAGATTATTGATGTATAGCAGAGAAACTGTGATTAATGTGTCAATTATTGTAAATACTGCTGGAGTATTTTAAATGTTATTTTTAATGTTTTAGGCTATCCCTCTTCACTTTTACACAAGTAAATTAAATGAATGATACCCAAAGCAAAATTTAAAACAAACTAGTTTCTAAAGTAGAATTAGAATTCACTTTTACTAAATGGTTTTGTAAGTTAAACCAAAACAAATTCTTCCTTAATATATGGCTTACCTAGCCTCTGAAAACGAAAACAAAAAAGGAGATGGAGGCTGTTGTTCAAAGAAAATCAATGGTATGTTTAATTATGCATTAGCATATTATATGACTGACGATTATAGACAATGAAGTCAGACATGCCTGCAACCAAATCCAAATTTGCTGCATATTTGAGGCATTTGTCCTCGATCTATTTATTTAGCCCTCTAAGCCTCTTATTTCCCTATATGAAAAATGGGGATAATACCTCCCTTTGAGAGTATGAGAGAATAAATGAGTTATGCAAATAATTTGTGAAAAATCCATACACAACATAAGGCATTATGTATGACAAGCATATATCATAGAAATCTCAGTATTTCAGTGTCCAAACTGCTCTCGTATGTCACCCTTTGACATGGTGCAAATCATACCAAGAGTTTTCAGTTTTGATCTGAAAGTGTAATTGCATGGTATGGATATAATCAGAAAAGAAGACGTTGTTGTAGGCTAGAAAAGTCTTGATGTTGTAAGAAGTAAACAAATTATGTTCTGATCCTGGCTCTTACACCACTTAGTTCGTTTCTTTGGTCAAGTCATTGAACTTCTTTCAGTTTTCCTCATTGGTAATGTTAGAATTTGAGACTTCATAAGATTTTAAAGTTCCCTATATATTAGACATGTTTTGTAAGAGAGCTGTCAACTTAAGCCTTCCCATTGCCATACCCTTTTCTTACCACCAGACTATTGTGTGCCCCCCAAATGAAGTTTACAAATACTCAGTAAGTAGGTTGAATACCTAAGAAAACATATAAAGCAACAGCATGTCAGTCATTCAACTATCTTTGTGCTGAATAGTAAGTATTGGGGTACAGAAATATTCTGCCCTTAAAGATCTCAGCTGTATGAAAATAATTTGTAAATATAAGGTGCTAATGGGAACAGTCCAGGATATCCATATGTCAAATTGGTATGGGGAGGAAGTAGTTAAACTGAGTTACCCTTCAAACTAATTTATTCTCTGCATAGGTAATACATTTATAAAGTTAAAATTTTAAATGTACAAGAGTATAAATTGAAAGCCTCTCTGACACCTCTTTCCTCCAGCCACCCAGTTTGCATCCTTAGAAACAACCCATTATTGTGCATTCTTCTGAAGCTAACTCTTGAACTGAGCCTTAAAAGGGTCATTCATATTAGGTCACTGATAAAAGAAGGGGATGATTTTCCAAGTAGAGGGAGGAGGCAGTTTGTATAACAATGGAAGAGTGAAAATATGTCACATTTGTGAAATGATGTGATTAATTTGACAGGAACCAGAGCAGAGGGCTTAAATGTCATGGTAAGAAATTGAGATTTTTATCATTAGTGTATGGTTGCTGTTAAAGGTGTTTCTTGAAGCTTTATTATTAAAGTAGTACATATCTTGGAACCATTACAGTATACTTTTCACTGAATATTCTATTTGTAATTAAAATCTTGTGGTAAAATGTTGTATAAGGAAATCCTGGGGGAGCTCTGGCTCCCAGAACTCAGGATTCCCATCCAATAAAAAGTACTAAATAGCGTGGTATACCTAACTGTAGCTTAAGTATTCTATTTGCTTTAAATAGCTTGTTTGCCTCAATATTACCTTAAAAATGATTCATTATTTTGGTACATGTTAAGATATTCTACCAAAAATTGATTTTTGGTACAGCAGAACTTTAAAAACTATAACCAACCCTACATTAAACACAACCAAGCTTGTGTTAAGCCCTATGCATACATAACCTGATTTATCTTTTAAGCAACTCTGAGGAAGTGTTTTTATTCCCTCTTTATAAATGAAAGAAACTGAGGCTCTGAGGACTTGACTCACATAGCTATTAGTGACAAAGCATAGATTCAGACTCAGGCGTTCTGCTCCCAAAGCCAGTGCTCTTGGAAATTGCCAGAGTTTATTTTATTACTTTGCTGACTGTAAAATAGGAGGAAGGAAAACCTGTAGCCACTGGTTTGTTTGTATTGTAACCCTTTACTTGAAGGATATTTTTAATCATTTTAAACCCCTAGATAATAATGTTGGAGATGGCCCTTGTTGTTTTCTGCTTATTTGATTTCCCTGGTTTTATTTTGAGATCTCTAAAGTTGAGTTTTGAAAGAGAAGAAGAAATTTGCATATTTCAGGTCTCATATATGTACCTTAATCTTAAAACTTCAATGACTTTTGTAGCTTAGTTTTGATGTACAGTATACATGTTTTTTTTCTCTCTGTTATAGTTACCCTGCAAAGATAGACATATGTCACATTTGCATCAACTTTATGATGTATTACTATCATGTACTTGGAAACTAACATGACAGACTATGTAGTATATAAAGTCAGGGAGAAAAGAATATACTTGTTCATTGGTTTTGAAAAATAATCAGGCCACTCAGTATTCACAAATGGCTTTTTTGAAGTTCTGGATCAGCTAGGTTTCACAGACTTGACTCCTTTAATCTGTGCCTGTTAGTCAGTGTTTTGAGACTAATTACTGTTACAATTTGCTAAAAATCCTTTAGTTTATTTATAACAGCTCAGCTGAAGTATTGGAGAAACCAAAGATTTCATATTATACAACTGTCTTTATCCTTGCAATATGCACTGTTTAAATTTTTCTCTAGTGCATAGATTATGTAACTCCATATAGTTTCTTCATTTTTAATATATGTAGAAACTGATTGTTAACTGCAAGCTTTTGCAACCTAAGTGTATTTGTTCTGACATTTAGGTCCATTTATAGTATTTTATTTCACGGGTTCCTTTCTCACCCCAAGAAAAACGACTAACTGCAGATAAGATCTTTTTTCACTTCTACATTTGACTTATGAGAACATTTCATTAATAGTCTGTGCTGTAAAGATACTGGAATTTCGTAACTTAAATCATATGACTTCATTTAAAACAGATTTATTTGGCATACAAATTTGATTCAAATTAAATATATATGTATATGTTTTTCTAAAGTCGGGATCTGAAGTTCTTTTAAAGAATGCCATCCTTATAAATAATATTGTAAATACTATTTAATGAATCTTAAATTTCAGACTTGCAGAATAACTTCCAAGTTTACTCTTTGTTACTCTCTTGTATTTACTACCTTTCTTTTCAAGTCTTTCTGTTTATTTTAAACCCATGGTCTCCAAACAGACCTGTGTGAATAGCATACTTGTTCCCATATGGCCCTGGGTAAGCCTTGTAAAAAAGCCAGGTTCAGTTTTCAATTGGTTCAGTTGCCTTTCATTTAATTTGGCAGACCTATTCTAAATACAGTGAAAAAAAGAGGCCTGACAAATATATCTTGAGAGGATACAAGCTGTTAAATAAATAGCAGTTAGCAGCTTCTTAATCCTTTACTGATATTAGTAGGTCTAATCAGTGCCTTTGATTGCCTTATACCCAGTCAAGAGAAAAATATAGGGTTAAAAGAATAGAAAGGAGTTGAAGTGGGACAAGGAAATAAAAGTACACATACCACATACTGTAGTCTCCTTATTAATCAAACCTTAGCTTTGGTGACACTCTGGCATCTAATTTTGGATCATCTAAGAGGTGCCTACCGGTTAAAGTTAAAAATGCCTCTTAAAAATGTGTTTTAAAAATTCAGTAGATAACACCATGAGTCTTAATTTTATATTTGAAATCATACAATTCTGTTATTTGTTTTGTTTGATGATCATTGATACTTGATTGCTATTCCATTAAAACTTGGAAATAGTTTTCTTATTGTACTAATAATACAACAGACTCTCTTAAGGTACCTGTTAGGGTCTCAGAATTGTCATATGGTATCTGAACCTCATTTTGATGATAAAATAATAGCTATTATTTACATTGAACATTTTTGAACATTGACTGTGTGCCAGGAGCTTAACATAAAGTCTCAGTTCTTGAACCACCCTGCAAGGGTAGATAGTAATATCATTATTTAACTGATAAAGTGACAGCCTAGAGAGGTTAAATTTTAACTCTGCTATATGTTTAGCATAGTAGTTTTAGTAGTTTAAGAGCATGAACTTTGGGACCAGATTGCAGCTTACTAACTCCGTGATGTAAGGCTTCTATCTGACCCAGTTTCCTTGTCTGTAAGATGGGAAGAGTAATAGCACCTACCTCTTAGGGCTGTTGTAGAATTGAGTTAATGAGTGTAAAACGTTTAGAGTAGTGTCTGGTATATAATAAGCACACATATTCTTAGCTTGCTGTTGTTACTCTGCTACAGCATGGATCAAGAATTTTAGAAGTGGTGTTTCAAGTTTTTGTTAGTTCCCTAACATACAGGTTGGGGGTGGGAGAGACTTTGGAAATATGCTGAGCTAGAGGGGGAACTGTTAGAGAGCAGGTTTGTCAAAAGTTTAGTCCCATGAGAAGCCACTCCTGAGATGTGAGGTGAATCATGCTTCCTGGGAGCTTGCCCAGATGAGCTCATCAGTTAAGATTCTATGGTTATAGCCCTAGGGATAGTGTCACCAGAGACTAGTAGAAATGGAAGGTAATTAGGTACATAAGCTATTACCCCTTAAAGGAGCACACTACTAATTCTAGAAATTAGAAAGCTGCCATACAATTACAGCACCATTTTTTGCCCTAACCCAGAGAAATCACACATAAATAAGTGGATTCTGAAGGTAGAAACTTTGTAAAGTCCAGCCTAGGAAAGGACTCTTTCATCATCAAACCCTATCAAATAGATCCTATGAAAGATTTTTATATTATGAAGGTACAGCTCAGCTTATTTTACATGTACCTTAGAACAGCTTTATTAAACTGCTAAACATATAGGGATTTATGAAGGCATCTGATACAGAGTAGTGTTCATTAGGCAATGAACTAGACACACTTGTATGTGTATGAGTATATATCCACAAACACAATTGAATACTAGTTAATATTTGATTTTATTTTTATTATCCCTTTCGCTTAGAAATGTGATCCCGAATTGTCAGGGTCTGCTGGATTTTGTCCAGTTTTAATTTCACAATGCTTTTAAGCAACTTTATTGTGGCTTTTTCTCTCTATTGAACCACTTACACTGTATTAGAAATCTAAAATCTTTCATCTTTTTGGGAAAAGTAGTGATTTTACTGTATTTTCTCAACCTCCTTTCCATTTGATTCTTGGATCTCACAGGAATCCTTCAACTGCTTTCTACCAAGCGTTCCATTTGAACACGTTTCAGGAATCAAAGAACCTCTGGGATAGGTATGAATACTTACATATGGAATGCATACATGCAAAGGTGTATGCATGAATTGCTTTGCACTGTACTGGTTTCCCATCACTGAAACTGATCTTTGTTATTGGTGGGGAGGGGATCATGTATCTAGCATGGGACAAAGCAGCAAAATAAACCAAAAGGGCAGTCTGTATTTTAGAGGATATAAACCATTTCTTCTTACTAAACTTTTAATTAAATTTATTTTTGAAAGGATTTACATATTCTATTGGATTTTATTATATGAAACATTTACTTACCCTTGTGTATTTTAATGTTAAAAATATACTATAAAATAAACCACCTACAGTTATTTTAATTTTGTGCTATTTTTATTTCTCTTACTGTAAGAGCCTTAGTGACTCAAAGCAAAATGTTATTTTATATTAAGAAGTTGGAGGAGGGACAATACCAAGGAATTAAAGTAGCAGTCATTGTTTAACTCTTGGCGAGAAACTTTACCATTAAGCTGGTTTGCTAGAATTAACTAGATCTGCATTACAGTTTTGTAAACCCTAAAACAGTTTGTTTTCTCACAGAAATGTGTAAATTTTATTTTTAACTTTTAAAAATACTGAATGAAATTTTGAGTTCATTTATATAAAAGATACTTTGGTTTATCTTTCTGCTTAATGCACATTTTACTAGTATATGCTCTGTTAAGTTGTTTTGCTGAATATTTATTAGCACTCCATCATTCTGTGTCTAATTAATAGAAGTTGAGTGCAAATGATGTTTTTAAAATTCTCACAAAGCTTTGTAAAATTCTTTTAATTCTGCCTGGCAACGCATTTTTGTCCTCTGGCATAGTTTGGATAGCACTTGTGGACTCAACTCCATCTTTCATTAGAAAAGAGTATTGCTAAGTGCATGTCATGCTTAACATGTCATGTTAAGACGTGGTCTGCATTGCCTAGAAATGGTAACAGTCTTTTAATTCTTTGGCTTGATTTGCTGTGTGTGTCACTCTAAAGAAATTTTCTAACAAACTTTCTTTTTGGTGATGTGCTTCTTACTTAACTAAAAATGTTTTTAAATAGTTATTTGCAGAAGTTTTAAAATTTATACCATGTTTATAAATTCAATTTTTAAATTTTTAGCTTATAATATAAATAAATAAATTATTCAGCTATAGCAATAAATTAAGACATAAATGTAAATCGTGGCATGAAACAAGCATGATGGTTTAATCATCCAAATGGCTTATCAGATGTAGCCAGGGTGAGTACTTTGGGGTATACTTTATGCTTTCCCTTAGAAAAAAAAGAAAAATAGCACTCTATATAGAAATATAACAATAATTTTCAGATGTATGGTAATTTATTTCAAATAGCTAACTGTTGTGAGCTATGACATATACGAATGATACATATTTTTTCATCAAATCAGTGTAGAAAGGTTTGAGCTTGAGTTTTTTATAATTTGGATTTAATTATAAAAAATTTATTTTGTTTCATTATAAAACAGCCATAGAAATTGCCTGCTCCTCATTTGTTTTTACAGCTAAATACTCCTTAACTATTTTCTTTTTTAGATACCAGAAACATTTAAGGTATCAGAAATGAGGCAAGTTGCTGTATATATAGTTTCTCATGGGTTGAAAATATATTCTCTTCTCCTTGGAGCCTGTTGTCCAGATCCAAAGAAGTTAATGGATACTTGTCTATAGTATGTTAAAACCAAAATATAATCAGAATTCATATTCTAGATTAGCCATTCTTCACTGTAAGTTGGCCAGTTGGTACCAAGGTGACAAGCCCAACCTGGCAGAAACTGACTAATGGCTTCTGTGTAACTTTTTAACCAGCTTATTAAATTTTTAATTTAGAAGTGTAATAGTGACTAGCTTTATTAGTTCTGGCTGTCTACAACTTCACTTGACAGATATCAACAGACTTTTTAATTAGCTAAAAAAGTATTATGGGACTACTTGTTTTTTTTTTTCATTGCAGGCAGGGGTTGAAGATTTGTATGTGGTAAGCTTTAAAAAATATCTAGCTTCTCCTGACCTCGTTTTTGTTAGACCTCACCAAATTACCACGTTCGTTTTTCACTATTATAAATTTAGAATTTTTTTTAAAATTACAACTAATTTGGCAAGTAAGTATTTTGCTGGGATGATTCTATTAAATAGAACAAGTTTAAAGGACTGTAAATCCCTTACATCATCTACTTGCTTTGAGATATAAATCTGCCTATTTCAGGCTCCTATTTATGAAATCTTGGAAATCATTTTCAGGAGGGGCAGCTTTTAAGTCCTATGCCAATTTTCATTAAACCTGCCCTAAAAATCTGAAGATTCCTGATTTTGCCTTACTTGAAAGACTGGAATCTTTTTCTAGGATTCTTTTCACAGAGTATCTTTTAATCAAAATATAAGTAACTAATAAACCTTTCTCACATTGACTTAGAGTTCTCAAATGGCCCCTCTGTTTTCTTCCTTATTTAAATTGGAATTACCAAATTGAGAAGCTTTTCATCAATCAGTCTGCTTCTGCCTGTATTTAGATATTCTCTTTCCTTTCCCTTTTCTTGTAGGTGCCATCATTGTTTTCTGGCTCCTCCATTTGTCATTTGCAGAGTCCTTAGGGAATCAATGAGATGAAACCATCACCAAGTATAAGGACAATAGATACTGATATCTCAAAAATAATAAAGCCTTTCTTAGGAACTCTAGATGCTTTCATGGACTAGTTATTAAAATGAATAACATAGCCTCCATGGTTAACTTTCTGAGGATTATCTTACCAGTAAGAAGTGCATTGTTAATGATATCATAGCTTATAAACATTTCACCATAGTAGCTTTAAAATTTGACTTCCTATTCTTCTGCTTTAAAGAACAGCTTTCCATATTTAATTATTGGCATTACTTTGAAAAATCGATAGAATTAGTTTAGAAATTTACCTTGTTGGCCACTGGGGAGCAGGTGCTCCTTGTGATTCCTTTGTCTGCAAAAGCTCAGAATAAGAATTTATAGCAAACAATTTTATTGTCTTGTAAATATCATTAGGTCAGTAAGGTAAAGGAGTACTAGAGGGAAGAAATTGAGCTCAGGTAGACTAAACAAGGAAATCAGGTAGCTTGTAAGGATTTAACCTAATTGATAAACAACTTGTAGTATTTCTGCCTTAATGAAGAAAATGCATAAATGCAGTCAACAGATGAGAGTAACAGTTGCTAGGTGCACCATCCCCATGAGTCTGCTTGTTGTTGATAGCACCAATATTTTAAGAGAAATAAATAAGGAAAGTAGTGCATGTGGGTTATGAACTTAAAATTAATGTCTAAATTTATGGTATGTCTTTTACTAGATACTTGATGATTTTGCTTAAATTTTATGCAGTAATTATTTATAGCTAGTTTTTGAATGATTAGATTTAAAAATTCTTTTGTTAAATAATCTAAAGTATTTTGTGTTAGAAAAGGCTTCCAGTATTTCCTATCATTTTTCCCTATGGGATTTTAGTTTTGAAATTAGGAGTAAATAAAAACTAAGCTGCTTGTATGAGACTTTTATTTTATTCATCCTCCAAGAAGCTTTGATTCATCATAACACCCACTTGTTAACCCAAGTGGTAAAAGTTAGGTGTCAGAACTTGGCTAATCTAGTTTTTGAATGCTCAGTGATATGACTTTTTAAAAATCTTTTTATGAGAGTATAATTTATATCGGCAGAGTACACCATTCATAAATGTACAGCTCAAACTTAACACACTTTTGTACCCAGCACCCAGATCAAGGTACAGAATATCATAAGCTTCTTCATGACCCCTTCCCATCACTTTCCATCCTCCAACTTATAATAAGTGGAATCATACACTATGAATTCTGTTTATATCCCCTTTGATCCAGTATTATGTTTGAGACATCCATTAAAATTCAGCATAATTGTAAATATGAACTACACAATTTTAAAGAATCACCAGTAGTGGGTTACTTTCTTGAGATGTTTAGTGGTTTAATGCCCTCTCCTAATGATTATGTTATTAAGTACCTTGAGGATGTGAACCTGAACTGTTTTAGAGCCTCCCCAAATATATTCCCTAATTATATGTATGTAGTAATTGCATAATTTATTCTCTGACTACATTTTTATCTATTCCAGTTAAGAATATCTAGTATAGGATAATCAGAGACACTAAAAATTAGAGGACAGGTTTTCAATGACCTTTTAATCACCCTTTAGTACTGGATCTCAGATTTAGATGAAAACCTAAGAACATGCTTATAAAATGCCCAGATGACATTAAAGCAGAAAGTCATAGCTACTACTGGATGACAGCATTGATAAATTTAATAATTGGAAACATACAGAAATTGAAAGAACTTGTATGTGAATTCAGGAAGGTTGAATAGGTAGAGTAAAAATACCTTGGTATAATTAGTTGACTGCATTTATAGTTTTGGTTAGCAAGTGACGGACTTA
This sequence comes from Trachops cirrhosus, assembly GCA_028533065.1. Classification (NCBI taxonomy): domain Eukaryota; kingdom Metazoa; phylum Chordata; class Mammalia; order Chiroptera; family Phyllostomidae; genus Trachops; species Trachops cirrhosus. The sequence continues at coordinate 137,905,983 of CM052539.1, read as the reverse complement.
CCACAAAAGATAATGAAATTTTAGGCAGTATTTCTATAACTAGAGTAAACAGGAAAAGGTGACAACAGACCTATTGTGCTCCAGCTATATAGGATAGTTATGCTAAATACCTACCTAACTAGACAGTCTACTTTATACTGTATCTGAATGTCGAGGTGGGTGTTTCAACAGGCAGGCTTGAGCTTACTATTTGAAACTGGATGGGCCCCCCTGGAAAATAATCTTGCCATCACTAGAAATAATAAAGCTGTCTTCTTGGCTCTTAATCAGAAATATTAACTTAGAGAAAGGTGTAGAGCCAATTACTTTTAAAATCCCTACTCTGTAGAGTTTTATTTCCTGTACTTAGTTCTAAATGGAAAAGAGGTAAGAAAAAACATTAGAATTGAGCCCCTTTACTTTTTGTCATTGTTGGCCATGATTATCAGAAAACCTCAAGAGTTGTATATTTGCTTAAGGAATGGAAGGCTAGCAAACTTCTCAATTGGGAAAGACTCCTATATCATAGGCAATTAAGTGGTGGTCCCAAATAGGGTAGCCAATGAGCTGGGTCTTAATATGTAAAAAGATCCGATCGGTAAAAAACATCATCACCTGATTGAAAGTAATAACTATCATTTAAAATTCAAGTATATTATGCCTCTCAAATATAGCTGGAGGGGTTGGACAAGGTTTCATTAGGAGGTGGCCTTTTGAGTTGGATCCTAAAAGATGGATAGAATTTGGTCTGAAGGGTTAAAGAACTGAAGGAAAGGGAGTATTCTAGTTAGAGGAAATACTGTGAACCACTGTGAAAGTACAGGACTTAGTGATAAGGATGGTTAAATTTGATTGGTGCATAAAAGATTTAAAGGCAACAGACAGGAGATCTTGAGTTGGATAAATACTAGAAAGGTAATGAAGGCTTTAATTAGGCAATGGAGATGAGGAAGGACTAGTTATAAGAAGGCAGGAATTATACAATTTTGCAACTGTTCAATGTGGTAAGGAAGCAGTCAAATTTGACTCCAAAAATGTCAAACCTAATTGAGGGAATGGTGCTACCATTGAAAGCTTTAGTGAAAGAATTGGTTTGGGAAGAAAAAAATAGTGATGAGATTCTGTTTTTAGCTACTTGTGGATAAGTTGAAGAGCTGATGGAAAGTCAAGGTGAAAGTACTTGATGTACAGCTGGAGCTGCAGACCAGCAGCTTGGTAGAAAAGTCTAGAAGAGATTGAAGATTGATTGACTGATTGATTTACTTATTTCTGTACAGCATTTCTTCTCCTCTTTTAGCTTTTCTATGGCTACATGAAATGGGACCTGACATGCTGACATTATTTTCAGCACATGACTGGACTTCAGAATTGGTGATGAGAAATTATTAATTACTTATCCATTATTATATGCTTCTGCTCATGTGCGTACACCTTCCTTAACATAAGTCACCACAGCCTCCTCTTGGTAGGTTATGGTAATTATTTCAGGGTGAAATTTGAGAAACGGTTGAAAAAGGTATAAATAGTTGGTGAGGTGTCATTATTTATTTTCTTTTTACTTATCAACAAGTGGGTTTTAAGTAAACCAAGCTTTTGAATAGAACAGAAACTTGTGTGTTTATAACTGTTAAATAATTTGCTAAAACCCAATTTTTTTTCCTACAGAATTTAGAACTTTAGCATAGCTTTCTAAGAAAAAAATTCTTACTAAACTTGTTCAGATGAGAAGGGAATTTACATATAGCCTGGAATTACTGAACAGGAACAAATATGTAACATCTGTTTTATTTCCATTCTAGTCCTCAATAATTTAAAATTTTAAATTCATATTTCTTCATTGTATTTAAATCTGCAGATAGATTGGCAACCTTTTGAGAAGAAAAATATTAAGTGAAATTACTTTAATTTTCATTTTAATTAATATTCAAGTTGATAGTAGTTAGATGAGAGAAATGACTACAGTGTAGCTGAATTATTTATGTGTGTGTGCATGTACATATTAATATTCTGAATCACTTAAGTCAGGAAATATATTAGATTTGTGATTGATATAGAGCATTTAAATAGTTAGCTTACCAAAAATTAGCTTCTGTGTTTAGGTATCAGTTTACTACTTCTAAAATATCTTTCATATTTGACAAGAATAAATTTAAACATGATAATTTAGAATGGGTATTCACTGATAAATATCCTTAAGAAATAGGATTTTTGTATCACTTTGTTTCCTTAATACTTAAATACTTAAATACAAAGTTAGAATGTGCTCATTGTACCTTTTTTTTTAGTTTTAAATTGTGATATTTACCCCAGAAATAGTGGTGTATATAACCTGTGTCCTAGAATCCAAAAATATATCTTTCTACGTATCTACTTGGTAATTTCAAGATAAGTAAGGTAGTCTCTCCCAAAACCAACACACTGTTAGAAGGGGAACAAGGAAGGAAAAGAGTTGGTCTCACTAATCCCATTCCTTCTGTTCACAGTGACTATTAACCATTGAGCTTCAGAAAATTTCTGTGTTTATTTGCAATAGCTGTTTCTGTTTTAGCTATTGCTAACTTTTTCAGAAAAATGTCATTAGTATGTCTGGGATTATCATAACATATTTTTTTTCAAGAAATGAGATATCAATTCACATATTAATATCGCATATTAAAAGAATATGTGATAGTATTTTAAATGTTAAGAAATTATATTTTTTCTTTATGTTAGCTATTAATAAAAGCTCAGAGTCAAATATTTAGCTTTCTGTTAATAAAACCTGCAGATCCTTATTGCATATAGTTGAGTGATATATAATTGACTTCCACTTACTTTGTTTTTCCATTTTTATCATCTTTTCCCAATCCCAGCTTCAATTTCTGTATCTCTATAAACTGTTTCTACTTTGGAAAGAATAAGGAGTATAAGTTATTAGTGAATAAACATGATCTATTAAAAATATTAATAACCTATCTTATTAGAACTATTTTTTCAAAGTTATATTAATGAAATTCTTTAAGCTGTACATTTTGCATTATCTTCCACCAATAGGTACATTTGATGAAATAATGCATAACATGCTAAACAACTTTTTTTAATATTTAGTATCTTGGCTCAACCACAGATATGTAAGGTTTCCTGTAATTGTGTAAGTCTTTTTATATGTGAATTTCTTGGAACACATTCTTTCCAGCATTCTACTAGGTAGGTTTGGACTAATTTTTTTCCATAAGTTTATCTTTGCTATTTCTAGCATTATTTCCTCAATACATAATATATGGAAAGACTGTTGTATAATTTATTGGAGACATACAAGGTTGCTCCATTTTCCCCTTTCTTCATTCAAAAATAAGCATTTCTTATCTTAAAAGAAGCAAACATTGATTTATCATTTGTAGGATTTCTCAAAACAGTGTAGTGAAATTTTTAAAGAATGTGCCTTACACTTGAAAATTATTTTTGTATCAAATGAAGTTAAGCATATTTGTTCAAATAAAAAGTTCCTTTAGGAACGCTTTCATGTTTGTCTGATTTCACGTATTAGTTTCCAAATAATGACTTGGAAATTACAAATTATTCACCATTTTGCCCCCCTGTTCTTTTGTTCTATTAATGTGAATTTGCCATAAAACTGGCTAAATAATGGTAAACTTAAGCCTATTTCTTCCTGGACTATACTATAAGAACTTTTAATAGCATATTCCTACTTAAATGGGATTTTTTCCCTCTTCACAAATTAAAAAAGGATGAAATGATAACTATTAGAAATGATCAGGATTTGTTTTTTATTGCAGTCTTGCCACAGATTCAAGATTATAATTGATATATTAGAACAGATTTCTAAGTATTCATTTTTTAGAATACTTCTAATTTCAAATTAATTTTTAAAGGATTCTAATTAATCTCAATTCATCCACAAGTGCTTCAATTACCTGATTTTATTTCAGATTTTTAATAAGGAGTTTTTGCATGTTGGAATTTAGTGTTGCACTTCATCAGGTATGACCCCTGAATTTGATATAAACTAATTTTGAAAATGTATACTCAGGAAAATTTTGATATAGAAGTTTTCTATTTTTTTAAATGTATATAGCTCTTAAGCCCAAAACTTACCATAGATTTATGTAATGCACACACACTTTAAAATTTTTTTTCCATAAGCTTCAAAGTGAAATGACTAAATTTGCTTTTTATGGCTGGATTAAAGTATGTTTTCCAAAGGCTTTCCAGGCATTTATTGTAATAGTCCTTATTGTTAACAGGCCTTTTAACAAAGTGTTGGGTAGTATGCCCTTTAAAAGACCAGTTCATCCAAGACTTACGGGCAAGCAAATTACCAGCATACATGTTTTTCAGGGAGCATTTACTTTGCTTAATATACCGGGTTTTGTATCTTCTCACAGGACTTGTTCCACAAAAGAGTAAATTATCAAAATAACATTTAAAAAAATAAGGTAGTATTTTGGTGGGTAGGAGACAAGAGTTGCATTAAAACCTTCAAAAACCGTTTAGGTAATATGTTGATGAAATGACCACAACTTTGAATTATTATTTGTCCTCATAAATATGGATTTTTGCCTTCACCAGGTGATTACATTATAAAGCAGTGCTTTGACAAATGACAGTAAAGTTGTATAATTTTATTGAAGTCAAATGTGTTGTGAGATTACATTTGGAAAGATATTTGTAAAATTGGAAAAGCCTAATAGTTCTTTAGATTTTATGGGAGACTTTTAAATGAACATATGTAATAATGCTTTTTAAAAATCCATTAAAAGTTAAAACTGTGACAGCATAACTCTAACCCCTACATTTGGGTTAAATATCTCTGGAGATGGCTGCAGTTTCCTTCACAATGCTGTCTTTGAGTCTTCTATAGCTTTGCACATATTGATCTTCCTTAACAATGGCCTCCTTCTTCCCTCTCCCCCTTGCTTAGTTACGTCATTAGGGGGTTTAATTTAAGCAAAAATATGCCCATAAATATGTGGGTTGCCTTTCCTATGTATTACTGGCAACTGAAAATACAAATGAACATTCTTATCAGACAGAAAATATTAATAATTATCCTTAAGCAATTAAAATAGATACCAAATTAAAAGCTTTCTTGTAAAAATTTGTTAAACTTAAGGTTGTGTTCTTAATGAAGAAATTATTAACATTATTAAATCTTCCTATTTCCAATTTTCTTATGTGCCCATACACAGATGAACAGTAGGACAACTTCTGAATAGGACACATTGTTATGGTTATTACATAAAATTCATGAAATAACATTTTATTCTTTCCATCATGTTGTCTAATTTTAAAATTGGGCATGGTAGAGACCGACTAGGATTTAGGTGTAAAAATTGCTGTCTTGAGCATATAAATGATCAGTATAGATTAGTACTGATCCAGCCACCTGTACTGTAAGTCTAGAAATCATAGATGAATGTGGACCAAACAATTCCAGTGCCATTCGACAGGACTACAAAACTGTTGATAGCGACTTATGGTGTTAAATTATAATTTCTGGATCATGATCTTAAATCTATAATTGATTCCATTTCTGTTGACTCTTTACTAACAAATATTCCTGATGGCCTGAAAGTCCATGTTGAAATTTAAAGTTTGAAGTATCCAGATCAAATATGGAATTATTTTATATTAAAAATACTTAAGTACAAAATATCAGTTGTGTAATCATGGTAAAACAAAATTTTGCTATGAAAGATTTTTAAAGGCTATTTGATTAAAACACTTATTTACTTAAACTCTTTGCTAGAATTTTTTTTAGAATTCAGCATCGGAGGAGGAATGTGACATAATAATGATCGAAAGCCGAAAGTTTAAAAGTTGTGATGCCCTCACATGGTTGGAGGGTTATTCTAGCTTCTAAGGACTGAATGTTGTCCACAAGAGTGTCTCATCAGGTCATAAATTGGTAAGACTTAATGGATTAGATTTTATGTATTATACCTGATGTTATTGTATTGAGATGACTTTATGAACAAAATGAGCACATTGTATAACTAAGAGTATAATATTAAATATAAGTTAAAACTTGGAATTTTAAATACTTGATGTAATCCTTTCAAAGTCTCATGCAGCTGAAGGCCATGTCTTTGCAGTGGTTTTTAATAAATAATCAGTTTTTTTAAATAAAGTGACATCCTGTATTATAGTAAGATTATTTAAATATTGATATTGCATCAGCTGTAGATGCTTACAATATAGGTAAGAGTCCCAAACACTTTCTAGTTATTATTGCAGGAGATATTTGAGAAATAATACATTAATCTTTTTTTGAAAATAACTTACATTTATTTTCTTCATAAACTAGAGTTTACATTAATTTTATTGCTTTTGGGATTTTATTTTTCTTAATAAAAGGCATCTTTCTTCTTGATGTCTCTAAAAATCAAGCCAAGAAAATTTTTTTCAGTTTACATTGAGAACACCTAAGATGCCAGTGGCAAATGAAAATGTTAGTAGTCAATATACATGTTTTGTATGCCCTGAAAATTAAAACATTCTCTTTCAGAATTACATTCAGCTTAGAAAACAAATTTTCAACCTGCTTTATGTGCCTACTTATTTTGCTTTGTTTTCACACAGATATATTTTATAGGGGGATTCTTGGAATAATACACTTTAGATTAGAATGTGATCTTAATCTGCAATCTGAAGATAATCATATTTTGCAGATGAAGTAAAATACTTGGGTTAAGTTACATGTCCAAAACCTTTGAGGTGTAGAATTAATATTTTTGTTACAGTGCACTGCGCAAATCCTGCAAGCCTATTAAATGTTATATGAAATTATCTAAACAGGCTACTGTATCTATTTCTTACTTCATCCTTAACCAGAAATAGGTTATGCTCTCCCTTCTACACATAAACACACATACTCCCTCACACCCATCCTTATTTTTTTGAACAATGTTCTAAATTGTTTCTGATACAATATTCCATGACTTCATATTAATCATATTCTATAAACTTGGATTTCTTAAACCAATAATTGCAGTCACTGGTAGTCTGGAAGGAAATACAACAACAGTTGCCTCTTACTTTATATACTTTTTTTTTTTACTTTCTACAGTAAATTACATGACTTTGGTAATTAGGAAAATAATTTTTAGTGTAGGATACCCATATTTAGTAGTCAGTAGATGAACTTCAGGGTATTACGAGCCCTATGGAATTTTGGATTGAATGTTACGTAAGTTCAGTTTTCACTGAAAGGCTCAGAGCATTTGTCAGATTTGTCAAAACCAGTGGAGTAACGTTGATATTGAATGTTTGTGTCTAAGGGACAAGTCTTGTTACACACGTAAGTGTGTAACTTATGAAAGAAATGTTTAATGAATACACTGATTATAACTTACTGATAATTATACAAGGCAGGTTTTATTATGAGTGGCCATTAGACTGATGGAACAAATAGAGCCTACTTGCTTTTAATAGTTTATGAATTTCATACTGTCAACCTCTGTGCCCAGGTGTTGATTTGATTTCTCCACAGAGTAGTTGTGTTTTTGATACTGGCTGGTTACTTCATGTCAGACACAGCTTAGTATTTTTGGCACATTTTTAAATTTTCACAACAGTCATGTTATATAGATACTATCAATATCCTCAATTTACAGAGAAGGAAACTGCAAGATTAACAGAGATTAAGTAACTTGCTCAGGTCACAGTAGCTATGATTCACATCTAGCTTTCTAACTGGAACTTCGGCTCTCAATTGGTATGGCAGTATGCAGAGTAACACTGGAAAACTTGAAGGATGTTATTAGAGAGAATTTATATTGTATGTTGATGTGAATACAAAAATTTGATTTCCTTTGAACTTAACTAGTGATGGCTCATCCTCTAATTTAATACCATCTTTTAAAGCACTTGCCAAGAAATAAATTTGATAAGTTACTTATTATCTAAAATTATTTATTGCATTAGAAAATAACCTATTCAAATTTAATGCTTATTATAAGCTCATTTATTATGTATGTATTATAAAAATTTTATTACTTACTAGAATAATATTGTAGTATTAACCATTAAGGAACTCACCACTTAATATTTAGGGTTCATAAATAACAAACACTGTGAAGGAGTTTAAAAGCTACTTTGAACTGCAAATGTTTCTTGGTAGGGGGATGAACCCCATGTAAACTCCTCTGCTGAGTGCTACATCAGTTTTCCATTTGTCCTTAGTTGTGAATAATTCTATTAAAGTCCTCTTAATGTCTCCTTTTAAAATAGTTCTGAGGCAAAGTTTATTTTTTGAATATATGGAATTTTTAATTGAGAACCTACTTTGTGTGAATTCTTTTGGTCTGTTTAATTTTATTCTCAATGATCTCCAAACCTAATAACCATTTTCCAATTTTATGAGTTTATAATAAAGTTCCTTTGTCTAAATATGGCTTAAAATGAAATACACAATAATAATACTGCTTTAAAAAAAACAAGTGAAACCATAAGAATTTATTCTTTAGTTAAATTGAAATAGTCTACAGATCAAGTATAAACTTAATTTCTTCAGGACCATTGTTAAAAATGTACAGATAGCCCTGGCTAGTGAGGCTCAGTGGATTGAGTGCCCACCTGCAAACTGAAAGTTTGCTGGGTTGATTCCCAGTCAGGGAACATGTCTGGGTTGCAGGCTGAGTCCCTGGTTGTGAATGTGGAAGAGGCAGCTGATCAGTGTATCTCTCGTATATGGATATTTCTCTCCCTCTCTTTCTCCCTCCCTTCCCATCTTTCTAAAAATAAATAAAATCTTTTTAAAAAATTTACAGATAGGTCATCAGAATATGAGGATCCTATCTTAAAAGTCTTTTAGATAATACATTTGCACCTGAGCTTCTTTAGTAGTAATATATTTGCCTCTTCAATTCAAGTTTTTAACAGTATTACTGTCTCAATGTTCACATATTCCTTTCCTAACCTTGGCTACATTTGCATGAATATTAATAGTTGCAATGTGGTTAAGTAGCTTTTAAGTTGTTTTTAGTGTTCTGAATATTTGTACAAAGCTAATACTCATAGGTTTTGAGTTTTTCACTGATATTTAGACATGTGTGAAACCATCCCTTCCAGTTTTCTTTCTGCCTCTCTGGTTATTTCTTCTCAGTACCCATTGGCTGGCTTTTCCTTTCTATTTGTCCTTTTAAGTATTATTGGCATCCTCAGGATGCTTTCTAGACCCACTTTTCACATTCTTCATCATGCTAAGGCATATACATGATGTTGGGCGGCACCTATATATTATAGGAAGCTATCAGTCAGTATGCTTTAGGCACCGAAACTTGTTACCTAGGCATCTCTCCTTTCACTCAAACTTCCCTGATATCTTATAGCTAGTTAACCACGTAGTACTGCCATGCTTGTCTCCTGAGTAATTTCTTCAGCCTTTTCACCTCTTTCCCCCATTCAGGACACAATCCTTTCTTCTGTGAACCTTCTAACTGGTCTTCATTATTTGAGTTTTCTAACATGGATAATTGTACCTACTGTTATTTTTACTTGGAACATTTTTATGTGTGCTCTTTTTATCTCTACCTATCTGTGGCACTTGCTCTACTAAACATTCTTTCCTGAGCCTATTTCTTGATTATGTGTCCCCAAAATACTCTGTAAAATCTTGCCCCATCTTAGCATTTCTTACACCTCTAATTTGTAAACTTGAATCCTGGGTTTATGTTTATTTGTTACAGTAACCCTATAATCAGAAACATCTGATAAGTGTTTAAGTACATCCCTCTGCAATGTGAAATCTCAAAATTTGGTATCTGTAAAGAATGTTAGAAATTATTGTATACAGTTAGAGTTGAGTCAGGAGTAAGCGCAGATCAGCTGACTCCTAAGTCAATGTTCTTTATGTATTTTGTGATATTTAGATTTTATCACTAAACCTTACTAATACAAATTATTTAATTAACGTATTGGGTGTTTACCTTGTGTCAGACAGTAAATTAATGCATTATCTCACTGAATCCCAGTATCTGGTCCTGTTGTTATCCTTTGGAGAGTCTAAGTAACTTGCAATGAAGTCATATTGGAAAAGTGATAAAGTTGGGCTTCAAACCTGGGTATGACTCCAGAACCAAAACCTTTATTCAGTACCATCTCTGAATTTATCTTCTGAATCTAAAATTATAAATCTGAGTTGGAAAGGAATTTAGTGGGCATTTATTCCAGCCACTTTTCTCATACTTGAATCATGTCTATAACACACCTTCTAAGTTGTCATTTAACCTTTGAACACTTCCACTGGTGTCTATCTTGACATCCTGGTCTTTCTTTTACCATTTTATATCCAAACCTTCTATAAACCCTTTCTGTAAAAAGAGAACCTAAAATGTGGAACAGAAAAACCAGATGATTGCCATCACTAAAAGCATTTAGTTAAAGGAATTAGGTTCATGTGAAAATATAAAGCTACACTACAGATTCTGTGGAAACATTGAGCTGAGAATATTCTCTAATTAGTTCTTTTATTTCATAGTTGCTATAATCAAAAGTATGTGTTTTTGTTCATGGCCATTGGTGTTAGTACACATACAGTTCTAAAGTTTTGTGGGGTTTTTTTTCAAAAATGGATAAGGAGACATTGTTTAATAAAAATGGGTAAATAGACATTGTTTAATCTATTAGGGATTACAAGGATGTTTTCTGCTTCATAATTATTGATTCTAGTGGTGATGCAAGGATTTCATGGGATTCCTTTAGATGTGCTTTGATCCACTAGTGAAAAAAGAGTGAGGAATGTTTAAAGGCATGACAGTTTGAATTGTCTTCTATATCTGACCTGACCAAACCAGCAATCTTTTGGCCACCTCTTTCCACCTTCAGGATAGCTATTGATTTCTTTCATTTCTTTTCTTTGGACTCAGTTCTAATTGTCTATAGAGTATGATATTGGGCAGTTGAGAGAATCCACAGGTGGATATTTATGAGGTATGAGTATACATTTAAGCCTTTCACTGGGCTTACAAAATGATTTATTCCTAAATCCATGATTCTAATGTAAAAAGATCTTTGTTAAGGTTTTTATCTAAAAGATCATTAAGAGGTTTTCAAGTCCACTTTATTTTCCACAATCTTCAATGACTTTGTCATCGCCACAGTCAGTATATGGAACTGCTGAGTTTCACTGGCATAATTTTGTCAAAAGTAACCTGAAAACCCATAGAGTTTTAGCTCTTCTGTTCCTCAAACCTAAACAGCTTTTCTCCTTACTTCAGCTTTTCTATAATATATAGAAACTACTACACTGTCTTCCTCGTCAGTGAGTAACAACCAGACACAAGGGGCATCACAAAATGGTTTACTACCTTTGTATTTTAGCTGCCTTTGTCAGGGAGGAAAAAACTCAAAAGATCTACCAGTTTTTTATTATATGCCAGTGATATCTTACTCTAATTAGTTTCTAATAGTTGAGAGAGCTGGTTAATTTCCTGGTTCTTCTTACTGGCATAATAAGCCTAACATAACATAAGGTTATACTGAACTTAAAAATGTAATTAGATAATATATTAAATACTATAAGTTTTATTCCATCTTTGTCTTCAACTCAATGTTTAATGTCAGTGATATAATGAGGGTTGTAATAAATAGACCCTTGAGGTGGACACAGTTCCTACCTTAAGGTTTAATTCAAGGAGAAGAATATTCAATAATGGCAACAAAACCAAAATTGTCTGTGGAAGAATCAAAGAGGTGAGGCCTTATTAGGAAGAAGGGAAGAGAGCAAAGAGAATGTAGGTGAAGCATCCCATTTCAGATGATGGTCTTAAATCTCGAATTTAAATTAAATTAACACATTCTCAGGTTATAAGTCTAGAATTTATCATTAAATATTTTACACATATTGATGTGTACAAACTATTGTAAAATTCTGTTATTTACTGTACCTATATTATAGAATTGTTATTGCGTAGAATTCAAGAACATGGATCTATATTGAAATGAGAAAAAGTTGTTAGCCATGAAAAAAACTTGTCACTGAAAATGTACTTATTTAAGTACAGTTCTGCTTGAGTGGAAAAAACCTTAAAACCCTTTAGATTTTGCGGTAGTGCTCTTTTATACTTTTCTTTGTTGTCCTGTACCAGAATCCCTTTTTGAATTAGGTAATTCCAAAGCAGTAATCCTCAACTAGAGTAATACATGGTTTAGAAGCAAAGCAACACTTTATCCCACTCTTTTGATTTGTGTTTAGTCATATTTATTGTTGAAATTTTATATAACACTAGAGGAGGCCATGGGATATTTTTAATTTTTAATTAATTCAGTTATATCTCTGGCCTTTGGAAAAATTTTTCACAGGAAGTTAAGATTATTTTTATCCTATACAATGAAACATTGAGATCCTATAGAGAATCAATAAGAACTTGATTAAGGTTCAGTCCACAGGAATGCTGTGCTAATACATAATGTAAGTTTAAATCTCAAGTAACTTTTATAAGTAATATTTTGTGACTGCATAAATCTTTAACATCTGACTAATTGGGTACAAAGAAATCAAGTAAATTTAAGGCATAACTAGAATTATTCATTTTGGGGGTGAGACATACATATAAAGGCTGTTTTAAAAACTAATTATAATTGATTTTTATTTGTACCTTACTGCTTCATTTGTAATTTAAGATATACCATGACCCCATTTTACAGATGAGGAAACCGGCATCAGCATGTTAACTTGCTAGGATCAACCCACTTGTAAGTAATGAAGTTGGGTCTTAAAACCAATTTCTAGTATGCTGAAGCCTGTGCTCTTAAACCACTTTATTATTCCTTGAGAATTAAGCCTTTTGCTTAGTCAGACATAAGTTCTTTTACCCCCAAAATGAAGTAGAGAGCAGAAGAAGTTAAGCCAAGTCGTAGTAAACTGATAACCTAGAAAACTATTCAGGGCTTATATTCCTAGTACTTTCTTTATATTTATTGAAGACGAGCAGTATAATTCTGTGCTCAAACCCAAGCCAGTCTAAATCTTTAAAACATCCCAAATGCAGAAACATTCATTGATTTATTAAAAGTAAAGTAGACCAAATTTTTTTTTCTAATACAAAATTCTCTTCATTTTTTAAAGGGTGATGGCCATGCTTGGTCCTGTCCCTTTGATCTAAAGTTGAATGAAACAACTCTCTCTTTAAAAACCTCATGGTACTCTTACTTTTATTCCTCTGGGTTTATCCTTGGTTTGAAACAGTTCCTCGATAACTTCTATTTTTATTTATTATTCTCACTGAACTTTGGGGACAAATTAGAAAGGGATGTAAGATAGTGAAGAAAGATTAGTTAACAATTTAGAAACAAGAACTGAGTTTTAGTCAGATAATCCTTATGGCTAGCCTAATATAGTTTTACTTTGTCAAATATGTTACCCATAGAATTATGCTTTTTCTATAAAGTATTTTAAGTAACATCTCTGTACCCTCAAAACATGGGCATAAATGAAAAGACTGGCTATGGAATGAGCAAACTTACCAGTGTGCTCTTTACTGATATTTGGCATTTGTTATTCCAGAGGATAGTCTCATTTTCATTCATTTGGTTAAACCTCATTGTGGAAACGAGATTGAGAGGATTTGTTCAAGAGTAGCTGTTTGGTTGAAAAAAGTGGACTAAGAAAAATGAGGCAAATATGAAGCTAGTCAACAAAATAAATAATTAGGTCTCCCAAGAAGGGTAGTTTCTTCCTCAGCCCATCTTCCATTGGTCTTCTGTTTAAACAAGTTCATCTTGCACAGTTTGGGCTACTTGCCACATTCTGAAAACTCTCAAGTCTACTCTTCTAGGCCAGAGATTATTCTTGACCTCTAGATACCTATTTCCAGCAACCTTCTTTCTATATTTTTAGATCTACATTTCCGATGTCTCAAAATTCAATGCCAGGTGGAACTTATCGTTATCATTGTACTTACCATTTTCTCATCTTTATTCCGAGGTTCCTCGGCTACTCACTGTTCATCCCCAGTAAAATCTATCCCCAACCATCTCCCTTAACCATCTCCCCAACTCCTAGTTGCTCCAGTCATCTGTGACATTTTTTTTTCATTATAGGTGAATCCCTTTCCTTTATCATCCTTCTGATCTCTCACAGACTTTTATGCTTCAGTTGTACAACACTGTAACATTTTACCTTGCTTAATGCCCATGACCAGACATTTTGCAGTGTCCTGCTATATACCCCTTCCCTCCGGCTTGCTTAGGTAACTTCTTTTCTATACCTATCCTGAATGTATTATCTTTCCCTCTCCCCAACCTCTTCCCCTTCCTTAGACAAAAACAAAATAAAATAAAAGTTTTTGAAACTAATGATGAAGCAAAAAAAGCCCAATGAGAGCAACTTGCCTCAGGACACAGCAAATCTAAGGTGAGGCCAAACTGCAACATTTATTTGTTATTTCCACATCTAGTGATCTTCCCACTGGTGGACTCTGTCCAACTTTGTATTCTCGCAGCCAGATTCTTTGAGTGTTGGGCATTGTTCATAGGAGACAGATTGGGATTTATCATTTTTTACAAAAGTATCATCTAGAAAGATAAATGTTACTGAGACTTGGGTATATGGGAAATAAGAGGCAAAGTTTGTTCAGGATTTATGACCCGTTGCCTCCAAAGGAATTTGTGTTAGCTAGATATATGAATTACATATTAGGCAGTTAGAACATATGGCAAGTTTAGTTTCATACTGAAAATGAGGAATGAGATTAAAGAATATTTTCTCAATTTTTTGTTTTGAGTTTAGTGAAAATGATTGTATTACCCATATCCAAGGACCACTTGGAAAAATAATTTTGCTGTTAAGAATAGGAAATAGTTTTGGCAGGGAGGAGGTGATAACCCAGTACAGCTACCTCATGTTATAGCTAGAGAAATTACAATTGTGATATATTTAGGAATTCAGATTCCTAAGTATATAATTTCTGAGTCCAGGCTTCTACAGCAAATGAATTCTTTAGTAGATGGCTGCCAGCTTTGTCATAGATTTTGTATACCACACAGACCTTTGTCTAGTAAAAGATGCAACGTTAAAACATAGCCTAAGTGGTTAGTGCCTTAAGAGTAGTATGGGGCATGATTTGCTATACTACTGAAAGGACTGGAGAAGCCTTAACAGAAAACATTTTAGCTGAAAGCTATAAAAGAATGGTAGAATATCCACGGAAGTATTCAGATAGTAAGAAAGTACAGCAGAGTGCGAATAAACTGTGGAGGGTCTCAGGGAGGTTAGGATATCCAGTTTAAAAGTTGAGCTGGCATTTGGAGTGAGGGAAAGAATGTGATGGTTAGCATTAGAAATCAGTAAAATAATTTCTGATTTTTTTACCCCTTTGGCCCATTTTTATGTCATTGCTGAAGAATTCTGAATTACTTTTGCAAATGTTAGATGGATTTAGCTTGCATACAAGTTTTTATACTATAGGGTGAAAATTTATTCAATGCTTGTTGGTCTCTGAAATGAAACACAAATCTTAGAGTTTTTATTTCCCTTGACTTCTTTATCATGTTCTTCAATTTTGTTCATTTTTATACGCTGATGCCATGAAAATTTCCTTAGGTGGCGAGAGTGCTATTATTTCCTTGTAGTCAAGGGGGAAAGAATGCTCTTGACGACCTTTTGAAGGAGAATTGATCTTTATGACAAAATGGCTATTAAACATAGTCCTTTCCCCAGAAGGGTTTTTCTAAATCTTGATTCTTTTCTTAACCCAGCGGAAGTAATTTGAACTCCTATTTAGGTTTTTAATCTCTTAATTTATATTAAGAATTTTTATTGAATTTTTCTCCTTTTGTATTTAAATTTTGTACTTTCTAGGAAAGATAGCTCTTAATACCTGTGTTGAAGAACATAGATCTTTTACTAGATGAAGGTATACTTTAATTGCTAAATTTGATGTTTTTAGAAGTTGGTTGCCATCATCTTCTATCCCAAAAGACTAAAAGAATGGTTTTAGAATATCTGGAATATATGGAACTACATCCATTTCATTCCTTTTCAATGTAACTATGTTATTTAGATTTTTGTTTGGTATTCTGAGCTAGACATCATCTGACAAAATTTGAAATCCTTTCTAATCCCTCTCCCCTTTTTTACTCTTAGGTACCAGTGTACATCTCAGTCTACATCATTGTTAGTCACATACTGTTTTCCCAGTCTCCACCAAGTAATTTAAAGTAGCCAGGACTAGAGTATCAAATTTTCAATTTGAGATTAAGCCCCTTAGTATGTATCCTTCATTCCCTAAGAATGAATTGTACAGTCATCAAATTATCTATTGCTGCTGTGTAAACAGTACAATGAAATCTCTTTCAAGAGAGCCTGCTCTGGCAATGACCAGTGTGACTCAGTTGGTGAGTGTTGTCCTGCAAAGCAGAAGATCACTGGTTCGATTTGTGGTCAGGGCACATGCCTAGGTTGCAGGTACTGTCCCCAGTCAGGACGTGTATAAGAGGCAACCCATCTACGTTTCTCTCTCACATAAATGTATCTCTTCCTCTCTTTCTTCCTCCCTTCCTCTATGAATGAATGAATGAATGAATGAATGAATGAATGAATAAATAAATAAATATTAAGAGAGCTTGCTCTAAATGTAGGCACTCCAACATTGAGGAAATGCAACCTTCTTCCCACCCCTTTCTCATACCCTTTCTTATTGCACACTGACTCAGGAAGGAAATAAATTTTTCATCCTGTCAGACCTTGTTTAATGTTAACTCTAATAAGAAATAACTACCTAGTACATACGCTCATTTATCTTAAATAGATACGATTTCATGTTTTTATAGCATTTAAATATTTGTTTTGAAATAATAGAATATTAATTAAACTGGCTTAGTTTATTTGGAATTTTTGAGTTGTAATGATAAAATTGCTATGTGTATTTCACTTTTGTATTATTCTCTAGTATTTCCAGACTAAATTTTTATATCTTCTTTCCTGAATGTTTTAATAGAAAGAATTTTAGTTCAGTTAGTTGTTGAATTGTTTGCTTAGAGTGGCTCTACATGAAAAAACTATAATATCAGAATTTTACTACCAAATACTAAAATAATTCCCCCCAAATGTCATAACTTGGAAATGTAAAGTTATCTGGAAAAAGAAGGTGAAGTTAATATTAATCTTATCTACATCTTCTTTGGAATGCATTTTTATTATATGTTTAGCCTATTATATCATAGATGCTTATTACAAACTTCTACTATTTACCTGCCAGAACCACTTCCAACAGAACTGGAAGTTATGAACATTATTTACACCATATTTTAAAGTGACTATAATTCACTCTAAGCCAAGGAAATAAATTTTACAAATCACTAATATAACTTAACATTGATTGTTGTTTTGTATGTTGAACATAGTAACTTATCTTCTAGAATGAAATAGTTCCTAAAGAAAGTGAAATTGTTGACTCCTTTTCCCTCCTTTATCCCTTTCCTGTTTGCCATTTGTTCATGTCTTGAGTTCACATGTTACAAGGTAATAACTCCATGAGTCATTTTCATTTTGGAGTATTTTTTTTTCTCCAAAACTCAGTGAAAGTAGTCTTACTTGTGTCTCTGTCCCCCATCTGCCTGCCTTCCCAAACAGATAACCACTTTCTTAGTTTGTATGTGTATTCTTTCTGTTTCTTTATGCATAAACAAATAACAATATACAGTATTATCTCCCCCTTCACACAAATGCTAATATACATACATCTATACCTTTACTTTTAAGGATCTGTAGGACACATTGTTTCCATTTCAGTACACAGAAATGTATCTTTGTGGGTTTCATTTTTATAGATAGGTAGTATTCAGTTAAACAAATGGTTCTACCATGATTTGTTTAACCAGTTCCCTAGTGATAGAAGTCTTGCTGTTATAAACAGGGCTGTAATGAGTAGCCTTCTAAGCACATTATTTCCTGTGTATGTATAAATACCAATAGGTTAAATTCCCAGATGTAAGCTCATTGGCTCAAAGAGTGAGTAAATGTGTGTGTGTGTGT
The DNA here is from genome assembly GCA_028533065.1 of Trachops cirrhosus. Lineage (NCBI taxonomy): Eukaryota > Metazoa > Chordata > Mammalia > Chiroptera > Phyllostomidae > Trachops > Trachops cirrhosus. The sequence goes on along the minus strand of CM052539.1, from coordinate 137,888,027 downwards.
GTGTTTGCAAAATTGCTCTCTGTACTGGTTATACTACTTGCAACAGCACTGCGTAAGAAGGCCCGTTTTCCCACAGCCTCACTAACAGTATAAATTTTAATATGTTTGCCAGTGGTTTTAGGTAAATTGTATTACATTCTAGTTTTAATCTGCATTTTATTATAAATGAGATGTTGAATATTTTTCTCATGTCGTTTCTTGTGAACTGTCATTTGAATTCTATCCACTTTTCTCTTGGACTTCTAGTCTTACCGATCTGTAGAAGTACTTTACGTTTTAGAGAAATTATTGAAGTTTTTTTTAATTTTTCTATATTTTGAGACATAACTAGAAAGAGTTTTCCCTCTCCAAAGTATTAGACATTCTTCCTAAAGTTGGCCAAAAAGTCCATTCAGTTTTTTTCTATAAGATGGCTCTAGTACTGCTTAGTTGTCTTTAACTTCATTCAGAACAATTTAGTTGGATTGATTGTATTGTGACAGCTATCATATCAGCGTGCATTTAAAAAAAAAAACATCAAAATAGTTATTTTTTGTATAGCCATTTTAATATTGAAGATGGAAGCAAATAAGCAACGTTTTTGGCACATTATGCTTTTTTATTTCAAGAAAGGTAAAAGCACAACTGAAATGCAAAAATAGATTTGTGTAGTGTATGGACAAGGTGCTGTGACTGATCAAGTGTGTCAGAAGTTATTTGCAAAGACTTGTGCTGGAGATTTCTCACTAGAAGATGCTTCGCAGTTGGGTGGACCAGTTGAAGTTGATAGCCATCAAAGACATTGAGAACAATCAGCATTATAATCTTCATAGGAAATAGCTGACTACTTGAAATACCCAAATCAAGTGTTCAAAATCCTTTGCACCAGCTTGGTTCTGTTAATCACTTCGATGTTTGGGTTCTACATAAATTAAGCAAAAGGAACCTTGATGTATTTCCACATGCGATCCTTTACTTAAAGGTAATGAAAATGTTCTGTTTGTAAAACAAATTGTGAAGAGCAATGAAAAGTGGATGCTTTACAATACCATAGAATGGAAGAGATCATGAGGCGAGCAAAGCAAAACGAACCACCACCAACCACATCAAAAGTTGGTCTTCATCCAAAGAAAGTGATATTGTGTATATGGTGGGATTGGAATTGAGCTCTGTGAGCTCCTTCCAGAAAATCAAACAATTAATTCCAGCAAGAACTGCCAATTAGACCAGCTAAACGCAGCACTGGATGAAAAATGTCAGGAATTAGTCAACAGAAAATGCATAATCTTCCATCAGGATTACGCAAGATGGCATGTTTGGTTTGTTTGATGACCAGGCCAAAATTGTTACAGCTTGGCTGGGAAGTTCTGATTCATCCACCATATTCATCAGACATTGTACCTTTGGATTTCCATTTATTTTGGTCTTTACAAAATTCTCTTAATGGAAAAAATTTCAGGCCCTTCCCTGGAAGAAAACAAAATGCACCTGGAACAGTTCTTTGCTCGAAGCAATAAAGAGTTTTGGGAAGATGGTATTATCAAATTGCCTGAAAGATGGCAAAAGGTAGTGAAACAAAATGGTGAATATATTGTTCAATAAAGGTATGTCTTTTATTTTCACTTAAAAACCAAATGAACTTTTTGGCCAACCCAATAGTTGGCTCAAGACAAATAGAGTCTGAGGTAGGAGAGGTCCTTTGTATTGATTGTATATTTTTTTGTGTGTCCTCTTTGCATTTATTTTTTACCATGTGCGTGTATATTTTTTAACTTTTATTTTGAAATAATTATAGTCGTAAGAAATTGCCAAAAAAAAAACAAAAAAAGTCCGGAGAGGTCTCATGTTTCCCTTCAGCCAGTCCCCCCAATGGTGACATCTTACATGACTCAGAGTATAACATCCAAAGCCAGGAAATTGACAGCGGTACAATCCACAGCATGTATCTTTTATTACTCTTTTTAAACATCCTTTTCTGACCAGAATTTTGACCTGAAATTAATTAGATGAATGTAAAATATGCTGAGGGCATTGGTGGGCAAGGTTTTTGTATATGCTAAAAACAAATATCAATCCTGATACAAATATTTAGCTGGGTTTTTAATAGTTCCTTGATAAAAGCTTTTATTACACCATTGTAAGACTGGTTACTTGAGAAAATAATAGTATTTAGTTTTGTGAGTATCCCTTTTACCTGCTTTGTTTAGCATGAGTAATAGCTTTCACAAAAATTACTTATTTTGTGTTAACAATAATAAAATTCCCCAGGGGGAACTTTTCTGAGTTTTTTAGGTCATGAAATATAACATTACTTGTTTTTACATCAGTATAACTTATGATCATTAATTAGAATACATAAAATTTTGAATATTTTAGCTTAATTTACTGTTAGCGTTGATAGTTTTATTCTTAATCACAGAAGTTTGCATTTGGCCAGAGATTAAGTCTACATGAATTTTATCTATTTAGGCTTTTTTTGGATGGAGAATTGCTATTTGCTCTTAAATTAAGTGTTAAGCTATAAATATTTTTCCAGTTCCTCTTACAGAGGAGTGATGGATTTTTTATCCTATTTAACCTTCACAGGCTTGCTAAGCTAGGTTCATTACATTTATTTTTTTGAAATAAGCTTAATGTTTTTTTAAAACAAAGCATGCATTTCTTAGAGAAAAGGCAAAATGTTACCCAGGTTAGAATTAATGCATGTTAGTAGTAATGATGTTATTTATAGAGCTCCCTGTGTGGGGGAGGAGGACAGTGTTAAAGGTTATAGATGTTATACTGGAAACAGTAGGTGATTTCTAAGGACTGGCCTCCAAGAATGATTGTAGCTTCTACTTGAGAGTTTATGAAGAATTATTTTTACCTGGTTTGAATAGGGGGCATTGAACATAAGTATAGCAGATATGCCAGCTCAATCAAAGAAGTCTGTTCTTAACACATAAAAGATTTGATTTTGACCCTGGCTGGTGTGTCTTAGTGGATTGAGCGTCAGCCTGCAAACCAAAGGGTCGCTGGTTCAATTCCCAGTCAGGGCACATGCCTGGGTTGTGGGCCCAGGCCCCCAGTAGGAGGTACAGGCAACCACACATTGGTGTTTCTCTCCCTATCTTTCTCCCTCCCTTCCCCTCTCTAAAAATAAATAAATACAATCTTTTTTAAAAAAAAGATTTAATTTTGTACTTGGGAAATGTATATAGTGAATTTTGTGATTGTGACACAAAGTTAGAAGGGTCTTTGAGTAAAGCAAGGTAATTTTCTTTTGCAATATTCTGTGTATACATATATTTAAGATACCTTCAGCTTTCTAACAAACCAAAAGAATATTAATTCTTAGCAAATAGGTAACTATACTGGATGCCTAAAGATCACTAAGCAAGCGCCTTTTCCAAGAAGTTACCTCCCTTGTTCTCAGAGCTGAACCTCTTCTAGGAATGTGCTAGATAAGATAAATGGCAATTATGAACAGTTTCTAATATTTGGATTTATGCTTATGGTTTCACAACTAGCATGTGGGGCTTAGTCAAAGCACTCTTCATACACAACTGTATTTCTTTTATGTCATTATAGATTGTTTTTTCAATCTTACTGTTATGGTTTTTAAAAAAAGGCATGTGTTTTGACATTATTAGGTCTGGGTTTGAATCCTGTCCCCAGCATTGTGTTTTTGAGTAAGCTGTTGACCTCAATTTTCTGAACTGTAGAATGAGAACATTGCTCCTGTTTGTAGTAACATTCACTGAAATAACCTGTGCTTGCCAAAAACTAGGCAGTTAGTTAGTTAAGTGTTTTTTCCCCTCTACCTTGCTGCTTTGTTAATTAGCGTTTATATCCAGGGGAGAACAGAAGAAAGATAAAGTAGTCAATATGTAAGAGAAGAAATTTGCACTATTTCTATTTTAAACAAGTAGCCATGATGTCTCTGTACACACTAATAAAGAAAAAATTAATTTCATTCCTCATAGTTGTGTGTATATAAGATCAAGTTATCATTACTCTCTGGTTTTAATTTTTAGAAAAACGGGATGGTTTGTACAAATTTGCTGAGCTGAGAGTATGAACAAAGCACTTAGTCTATTAAGAAGGATGAAAATATGGGGAACTTGTGAAGCTAGAGCAGGGGTGTCAAACTCATTTTCACCAGAGGCCACATCAGCCTCGCAGTTGCCTTCAAAGGGCCAAATGTAGAGCTCCTTGCCCCTAGTTAAGGAGTAGTTACATTTATACAGTCCCAAAATAATATATTTGGCCCTTTGAAGGCAACCGTGACCCTGGTGAAAATGAGTTTGACACCCCTGAGCTAGAGGTTTCCATCTAGCCTCTTGTCTTCTCAGTGATCTGTGCTGATAAGAATAAGGAGGCCTGGGAAGAAATGCTGTGGTATTGGAGACCAGTTGGGATGAATTAAAACATGAACAGCAACATGGAAAGCCAAGCTGTCTTGCTATAGCACTGATTCTTTTGAGTTTTACTTCTCCTTTAAATGTGATTTTAATTTACTTTATAAAAACCCTAAATTCAGGCCCATTTGGTTCTTTGGTGGCTGCAATTCTAATAAATAAAAATCCAACATGCAAAAAAAATACAGCCATTCTTGTTGTTTTTCCCCATAGGTCCTATATTTCTGTCAATTTTCTCCATACACATAAGTTTTAATTTATCTAGTAAATGCTAATCGAGGTATAATTTTATTCTAAAAGAGTAACCCATTGTAAACAGGAAGTTTCTTTTTTAAAAAGAAACTTGTCTTATATAGCTTGTCTTTATCTCTTGTCTTTATATAGCACTTAAAGTTTACAAGAATAGTTATAAAGTCTTAGGAAACCTTCCCTTAAGGAACTTATGTTCAGAAACTGGTTAACCATCAAGTTATAGCGTGGTGAATGCAATAATAAAAAGAAAATAATATATACTACTACACCATTAGGTTAAGAAAGCAAACAAAGGAAAATTATTCATTCTGCTTCAGTCAGTCTTTCTCATTTTAAAAGAGAACATGAAGCCCAAACCCTATGTCAATTTTGAACACAATAGAAAACTTGTTACCCTCATCGAAACTGTATTCTTAAACCATGTTCTGGGATTTTGAAATAGAATACCCTCTTATCTGCTTATTTAAGACTACCTACCATTTTGGTATCTTTATTGTAAATCAAGCTATTTTAAAGCAGTGGTTCTCAAACTTTAGGTTTTATCAGAATCATTTGGAGGGGTAATTAAAATAGATTTCTTGGGTCCCACCTCAAGAGTATCTAATTCAAATTGGTGTGGGGTATACCCAAATGCTTATATTTCAAACAAGTTCCTGGGCAATGCTGATGCTGCTGGTCCTGGGACTGCACTTTGAGAACTACCAATTTAGTCAAACTCAAAAAATTTTAATGACTTCCTATTATAAACCAATAATTGTTTCAAATCCAATTACTATCATATTGACTCTTTCAGTATGCATTTGAACTCCTATGTGCCAAGCGCTGTGTTCATTCTGCACACAGGTCAAGAAGATAAGGAACCTCCCTCAAGGAGCAGCGAGTTAACAGTGGTAGTATTGTTTAAACTCACTTAATCATCACAGGAATTTATGAATTAGGGCATGTAATCCTTATTTTAGATGAAAAAAAAGGTCTAAAAAGGTTAAATAATTTCCCAGAATTCACACAGTGAGTATATGGAGAAACCAGAATTTGCTAAGCTGCTTTCCTGGTTATACACTGTAAAAAGTTTGTGAAGATTAGTGGACCATAGGAGGGATGGAGTAATTAGTTCTACCTTAGGAAATTAGAAGGCAGCATGGAAAAGATGGCACTGGAATATCTTAAGGAACAAGTGAAAAATAACCAGATGAATTGGAACTGTCAGCATTTCCAGTTGAGGGAGCAGTTTGTGCAAAGGCATGGAAACCTAAGAGAATATGTGTTCCACAGACTGAAAATAGTTATGCAAGACTATAATACAATAGGCCAAATGGAGTATGAGAGGAAAGGAAACTGTAGAAGGCAGTGGTCAAGGTTATGAAGAGTTTTGTATGCTGGGCTAAGAACTTTTCAAAACAATTAAGTTTTTATTATTCTTTCTCTTACAACTTTCATCTCTGTTAGCCCATGGTTCTCAAAGTACATTTGATATGGTCTCTCTGGCAGCAGAATCATCATTACCTGGAAACTTGTTAGAGGTGAAAATTCCTGGGCTCCAACTGAGAACCACTGCAGTAGGTTATAGAATTCTCAAATTCTTCAAAATAGTCAAAGGTCACTATAGTGATAGTAGTAACTGACTGAATTCTGTTAAAGTACATTGCTTAACAAAATTGAAGTATTAATACCTCTTAAGGGACATATTTTCAACATGGTTTATGTTTTGAAAACCAGTTTCTCTTGCTATTAAAAGAGGACTAGAGTTTATTAAATCAGCAAAAAAAAAAATAAGATGCTAATTATTGTTCCTTCGCTAAGGGAATGATTTAGAAACTTAACTGATTTTATTTTAATTATCAAAAAAAAGCAGTGAAGCTTTTTTTTTAGAGTTTGGGGTTTTTCATTTGCTTGTTAATGTATAAAACTGGTATTAAAATTAGCATTTAAGGTGTTCTGTTTAAAACAGATGTGTTAAAAAAATTGAATATTTAAGTCATGAAATGGCTAAAACTAACTCAGTTTTTCCTTGACATAGAAATAAAAAATGTAGAAAGTATAATCTAAAATTCTTGGGCAAACATTAATCTAAATGCCTATCACTATCTTTTTTATCAAATTGTAGCCAATATGAGTACTTATTAATGGTAGATCCTTCCCAGTTATTTAAGTCTACAGAAGTCCCTTTTCATCTTAGAAATAGCAGCAGCAAAAAGTGAAATAGTATGCTGTCATTAATGTTGTTAACGCTTAGGTAAACAAGCTTAGTGTTTTCCATGTATTGATTCAGTTTTGAGGATTAAGAAGTGGAAAGTACAGTGAGGCTTTGAGACCTGTCCCTTTATTTTATGGATAAGGAAGCTGAAGTCCCGGGAACTTAAATAGTTGATTTGCTAATGGTCACAATAGGTAGTGAGTAGCAGAACCAGGATTATAACCATATACTTAGATTATAATATAAGACACTACTACATCAGACATATTTCTGAGACCCAGTCTGATACAACATTGAAGGTCCACATCTAAAGTAGTAGTTTCCAGATACCAAATTTTCTTGGGTACGGTATATTTTATGAAGACTATTTAGTAAAGTTTTATAAAAAGTTGTTTAAAGACCTCTTTTTGTATTGATTCAGAGGACTAAAGTATTAGATTTGTCTTTATAAGAAAACTTAATAACTGTTCAAAATTTACAAAACACCAAGAAAAAGATAGGGAGCCTCACTACACTTACTATTCAATACATGAGAGAATATTAACTACCAAAGACAACAGTTATTCAGCCTTCTGTGTTACTATCATACAAATTGCTAAGCTGATATTTGAACTTGAATGTACTTACCAGCTAGACTACCAGTTATTTCCAAGAAAAACTGGTCCAAACCACGTACCTTACCTAGTAGGTGATTTTGCCAGCTAATAACCTATAATCAAAGCTTGTAGTTTAGCCAGAATGTTGACTTCCTTGTTAACCAACCCTGCAAGTACTGTTTGCCCTAAAGCCCTCTGAATCATTTTTGTCAGCCAGATCTAAAAATTGTTAAACCAGATATTAAAATATCAAACCTATAGAAGAAAAGTCATCATCTGAAGTTTAATGCAATAAGTAATTACTGAGTGGATTTCCACCTGAAAAGCAATTTAGGCTATATAATTGTTAATTGAAGTTTAAGAGTTGTGGAGAGGATACTGTTCATTCAAATTTTATCTTTTTAAGTTCACTGAATTGAGAAATCCTGAATAAAATTGTAAAGTAGCATATTTTGCCATAGGCAAATTAGAAAAGTTGAAACTACAAAGGATTTTTAGAAGTGTCATCTATTTACTGATATCCTCATTTTCAAAATGAGAGCTCGCTGAGTACTAAAATTGTGAGAATAGACTTACTTAATAAACTTTAAATTACTATTTTTTTTGTTTTAAGTAACACACAGATGTTCTTAATTCTTTTAAGAATTGGAAGGAAGATTACATTTTTTAGAATAATTTAATGAAATATTCTAATTTTTTCCAGTGCATCTGGGGGAGGTGTTGTAGCCATTGACAACAAAATAGAACAAGCAATGGTAAGTAAAAGTTTATAGTCCTTATTTTATAGATTGTTGGTGGTGCAAAGCACTTGGTTTATATCAATTGTAAAAAACAAACCTAATTTCTTTAAACCAAGATGACCAAAGGAATTCTTTAATAATGAAATTTAACTGAAGATGTTAGAACATTGAGAATCTTAGTCTAAAAATATCAATGAAGTAAATATTTTCCCCATTTGAACATCTCACATTTTTCTTGCATTGCCATTGATAAGAGCCATTTGGGGGTTATACAGTCAAAATGCATTATGTTTTTCCAAGTATTTCAGCATCAAAAATAGTTTAGAGACAAAAAAGTATTAAAATTAAAACTTCAGCTGGGTATTTTTGTCATCCTTTGGTCATATGCAGACATCGTTTTACTCAGCTTTAATAAATAGACTTGTTCTGTTGATTCTGGTTCTGATTTCTATTAACTGTCAAAAATTTTTATTCCCTTAAAGATACTCTGTTCATGTTATATAAAATATTTTGATTCAAATTTATTAAAACTGTAGCAAAGATATAATAAGGACTGTTAGTCTCAAACTATTAAAAAACACAAGGTTTGAAGGCTGGAAATTGCAGGATCACCTTATCTCTTAAGCAGTACTTTATAACTAATTTAATATCAAACAGTTTAATATCCTTTGTTCTCTTAGTCCCACATCTAAGCATATGATTTTCAAACTTTTTGAATTCTAAGCTTATAATAGACAATTTAAGGAGCTAATATTTTTGGAAATCTCTTCAAACTTTGAAAAGAAAATCCTGCACTTGCTGCCCTAGTTGGAAACTGGATTTTTTCCACCCCATCTCCCTTAGGGCCAATCAAGATACAGTAGAAATATTAAAAGCAAGAGCAGGAAAACTGACATAAAAACACCTTTTGTTTATAAGGCACCAGGTAGGCTAGAGCCAAATAACAACACCTTTTCCTTTCTCTTTTTGACATTCCTAATTTTGTTTTTCACAGGATTTGGTGAAAAGCCATTTGATGTATGCAGTAAGAGAAGAAGTGGAAGTTCTAAAGGAACAAATAAAAGAATTAGTTGAAAGAAACTCTTTACTTGAACGAGAAAACGCACTGTTAAAATCTCTTTCAAACAATGATCAATTATCCCAACTCCCAGCCCAACAGGCCAATCCTGGTAGCACTTCTCAACAGCAAGCAGTGATAGCACAGCCTCCGCAGCCAGCGCAACCTCCACAGCAGCCGAATGTCTCCTCAGCATAAAGCTTTCTTGCCTCATTAAGAAAAAAACTGAAAGCAGTCTATCCTGTGTGCCACTGGTGTTCTTTCCACTTTATACAAAAGCAAGTAGCCATGCTTTGGTTGTGTGTTTGGCCTTTTCAGTATTAGACAATCATTCTACAAGAGCTTTTCCTCTCTTTGAGATGACATGCAGCACTGTTGATGTCCAGCTTTACGTCATCAGTACACAAGGAGAATAATAATTGGGGTTTATTAAAGCAAGCAAAGTCTGCCTTTTACCTGGTGGGCATGAGTGGGGTCTTTTAAGAGCTTTGGTGGCTCTTCCATGTTTCTATTACATGGATTTACCCTGAGCCTTCCTATCAAATTATAAATAACAGTTCATCTAAAGAGCCACTTTTCTTTCAATATCAGTAACATTTGCCTATGTAAGTTTTCATTTATTTGTTTTTTATTTATTACAGGGCTGCTATTTTCATAATGTACATGAACAATGTCACAGAACTTTTTTAATTTTTTGAATAATTATAAGTATCAGTAAAGGAATTGAAAGACAGGATTGTGTTTAATAGATAAAACGTTTAGGCAATAATTGAACAAAAGAATCCTGGCATATTTCTAACACTAATGGCAATTTACCTTCGGTATTTATTTTTAGTAGTGAAGACCCAGCTTGAATGTAAATTTTGTATAGTGTAAGTATGAAGAACATAGTGCAACTGTACAGGTAGTCACCAGTTATTGTGATATAATAAATAATTGGGCTATTTTGATGAAGAAAACTTTGTTCATTTGTTTCTACTTTCTAATAGAAAAATTGCCACGATTCCTCTGCTTTTTGACATTTCGTATGACTTTTTTTTGAGAGGGTGGGAATAAAAAGCTGTGAAATTGTTCAACCTACTTTGTAACCAAAGAAGCAAAGCTGTGTAATGGAGTTTTTGTTTGTTTTTTTATATATATATAATGCACATCCTTTATGTATTTTTTTTTAGTGTTTTCTTGGTCACAGTTTTCTTTACTGTCTAGCATGATCTGCATGACCTATACTCTTTGAACCACTTTCGTACCTCATGTTTTTATCCAGCACTCTTATTGTAATATGTACTAGTCTGTGAACAATGTCAAATAAAAAAGAACGAACAGGTAGTATGGTGGAGCTGAGCTAGTGTACTATACACTAGTTGTAAAATACAAAAAAAATGAAGTGAGCCATCTTTTGTTCATTTAAAATGGTGTTTTGAATTTCGTATGCAGAAAACGTTTTGTTACATTGCAGATTTTAATGTATTTAATAAATGCAACTTGCAGATAAAGTGCAGTGTATACTGAGTATTTAAATTAAAATGTACATTTCATAAATACAGTTTCAACAGAAAGCATCATTTTGTGTATACTAACACATTAAGTGTATATGTCAGAAATTGATGTATAAATATATATTTTAACACATTTTCTGAAATTAAACTGCAGTTTTGTTGAAATATTTGGCTCTATATGTGTTCAAAATTTAATTTGATTAGATTTGTACTTTCACAGTTCAGAATATTCCTTAAATGAAAACCCATGTTATTAAAGACTTAATGATAGTTCTTAAATTTTCAAAGTAAAATAATTTAAAGACTGCAAGAATGGTGAGCAATATTCATGTTATGTCAATGACATTTAAGTAGAAAACCCTTGTCTACCAAAAACATTTACTTGAATTCAGAAAGGTGCCTATAGAGATTAACATGCTCTGTATCTATGGCCTGCTAGCTAATCAGGAGTTAATGAGAACCGATAGTTAGTTCTTCACATTAAAAGAGGATAAATAAGTATTCTTCTTTATCTATTTAAATAAAAACTTAATCAGATTAGCCACAAACTAAATGCATAAAGTTGGGTATATGTGGGATTATCAACTATTTTATATTTTAGTTATACTGCAGGATATATTGTTCAGTATAAACAAATTTTAATGTTAATAGATACCATTAGGGATAGCTAAAGGAACTAAGTACATAGGCTTGAAAAAGCAACCCTAAAAATGTAAGATTTTAAGTAGAGCCACCATAGATGAGAATAAGCAAAAATTCCATGTTGGAATGTTAACCAAAATGCTCACTAGTTGTGCCCCTCTAGTGCCAACAACATGATATTTAATACAGGTGGAGAAAAACTAGTATTAGAAAAGGTAGGAATTTGTGAAAATACAACTTTTGGTTCTGGTGATAGAAAAACACTATAAACATAAAAGTAACAGACACAAAGAAAATGATTAAAGTGATTAAAAGCAATTCTTTTACATTTTAAAAAAACAACACAAAAGAGGAAACATGGATAGGCCACAGAAGAAATGGTGGTTTTTAAAGGTTCTGCCTTGAGTAACCTAAAAGATGCAAATCAATATTTAGAAAATTCTTATTTGTCTTTTAAATAAAGCAGAACCTGATATAGAAAGGCAAGCTTTTCTGTGTACTTCTAGAAAGCAATTTGGCAATATGTATCGAGCCTTAAATATTAATACACTTTTCAGTTTAGTGATGTGAGAAGATACTCAACTCATGGTGCAATGTTCAAAAAATGCAAAATTATAATAGTACCTATCTTCTGCTCTTATCCTTCCCTTTTTCCCTTTGAACTCAACCTTCTCTTATATACACCCCCCAAAATAACTGAAAGGATGCCTTTACATCCTACTCTCATAAGGCGTGCTCCAACTCCAAAGTGGGGCCAAACTTAAGGGTGCAAAAGCTATTGTATTTTTCAGCATCAGATACACTCTATTTGGAAACATCAAACATTCTCCCAATTGATTAGTTTCTTTAATTTCAGTTTTACCTCAGAAATTTAGGGTCTTTGCGCCACATGGCTGGAATATTAATTTATTGAGATGCCAATTTTGAGGCATAGTCTTTCTTATGGGAATGCCATCTAAAATTTTCTGTGTAATGCTCATAGACCAGGGTGCCACTTAAGATTTTTGTTAGTTTATTTTAGCCAACTAGAAAATCATAGTTAGAACATTTTGTTTCAGATACAGTAATATAACTGTAATACAAGCCTAACTTTCCCCAAAGAAAATTTATTTTCAGTAGTTACAATGTGATTTTACAGCCTACTGCATACACCCTTTGGATATTAAATATGTATTTACTTAACCAATACATGTCCAAGATAGCTGGATATTTCCACTGTTTTTTCCAAAGTTCTAAACGAAGTAGAAGTATTAAGACAATGCTTTATCATCAAGCATCCGGTAATGGATAATAACAACTGCCATTATTCACAAAAGAATTGTTGCAGGTCAAAGATTGTAGTACTTCTACAAGTTCCAAACTCTAGTCACTCCTAGACCTTTAAAAAAGGGGGCAGCAGTCCTTAAGATTAGAATAACCAAAATACCTTTTCTTCATGGAAATATACATTTGTAGAACCAGAAATAGCTCGTTTTCTGGAAACAAATTTTAAGACAATCTAAAGTCACTTTTTTAAGGCAGCTTTATAGTTCAGTGGCACAAACTTGGTGACATGACTCCAGTCTCTTAAAAAATCCTAAAAAGGATAAAACCCAGCCCTTGAGATAACAGTTTAATCAGGGATATAAGGAAATCATTGATACAATGTAATAATAATAAAGATACATAGTCAAGAATGGCTTTGTCAGGGAAGGTTTCCTCAAGACATGACACAGGTCATAAGTTAAGAAAACTTCTCAAAGTTTTAAAGGAGAGTACAAAGCTTGGTTAGCCATAGATTTGTTTGATGGGTACAGGCAAAGATTACCTCACCCACCTTAGTTGTTTGGCTTCTATCCATTCAGAAAGTAATGACTTACTGAATGATTTTAAGCAGTGGGATTGTGATCAAATTTGCATTTTGGAAAAGTTAATCACTACAGTGGCAAATGTGAGGTAGATTGGGAGCTGAAACTGGAAGCTAAGAATTAGTTGATAAGGTATGAAAATAATCCTGAAAACAAATGATGAATACGTGAGATTACATAGACAATCTGTAATGCTCATGAAGGAAGTCTGTCGTGGGTCTTTCTGTACCATTTTGGCCTCCACAGTGAACACTCCATTCCCAGCATCAGGTGTCCTGGTCTTTCTTGCTCCAAGGAAAGATCAGAGAGCTGCAAGTCTTAGTCTGAGTCAGACTTTTCTTCCAACAGTCATAGGTCTCTAGGAAATTAAAATCTTAGTTTTCTGTTAAAGAAAATTCAAGAATTTACCAAAAGGGGAATGAGTAGGAGTGGAAAATAGAGGGTCCTTTTCTGTCACTATAAATTCAGCCGCGAAGGTAAACTAAATTTAGTCCTTTTATGGTGACTAGGATTAGAGTGGCCTGGAAGCCTCTCAGAGCCATCCCTTTCTCCCCAGAAAGAGTAATGTGGGTTCTGGCCCTATTGTAGGTACTGACAACCCATGTCAGAGTAGGTTTTTGCTAGGCTTCAACCTTTCGTTCTTTGCCACTGTTCACAAAGTTTCTTCAAGTCCTTCACCTAAGTGAAACTGGACCTTTTCTCCTACCTCCTCCTGCCTCAAGCCTAGTAATCCATCTTTCTATTTTCTAGCAATACTAATATTTTATTATTTAGTCATGTATATTTTAACCATATTTTTTCCTTTTCAGCATTCCAGAATGCACCCATTTCATATATGTCTTTTATCAGGTCATGGAAGTTCTATAACAGGATCTGTCCTCTGAATGCATATATTTCCTCTGTCAGTGGACAGATTACTGTACAGTGCTATTTAACAATTTCTTTAGTAGGCTACAGTTGGTGTTACATGCTGTGTTCACAAATAAAAAAGGCTAAGTGAGGCACTATGCAAAGCAAGCTGGAAGTCAGACATTTTTTAAAAGAATCATCATAAAATAAAGACAGCCTTTTAAAATTGGTAATGGTAAAGTAAGAAAACAAATTTTGCATTGGCATAGTCTACTTGGTCACAGAATTTGTTTAACATACTTAGATGGTGAATTAGTTTTATAGTTCCTCTCACCAGGGAAACTGATAGATTAGGCAGTTTGGGAAATTTTCCCATGGCCTGATGTCATGTGTTGAACTATAGAAAACACAGCATTTAAGTTTATGGACTAAGACATTGTCTACAGAAGGGAAAGTTATCCCATTGAAAGAGGGGAGAAAAAGGTGTGCTAGGTTAATCCTTAAAAGTAACTGAGGCAAACGCCAGACTTCTCTTTTCTCATTAAAAAAAAGCTGAGTTTATCTTTCCATTTCATTCTTTTGCATGCCTAAGATATTTCTATATAATGACTATAAAGTATTCTCACCCACTGCAATCTAAAAATCTAAAACATTCTCCAGATCAGTTATTGCCATCATTTTACAAGCATGCAACACATCTATTGATACATTGTACTTGAAGAAATCCACAGAATGCAGGGACCATTTTCCCCCATAATTGGGAATGAAATATTATAATATCAGATCAAGTTATAATTCTAGCATTTCTACTAAAAAATGCATATATAATTTAATCAGGTGGCAAATGGACAGAAAAAAATGCATGTAACTTTGTAAAACCTCTAAAATAAAGGTTTTGTTTTCAAGAAGTTTGGCTTTTACTTTTTGTCTTATAGAAACTGTTGAGATGCAATTGAATTCTGTTTCTATTCAAGTGCTGCACACTGTGCTATGTGTTTGGGGATAGAAAGATGAATGGGACATGATTTGTGCACTTCAGAAGTTCATAGTCCAATATAAAAAGTAAAAGCCAAAGTGCCATTTTATTTATTCAAAGTATATGTCATAGTTTATGGCCCTCATTTGTTGAATGAAAGGTTCATATAAATCAACAGTAAAATTGTCATGCCAAGTGAAACTCTTTTACTTTCCCAGAAACAACTCTAAATCACCACAAATAGTTAACATCAACTAGGGCTTTTAGAAAGAGGGGACCTGGTGAAAAGCCTTCCCATCTTTTCTTTGAGCCTATGAGGTGTTTCCTAAAAAAGTGGAAACAGTCTGAGCGAGAAGCTTATACATTTTTTAATAATCCAAGTTTGTAGAGAAACTGATCTAAATCAAACTTAACTAGAATTAACTAGAATGATGCCATGAATTGTATCATCTATTGTCTCATTAGCAACACTTTTCCTTGACTGACAAAATCTGCTACCATTCAATGAACCAAGTTAAGAATAACTCAGGTGCCTAATGCCAAAATTAAATCTGATAGCTGGGAATCTGGAAACAAAAACATGTTTTAAGTACATGATAAAAGTGACATTTCAAATCAGTAGGGGAAGAATAGTTCATTTAACAAATAGTATTGAAATAACATAACCATTTGGGAAAAAAATTTAGGCCTCTGACTCATAAAAATTAATTCTAGCTAAACTAGTAGTGAGTCTTATACTTTTCTGTCACATATCCTTTTTAGAAATCTCCCTGTGAAATGCACATGAGCAAAAGTTTTTCAAATACGTTAGAGATGATCACTCTCAGCAAAATAAAGGAAATGCACATTAAAACACAAGAAACTATCTCAGATCCAGTTGGCAAATATTTAAAATATATATAAAGAGCTGGCAAGGCTGTGGAAACATAGGAATCTGACATTGCTGGTGAGTGTATAAATAGGCACAGCCACTTAAAAATAAAATTAGGTGGTATACATTAAAATTCACATGCCATGTGACTCAATAATTTCAATTTTTAATGAAACACACTTGTGTTCACAAGGTTGATTATACTTTTGTAATAGTATAAAATTGGAAAAAACAAAATACCCATCAGGAGGATGAGAGCACGGTATACGTTACAAAATACTAGGCATCAATGAACTAGAATGAGAATCCTACATATACTAACATGGAAAAATCTCTAAGATACAATGTTATTTTTTTCAAAGTTTGGGAAAAAATTGAAGGGTAATACATGTACTACATATGACACCATTGATGTTAAAACACATACTGTGCACATTCACACACACAAATACTGTATGGTGTACTTCTTTAGTACCTATTTGTGTATTATAAAAATGTATAGAGAAGGTCTGGAAGGGTAAAACCAAACAGTTAACAGTAGTTTGATGGAGTGCATTAGCTTTAACTGTAACATTTGATGTGTTTGAATATACACTCATGTAATGTTTGTGTAATGACAAAATTAATAAATTAGAAATAAAATAAAATAGATGGTTTCTTCTTGTCTGCTGCTAATGTCTCCCCTGGTGCTCTGGGTCTCATCATCTTTAGCCTTCTCCTCTCCCCAGGATTATTTTTCTCTCCCGTTTCTTCCATGTTGCTGGCTCCTCTGGCTTCATTGCATCAGTATTTATGCAAGCTCAATAAGTAAATAAATGATAAGTAAGTAACCCCCCTCTCCTAACTGGAAATGTGCTCCCTCCAACTTGCTTTTTCTGCTACCTCTTCTTCCTTTCCATTTCTTCTGCTGCCACTCACTGCTTGCTTCATGCATTCTGGTTGGGGCCCCCACTGTGCCCCCAAACCATTCTCATCATGGTCACCAATAATCACTTTGGTTCTAATTCCCTCTGATATATTTCAGTTCTTATTTACTGTTTTATCTAATTTCTGCTTATCACTTGTTTAGTCTCACAGATTGTTTTCTATCTCATTTTCTTCCTTTTCATGTTTTAGGGTTTTTTCTTATAAAAATATATATATATATATAACTTTTAACCCAATCTGTCTTTTAATATATTAATCTGTTCCCATTTATTATCATTACTGGCATGTTTGAATTCATTTCTGCCATCTTACTTTGTGTTATCTCATCAAAATGCTATGTTATTTTCCCTTTTCCTGGCTTTTATTCAATTGTTTTCTTATTTATTTTTTCACCCCTCCAATGCTTGGGAAGTTATACATTCCATGTCCATTCTTCCAGTGGTTTAATCTTATAATGTATCATTTTGTGGAAATTTTTAATCATGCACTAAACTGAACAGTATAATAAACTCCTGTGTACCTATAACCCAGCTTAAACGATTACCTAATCATGGCCAATCTTGTGTTATTTACAATCAAACCTATTTACTCCCCTATACTCTGGATTATCTAAAAAAATATTTGGGATATCATAATATTTCATCCACATATATATACAGGGTGGGCAAAAGTAGGTTTACAGTTGTGTTGAGATTCTTTTGAGCTGATAAAGCTATTGTAATCACAACCTGAATGTCTTTTTCCATGTGAACAGCTGTAAACCTACTTTTGCCCATCCATGTACATTATATTTAAGTATGTATCTCTAAAAGGTATTTTTTTTCATCTTCTCCCGAGGACATGCTTATTGATTTTTAGAGAGAAGGGAAGGGAGGGAGAAACAGAGGGAGAGAAACACTGATGTGAGAGAAAAACGTCAATCCGTTGCCTCCCCAACTAGCACTGCACAGGCAACCCAGGCGTGTGCCTCGTGCTGCATGGGACGATGCGCCAACCAACTGAGCAACCTGGCCAGAGCCGAAAGATGTCCTTTTGAGAAAACAACAACAAAAACACAATACCATTCTCCCACTTCAAAATTAATGATAATTCCTTAATATTATTAAAAATCTAGTTGATGTAGCCCAGTAGAATCATCTGTCACCTGTATTTTCTGTAAATTAGTTAAATCTGGAAGCTTAATAAGATTTGGATTTATATTTGCCAAGATTAATTCATAAGTGATGGTGTATACTTCCATCATATAGTGTGTGGTTGTCTCAACTTTGTGATTTTGGCAGCATTGATCATCATTGCCTGGACACATTTGTCTGTGAATTCTGTCATTCCTTCTCAGTCATTAGTGAAATACTTCTCTCAAGGGAAACTTTCCTTTATCAACTGCTCAGTTACCTGGAGGCACAGTTCCTATAAGGAAAACAGGGGGTTAATTCTTTCTTTTTATTTCTAGTTCTGAGTTGAGTAGCTAGAAATGAATAAAAATAAATAAGGAGCAATTGAAGAAGACTTAAAGCTAATATTTTATTCTGAAAAGGAGAAAGAAAAGAAAGCGAGTTGATCTAGGGTGCTATGTATTTCAGGTGTTATTGCCAGGAAATTATAACCCCTAAAAAGTTGATGACAGGAAATGGCAACCTGAAAACTTGTCTGTTTACTGCTGAGTCGGGGAGTAACTTCTGAGTCAAGTGTACCTTGAGGGAGTGAGGGCAGTAGGATCCATATCTGGGCAAAGTGGGAGCTGGCTCAGAAGCAGCATCGGCTGCACCCCACCTCCCCCGCAAAAAGAAAAGGTCAGGGTGCCCCGAGGATCCAGGGAGTGAAGAGTTACACAAATGAGCAGTATTGTGTGCTTACTTTCTGCCAAATGTAGACTGGAGATATTGTCCTTACAAGCTGACAACAAGCCAGGAAGTTTCCTAAGAAACACAGCAGGGGATGGGTAACAATTTAGCTTATGCAGCGTTACTTCTAAGCAAGGCAATAAAGATGTGTACTACTGCCTTTGTTAACCATGCCTTGACTGCATGAGGATTGGTTTCTTTATCATTCTGTGGTCTTGCCCTGGACACAAGAAGAGGTTTCAGTGCTAGGACATCAGCTTAAGAACCTAGATGGCTGACACAAGAACCTAGGGCTCTGTGGCCCTTCCTCTCATACTCACCTTTCTCTTCCTCAACCCATTCTGCCCCCAGCTGACTGTCCTTGTTAAACATTCATTGAACAAGACCAAAAAGGAGCCCCTTCCCAGGAATATCATCCTCTTTTTAAATGGGATACTTGAAAGCTACACTGTCCTCTTCTCCAGAGAGAATGAACAAGCATAGGCTTGGCAGCAGCTGCGGAAACACATTCAGGCCCTGGAGATCTCGAGTTCCAACCCTGTGAGTCTTAGCTGTTTCACTGACTTCAGCTTCCTGAACCCGGCCCAGTTCAGCATTAGGTAATGGCTGTGATGACAGCTGACTCATCCAGAAATGCAGCTTTCCTGGAAGTTTCCTTTGCTCAGATAACCACCCTGGGAGGAAAAACTGGTTAATACAAGCTTTCTACTCCTGAATATTCATGAGTTTTGGCACAGAGTGGGGAGTCTCAGGGGAGGAGGGGAAAAGACATCAGGGTTCTGGCACCTATGTGGGGGAGGGGGTGCAGGGGTGCGGGGGTGCCAATGCTAGAGCCAGAAACTGAGTGGCACAAGACTGAATGAGAATCCCCCTTAGCCCTTTGATAGCTGGAAAGTTCAAAGCAGGTTGCATTGAAAGTAAACTCTGTGAGAGAAACTTCTACTTTTTTATTCATGATTGCATTCTTGGTACCCAGTACTATTATTAAATGGATGGATGGATGAATGAGTGAGGGTTCACATTCATGTTACGCATTCTTTATTCTTTAGTGTTCTGATCTTTAAGTATAGCTTGAGATACACAAATCGTAGGTCTGTTGCAGGGATTAAACAAGACAAAATTTGTATATCCCTTAACTGGCCTCTGGCCCATAGCAAGCATGCAATAAATGCTTGCTCTCGCTTTCCTTGTGACCTCTTTCCTGGTGTCTTGGTGAGGTGGTGCTCTCAATCACTTTTTGACCAAAAGCTCTAGGAAAAGACTGGGTGATTTTTAGGCTCTGGGGATAGCACCTATGGTAATTCAGGTGACATAAATAAGTTAAACTACCTTCTTCAAAATCTTTCCCCCCACCTTTATTTCATTAGAACCTCACAACTACCACAGAAAGTCCCAGGAAAGCAAGTTACTCATTTGCCAGATAGTTTCACAGAATTCAAAGAGCCTATAACCTGCCCAAGATCTCAGATCTAGTTGGTGATAGAGCTATATCCCAGGCTGTGGGGCACCATATCCTATATTGTTTCTCCCCTTTGTATTCAAACAGGCTTGAGGTCACAGGAAAAATAACCCCTTTTCTGGAACAAATAACATTGAGGCTGTACACAGGTTATTTCTAATCATTGACTCATCTTGATTTCATTGAGGCAGCTCGGTGATTCAAAAGATAGCTGTATGAGATAGACAAAATGACAGCAATGTATGACAATATATCCTCTTTGGAATGAAGACAGGTAGGTCTCCATTCACAGAATACCAAACAGATTGCAATCGGCTTACCGGTAGCTCTGAGTTCTGCAGCTTCAGTGCAAGGGAGAGGCACTGACAGTTCATTATCAGAAACGTGTATTTTCTTAATAAGTAGCACATGCTCATTGAAAAATTCCAATGAAGTTTATTTTTTTAAACGCAAAACATCTCCTTCCTACTCATTCTCAAACCCACTCTGCAGAGTTCATCTCTGCTATCAAATAGTTTTCCCTGCATATAATTGAGGTATACACATATATGGGATTTTTGTAAAATATGTTTTATTGTTGTTCAAGTACAGTTGTCTCCATTTTCCCCCCACCACTGCCCCCCACCCCAGCCATCCCCATGGGTTTTTTTTTTTACATAAGTGGGATTATACGAAACCTATTCTTCAACTTGCTTTTTACAAATCAACACTAATCATGAACATCCTTCCCATAATAGCACAGAAGTCTTTATTCTTTTTAAATGGTTGCACAGTATTGTATGATAAGCCACATCATGGCTTTCCCTTACTAATGGACATTTAGATGGCACTTGAGTTTTTCCTTTAACCAAAATTGTTTCTCCATATACCTTTGCCCAGTTATATGAGAATTTCTTCACAATAACAATGGCATTCGCCAACAGTTCTTGAATTCTTTGTCTTAACATCATGTGGATAAGACAAAAAGATTGCTGTACATTACATCCTGGTGAGTAACATTTTTTTTATGGTGAGGGTTTGTACTTCTTATTCCCCTTACTTTAATTTTATAAAAATTAAAAATTTTAAAAAGACAAGAGGATGCCTGAGCCATGGGTGTAAGGTCATTTCACTGTAAAAAATGTAGGGAACTGCCCTGGCTGGTGTGGTTCAGTGGACTGGATGCCAGCCTGTGAAACAAAAGGTCACAGGTTCGATTCCTGTCAGGACACATGCCTGGATTGCAGGCCAGGTCCCCAGTTGGGAACGTGCAAGCTCACACGTCAATGTTTCTCTCCCTCTCTTTCTCCCTCCCTCCCCCTCTCTCTGAAAATAAATGAAACCTTTAAAAATAAAATAAAAATTAAAAAGTAGGGAACTAAGGCTCATAAAAGGAAAAGCTAGAGTTTTTGATAACTAATTAGACCAGATAAGTAATCAGTTCTCTACTTCCGAAACTCAGATTCCCTTTGTCCTCCAAATATATTGATGTGTCCTAATGATAAGATGTCAAAAGACTATATTTCTTTCATTTGAACCCCTTGTACCCTTCATCCCATTTAGTTATAAAACTACTTGCATTCAGGAAAAAAGGTGAGTGAATAAAAAAGCAAAAATAGTTAGAATTTAGGTACTCCCAGGAGACTATTTGAAGAAGAGAAACATTATTTAAAATAGGCTCTTATTTTAATATAGTTTAGTAAACTTTACTGAGGTACAATCCATACACTAAAATGCACCATTTAAAATGAACAATTCGAAGACTTCGGACAATATATACAGTCATGCAACCACAACCACCGCTGAGATGAAGAACAATTCTTTCCCTTCAAAAAGTTCTCCCGTGCCCTCTGCAGCTGAGTCCCACCCATTTCCAGCCCTCCTCTGTGTTTTGAAACTTCAGATTTCCTGTTCCTTGAATTTCATGTAAGTGGAATCCTGCAGAATTAATCTTTTGAGTTTGGTTTCTTTTGCTTAGTGAAGTGGTTTTGGAGATTCATACATGTTGCTTTGTCACTAATTTCAATCAGCTGAGCTTTCCCAAACTCTAATCTCAGTCTTCTCAATTCAGTGACACTGCTGTCCCCTACCTGAGTCTTCCCTCCCTGTGCAGTGGTCCAGAACTACCTTAATGCAGAAAGCTAAGGTAATCGGGCTCATCTCGTTTGTTTTCCTTCTGTCAGTCATCACAGTTCTGCACTGTCTTTTGTTCACTGTTAGAAAACTGTTGTTTCATCTATTCATTCAGATTTCTACTTATTTGCAGTGTAAGGTAAGATCTGGTTTCAGTTACTTCATCATTGCCTGAGGTGAAAATCCATTTTTTATTTAGAAAATCTGCTAATTTATCCAAACTAAAACCTGTATAGGCACCTTATTTAAATGTATCCATTATCAGAACAGAGGATCTGATAGTTAATAATGCATTATTGTAAAATTAAAAATTGCTGAGAGTAGATCTTAAGCATTCACACCACACACACACACAAAGTTAACTATGTGAGATGATGGATGTGTTCATTATCTTGATCTTGGTAATCATTCCATAATGTGCATTTATATCAACTTTTCATGTTCTAGACTTTTTTTAATTCCAGACATAGGAAGGGGGAGAGAGAAAGAAGCATCTATGTGAGAGAAATGTCAATTGGTTGCCCAACTGGGGACTGAAGCTGCAACCCAGGCATGTGCCCTGACCGGGAATTGAATCCTCAAACTTTCAGTTTATGGAACAACACTCTAACCAACTGAGCCACACCAGCCAGGGTATGTTCTACACTTTAAATATATACAATTATATTTGTAAATTATTCCTTAACAAATTTGGAAAAACAAGTTAATTAATTGAATTGACAATTATCACCATTTCTCATTTCATTCTGAGGTGGATTGAATGAATGGTGACCCCTCCCCAAAAGATATGCCCACACCCTAATTCCTGGAACCTGTGATTAATATAGCCTTATATATGGCAAACAAGTGATTATTATCTTATATGGCAGAAGATGTGATTATGTTAAAGATATGAGAGGAGGTACTTATCTTGAATTATCCAGGTGGGCTCTAAATGCAATCACATGTATTCTTATGAGGAAAAGACAGGGTTTTTGACACAGAAGTGGAGGAGGCAGTGTGAATATGGAGGCAAAGATTAGAGAGATGCAGCCACAAGCCAAGGAACACCTGGAGGCAATGGAAGCTGGAATGTCAAGGAATGAATTCTCCCCTCCAGGCTTTGGAGGGAGTGCAGCTTTACCAACACTTTGATTTTGAACGCTGGGCCTCCAAAACTGAAAGAGAATAAATTTCTGTTTTAAGCCACCCAATTTGTGGTAATTTGTTATGGCAGCCACAGGAAACCAACGCATATTACTTTTATTTCTTTTTTCTTGCTGAAGTACTTTAAAGCAAATAGCTGAAATGTTATCACTTAACCTTCTTCTCTCCTCCCGCCCCACTTCCTGTAAATAGCAGTTACCTCTAGAGGCCCACTTCCATTCCAGCTCCACATTGTTGGCAAGAAGCTCCTCCACGGTGCTGTGCTTCGTGCTGCATTCACATTAGCAGCACACGGGATCTGACTGTTCCTTAATGCATTTTTAATCAGTCCCAGCTTTCAAATAAATTATACAATCCCTGCTTAAAGACAATTTTCAAACTAATTTTAGACCCACAATTTAAAATGTGTATTCTAATCCAAGCATAAATAAAGTGTTTCAAATAATATTTGGTTTGGAAAACTATTCCCATTCACACTTACCAAATTATCCCCAACTCCTCTTCTAACTCTAGATTAAAAGCCTCGAAGCATCTGTCTCCAGCTATCACTGAGTAACTACCCGTGTTCCAAGGCCCCCAGAATAATCAAAGAAAGCAGGAATAAAAGAGACAACTATCAAACAACGTCCCGTTTCCAACAGGCCTACATTGTGTAATTTTTGAGTATGGATCTTCACGTTTCCTCCTCAATTACAGTGTAATGATACAATAGAGACTGCACTTATTTATTTATTTTTTAGTCACGATCTTTCTCTTCGGCACTTTACTTTTTCTTCGAATCTCTCTGACCTATCCACTGGAAACTCAAAAAATCCAACCGTTTCTTCTTTCTCTGTTCTTCACCTCAAAATGTCTCCCTGCCGACCACCCACCTAACAAGGCTGCTGGACTCAGTTTGTTTCCTGGTCCAATACCTAAATAGCAGATGTGATTATTTTAGAATAAAAGTTATTTTGTATTATAAGGAAACTGTACAAGGCTAAGAGTCAAAGGGCCTAGATTCAAGCCCTGGCTTGGACTCTATGTGGCTTACACCCTTTTGAGGGGAAAGTTACCACATGACATAGGGTAGAGTAGCCCACCCTGTGAGATGACCTGTGTAGACATTCATCCAGCAAAAAACAACATTGACTCATATAGAAAGTTATTTAGATTTCTTAGGCTCTCAATTTGTGTGAGTAGATTGCCTCAGCTTTGTGCTATTATGTCTCTAGAATCTCTATGAAGATTGATTGTCCTCCTTTCTTTTTAATTGTGATAAAAAACACATAATAAAGTTTATCAGTAAGAGTACAGTTCAGTACGTTCACATCATTGTGCCACCATCACCACCAGCCATCCACACAACTCTGCTCGTCCTGACAAACTAAAACTCCATGTTCAATCCCCACCGCCGGCCCCTGGCAGCCACCCTTTTACTCTCTATCTCTATGAATTTGAGTGTTCTAAGTACCTCATCTAAGAGAAATCATACAGAATTTGTCTTTTTGTGACTAGCTTACTTCACATAGTATAATGTCCTCAAGGTTCATCGATGCTGTAGCATGAACCAGAATGTCCTTCCTGTTTTAAGTATGAATAATATTCCATTATGTGTATGTACCACACTTTGTTTATCCATGTATCAATGTGCTCTCGGACCTTCTGCCTATTGCAAATTATGCTGCTATGACCGTGGCTATAATGTTGGCTATTCTTCCCTTCTAATTCAGGGATGGTGAGCTTCAGGCCTGTCTTCAGTAAGCTCCTAAGCATCTAGCTGGAATTTAACATTTAGAGCATAGTCTTGTTTTTATTGCATATGTTTTTATGGTTTCATTTTTATGACAAGTATATCAGTTTATGAAGACTGCCATAACAAAAAACCCACAAACTGAGTGACAAAAAACCCCAGAAATTTATTGCTATCCAGTTTTGGAGGCCAGAAGTTCAAAACCAAGCTGTTGGTAGAGTCACACTCCCCCGGGACTCTAGGTAGGGTCCCTCCTTGGCTCTTCCTAGCTTCTTGTGGTGACCAGCAACCGCAGACATTCCTTGGCTTGCAGCTGCATCAGTCCAGTCACTCTCTGCCTCCGTCATCACAGGATCATCTTCACATTGTCTTCCTTCTATGCATGTCTGTGTTCCAATTCCCCCTTTTCATAAGGACACCAGTAACACTGGATTAGGACTCATCCTAATGACTCCATGTAACTTATTATCTCTGTAATGACCTTATTTCCATATATTGTCATATTTGCAGTGGAGGTTAAAATTTATCTTTTAGGGACACAATTCAACCTCTCACAGCAAGGAAAACTGGTTTTCGACTTTGACGGTGACACAGAGCAGTGGAGTCAAAACCCTAGGGGGACCAATGTCCTTCATGAACTAAAAATGAGCAAGTTCTCCTTTAACAGGCAGAAATTGCACATTGTTCCTTTTCTTCTTAAATTTCCATTTGCTATTTCACTCCCCCCACAAAAGTATAACCTAATGCAGTGTTTCTCAGCCATGGGTGATTTGGCCCCACAAGGGACTTTTGGGAATATCTGGACACATTTTTGGTCATCATAACTTGGTGGGGATGGGGGTGCTACTAGTATCCAGTTGGTAGAGGCCAGAATGCTGCCAATTATCCTTAAAAACATGGGGAAATGCCCCCCAAATAGCAACAGAGAATTAACTGCCCCATAATATTGTGGTTAAGAAACTCTGACCCCATGTCATATACTCTTAAGCCTGACAGTCTTGACAACCCTATTCTACTTACTGTAATAAAAATATACTTAAGAGAGTCAAAATATGTTTTTGCCCTATACTGAATGTTTATGTTCTCCCCAAAATTCATATGTTGAAATTTTAACTCCCAGTGAGACTATACAAGGAGGCGAGGCCTTGGGAATGACCAGGTCATGAGAGTAGATCCCTCATGAATAGGATTATTGTTCTTGTAAAAGAGATGACAGAGAGATCCCTCACCCTTTCTACATGTAAAGACACAGCAAGGAAATGGCCATCTGTGAACCAAGAAACAAGATTTCGTCAGACACCAAATCTGCCAGCAGCTTGCTTTTGGATTTCCCCGCCTCCAAACTGTAAGAAATAAATTTCTGTTGTTTGTGATCCATGTAGTCTAAGGCATTTTTGTTATAGCCACCTGAACAGACTAAGACAATTTTTATTACCCTGGACTATAATGTTCTTTCTCAGTTAATTATCATTATATCATTATAATTATATAAATATATAATTTTATTAAAAAGCCAAAATATATTGAAAAGTATGATAAATTTCAAACTTAATAAGAAAAGCTGTCCTAGGAACACATATCCTAATAAGAAGAATATAGCTGATAACTTTTTTAAGTTAACTCATGTATTCATGGATGAATATTACTGATTTAAAAAGATAAATTTAGCATCCATTCTATTTCTTTTTCATTTTTATAGATGTTACCTCTGAAAAACATTGTTGACATAAGAGATGAGAATCACAGTTTTGTTACATCAATGTTGATTTTTGAATTCATTTGAGCTCTACTCCAAAATGCACATAGTGATGTATCCTCAGATATTATTTTTAGTGATCAACAAACTAAAAACTCAGTTAGGTCTCTCTTCAATTTTGCCAAAAGCAAAACTTGAGAAACCCCTAGTTTACAAAATGAATTGTTACCTGTCAATACCTAAGCTGATATTTTCATTGCTTATTTGTTTGGACCCCAGAGATTTTTCGTCCCCAGGGCAAGGCCACACAATAAGAACAGAGTAGGGAGAGGGGAGAAGGGAAGGGCACATTCTCAGAGCAGACCATTGTTAGGAAAGGGTACCTGTGGAGAGTGAAGGTCTGAAAATCAATTGCCTTAAAACTATCCTTGCCTGGTTCCCTTTGTAAAGTTATTACTCCCTGCTTTGAAGATTACTAGTAAAATTTCTTCTTATAATATGCCTCATGTAAAACCAAGAACAAAAAAAACAGTCAATTTAAAAATATACTTCAATGAAAAAATAAAGCAGTGGTACACGTGGCAAAATTTTAAAAGTGAATGAATGACTGAAGCATAGGGAATCCTGCCATAGTGAACACAACACAGGTTTGACGTCAAACAAATACAAATTTGAGGTATAGTGACCTTGCACAAGTCAGTCACTATACCTCTCTGGGCCTCAGTTTCCTCATCTGTACAATGGCAACAATATCTGTTTCACAAAGTGTTTCTAAGGTCTGGGTAAAATAATAGAAAAATGTTTCTGTAGATCATAAAAGAAAGTTATAAAGCCTTGTGTTTCCTCTCTTCCCCCTCCTCCTTAATATTAAATAAATTAATAGCAGATATCTCAGTAAAGGAATATCATCCTCCCTTGGGCCTGAGTCCTGGGCTGAATAATCTAAATGCAAGAGTTTGCTTCTTATATTAAAAAAAATTGACCCAAAAGTTAAATCTATAGCATTGATCAGCATTTATTTATTGCCTTGCTAAATGTAACAATTGTGTCCTAAGCCATAAAGCTTCAACAAATACTAAGGTTGCTTCCTACCCCAGAGCGCTAGGAAAGTGCAGAAGAAAGATATCTCGTATGTGAGTGCACACCTAACTAACACAACTGCCTCCTTACACGTCCTCTCCTGAGGACCACTGCCCCATGGCAGGTGTCCTGTCTCACAATTGCCATGCACCTTTGAGGTTACTGTTTGATGTTTACAGCACTATATATTATATAAGTATAATATACAAACTTGTTCCTCATCTGAAACACAAAACGTTTTCAATGAAAAACAGTCTTGTAGTTTAAAAGCTTTGTGAAAATTAAAAGAAGAAAATGGTTGAACACATCAACATAAAAATGAATGAATGTAGCCACCAGATTCTAGAAAAATCAGCAGAGAGCTATCAAACAGGATATAATTAAGGATTTTTAGAGTATCTAAATTAAGAATATATGAAGATTGTAAAATGTATTGTTTATGTGCTTCTTTCCTTTGTTACAGTGTTGGGATTTTTAAAATATTGTGCTGAGACAACATATAACAAGAGATCTGATATTTTACCACACATAAAGTTTTTACCCCAAAACAGCATTGCAGCTATGAAGCTAGCTATGTGACAAAATAACTCCAAAATGCTATTTTCATTTTGAGTTTTTTATGTCATATTTTACTAGAAAATATAAAATGAGAACATTTTACTTAATCTTGGTCTACTTTGTTCTTAGTAAAATATGATGATTTAATTTTTCATCCTTATTATCTTCCCGTTATAAAGATTTTAAAATGCAATAAATTAAATTTATATCATTTCTTGCAGTATTAATCTGCTCAGGAGACATTGTTTAGCTATTCCTTTAATCCAAGTACACATTGTCTGCTTAGAGTTCTTGAGGATACGCAGTCAAAATACATTCTCATTTTAAAAGGGTTCTGAGGTCAATTAAATTTGGTAGCAATTAAATTAAACATTTAAAATCTGTGGGTGTTCAAAAGATTTGGCTAGATATGTAATGACATAGCAGAACATCCATGCTCCATTGCCTACTGAAAACTTATAGCTTAATACCAATTAATCATTCTATTTTTATGTATGAATATTTAAAAAATCAGAAAATATCCTCCAAACTGTTAGCAATGATTATTTGGGGGATTGAGACTGAGAATGGGAGCAGGGTACTAGAATGTCTTCAGATTTTTATATGCACTTTTATTGAATATATTCACAATGTGAAGAGATTATTTATATAGGATTTTATTTTTAATTACAGTCAACTGGGGAGGTAGGTTTAGCAGCAACACAACAAATTGTGAAAGTTACTTTTAAAAGTGGGGTCTCTACCCTACCAATATGTTCAAATTTTGTCTGACTTAGCTATGAAGGAATTTGAGGACATCTACTCTAATGCCTGCCCAACCCTCTGAGTCCAGGAGCTGCCTGCCTCACCCCACACCCTGCCCCAGGATGAAACGCTGGAGGCATTCTAGGCTCATTCTGTTGGCACTTCTTGAACATCTGCTGTATGCCGGAGCTGAAGTGCTGTCCAGAACTCCAGGGCAAGGTTTTCAGAAGAGGTTCCCAGGCTCAGCTCACTCAAATGAAAGCCAGGTCATTTCATTCAATTTAGAAATGTTTAGATAATTCTTTTTTTAAAGATTTTATTTATTTATTTTTAGAGGGGAAGGGAAGGAGAAAGAGAGGGAGAGAAACATCAATGTGTGGTTGCCTCGCCCACACCCCCTAATGGAGACCTGGCTCGCAACCCAGGCTTGTGCCCTGACTGGGAATTGAAGGCATGACCCCTTTGGTTCACAGTCCGGTCCTCAATGCACTGAGTCACATCAGCCAGGGCTGTTTAGATGATTCTTAGCTGTTAAACTTCTCATTTGAATTGCTTATTTCCTGCCTTAAAATTGGTTTTCCTATAACACCGTTTCTGCTGTATAAAACAGTTCCTTATGTTCCACAGATTCCCTAGTCTCCATATTTCTTGTAAAGTGTCTCCCAAACTTCTCTAATCACAGGAATCACCAGAGTCATTTGTCAAAAATAAGATCCAAGACCCTATGCCCCCAACTAGACCTATTTAGTTAGGGTTTCTGAGGTACTTTTATTTTTTTACAATTTTACTTATTTATTTTTTAATTTTTATTGTATTTTTTTCCATTACCATCTAATCTCCTTATACCCCCTGCTCCCCTGCAAGCAGTACACTTGTACATGTCCACGAGTCCTTTTTCCTTTTGGTTCGATCTCTCCACCCCCTAACCTTCCCCACCCCATAGCTGTCATCCTGCTTTCTATCTATGAGTCTGTCTCTATTTTTCTGAGGTACTTTTAAATCACCCAGGTAATTCTTATGATCAGGTAAATTTGAAAAACATTGCCTTAGTTAAAGGAATAGCTTGACAAATTCTTAAAGTTTTGTAACCAGATGAATCCTAGGGATGTTCTAGGCCAGTGGCTTTAAGCTTTAGCATTCATCAGAGCTACTGGGAGTGTTTGTTGAGCCATAATTGCTGGGCTGCACCCCACCTTTGATACTGTAAATCTGGGGTGAAATGAAAGAATTCACCTTCCTAATAAATTCCCATCTGCTGCTGCTGCTCATCTGAGGGAGACACTTGGAGAACCGCCTCTCTAGTCCAGTCGTTTTCATTTTTTTTCAAACCACAAGCCACAATAGGAGGAAGATTTCACATTAGCACCCAGTACTCACACATGTTCATCTAACAAGCTTCACAGAACAATACCTAAGTCTTACTGTGAGCAATACACTCTGCTATTTTATTTCACTCTTTAAAAATCTACTAAATTGATTGTGCGACCAACCAATAAGTTGCAACCAGTAATTTGAAAAAATACCAATCTACCCTAATCTTCAAAAGGTGTAGATCCACACTTTTTAAAATCATAAGACATAAACAGTATGACATTCTTCAGCATGCACTTCCAAAATTTGTACATTTACAAATGATATATTTGTATCCTCTTGATTCGAATGTCAAATGTTAGTAAAGCTCAATATTTTTCTTCATATTTCAGATGGAAAAAATGTAAGTAAAGCTTCTAATATTTCTTCCAGCTCCCAGTGGACCGCTCTGGCACAGGCCCCGGGCATGTGTGCTCTAGTTTTGAGACCCAGACGCCCAGAGACATTGAATGAGTAGCCCAAGTTCACACAGCTGCTTCCCGTGAGGCATTTCTTGTTCATGTTTTAAAGAAAATGAATAAGTAGGTACTTGTTAAGTAAAAAGACAGTGTTAACTTTTTGTTGTTGTTGTTGTTGTTGTTCCATTTTTTAAAAATCCCCAGATGGTATAGGAAGAAATGTGAGTACTGTTGCATTTTTGTCAAAAGACTACCAACTTTCATCTGATATAATTTCACAGAAGCCTCACGTATTAGGAGAGGTGGTGATTCACCGTGCCTGGGAGATGGGCTTTTCTGAAACAGTGAGGCTGATTCCAATACCCTGGTTACTTTCTCGTTTACAGTGACAGCTGTGCCACATAGTTTACTAGACATTTCATCTGGACAACAAGACCCTCACAGAGAAGTTCTGCCCATAACTGGAATCTGGCTCTTAATTTCATCGCGTCCAGTTCCTGATAAATAAGGAGAAGTGAAGTACAGACACAGGGCCATTTCCCCTCTTTGTGGTCAGTTATAGTGACTGAAACTTTTGGATCCCTGAAGAGGCAGGAAGCAGAGTCCCCTGTTACCCAATGTTCCCCGAAGGGAAATTCTTTGTTCCAATCATAGAACATCTTCACAAGGCCCTAATTAGGTATTCGGCCACATGACCAGCTATGGCTTACACACACACACAGGCAATTAGGTTGGATTGGCAATGTGTGGCCACTGGAATTAGTATAACTTCCAAATACGATGGTATGGAAACCCCTTACTTAAAAAAAGACACAAGGCTACCTGACTTTGAATATTAAATACCTCATTCCCAAGGCAACCACTTGAAGAAGGAATTTTAAAAACTCAAGTGATTTCTTTCTATTGGGTGGGAAATTTTTCATGTGTGAGGCAAAAAGGAATCTTCATTTTTAAATTAAACTTTGAAATTTGAAGTGAAAGCAGACTGAAGTCCCAGTTCAGAAAGGGGATGCATGGAGGTTAGTCAGCTTTTGAGAGCTCTGTGGGACTGCTGACCTGGTACCCATGATGCACAGGGACAAGAAGAAGGACCAAACCAGTGCGGGCCCCGAGACAGACTGTAGGCCTCGGCTCTCTCCTGCTTCTCTCTCATCCTCCTGTTCCACTGCTCTCCCGTGTTTCACTCTGCGTAGGCCTGTCTGCATCTGCTTTTCTTTCTTCCTCATTCTTTAGCTACTGTTTTTGTCTTCTTCATCTCACCCATCCTCTAACAGGCAATCATGTAGCATGGAAATATATGTACTTTTGTTAAATTTATTTAAAATATCCAGGTTTCCCCCTTTTATTTTTAAACATCATTCATCAATTTGGACACATTATGGTTGTCTTCCCAACGCTGTATTTGTTTTGAATTTACATGTGGCTTTGATCTATGAGGTTCGGGGGTCAGTGGCTCACTCATAACACAAAAATATAACTCTCCGTGCCCCTGATTCAGCTCAAGGAATTGTTCTGTATAAAGCGGATGTACAGGGAATACTTTTATTAGTTTTGTATGATCTCCACCTGGTGGCTGAAAATCAGAATACAAACCCTTAAAGAAAGTAAAAAAAAACCTTTATCTCCCTACTCTCTGCAAACACAGAATCCACAATGAGGACTGACAGGTTTCTTTTCAGTCAGTGGCCCTACTGAATTGTAAGTTCCACGAGGGCAGGAATGGTGGCTCGTCTTGCTCACTGTTTCCTCAGACACAGTGTTTTACAGTGAACGACAAACATCTTATGAACGAACGAACAAGTAAGTATAAGGCACTTTATAGCGTTTCATTCCCAATGTCTTTCCTTGCCCTCCTATTATTATTGTTCTTTTAATATATCATAATTATACTTTATATATATTTTCATTTTCTAATATTGCAGAGAATTCAGAATGAGTCATACACATGGACTGTGTCCTGTGCTCACTGTCCTCCAGGCAGCCGCTGTGACACAGTTGTCACTGCCTGTGCACTCATGAACTTGGTCATGGCTGTCTACATTGTCTTCCCTTCTGTTGAGATGTTTGCATTGTCCTCTTGGATGTATTAGCTTTGCTGCCCCTTAAAAGCTCTTCAAAATGCTTACACTATGATTCAACATTGAAGCAAAACATCACTGTATACAAAGAAAGGTCTAGTAGTGAAGGTGTGGGACTTCAGTTTGATATTTGTAAAGGAAATATTTGTTGTTGGAGGAATTAC
Source organism: Trachops cirrhosus (assembly GCA_028533065.1). Taxonomy (NCBI): domain Eukaryota; kingdom Metazoa; phylum Chordata; class Mammalia; order Chiroptera; family Phyllostomidae; genus Trachops; species Trachops cirrhosus. The sequence continues at coordinate 137,854,822 of CM052539.1, read as the reverse complement.
TGCACCTCTACTTTTTTTTTTTTTGCAAAGCAATAAGCAAGTGCTTTAGAATACCTAAAAAAAGGAAGATACGCATGAGCACGTGAAGAGGGGTCCCATGTAGTTAAAGAGATACATGTAAAAGCTTGCCTGTCACCTTTCTACTCAAGGACTGCTGCACAACCAGGAGCATCGGCATTATCTGGAAGCTTATTAGAAACGCAGAATTTTAGCCCCGCTCTAGACCTACTGAATCAGAATCTGCATTTTAACAAGACTCCCAAGTGATTCATGTGCCCAGGCCAGTGTGAGAAGCACTGGCATATCACATACCAAGAAATGCACCTGAATGAACTTGGCAATGTTGCCAAATCCCTCCCTCAGAATAGATGAAAGAATTCTCCAAGTAATGAGAGATTAGTGTGACCAATTATTGCCTAAGGGCTTTAGCTGAGGCACTGTGTCATAGTTTAACTGGCAGCTTTCTTTTTTGTTCTTAGTGACACAGGCATACTTCAAAGATATTGCAGGTTCTGTTCTAGACCAACACAATGAAACAAGTTAAAATCTTCTTGCTGCTGGAGAGTCTTACCCTTAATTTAAAAAAAAAAAAAAGCAACATCTGTGAAGCACAGTAAAGTACAATAAAACAAGTTATGCCTGCACATAGAGTAAAATAATGGTCCTTCCTAAATCGGTGGCATCTTAGTTTTGATGAAATGCAGTACTATTGGTGTAAGACCTTGTTTGCTCTAAAGTACCGTGGTCACAGGCATGGAGACCCAAGAAGAGATAGTGTGTCACAATTTACTGTCATTGAAGCAGCAAATCCTCAAATCAATAATGTTTTCCATTTTCAGCTCTTGGAAAAGCCCAATTAATTTTAATAATATCAGTGGAGGAGACAAACAGACAGACAAAGGGCCATTCTTTGGAGAGAAGAAAGGTAATAAACCACATTTTCACAGGTGATCAAAGAACATGAAATACTACTATGATTGAAGATTGAAGGAGCATTCAAAAACTTCAAAAGAGGAGGTAGAAAAGGAAAAAATATGCAAGAATGCTCTTCATTTTAAGAGGTAAATTGCCTTTAAAATTTTCCATTAAAATTTTATGATATTCCTTCATTCTTTGTTATTCTGGTCCACAATGGGGGATAGTATATTAAAAAATGAATAAAATTGGTGGGAAGGATACCAATAGGATTATTATTAACAATAATGATTCTTTTTTCTTAAACATCTCAAAATTTTTAATAGGTTCATACATGAGTGTATGAAAAATATACTTATTTCAAACTATCAGATACATTACTTGATATTACAGAGGTTCATTTAAAACCATGGGCTCTGAACCTGACTACCAAGATTCACAGCCCAGCACCAGCACTTACAGTGACTTTGAGAAAGATAGTTCACTTCTCTGTGATTCAGTTTCCTCTTTTAAAAATAGAAAAAGCAAAAATTATTGTAAAGACAAAATGAGTAAAGGACTTAGAATAGCATCTTGTATATAAATGACCAAAAATATAAGATGTGATTCTTTTCCAATATTATTATTTTTACCCTTGAGCATTAATTCTCCAAGAGTGGTCCTCAGACCAACAGCATTAGCATCACCTGGGAATTTGCTAGAAATGCAAATCTTCTGAGCCCAGCCCAGACCTGCTCAATTAGAAGTTTTGGGAGTAACACCTGGCAATAATTTGTTTCAGCATGCCTTCAGGTGATTCTGATACGATCTTAAGTTTGAGAATGTCTAGCATTGGGAACAGTCTTTAGTAATGCCTAGGTTCCCTGCTCTTTAGCTTCCTGCTCTTCAGCTTTTTAGCATTGGAAAGAGCCCATTGGAGGCACCAGGTCGACTTATGATCTTGTGCAAGCCCACTCAGAAGGCTGGCAACACTACTTGTATCGGAATGAGCAAGTTGATTGAAGAGCAGGTCGGAGTAAGGATCAGGCTACACAAAGAAGGGAAGTCAAGTGAACAGGAAACTAAACTCCCAGACAAAGTACTTAAAGCACAGCTACAGGAGAAGCTCGGATGTCAAGATTATAATAGTAACGTGTGAATACAGGGCACCAACTGCAGTTAAGATACAAGAAGGCAAAATAAGCCAGAGAAAAGATGAAACGGCCAGAGATGTCAAGGCTGCTGAGTTGTGAAATACGACACATCCCCAGCACACAATAAGACACTGAGCCCTACTGTGAATTTTGTTTACTTATTCTTTAGAGAATAGTGCCCTTAAAACCTAGGTTACTGACAGTCACAATATTGAACATGTCCAAGGTCTGTGGTGAACTACAAAAGCTGGGGTTGAATTCCCTCCTAGAAATTTGGAGCTAGTTTTCTTGGGTGTTTAACCAAGAATGCCTGATTACTTACTGCCTGCCATTCTTTTGATATGCTAGATTTTTATTGGCTCCCCTTGGCAATGATCAAGAATGCTCACTAAAAATGCTTTCGAGCACCAAAGTATTGTTTACTGAACTTTAGACATAACTGAAGAGTAGATTTGGAACTCACAGCCATGTGTCTAAATGCTGTCCTGGAGACAGTTTTCCAAATTCAAAAAAAGCTGTTGAGAAGACACTCTCCACACTTTTCCACTCTTCCCCTCCTTTTCCCCAAGAGTCAGACTCTTTCCTTATGACATGTTAGATCTGGAGATTTCACTGTCCTGTGCAGGGCACTATACTGATTACAAAATATATTCTCAGAGAACTTTTAAAATGTTTGCTTGATTCAACTGATCACACGACATTTTGCAAACATGTACTGTGACATAAAATCTCAACTAGAAAGAAATAGTACCTCTGATAAGTGGCTATATTTGATGGTGCCATCTAACTCTTTGCTATGTTCTCAGATAAACTGTCCCAAAGTAGCCATGTGACTCATATTCAGTTAGACAATAAGCCCAGAAGAACTGAAGACTGTGCAAGGATGGTAAGACAAGTGATCAGAGGGTCACAAAGTCTAACACAATGTACCATAATTTTCTTCCAAGACTGTATAGCCACTTAGAATAAATAACATTAAGTGACATATTCTGTTTACTTTTCTTGTAAATATATATTGTCCTCAAATCACAAAAAAATATTCCTTATAGCAAAAATAATCCAAAAAGTCAAAAGGTGGAAGCAATTCAAGTGTCTATCTAATAGATAAACAAAATGTGGCTCAGTCATATCATGTAATTTTATTCTTCCTTTAAAAAGAAGGCTACTCAGCTATATTCTGACATATGCCACAACATAGATCAGCCTTGAGGACAGTGTGCAAGTAAAAAAAAGTTAGTCACAAAAAGACAAATACTTATATGAAGTATCTAACGTTTTCAAATTCATAGAGACTGAAACTAGAGTGGTAGTTGCCAGGGCCTGGGGGATGTAGGACTGGGAAGTTACTGTTTAATAGGTATAAACTTACAGTTTGGCCAATGTGGACAAAAAAGAGGCCACATGCTAAATCTGACAAGCTCAGGGAGGCCCTACAAACCGAGGTCACAAGTAACCACACAGGATGGGCTGAACATAAAAATTCTTTTTTTAAATGATTTTATTTGCTTGTTTGTTTGTTTTAAAGTGAAGAAAAGGGAGAAACAAGAAAAGGAGGGAAAGAACAATTGGTTGCCTCTCATACACTCCTTGATCAAGACTGAACCAAACCCACAACCCAGGTAGCATGTGCCCGGACTGGGAATGGACACGGCAACCTTTCACTTTGAGGGATAATAACCAACTGAGACACACTGGTCAGGGCTGAACATACAAGTTCTTAACTAAACGTGAGTCACAGTGGGTAGTCACATCCTAGGTCTATAGCTTCCTTGATGAAGGTCAATTTTTACCTTAAGTAAGTCCGTCTATCATCTTTTTGCATCTAAGATAACTTAAGCTTGGAATGTCAGAGTAATCCCCTTTTTTCAGACCCCTTAGCGTACATCCACTGCACCAGAGCATGAAACCACAGAACCCCTCGTTGTTACCTAGTTCCCTGCACACCATTTCTATGTGCTGCAAATGTCGACTCTTAGCCATCCTGTACCCACCAATGTAAAAGAAGTGTGTGTCTCTCTCCATTTTACTTTTTATTCAATGACAGAGATTTCTCTGCTTTGCCTTCTTCTGCCTCTCTAATCTGCCACCAATGAATTTCATGTAACCATCCCCTGCTTAAGTCTCCTTCTTTGATTGTGATGTATAAAATAAGCTGCAAAAATGCCATTTTCCAGAGCTTTAGATTTTGCTTTCTGGTAATTGTCATCAGTTTGGCTCAAATAAACTCATAAAAAGTATCTACAAGTTTGGATGTTTCTTATGTCAAAAAAAAGTACTGGAGATCTATTTCACAAAAATCTGAATATACTTGCCATTACTAACTTTACACTTAAAAATGGTTAAGATCATAAATCATATGTTTTTTACTACAATAAAAAATTGGTTTTCCATAAAACTTGGATAAAATGGTAATTTATGTGTGTTTTGCCACAGTTAAAAAGAAAAAATACTTGTAAAAATGGTAGAAATAATTAAAAAACTAAAGTGCTACATAAGCATGCTACACTTATTTCCTTATACTTGAGTTCAAACAGTCTTATTGGACAGTAGCTTTTAGTGAAATAATAATGTTTTTATTTTAGTTTAGTTTTTAGTTTTTCCAAGGATTTTATTTATTTGTTTGTTTTTAGCAAGGGGAAAGGAGGGAGAGAGGGACAGAAACATCAATTCAAGGTTGCCTCTCACGCGCCCCCTACTGGGGACTAGGCATGTGCCCTGACTGATGATAATCAAACCCTTGGTTTGCCGGATAGCACTCAATCCACTGAGCCACACCAGCCAGGGCTAATGCTTCTATTTTTGTTAAGAAAAAAAACTGAAGCCCAGAAAGAGACCCAAAATATAACCTTAGAGTGTCAGCCTTAGCATCTGCTTTGCTCTAAATGCTGAACTAAACAATACTCTTACAACAGAAAAAGAGAAACAAGTTTGAAAAGAAAATACTCCTTGTCAATCCAGGGACACTACTGTGGTCTGCAGTTAGGGATAGACTGTGCCTCTGACCCTGTGGGTAAAGCTAAAGTCTAGAAGTGCATGCCCTTCTGGGAGAGGAGGTGAGCAGCTGCTTCCTGTTAGTTCTGAGAAAGGAACGAGAGGGATGAGCCTAAATTTCATCAGAGAGATGGGGATGAGTATTTGCAAAAAATTTCATTTGCAGAAATAACAAGTCAACATTTCTAGAGGGAAGTGGTAGAATTCTCTGGAATAGTTTTTCTGGAATGTTGTTGGTGCAATGATGTGCAAGGTCAAAAGGATGAGAGAAAGAAAACCTCATCAGGGTCTCTTTTTAACTCCATGATTCTTGTTAACTAAGGTTGTTTGCATTCTGAGGAATTTAAGATGAGGTCAGCAGGAGCTCCTGTGCTTACCAATTCACTGGGTAACAAAGAAGAAATGAAATTGCGGTTGTGAAAAACTTCCAGTGTGTGTGTGTAATCACAGAAGTGGAGTCAGGTCTGAGACTAGACCAGAGTAGAGGTAAGTATAATTTCTCCATTTTGACTTTAGGCTTTAGATATGTCCACGTTTTCCAAATGTCCTACAATGAACAAGTATGACCAGGAAAAAATAAAACAAAAAAACAACCAAACAACAACAAAAATCTTCTTCCAAATCTGTAGCAATGCTCTCTCTCTTTTTTTAAATCCTCACCTAAGGATATGTTTATTGATTTTAGAAAGAGAGGGAGAGAGAAAGAGAAACTTCAATGTGAGAGAGAAACTTTAATTAGTTGCCTCCCATACAGTCTCTGACTGGGGATCGAACCTGCAACCTAGATATGTGCCCTGATTGTGGATCAAACCCAATGATGTAAAAGACCTGTACTTGGAAAATTATAAGATGCTAAAGAAAGAAAGTGAAGAAAATACAAATAAGTGGAAGCATATACCGTGTTCATGGATAAGAAGACTTAACATTATTAAAATGTCCATAGTACCCAAAGCAAACTACAGATTTGATGCAATTCCTATCAAGATTCCAATGGTGTATTTCACAGAACTAGAACAAATAGTCCAAAAATTTATATGGAACTACAAAAGAGCCTGACTCCCTACATCAATCTTGAGAAAGAAGAGCAAAGTTGGAGGTATGCACAGTACCTGATATCAAACCATACTACAAGTCCATAGCAATCAAAACAGCATGGTACTGGCATAAAAGACATATGGATCTATAGTACATAATAGAGAACCCAAATATAAACTCATGCCTTTATAGTCAATTAATATTTAACAAAGGAGGCAAAAACATACAATGGAATAAAAGTAGTCTATTCAATAAACGGTGTTGAGAAAATTGGACAGCTATGTGGGAAAAAATAAAATTACACCACCTTCTTATACCATACACAAGAATAAACTCAAACTTTGTAAAATACTTAAATGTTATAGTCAAAAGCATAAAAGTCCTAGAAGAGACCTTAGGCAGCAAAATCTCAGACATTTGTCATAGCAATATTTTTTTTCTGATATATCACCTCAGGCAGGAGAAAAAAAGAAAAAATAAACAAATGGGACTACATCAAACTAAAAAGTTTTTGCACAGCAAGGAAAACCATCAACAAAATGAAAAGACAACTCACTGAATGGGAGAACATATTCACTGATACATCTGAAAAGGGCTTAATATCCAAAATTTATAAAAAAAACTTATATAACTCAAGAGCAGACTAACCCAAACAATCCAATTAAAAAATAGGCAAAGAACTTGAAGATACACTTCTCCAAAAAGGACATACAGATGGCCAAGGGACTAAAGAAAGAATGCTCACCGTCACTAATTGTCAGAGAAATGCTAATTAAAACCACAATGAGATATTACCTCATACCTATCAGAATGGCTATCATCAATAAGTGAACAAACAACAAGTGTTGGCTAGGATGTGGAGAAAAGGGAACCCTTTTACCCCGTTGGTGGGAATGCAGACTGGTGCAGCCATTGTGGGAAGCATTATGGTATTACCTCATTAAATTAAAAATGGGGCCTGGCTAGTGTGGCTCAGTGGATTGAGCACTGGTCTACAAACCAAAGGGTGGCCAGTTCAATTCCCAGTCAGGGCACGTGCCTGGGTTGTGGGCCAGGTCCCCAGTGGGGGTACACTAGAGGCAACCACGCATTGATGTTCCTCTCCTCTTTCTCCCTTCCCCTCTCTCTAAAATAAATAAATAAATAAAATAAATAAAAATGGAACTGCTTTATGACTCAGCAATTTCACTTCTGGGACTACATCCAAAGAAACCAGAAACACTAATCTGAAAGATATATGTACTCCTATGTTTGTTACAGCATTATTTATAATCACCAAGATTTGGAAGCTACTCAAGTGCCCATCAGCAGATGAATATATGAAAAAGCTGTGGTACATTTACACAATGGAATACTATTTGGCCATAAAGAAGAAGGAATCTTTCCTTTTGCAACAGCATGGGTGGAATACTATGATAAGAGAAATAAGCCAGTCACAGAAAAACAAGTATTATGTGATTTCACTTACATGTGGAATCTAACGAACAAAATAAACTAACAAAATAAAAACATACTCATAGGTACAGAGAGCAGACTGACAGCTGTCAGAGGAGATGGAGTCAGGGGCTTGGTAAGGGTGAAGGGATTAAGCAAAGAAAAAAGAGACTCATGGATACAGACAACAGTATAGTGATTGCCAGTAGGAAAGGGGGTGCGGGGGGAAGTATAAGAGGGTAAAAAGGTCATAAATAAAGGTGATGGAAGGAGACTTGAGGTGGGGTGGTAAACACACAATACAATATACACATAATATATTGTAGAATTGTATATCTACAATAAATTATATAATTTAGGAAGAACCTATATAATTGTATTAACTATTTTTTAAATTTATTTTTATTGCATTTAAATGAAGCACAAGAGAAAATGATGCAACAAGAGATGCAGTAAATATGAGGTATGTGAGGATGCTGCTGGCCTAACACAACATATTATTTTACAGTCATTTTTATGTAAGTAGAGAAGGTATGCTCTAAAATAATGATTCAGGCCCTGGCCAGGTAGGGCAGTTGGTTAAAGCATCATTCTGATAACCCAAGGTTTTGAGTGTGATCCCCAATCATTCCCAATCAGGGCACATACAAGAATCAACCAGTGAATGCCTAAATAAGTAGAACAACAAACTACTGTATTTCTCTCTCTCCACCTTCCTCCCTCTCCCTAAAATAAGTAAATTTAAAAATAAGTAAGTAAAATAATAGTTCAAAGTACAGTATAGTAAATATATAAACCAGTAGCACAGTCATTTATTATCATCACCAAGTAATATGACTGTACATAATTGTATGTACTATACTTTTATAAAACTGGCAGTGCAGGTTTTTTAATATCAGCATCACTACAAACCAGTGAGAAATGCATTGTGCCAGTACATTAAGATGACTAAAAGGTCACTAGGTGATAGGAACTTTTCAGTGCCATTATAATCTTATGGGACCACCATTGCATTTGCAGGCCATTGCTGACCAGAATGTCATTAAGGCACATGACAATATTTGTATACCTCAACACAAGAAAGACCTTTCTTAACATCGCACCAGTGCCAAAAACCATAAGGACACAACTGGCAGATCTACATCCATAAAATTAAAAAACAACCAAGATAAACAGTGATTCTGGAAAAACATAAAAATTAAAATATTACTGATAAATGGACAATGCCTTTATCAATAAAGATGACTTAAACCCAATTTAAAAATCAAATATCCTATTTTTTAAAGTCAAAGGGCATGAACAGAAAAACCACACAATAGAAATGGCCAATAGAGCCAGAAAAAATTGTTTTCTATCATTAATAGTGAAAGAAACAAAAAATAAAAATGTTTTTAATTTCACATATTGCGCTGGCAAATATTAAAACCCTCCTCTTCCACCCCACAAACTGAATTGCCTCCAAAGCTGACATGGGAATGGTGAATTAGGGCAGTCACTACATTTGTCAAAGTCTGGGAACCACTGTCCACAGCCATGGTGCCCGGCATGCAGGGAGACCAGGGGCAAGCTATTTTTGATGGCAAAGGTGAGAAAGGGCTTCTCTCCACAGTTGGTTTAATAAACTGTCACTTCACAGAGCAATTGGAATCCTCTTATAATGTTGGTGGGAGTGTTAATTAATACAAGGACTTTGGAAAACTGCTTGACAGTGTGCACTAAAGCTAAATGCATGCATACACTATGACTCACCACTTTTACTTCTTGGGATACACAAAACAGAAATGCGTGGTGCTTAATGTGTATTCAAGTTCAGCAAAAGTAATACACAAGAATGTTCATACCTTTGATATTCTTCAGGGTAAAATACTCAACAAACTAGGAATAAAAGTGAACTTCTTCAATCTGATAAAGGACATCTACAAAAAATCCACAGTAATATCATTCTTAATGTTGAAAGTCAGAATGCTTTCCCCTAAGATCAGAAACAAGATAAATATGTCCATGCTCACCACTTCTATTCAGCACTATACTGACAGTTCTAGTCAAAGCAGTTACACAAGAAAATGAAATAAAAGGTATATAGATTGGAAAGAAGTAAAATCATCTCTATTTGCAGATGACATGATCTTACATGTCGAAAACCTTAAGGACCCCACTAAAAATTTATTAGAACTAACAAATTCATTTATGTTGCAAGATACAAAAGTCAGTATGTGAAAATTTATTGTATTTCTATACAGTTTCAGTGAGCCAGTAGACAACAAAATTAACCATTTTATGTACAATAACATCAAAGAGAACAAAATGCTTAGCAATAAATTTAACAAAAATGCAAAATTTATACTCTGAAAATTATAAAACACTATTGAAATAAATTAAAGAAGTTTTGATTAAATGGAAAGATATAGCACTTTCATGGATTAAAAGATTTAATGTTGTTAAAATGGCAATGTTCTTCAAATTGATCTATAGATTAAGTGCAATCATTTTCAAAATACTAGATGGCTTTTTTGCAGAATTTGAAAAATTCATATGGAATTTCAAGGGACACAGAATGGTCAAAATGATCTTGAAAAAGAGTGAAGTTGGACAACTCAAACTTCTCTATTTCAAAACTCACAACAAAACTACAGGAATCAAGACAGTGTGGTACTAGCATAAGCTAGACACACAGGCTAATGGAACAGAATTCAAAGTCCACAAATAAACCCTCACAATTAGGGTCAATTGATTTTTGACAAGGGTGGCAAAATAATTAAATAGAAAAAGAAAAGTCTCCAATAAATGATGCTTGGGCAAGTGGATAACCACATGCCAAAGAATGAAGTCTGATCCCTACCTCACAACACTTACAAAAATTAACTAAAAATGGATCAAAGATCTAAATATGAGATAAACCTATAAAACTTTTAGAAGAAAACATAGGCATAAATCTTTGTGACATTAATTTCTTATATATGACATCAACAGCACAAGCAACAAAAGAAAAATAGATAATGTGGACATGATGAAAATTAAAAACTTTGTGCCTCAAAGGACACTGTCAAGAAAGAAAAAAATCCACACAAAGGGACAAAATTTTGGCAAATAATATATCCACTAAGGGACTTGTATGTGGAATATTAAGGAACCATTACAACTCAATAATAAAAAGGCAAACAACCCATTTTTTAAAAACAGGCAAAGGAGTGTGCCCCCTGCCCATGGACCCCAGAGTGCAGCCTGCCACTGACCTGCTGGCCCCAGGTAGTGGCTGAGGCTCCTGGGGTGGAAGTGCTGCATGCGGGCGACAGCAGAGGCAATGGCCATAGCATTTCTCAAACTCCACAACCAGGCCTGAGAGTGGAATTGAAACAATACAACTACTGCTTCCACCAGAGGAAAATGGTATGGGGATTCCTATTATGCCACACATGCCACCTCCTGCTCCAGCCACATGGAACCCTGCAGGATGGTGACCTACACATGTGTGAGACACCAACATCATCCTCACCCCTTGTTTCTAACAAAGAAAAGGAAAAGGCCACCAAGGCCAATGCGGTGCACCTATGTAGGCCTGACTCAGAAAATCACAAGATGGAGGAGTAGGTAAGCACAGCTTGCCTCCTGGCTCACCTCCTTGTGCAGCCACAGCATAAATTACAGCTAAGCTACAAAACAACTATCACCCAAGATCATCAGAAAATCAAGCTGTGTGGACGCCTGCCAACCAAGGAATTAAAGAAGTCACAGTCATCCAGATGGATAGGAGGAACAGAACCGTGGAGACCCAGAATGGGCAGTCCCACACCAACACATGGTAGATAAAAATTGGGAGGGAAACCTCAGGGCTGAGGGATCCTGGACCCACAACAGACCACCCAGCCCAGGGTTTCAGCACCAGGAAGATAAGTCCCCGTAACTTCTGAACCAGTAGGGGTTGTGACAGCAGAAAAAACTGTGGGACTCTCAAGAGTCTACTTTTAAAGGGCTGCAACAGACTTAGGACTTATGCAGACTCATTCCCTCTGGGCTCCAGAAGAAGGGCAGCAGCTGGGAAGACACCAGTGGTGTATGGGGAGAAACTAAAGTGTCTGGCATCAGGGCTAGTGCTGGGGATAGTTTCCTCCCAGACAAAACTCCAGAGACCAGGCAGTGGTCATTGTCCCTTTTCTGAGCCCTCCCCCACACAGAGCCACAGAGCAACCACACCATATCTGAGACTCCATCCACCTGGTTCACATGGGTTGTCCCATCCTGGCAATTGCCTAAAACTCTGCCCCAACCAACTTATGGGTGTGCTTTTCTACATTAGTCCACACTAATAAGACAGGGAGTCAAAGAGCTCCAACTAATACATAGAAACAAACAGGGAGACTGCCAAAATGAGAAGACAAAGAAATATGGCCCAAATGAAAGAATAGAACAAAACTCCAGAAAAAGAGCTAGATGAAATGTAGATAAGCAGATGAAGAGTTCAAATGTAGATAATCTATCAGTTGCAGAGTTCAAACCACTGGTTATTAGGATGCTCAAGGAACTCTTTTCAATAGAAAAGACCCAGGCAGAAATGAAGCTTACACTTAGTGAAATAAAGAAAAATTCACAGGAAATCAACAGTGGAATGGATGAAGCCAAGAATCAAATCAATGCTTTGGAACATAAGGGAGAAAAAAAAAAACATTCAATTAGAACAGCAAGAAGAAAAAAGAATAAAAAAAAATGAGGATAGGCTAAGGGGCCTCTGGGACAACTTCAAACATATCAATATTCGAATCATAGGGATGCCAGAAGGAGAGGAGAAAGAGCAAGAAATTGAAAATGTATTTGAAAAAATAATTCAAGAAAACTTCCTTAATTTAGTGAAGGAAATAGACATACAACTCCAGGAAGCACAGAGAATCCCAAACAAGATAGATGCAATGAGGACCACACCAAGACATATCATGGTTAAAATGCCAAAGGTTAAAGATAAAGAGAGAATCTTAAAAGCAGCAAGAGAAAAGCAGATAGTTACCTACAAAGGAGTTCCCATTAAACTGTCAGCTTTTCTCAAAAGAAACTTTACAGGCTAGAAGGGACTGGCAAGAAGTATTCAAAGTAATGAAAAACAAGGACCTACAACTTAGATTACTCTATCCAGCAAAGCTATTATTTAGAGTTGAAGGGCAGATAAAGTGCTTCCCAGACAAGGTAAAGCTAAAGGAGTTCATCATCACCAAGACATTATTATATGAAATGTTCAAGGGACTTATTTAAGAAAAAGAAAAAGATCAAAACTATGAACATTAAAATGCTAATAAATTTACAACTTTCAACAACTGAATCTAAAAACAAACTAAGCAAACAAGCAGAACAAATCATAGATATGGAGATCATTTGGATGGTTATCATTTGGGAGGAGGAAGGGGGAGAATGGGAAAAGGTGCAGGGATTAAGAAGTACAAATTGGTAGGTACAGAAGAGACGGGGGGGAAGTTAAGAACAATATAGGAAATGGAGAAGCCAAAGAGCTTATATGCATGACCCATGGACATGAACCAAGGGGGTATTGCTGGAGGGAATGGGGGGTACCAGGTGGAGGGGAGTAAAGGAGGAAAAACTGGACAACTGTAATACCATAATCAATAAAATATATATTTTTAAAAAAGAATAAAATAGGCAAAGTATCTGAATAGATATTTCTCCAAAGAAGATGTACAGATGACCATCAGCACATGAAAAGATGCTTAACAGTATTAGACATTAGGGAAATGTAAGTTAAAACCAGAATAAGATACCATTTCACACCCACCAGGATAGCTAGAATCAAAAAGACAGGTAATAACAGAGTTGGTGAAGATATGGAGAAATTGGAATCCTCCTACACTGTCAGTGAACATGTAAAATGGTACAGCTGCTTTGGAAAATACTCTGGCAATTTTTCAAACAGGTAAATCGAGTTACTATTTGATCCAAGAACTACCCTCCTCACCCCTGGGTATCATAAGATAAGTGAAAACATATGTCCACTGTCCACACAAAAACTTGTACACAAATGTTCATTGCAGCATTATTCATAATGGCTGAAAGCTAGAAACAACCCAAATGCCCATCAACTGATGAATGAATAAATAAAATTTGGTATGTCCATACAATAGAATATTTTGGGGCAATAAAAAGAAGTAAAGTATTGTTACAGGGTGCAGCCAAGAGGGGGGCCCCAGATAGGGATTTGGAACGGGCCCAGAACTCGAGGCGTCCAGGAAATATTAGGATGCCCTAACCCCCCACCATGGGTTTGGGTTGGGGGAAGGGACAAATGGAGCAGGGCCATTGAGAGTTGTTTTGCATAGCAACAGCTTTGCATCTAGCCTCTGGTGTAGTCATTTAACATATCTATAACCTTTAACTGGTTGCATAGATATGTTAAATAGCTGTGGCCAAGCTCTGGGGGGGCGGGGAATGGAAGTAACTTCCCCACCAAGACATAATGGTGGGGGCAGGTACTCCGAGTTACAGCACCTGCGTGAAAGCTTGGTGATGACTGGCTTCAGGACCTGGGGCCGCACGGCAGGTATAGCCAATTGTGGAAGAAGTCGGACATGGGGCTGCAGAGGAAGATTGGCACGAGGATTTAAACCGAGACGTGGCAGCCATTGCAGGGAGAATCACGCGGCTTCAGCAGAGTGCAGACCCCCTTGCAGCTTTGCCGGAGAGAACCAGGTGGCTTTGCCAGAGTTGGGACTCCCGCAGCTTTAGAAGGGGGAACCACCACCCAGAGATCCTGGTGACACAGCTGATGGTGCCAGGGAACCGAGGGAGGCCTACCAGCCGAGACGGATTGCTGAGAAGAACCAGGGGCTGCCTGAACCACAGACTTCTATTTCTTTCCCTGAGATACGGTACCCCAGACTGGGCAAAGGGGGAAGGAAGGACTGTGTGTGTTTGTGGGTGTTTTAAGGGACTTTGGGATTTTGGTGAAGACATTAGGTCACTACTTTAAGTATGTATAGCATTAAATAAACATTTCCTTTTCACTAATCTCTGGCATTGAGAGATGTCTTTCCTACAAGATGGCAGACGTAACGAACCTGGGGGGCTCCTTTCAGTAACAGTATATTGCCCTTTGGCCCTCATTGGCCCCCCCTCGTTGTTCTGTAACAGTAATGCTATAAGCTACAAAATGAATGAACTTTCAAAGTGAAAGAAGCCAATCACAAAGGACCACATATTGTGTGATTTCACTATATAAAATGTTCAAACTAGGAACATCTAAAGTTATAGAAAGTAAATTAGTGATTTCATAGAGTTCAGAGAATGGGATGATTAGGGTTGATAGCTAAGAGGTCAGGTTTTCTTTTTGGAATAATGAAAATACTTCAAACTGACCACAGTAACAGTTGCACAACTCTGTGAAGATACTAAAAGCCATTAAATTATACAGTGTATATGGGTGAAGTGTATGGTGTATGAATGTCTCAATAAGGCTGGTTTTTAAAAAGAATGTTCATAGCAACTTTATTCATAATAGCAAAATACTGGAAACAATTCAAGTGTCTACTGACCGTAGAATGGATAACTATAAATTGTACTATATTCACATAGTAGAACAATACATTACAGTGAGAAAGAACACTTCTTGATACATGCAAAAATGTAGGTGAATTTAGCAGACATAAAGTTGAGTGAAATAAGCCAGACACAATATAGTACATACTGTATGATTCTTTTTATATCCTCAGTTTAAGAACAGATAAAACCATTCAGTGGTAGTAGGGGCCTGCAGTGCTTACCTTTGGGAGTATTGTCTGGGAGAAGACATGAGGAAGCCTTTGAGATATTGGAAGTACTCGATTATCTTGATCTGAAAAACGAGGTGTGTGTGTGTGTGTGCATATATATGTAAAATATTCATTCAGTTGTACACTGTTATTTGTTCACTTTACTATGTAAAGTAAACCACAGTTTTAAAAATGTTTTAAAGAATAGATAAATAAAATTAAAAAGCCCCATCTCACCAGTCTAGTTAGCCTGAGAACTTTCCCATCACTAAAGCAAACTGGATCATAATGCTTCTCTCCTCTGTGTATTTTTAACTTTCCCCAATCAAGGCTACCTTCAGTTGTTAGTTATAACTGATTTCAAGTAGAAAAAATAGTAGTGGTAAGGAGCAGGGAGAAGACAAGGGGAGGAGAGAAGGGAAAAAAAAGACTCCAAAGCTGAAATATCTTGTGTCCTGATCTCAATTTCGTTCTAGAGATATCAGTTTTGCTTATTGTTTTTTATTCCTTTCAAGTTATTTCTTTTCATATTTCAGAGCTCAAGCAGTGAATAAAATTTTGGAATTACCTTCTTACAAGGCCAAGCTATTCTATTTTTTCCCCCCACTAAATCTTACTTCTTTTCTACTTGCTAGACCCACATTCCCCACATTCACTCTTTTCCTCCACCTGCAGGAAAGGCCAAACATTCTCTGATTTTCCACTTCAGGACTTGTGCATGGGGTCCTGGTTCTACTTCATTCAAGCTGTGAGGAAGTAAAAGCAAATACTGCAGAGAGAACTCAGGCAGAAATTGGGGTACACTGTGGCTTCAGGGAATGACCTAAAATATAGAAATACTGGTGGGCCCCAATTAGTTTTGGAATATGGGCATTTAGGTGACAGAATTTATTTAAGAAAGTTTTTCCTCTGTGGCTAAGGCCTCCTTTTTTTTCCAATTGAACAGTTATTGGGAAGAAAGTTGGGAGCAGACAAGCTGGAGAGACCTGTGCACATGAGGTGTCATTATAGAGTCATATGATTAATATTCTTTCGCCATGTTTAGGTTTCCCCCTCATTATCTGCTAATCACACCTTCTTTGTAATATCATAGATGTTATACCTACAGATGCTCACTAGGAGGCAATATGGAGCTAGTCCCAGCTCTGTGACACACCATAAGTCAGAAAAAGTACTGTTTACCTTACAGGACTGCTGCTAAAAGCCAAAAGATTTTACATATATATATAATATATCTTATTATATATATCTTTATATAATATATATTACTATTATATATTATATATTATTATTATATAATATATATCTTTATATTTAGCATTTACATTAAGATACCAGATAATAAATATGAAAACTTTATAAACTGGTAGAAGTCACACAAATGATTCTTTTAATTATGCAATCTCCTAAAAATTATGGTTCTCTATATAGTAAGTGAAAGCACTGAAATAGCTTCCTCCAAATGGGCTTTTGAAATGAATCTAATAAACTACAAATACTCCATTTTTAAATCTGAAAATAAACCTAGTCAAAGTCAGGAAAACAATAGTGTTTGGTAAAAGACATTATACCACACTAGTAAATAGTGGCAGCTGTTAAGATGTTTGATAACAAATTATCTGAAAAACATACATTCACCAAATAACAGTATATTGTCTGGGGACCAGCAGCATCAACCTCACTAGGGAATTTGTTAGAAATGCAAATTCTCAGGCCCCAACACAGACCAACTGGAATCAGAAGCTCTGGGGTGGGACCCAGAAATCGCTGCTTTAAGGAGCTCCCCAGATGATTCTGGTGCCCACAGGTCTGAGAACCATAGCTGTACCCAATTACCTATTTGTGTAGTAAGGGCTTTATAGGTGGTCAAACATTTCAAACACCTGGCTTCAACTTGCAGGCACTGGACACAGACTCTCTGACTTTAATCTCCTTTCTCATTCTCTGCCCGGGTTATCTGCTCTGTACAGTGTGAATCTCAGGCCACTTGGGGAGGAGAAAGATGCCATCTCAGCCAGGACTGGGCCTCTGCCCCTCCTGAGCTATGCAGCTCCTGGGAGACATCTATGGAGCGGGGTGGTGGGTCTATCATTACTAAATGGGGTCTTTGCTCATCAGGGACTGGGAGACTCTCTGCCTCCACACTGTCAAAAACAGTGTTTGTTGAATATAACAGGAAGTCCTAGCCCCAGTAATCAGACAAGAAGAAAAAATAAAAGGAATCCAAATTGGAAAGGAAGAAGTAAAACTGTCATTATATGCAGATAACATATGACAGTACATAGTGAACCCCAAAGATTCTATCAAGAAACTACTAGAACTGATAAATGAATTCAGCAAAGCAGCAGGATACAAAATTAATATCCAGAAATCAGTTGCATTTTTATATGCCAATAATGAACTAACAAAAAGGAAAATTAAGAAACAATCCCATTCAAAATTGCTTCAAAAAAGAATAAAATAGTTAGGAATAAACCTAACCAGGGATGCAAGAGACCCATACTCAGAACATTACTGGACACTGAAGAAAGAAATTGAAGAAGATACAAATAAGTGGAAGTACATACCATGTTCACAGATAGGGAGAATTAACATCATAAAAATGTCCATACTACCCAAAGCAATCTATAGATTCAACACAATTCCTACCAAGATTCCAATGATGTATTTCACAGAACTAGAACAAATATTTCAAAAATTTATATGGAACAACAAAAGGCCCCGCATAACAACAGTGATTCTGAGAAAGACGAACAAAGTTGGAGGAATCACACTACCTAATATCAAACTATACTATAAGGCCATAGTAAATAAAACAGCATGGTACTGGCATAAAAACAGACACATAGATCAATGGAACAGAATAGAGAACCCAGAAATAAACCCACACCTTTGTAGTCAATTAATATTCACCAGAGGAAGCAAGTACATACAATGAACTAAAGATAATTTATTCAATAAATGGTGTTGGGAAAATTGGACAGATACATGCAGAAAAATGAAACTGAATCACCTTCTTACATCACACAAAAGAATAAATTCAAAATGGATTAAAGACTTAAATGTTAGAGCCAAAACCATAAAAATTGTCGGAAGAAATAGGTAGCGAAATCTCAGACATTGCTCCTAGCAATATTTTATCAGATTTATCTCCCCAGGCAAGGGAAACAAAAGAGGAAATAAACAAATGGGACTGCATCAAACTAAAAAGATTTTTGCACAGCAAAGGAAACTATCAGCAAGATAAAGGCAACCCACAGAATGTGAGAACATATTTGCCAATATATCTGATAAGAGGTTAATATCCAAAATTTATAAAGAACTTACAAAACTCAACATGAAAGAAACAAACAACCCAATTAAAAAATGGGCAAAAGATCTGAATAGGCCCTTCTCCAAAGAGGACATACAGATGGACAACATGAACAGTTGCTCAATGTCATTAATCATCAGAAAAATGCAAATTAAAACCACAATAAGATATCATCTCTTACCTGTCAGAACGGCTATCATCAATAAATCAACAAACAAGTGCTGGCAAGGATGTGGAAAAAGGGGAAATCCTTTTGCACTGTTGGTGGAAATGCAGATTGGTGCAGCCACTGTGGAAAGCACTATGGAGATACATCAAAAATTTACAAATGGATCTGCTTTTTGACCCAGCAATCCCACTTCTGGGAATACATTCAAAAGAACCCAAAACACTAATTCAAAAGAACATAAGTTCTCCTACATTCATTGAAGTGTTATTTGCAATCATCAAGGTATGGAAACAGCCCGTGTCCATCAGCAGATGAGGAGCCAAAACAACTATGTGACATGTACACCACGGAATACTACTCAGCCTTAAAGCAGAATAAAATTTTACCCTTTGTGATAGTATGGATGGACCTGGAGAACATTATACAAAGTGAAATAAGCCAGTCAGAGAAAGACAAATACCATATGATTTCATTCATATGTGAATCTAATGAACAAACTGACCTAACAAGGCAAATAGAGACAGACTCATAGATAGAAAGAAAGATGACAGCTAAGGTCGGGGCGATATTAGGGGTGGAGGGATTGAGCAAAAAGGAAAAAGGATTCACGGACATGGACAACAGTGTGGTGGTGCTTTCAGGAGGGTAGTGGAGAGGGGTGTAGGGGGACTAAATGGTAACGGAAAATAATATAATAAAAAGAAATGGAAGTGTTCATTGAGAGAATAGAAATGAGATGTACAATTAGGAAACACATAGAGATGGGAAAAGGGAAACAAAGAAATCTCAGTGGATGTTCCCACACACGGCACCCAGCCTCCCGTGACTCCTGTGCTCCAAGCACCAGGAAGGGAGAGACCGACCCAGACCTCCATTGTAGCCATGCCCAAGAATAAAAGTAAAAATAGGTGCAGAGGTAAGAATGAGAATGAATCTGAAATAAGGGAACTCGTATTCAAGGAGAATGGACCACGAGGCCCAGCTCAGCAAATGTTGGGAAATAGATAATTAGAAACAATGTGTTTTGATGATCAGGAGAAATTGAGTGGGGGGAAGGATTGTTTCCCTGCTTTAGGTGGGCTTGCAAGACTACTGGACAGCAAAGTTACATAATTTTTCATTACATTGCTAAGGAGGCTGGACATCTGAGCATATCTTGAGCTTCCAAAACAAGCTACAGTCAAAGGCAGGTTACATTAGTTCCCAAGGATGATGCCAAAATCCAGTTTGATGATGGAGATGATGATGGAGACATTGAAAATCTTTTAATCGAACTCAACATTTTACATTCTGATTTTTCAGAGGATTGTAGCATGATTTGGATTATAGCCACAATCCATGAAAAGACTAAAACATCATTAGCATGAGTAAAGTTTGTTAAACAGATGGTTCCCAATGTTTGTTTTAAAGTATTATGTTTCTTTCAAAACTCATGATACTAACTTATCTTAAGTCAGATGTTAAATCTACTTTTTCTGCAATTTACTTTAAAAAACAAAGAACCCCCCCCCCCGTGCAAAAAATCACATCTGCTGTTTAGAAAGATAAAGAGAAAAAAGTGTTAGTTTTCTTGCTGTGACCACTTCATCTGCCGTATATGTAAATTCTATGCCCTATGTTTATCACGGATTATGTGTAAATCCCTAGTTTTGACTAGTCTGTGCACTGATAAATCTTTCTTTATGCTCCAGCTGCTCAAGATGTGGTAAAATTTAAGGGAGGCAGAAATCTGCATTTCATCTCACAATGCATCACTCTTCTTTTAATATTGCAGTAGCTTGTGGAGTATTTTTTTACTTATTTTTATGATATACATAGTTTTTATAATCTTGTGCTGCCACAATAAAGAAATCAACAAAAAGCCGTTTACAAATGCAGTTTGACAGGTTGGTTTTGATAGTAGTTGCAGAAATTGAACACGTGGTGGCGCCTAATCATTATAAAAAATGTTAAGGTGTTTACTTTTTAAACCTAATGTGAAAAATTTTTCAAAAACAAAAAAATTTCTTTCAAATATTTTGCTAAATATGCAGTTTTAAAACTTTTTCTTTGGAAATAATTACAAAGTTATAAAATATTGCAAATATAAAAATAGTACCTGGGCAGTAGGCTGGGTGGAGGGGGTGAAAGGGGAAAAAAGAAATCTGTAATAGCATGAACAATTAAAAAAAAAGTTGGGACTACTGTAATAGCATAAACAATAAAATATTTAAAAGGAAAAAATAGTACCAAAAGAGTCATATATGTTTTTATCCTGATTTACCTACATTAACATTTTATACCATTCACTTTTACCATTCTCTCTTTCTTTCTATCTGTCTATAATTATTTTCCTGAACCATTTGCAGATAAGTTAACATATCATGAGTCTTTGTCCCTTAAATATTTTAACATTTCCTAGTAATAGGGATATTAAAGAGTCTATCTTTTGATGATAAGTATTTAGAGAATATTTCTACAGTACAAAAGATTATGATAATAGTTTTCAAAAGTTTTATGCATTATAAACTACAATTCTGTGTGTTTTATATACACTTAAGTTATAATTTAGAAATTAAAATAATTTCATGTTAATTCCTACCAAATAAGTCTTTCTCAAATTATCCTGAAACTGAAGGAAAGAAAGGAACTACAACTTAATGAAAAGATGGTCTCTAATTTCTGAAATAAAAGAGCCACAGGTAAGAGTTATAATAATACATGTCAGGGCTGCTGAGATAGATTTTACCCTTAAGAAAACCAAAAATCCTAAACTCAGTCAATCGGATGGAAAGCAGGAGTAGAAGTGAAAAATAAGGAAAACAAAACAATTTTAAAAATAATAAAAGTAGTCCTCACTGGGATGGCTCAGTGGGTTGGGCATCGACCCTCAAAATGAAAGGTTGCCACTCCATTCCTGATCAGGGCACATGCCTGAGTTGCCGGCCAGGTCCCTGGTTGTGGGGTGGGGATGTGAGAGGCAACAACTTGACTTCTCTCTCACACATAGATGTTTCTCTCCCTCTCTATCTTCCTCCCTTAAAATCTTAAAAAAATAAAAGTAAAAGCACATGGTAAACAAAATAATAAATATGATAGTAGAAATCATTCTAAAGTGTTAGTAATTATAATATATATAAATGAAGTAAACAGTTTTTTTAAAAAACTACATTAAAATGTATCAAAAATTCAGGTATATGTTAATGAAAATATATACTTAAACATAATGACATAGAAAGATGAAACACAAAGGCATAGGAAAAGATACTACACAAACAGCATCCAAAAGGTGACTATATTTAGAAATCAATATGTTCAACATAAAACATAGATTAAATGAAAAACCTGTATTAAAGAATGAGATTGATACTACATAATGGAAAAAACTATCAAAAAGGTATAATTTAAATATACCTAGTTAGCCTCAAAGTATTTTTTTAAAAATGTACAGAAATAAAATAGAAGAAACTTACAAATGCATATGTTTCTATCAAGAAGTTAAAAACTATTAATAATCTAGATTTTAAAAACATAATTAACAATTTGATCAAAGTAAAAACACAGAACTGGCACCAAAAACTAGAAAATACACATTATTATTACAATCATATACAAAACATTATAAAAAGTAATCACACAGGGATACTTACTGGGAATATGAAACAGAGCAAACTTAATGGAAAGGAATTTGATAATACATAACTGAAGTTATCCTTTGACGCAGAAATCTCACTACTGAGAATTTATCCCAACAATACATATGCAAAAATATGAAAAAATATGACCACATATTCCAGTTCAATTTGTAAAAGCAAGAAGACAGTCTTCTTGCTATTTACAATCTTATAGATCTTGGTACATCCCAATTATGCAACTGTAAAAGGAAGTGAGGAACATCTATTTACTGATATGGACTGATGCCCAGATTATAGCGTTTTTATTTTCTTTTCCAAGATATGTTTGACGTAAACAAAGCAAAGTGAAGTACATGTATGCAATGCTACCATTTACCTAACAAAGTGATGATATCTGTATATCTATATCTATACATGTATGTCTTTACCTATATTTCTATATCTATCTATGGAAGAATAAAACAAAAAAATTAAAGCTTATCTCTAACCCAGCAATTCTACTCCTAGGCATATACCAAAGAGAAAAGAAAACATTTACAGCCACACAGAAACTTGAACAGGAATGTTCATAGCACCATTATTCATAATAGCCAAAAATGGAAACAACCCAAGTGTCCATCAACTGATAAATAAGTAAACAAATTGTCTTTTCTCCATACAATAGAATATTATTCAGCCATAAAAAATGAATGAAGTATTGATTCAGGCTACAAAATGAATGAACCTAGACTACATTATGCTAAATGAAAGAAGTCAGTTACAAAAGGGCACCTATTCAGAAGTCCAGAATAGGCAAATCCAAAGAGAAAGAAAGTAGATTAATGGTTGCCAGGGGCCAGAGGAAAGGGGAGCTAGAGAGTGACTATTAACAGGTGTGGGGTTTCTTTTGGGGGAGATGAAATATTCTGAAATAAGACAGTAATGATTGCACAATTTTGTAAACATAATTTTTAAAACCACTGAACTATATAATTGAAAGGGTAAATGTTATCACATATTAATATTTCAATAAAATGCTTTTAACCTTATCAATAGAAAGAGGCAATGGAGTAGAAAGGATAGGAATAAGAACTGGATTCCTCTGAATATACATTAATAGATTTGATTTTAGAATCACGGAAATATGTTACATAGTTATAAAATCAAACTGAAAAATTAAATAGCAACTCCTAAAGATCTGTTTCCAGCATGGCAATATGAGAAAACTCATGGTCCCACAATGAAATTGGTAAAATCACTTTAAAAAGTTCAATTCGTTATCAATGGTTTTTAGAACTGATAGCAAATGAAGACACCTTTATTCCAGAAAACCTACTAAAACTCAGTGAGAACAGCAAGAGTCTGAAGTATCTGAACATGGATAACCTGCTTCCTCCCTCATCCCAACTCAGAGTGATGGAAACTCTGCTCCAGAGGGGTACAGCCAAAAACACAGGGTTCCATCTTCCACCCAATTCTTACTCGTGGGACAGAGGCTCTGCCTTGGGTTTGTTACACTGAGAATACTGGGATCTGATTCCCTTCAACCCAATTCATTCATAAAGTAGAGGGTTCGTGCCTAGACAAGCAAGCCAAGGAGACCAGCGCCTACAAAGTAGATATTAAAGAAAGAGAGAATAGGAAAACATAGAGAAAATGAATAAACGCTAAAGTTGGTTCTCTGAAATGCACAAAAAACCTTTAGCCAGATCAATCAAGAAAAAGAGAGAAGGCTCAAATGTAAGAAGGAACATTACTACTCACCTTACAGAAATAAAAATTATAAAGGAATATTATGAACAATGTGCCAATAAATTAGGAAACTTAGATAAAATGGTCAAATTCCTTAAAAGACAAAAACTAAGTGAGTCTAGAAGAAATAGAAAATTTGAATAGACCTAAACAAGTAGAGAGACTGAATTTGTAATTAAAAAAACTATCCAGAGCTTATATCCAGATGGTTTCACTTATGAATTCCTCCTCAATTTTAAAAAAAGATTTTATTTATTTATTTTTAGAGAGAGGGAAAGGGAGGGAGAAAGAGAGGAAGAGAAACATCAATGCGTGGTTGCCTCTCACATGGTCCCCAGTGGGAACCTGGCCTGCAACCTAGGCATGTGCCCTGACTGGGAATAGAACAGGCGATGTTTTGGTTCACAGGCCAGCACTCAATCCACTGAGCCACACCAGCCAGGGCAGAAGCTATTCTTTGTCTCATGTTCTCATACACCAAATGAAGTCCATATGGTGATCGAATATTACCGATTATGGGGGATTCATATCAGAATTTGATACCCCTGGACATACACAGTCTTAGGGGAAAGGTCAGAAAGATCTGACTATAAGTTACGATGAACATCAGCCTGGGACTTTTAGATCTATAAACCCTATTTGGAATAGAAAACCTTCCTGTCTAAAACCCTATTTAGAATAGAATACCTTCCTGTTTAAAACACTTCTCAAAGTTGAATTTGCATATGATTCACCTGGAGATCCTGTGAAGATGAAAATTCTGATTCAATGGCTTTGTGTGGAACCTGAGATTTTACATCCCTAACAGACTTCTAGGTTCTTCATGGTCCCCTGGCCACACTCTGAGGAAGAGATCACTCCATGTAGACCCTCGACACAGGCTGGATATTAAACTCCACTGCTCTACTTCCTGATCTGCTTTCCTTGGGCTTACTTGGCAGTGAAGATGGACTCTTTACACAATGTTTAGCAAAAAAAAAAAAAAAAAAGAATCTCACCTTCAAAAACATCCTGATGCTGTTCTCAGTGAAGCAAAAACGACTTCAAGATTTTGGGATGGTTTTCATTCTCTGTGGCACCTTCCTTCTTCATGTAGTCCATCTGTAATTAACAGGTGGATTGCACAGGAGTAACCAAGGCTAGAGGTAGGCAGGAACATTCTTGGGTACTCCCAATGTTTATTTATCTTTGTGATTTGAGTTTTGTCAGAAATACTAATCTATCTCAACCCCGGATGCATTTCAACCTTGGAATCTGGTCCAAGGGCATTCCTGGGTGCCAGGAACTAAGAACTGTTCCTGAACTAACTGTTCTTTCCATGCTCTGCAGGTCTGTGTAGATGACATTTTCCCAGAGAGGCCCTGGCAATCTTCTTTGCACAATGTTTGAAAGTTAGTTTGGTAATCAGGCCACATCCCAAATGTTAGTCAATGTGGTGTGAATTTACTGTAGGAAATTCATTTCTGAAGGGAGAACACACTATCCCTTCCAGAGACCGGATCTGGTATCAGGAGTACAAAGCCATTTTGGTTCCATGGTCTGGTGTGAAGGGCACACCGTGTGGCATCCTTGCCCTTCCTGCACCCTAGAATAAGACTGGGGACAAAGGCCAGCTGACAGCCCACAGGCACCTGTTCTAAACAACAAGTGTGTTTGTTTGACTCTTTCCTTATAACCGGACAGACTGGTGTGGTGAGGTGTCAGCTTTCTTTATAAAACACTTTTTCGTTTTCTCAATGACACTTATTATGAACAGTCCTCAAACATGACTGAAGGACAAATACCACTGTTGATATATGTGCAAATATCAAACCTATCCTGGGGGTTTGTTTCAAGGGCAGACTGACTTCTGGTGCTGAGCCCACCCACTAAGTAGAGGTTGCCAGGATTGGAAGAAGTTGGGATAATTGTTGTGTCAAGGGTAGATGGTTTTACAGAACATGTTCTTAAAGATTATTCTGATATAATAGGACATTTGTCACTCTCCTTCACTTGATTACTCAACCAAAATGCTGAGCTCCTCCTACATGTGTACAGCTTCATACTAGCCTTGCATGGGGGGACAGGGCAGTGGTGAGAGTAGATTTAAAAAAAGACTGAAATAGATATGGCATTAGTTCTTAAGGATTCCATACTCTGGCTAAAAAACTAAGAAATAAAGCTAATAGACATGGCAGTATAATAAATGGTAACTGATCCAGAGTCATAGTTCCCAAAGAGGATGTTTCTGATTCCCACAAGGAGAAACTTCACAGAGGAGGTGAAATTTAAGCTAGACTTTGAAGTATAGGTGGTATTGTAATGCAGGGGAAATGAACAGAAACAGTTAAAGAAAGCTCAAAGTAACTGAAAAATGAAAGTAGAATCGTTAGGCTGGAACAGGTCTATATAGTGAAGCTGTGGGGAACAAGGCTGAAAATATAGGTTGTTGACATGTTGTGAAGTATCCTGAAAATCAAAGCTAAAGGGTTATTTCAATCCCATGGCAGTGGGAACCCACTGAAGTTCCCTAAATCTTCAGATTTTACCCTAATGGAACAATCATGGGGTTTCCTGAGATTAATATATAATCTCCTAAAGTAAAAACGGACATTCCTACCGAATCATAATTCCATGGCACTCAAAATACTAAGGAGCCAGTTTGGTCATCACAAAACCAGTTTTCTTGCTCTGCTACAGGTTCATTGGTAATGGGAAAGATAACTTCTCCAGGCCATCATTCCTTCAATTATAAAATAAAGGGGTTAATCAACATCACTTCTAAAGTTCCTTCTAGCTCTGAAATCAGTTATTCTGTCTCCTGTTTGAGAGACTTTCTCCATAACAGCGAGGAAAGAAACAACTGTTATAATCCAATTGATGACATTGAAATCAGTTTTAATTATTTAAATTTGCAGATTTGTTCTAAACCTTTCTGCAATGCAAAGGAGAAACTTGAATACAGGAAAAGTCATACATGATTTATTCCCTGAACCTTTGTTACAAAAAGTATCTAAGGAAGGCATGAAGGTACTTTCTGACGACTAAATTATCAAATAAAAATGATTTTTCAACATCACAGCTGAAAATTTTAAAGAAAAGTTCTTAAAAAGTGTACTCTTGAATGTTACAGTGCATAACACTAGTGATTTGATCTTTGTATTTTTGTGCTGTACAGGAAATGCCAACAGATTTTCAAGACACTTTATCCATATAGGAACAAGTTTTTTTTAAAACTTTCTTCAAAGAGCTCAGGAAAACAAACACTCCTAAGTTTCTACAGGGTACACTGAGTCAGAAAACCCGCTTCCAGTTTCTGCTCTACCTCAGCTAGCTCTTAAGGGCAGAGATGCCATTTATCTGGTTTTCTCCTTTGAAATACTTACAATTCTGGTCATTGTCTTTTCCCTTACTACTGGACTGAAAGATACTTGAGTGCTGGGACTCTATCACAGTTGTCTCTATATCCAGCACCTAAATTACTCACTAGTCATTGTTTTATTTATCTGTCAAGTGAGGCAGTTGGACAAAATTTCCCATGTCCTTTCCATCTTTGATTCTAATATATATTACTTTGAATTACCAAAATGCAGACAGTTGAATTTTTCCCTTCAGCTTTATAGCCTTTTATTGCATACTAGTACTTTTTCTGAATTAGGACATTTTTTTTTAAAGATTTTATTTATTTATCTTTAGAGGGAAAGGGAAGGAGAGAGGGAAACACCAATGTATGGTTGCCTCCTGTGCATTCCCTACTGGGAACTGGCCTGCAACCCAGGCACGTGCCCCGACTGGGAACCGAACCGTGATCTCTTGGTTCACAGGCCCGCGCCCAATCCACTAAGCTACACCAGCCAGGGCTGAATTAGGACATTCTTGTCTGAAAACAACTTGAGGATAAAGCAGTGTAAGTGGCTAGACTGGGATTATGTTCAGACAAGGAAGGATTCTCTGAGGAGCGACGTAGATTGTGTTGTTGAACCCAACCCCAACCTTTTGAAGTTGTGGTTTGTGTCCAGAAGAAGTGAAAAAAAAGAGTAGATAGAGCCAAATCAAACTTCAGAACAATTTCCAAATATCAGATTTGATGTCTTAATTTTACAGATGCTAAAGCAGAATGAAATTTTGTTGAACCTCCCGAGAACGTAATCCAGGGCCATGTGGTAGTCCTCTGTACCAACAAAACTCCAGTAGCCTCAGGGAGAAGAGCCAGGGCTCTGCAGTTGAGTGTACATATTTCTTTAATAAGTCAAAGCCCATTACAATGCAT
Organism: Trachops cirrhosus; assembly: GCA_028533065.1. NCBI lineage: Eukaryota > Metazoa > Chordata > Mammalia > Chiroptera > Phyllostomidae > Trachops > Trachops cirrhosus. The sequence goes on along the minus strand of CM052539.1, from coordinate 137,826,496 downwards.
CCAGTTACAGTGAAAACCTTTTACTTGTTCTGAAGCCCAATTATTTTGATCACCATTATATACAACCCAACAGATACGATGAAATCCTGGACAACTCTTTGAATGTAGCTAAATTACTAACAGTAATTGGATAAGGTAGACAACTGCAATAAAGCATTTATTCCCATACTGTGCTTGATATAGATGACATATAAAATTCAACTGGGGAAGGGAGATCAAAAAAATTGTGCTTCCTCCTTTAACTGGACTCAGAAAAAAATGAGATGAGGGTAAATCCTAGGTAGGGAAGTATTTAATTCATTGTGCTTTTACATATTTTTCTCACTACCCATTCCCATTTATAAACCTTAAATCTGTGCATCTGGGTCCTATTTATTTTATCTCAAGTACAACATAATACTATTAACTGTAAAAAGTATACTCAGATAAGAAGTCTGTAAAATCACTTTCTTTTAGAAGGCATCAAATATTCAGGGAACTTTATTTTTAAGGAATAAATCAAGTAAGACATAGTTTTCATTGATCCAAACATGCATAATCCATCCTTAATATAAAATGCACTCAATTGAAAAATTACACATGAAATACAAAGGGAATGCAACTTTACATATGTAAAATGATTGCTAGCTACAGCACTTTAACAATCAAATTAATAAAGACATGTACATTTTTAAAAAACCAACACCTTAAAGTCAATTATTTATAGTACACCAAGGGAAATTCTGATATGGAATGGTTTGACTCAAAGCAAAGAATAAGGCACCTGCTATGAATTTAGAACAATAACTTTCATTTTAAAAGTTACAATAAAATAGAATTAGTTAACCAAGACACTTGTTTCAAAGAGGGAAACAAGTACAGGGGTTGATTTCCTGGGTGAGAAAGGCAAGTAACAATGAAGATAAAAACCTGCTGGCCCCAGGTCAGCTGATTCCTTTCTTGTTCTAGGGTAGGCCAATTCCTGACAGTCCTTCACCACCCCTCTCCTCCTCTCCCCTACTTTGGGGCATCAGGAGCTCTCTGAGGTTTACACTGTGTATGGACTATGTAGCAGATTTCCCTTCTGTTCCTCTTAAAACAGCTTATTTTAAAAGAAATATCCTGAGGCAATTAAAGCAAACAAGCAGCTTTCTTTCCAATTCATTAATACATAGACACCTCTCAGGCCTTTTTAATTAAGTTATGGCTAAGTATTTAAATAGCCAATACTTGTAGTTTCCATCAGAACCAGAACACACCAAATCTGCCTTCTCACTCACCCTTACCATCAGTAAAGAATGTGATCACAACCTATAAAATCATACAACAAAGGGAAGACCAAAGATCCTTATCAGTAAATCCATTTAATTCCAGATAACACTTTAGTCAGATGTACCTAGAACCCTAATGGAATTTTAATAAATCTAGAAAAACATTTCCAAACTAAGTGTAACTTTTTAGTTGATGTGCCTTTTTGATGTTAAAAGTGCTCTTAACATGCTAAGATGTCTTATGGCACACTGGACTCAACTGTACGTCCTGCGGAGGCATCCATTTTTAGTAGTATTTTTCCCTAAAACGTTATCTAGCATAGTAGACCCCTCTGATATATTAAAGTAATTCTGGTGAAATCAATGGTGACATAAACAAACCTTCCCTGACTTTACTCCACCATGATATCTTTTAGTGAAACTGAAATGACTGATTAAGTTAAAAAATGCTTAACCAAGTTTTCTTATGGCAGCTTAGATTAGTATATTCACTCATGCAAAATCCAAGGTAGTGTGATAGAAATAATATTGTTAAAATAAACATGGCTATAAGCATCTCCCTTTATAATAGGCCTTTAGAAGCTTTTAAAATTTTCTAGGTGCTGAAGATTGTGGGATTTTTAGGCTAACTGTATAGCTGTTCCACTTATAAGCACCTTATTACAGGACAGTTACATGACCCTATTGGGAGTGTGCTTCCAATTCAAGATATTGTAATAAAGTGCCTAACTATAGAAAACCATTAAGATTCCAAATTTTAAATTAAGCTAACTTCATTTACACATTAGCATTAAAAAAAAACTAGACCCTGTCTACACAGACTTAATCTAATTATTGATGCTATATACCGTTTTAATAACCACATTAAAAAACTTACTCTTAAATGACTGAATAAGTAGGGTCCACTACTATAGCTTAACAATCAAATTTTATTGCTTTATTCATGTGGTGCTTTTGCAAGGCACTGTGGTATGGACCAGAAAACTTGGAATGACTCATGAAGAAACCTTGGAATGACACATGAATGATGATATGAAAAGTCATTCTGAGGCAGGATGATTTACTGAATTGTTTTTAACCGGGGCATCAAACACTGGGAATGAGTTCAAGTTAAAATTCACAGGAGAATGGAAACATCTTAAGGTCAGTCACTTCACATGCCCATCCTGATACTCTGAATAATCTGGAAAATTGCTGTAAAGAGAAAGAGCAAATATTAAAACATGCTTTGAATAAATAAGTCTGGCAAGTGGCAGATATTTATTAAGACATTTTGAGCCCGAGTACCCTTAAACAATTACTTGCAAAGGCTCTGTAACTTCATTGTAATAAGAAATGAAGACGGGCCTACCTTAATAAAACAATTAAATGTCCATAAGCTATTTTAAAAAATTTCAGCTTCTGAGTTTTATATTTAAATGTCCAAGAGAATTTGAAAATAAGCAATCACTTCAGAAAGAACTTAAAGTACCAAAACAAACAGGTTTTTCAAGCATGGAACTACTTTGGTTTATTGCTAAATATTGTGTTCTCTAAAGGCCTGGCCTATAATACATGTGTTTCCTTATTCTCACAAAGCTGAAATTCAATAATCTTTAGGTTATATAAATTGTTGGGCTCTTGGCCATTTATCAGGAAAACTTCCAGTTGGTAAGTTTAGAAAATAGGCAAAGTGAAAAAAAGGAAACCTCAAATAACTTTATAATGCCAGAATGTGAAAAATAGAAACAGGTACCTCAATATCAACACCTTTTAAATTACGAGAGGAAAAACATTCTGTAATCTATTTGCAGAGGCAAGAATCTATTACTCTAACAGCAGGCTGCCCTGACAATGAATTTTTCCTACCATATGTCAAACGTTTCCTTTATTAATCTAAAACCATTTGTCACATATTAAATTGCTACATTTCTCTATAGTGAATCAATTCTTTGCACTAGCTTTATCCTGTAAAATATACCCAGATTTGACATAAAGATGTTAGATTTTGCGACATGTTAAATTAAGTTCGAACATCCATATGTACATAATGTTCAAAAGTTTCTGTTTTATGAAGGTACTGATAATAGGATTGCAAAACCTTCTATCTCCTTCTGGGAGACGTTTTCGTTTATTTTGGTCTAAACTTCCAATTTGATCATTACTAAGGACCTGACCTCCTTTTCTGATATCCTGTGAGCACAAATCAAGCTGAAATAAGTTTCTGGAGCACCACCCTCTGTGCATATGTGGGACAAGTAAATTAGTTCAAATGAAATAGATTATGTGGAGCTCCCGGCAGGTGGGTTGAGAACTACGCGGTTAAGATTCACCACTGATAGGTCACCACGTCATCCCAAACCCGTCCTCCAACATCCAGCCCAATAATAGCCCCCCAAACACTTACCAGAACCACAAACAACAAAAATGAAGAGAGCCAATAACCAAGGTCCTACAGATGCCTTCTCTTCGGGAGCATTTCTCTGCAAAAAGGAAAACCCACCGTTTCAAATGCCACTCCGACCCAGGGTTCCCACAGCCTGCACTCCAAGCCAAGTCTCCCCTCGGTTCCCGAGCCGCCCAGCTCCAGCACCCACCTCCCCCCAGCCCCCCAACCTAAGGGTCCAGATCGCGGCCTCGGACCCCCACAGTCGGCCGGGTCTGGAGAGAACTCGATGCGGCCCTAGGCTCGGGCCTCAGCTCCGGCTGCAGATCCGAGGCGCGCCGCTCTTCCCTTACCGAGGTTTTGGCGACGTTGCCGCGCTGGGTGATGTTCTTGCTGTGCTTCTCGTTAGCCATACGGATCCGCTGCTTGGCGACCATCTTCGCAGCGCCACCACCTGCCCAAGCCACCCCTCAGATTCGCTCGCTTCCCCTCGGGCCGCTGCGACGCTCTGCTCCCGGTGCCCGCGCCGCCGCCGGAACGAGGAGGTGCTCAGGCGAGGCACTAGCCCGGACAATGGGCCTGAGCGCGGGCGCAGAGCGCTAGCGGAGCGTGGGCCGCCGACTGAGGAACTCCGGGCTGACCAGCTCAGCTTGGAGGGCACGCGGGAGGACAGCAGGCCGACGGGATACGCTCGCCCTGCCGCCGCCAGGAGCGTGGACTGAAAGAGGAAGGAAAAGCAACAAGAGGACCGCTCAGTCCTTCGGCTCGAACTACTTCAGGTTCGGCTGCCAACGTCAGCACTGGGCGAACTCCGCCCCACGGAAGTGTGGGCTCCGCCTGCTGAAGAACAGGGTGAGAGAAGGCTAAAGCAGGTTTAGGGGCCCTAGCCCAACCCTAACCCAACCCTCCCAAATTTTGTTGTGTGGCCCAGAGCTGCGCTTGCGCATTGGGAATCCTTTTCTGTTGCTGGCTCAAAACGGAAGTGAATTGGCCCCGAAGTTGGTGACCCCGGAAATGCCAAGTAGCCGTCTCCACGCCTGAGTAGACGTGTAGGGGCCGGGTTTGGCCCTCTTGAACTCTGACCCGAGCTTCTGGGTTTCTTTTTCCGGGACAAAATGGCGCCGTCCACGCCGCTACTAACAGGTGAGTTCCGAACGAGCCAGGGTCTGCCTCTTTAAAGCAGTTTCTTTTTGTCTCTGTACTTGCGGACTACCCGAGAAGCCACGGAGTCTGATTGGGCTTTTCTTGTGGGTTGCGAAAGAGCCGGAAGGCCTTTTGGATTTCTTGGTGTAGCATGGTAATCGGAAGTGAGGTCCTTTGCCTCTGGGCTAGTGCATTCTCTCTTGTGCTCATTCAACCTTCTTCGCTGCCGCTTCAGATTGTACAGGAATAGAGGAAGGGAGATAACATAAAGTGCTAGTTCAGTTTGTTACCATGGGTTTCCACGAACCTTTATCTGTTGGCAATGTAAAATCACTTAACTCTGTAAGAGGAAAAATGTAAACATATGACTCATGAAAGTGACCAGTCATTAAAAACACGTGAACTTATGTAGTATCAAGTTTTGTACTCCTTGCTTTAATGAAATTTGTAGGAGTGACTTGAAAGAATGGAGCTGTGGCAGTGTACGTTTCAAGGGATGAAACTGGTCTGGGATGGTAGGTAGCATTGAGCATTGTAGAGATAGTCCTAAAAATGTTTGATGTTGAAATGGTCATGTGCATTTTAGAATTAGAGTATTAGAGGATTCCTGAGATTTTTGAAGCTAAGGCAGTGTTTATAATGCTGGAGAAGATAATAAACTTAGTCTTGGACAGAGTGAGGGAAGACTGGACTAGGGTAATAGCTGGGAGTGTCATGTGGATATCAAGTAAGGAGTTGGGAGTTGGAAGGGAAAAGAAGACTTTGAGAGACAGGTTGTTTAATTTGTGGAAAAGTATGATTTCTCCCTGAGACTTGTAAGGAAACTTTTTAGCTTTTTCACTTTTTGCCATTCTACATTTTAATATCTTTGTTATTACTCTTATGCCACTGACATTCAATCTCTCTACCACAGTTCATTCATCAGACATTTATCAAATATTGACTATTTGTTAGATAATATGCCAGGCAGATACTGTTTAAAGGCATAAATATATAATTGAATGAATTTTTTTTCTCTAGCTTTATAAAGGTAGCTTGTATGCTGTTTACAATGTGGCAATACTAAATTCTTATTTGAACTCTAATTTAAAAAATTAGTCCATTTTAAAATCTGATAAATTTTCTTCCCTTTCAGAATCTGAGCAGTGGCTCCTCACTGCTTACAAGGTAAATTTCATCCTGTTGAGCATAGTATGTGAATCCTTTACAATCCTTCTGTAACCAAATGCAGGTCCTGCTGCCTGCCACTATGAAAGCCAATATTTGAGAGGTAGGTGCTGATGTAAATGAAAGTCCTTTATTTTCAGGTGCCAGTGACCTGGAAGATGGGGAACTCATTTTGCAAAGCTCATCTCCTCCTCTTGGTGGAGGCAGAAGTTTTTGTAATGAGGGAGAGGGGAACAGAACAAAAAGATCAAGGAAGGGGGTTGAAAAGTTCTCTTCATGCAGACATAGCCCATTCTGATAACGCCAGTGATGGTCTGGTGTGCAGCATCCTGGTTTAGTCACCCTGCATTCATGTTATCCTGGTTCCACCGTTAGCAAATCTCCTGGAGCTGGGATGCCTGAACATCAGAGTCTGTATCTTTTGTAGTTAGTTCCTAGGATTCTTAAACAAACAAGCTTTTTATGTGCAAGCAACATATTATTCAGAGTTAGCATTTACAGAAACAATGTGAAAGAATGGTGGGGTGGGTTAGAATTTCCCAGTGTCACAGTTTTCCACTGTTACACATGAATAGCTCTTGACATTCATTTCGTTGTCATTCTATCCTATTTTGTGTTCCATCTATATTGAACTGCTTATAATTCCCTTGAAAAACCTATGTCTTCAGTCTAGCACTTGCCTATTTTTCTTTATTTGGCTAGCATCTTCTTGTTTTTTTTAATTCATTTCAGACATCATTGCTTTCTGAAGTATTTCCTTCCTCTTCCCAGGTAGTCACTCACTAGGCTATTTTTGTATCTCATATATACTTACATTTTTTTTCTCACACATTTGACAATTATCTAGATAGATGCTTTTGTTCCCTGCTAGACTGTGAACTCCTTGACTGCAGAGGTACAGTCTTACTCATTCCTGTCAGTTTTGTACCAGCTACTGTGCTTGGTAAACAATAGATAATCTAAATGTTTAATGGAGAAATTAATGAAAAATAACCACTTAGTTTATAGTCAAATTAACCAAGAGTGACAGTTTTCTTACAGTGCTTAAAATAAGGCACTTTGTGTAAGTTTAAAGGTTACCTAGTCAATTTACCCATCATATTCTCACATTCATGGAGGCCGAGAGAGATTAAGTGGTCAGAATCACATGGCAAATTGGTGAAGTCATTATATTCAATCATTCTACTTCATGGTTCTTTTTTTTTCTTTTCCCATTAGAACATACTGATTGTTGACATAAGAAATGTCAAAACCTATAGAGAATTTTTTTAAGAGCTTGAGCCAAACTGATCTCATACGCAGGGGAACAAGATCTCAAACGCTCCAGAGAATACCATAGTTTGTCATGTATAATGCATACTTTTTTGCCCAAATTTTTGAGGGAAAAATAAGGATGTATATTGCACATGGGTAGTACTGATTCCGTATCTAAATAAATGTTTTTAATTCTTTTATTTATGCTTATGCATTAAAAGCGTAACTCTAAAAAGCAATAACAATAATCCATATGCAAAATAATACCCCGGAATACAATAATCGGTTTTGTTTCTAAATATAAATAAGTAAAAAATTGAGTTAAAAAAATTAAAACAGGATTTTTTTTTCCTGAAAGTTTGGGCCAAAAATGTGGGTGTGCATTATACATGGGAGCACATTATATGTGGCAAAATATGGGGTAAGTTTTGCAGCTTCTTTTTCACTTGAAAGTAAAGAGGGAGCTTACAGAAGATTATAATAAGGTGGGAAGAGCTAGGTAGGGATTGGATTATAGGATTGTTAACAAGATTGTGGGCTCTTTTAAGGGTGCTATTTCAAAGGTGTGTTAATCTAGATGCACAGAAACAATGGACAGGGCTTGCTTAGGGCAAAGATAAATCTTTTACTAAAAAGTGATGTGCCTGAGATGTGACTGCCCACTGTGACCTACCCACTTACAGATTTATGAACTAATCACCCTGTACGGATACTTTCCATAGAATTCCCGGCTTTTTTGCCCATATGATTAATCTTTTAAACATTTTTAAAATATATATTTTAGTTAACAATAGGTTCTTTTACTTGTAGAATCTTTAAAACTTAGACTCATGGGATTTTGAGTTGTGAACAATTTGGAGATTATCCAGTAAATTTTATTAGTCACGACTTTTACCTGGAAATGGCAAAAAGCCAAAGAATGTGAAAAGAAAAATTTTTTTAAAGAAAACTTTAACCTTAAAATCTAGGTATTGACATGACTCCAAAAATCTCTGTCCCTGTGCTCTTGATTTCTTCTCAGTTAAATTCATTCTTGGGCTAACATTCTACCTGGGCAGTCCAGGTTTACATTCAACCAGTTAAGCAGCACCTAAGGAAAAAGCACATTTTTGCTAGTCACAAGGCTGGCTGTCTTTAGCTTGGTTTAGCTCTTGCTCATCTTTGAATCACTTGATTGTTAATCTGATCACCAGGACCAACTTAGATTCTCATCCCTGAATACTTTCCAAAAGAAAATTAGAGTCACCTAAAGTGGAGCCCGGGTGCTAGGCATGTAAAACAATAGCAGCCTTAACATGCGACCCACATTGTCTGATCAGCTTGCCTAGATGAGGCCATTGAGATAATTTGTTAAAACTTGAGTCATTTTCCTAAGTTCACACATACTTCAGCGAATGTAAAGGTCGGAAAGAGTATCATATTATAATAACCACCATATCCCTGGCATAGGGCCCTTTTTTGTTGAAGCCCAGTAGTTTTCTTGTATTAACTCAGGCCTAGAACAATAAATTATACTTGAGTGTCTGGAAAGGACAGTAAGTTTAAAAAATACATTATGTATGTACACTATTGAATATAATTATTGTTTTTAAACAGTTATTTTGTGTGAAATTGGCACTTGTTGCTTTAGTGAAAAGAACTGTTTGCATCCTGGATGTTTCTTTATAATAGAACATACTGCCAGATCCCCTTTGATGAAAAAGGGAAATTACTAAAAACAAAATCATATCAAGTCTCAATACACTGTTAAACTTGCTCCACATTCTATTCACTGTTTCATATTCAGTCACTTTCAATTAAAATTAATTCCTCATTAGAAAGCCCTGTGTAGAAAAAAATTGTTTCAATAATTGAAAAGAGTTTTTTTGCAAAAAAGTGAAACTTAAGCACCAACTTACACTATACACAAAAATAAATGCAAGGTGGATAAAAGACTTAAATGTAAGTCATGACACCATTGAGTCCTAGAGGAAAACATAGGCAGGGAAATCTCAGATATTACACGCAGCAACATTTTCACTGATATGTCCCCTAGAGGAAGGGACATGAAGGAAAGAAGAAACAAATGGGATCTCATCAAAATAAAAAGCTTCTGCACAGCTAAAGAAAACAGTATTAAAATAAAAAGAGAGCCAATTGTATGGAAAAACATATTTGCCAATGATACCTCAGACAAGGGTTTAATCTCCAACATATATATAAAGAACTTACACGACTCCACTCGAAGAAGACAAGAAACCCAATTAAAAAATGGGCAAAGGACTTGAACAGACACTTCTCCAAGGAGGACATACAGAGGATCCAGAGACACATGAAAAGATGCTCAGTATTGCTAGCTATCAGAGAGATGCAAATTAAAACCACAATGAGATACCATTTCATACCAGTCAGAATGGCCATCATAAACAAAGCAACAAACAACAAGTGTTGGAGAGGTTGTGGAGAAAAGGGAATCGAAGTGCACTGTTGGTGGGATTGCACTTGTACAACCACTATGGAAAACAGTATGAAATTTTCTCAGAAAACTAAAAATGGATCTGCCTTTTCACCCACCAATTCCACTGCTGGGATTATATCATAAGAACCCTGAAACACCAATCCAAAAGAACCGATGCACCCCAATGTTCATAGCAGCACAATTTACAATAGCCAAGGGCTGGAAGCAACCTGGGTGCCCATCACTAAATGAATGGATCAAAAAACTATGGTACATTTACACAATGGAATTCTATGCAGCAGAAAGAAAGAAGGCGCTCTTACCCTTTGCAACAGTATGGATGAAACTAGGAAGCATTATGCTAAGTGAAATAAGCCAGGCAGTGAAAGACAAATACCATATGATCTCACCATTAACAGGAACCTAATCAACAAAACAAAGAAACAGGCAAAATACAGCCAAAGACCCTGAAATTGAGAACAGGCTGACAGTGACCAGAGGAGAGAGGGGAGGGAATTTCAGGGTAAAAGGGGAAGGGTTTACAGGAACAAGTATAAAGGACACATGGATAATAACAAGGTGGGGTGGAAACAGGAGGGAGGTGGGGAGGGCTGGGGGGGGTAGGCTGGGTGGGTGTAAAAGGCAGAAAACTGTACTTGAACAACAATTTTAAAAAAATTTTAAAAGTTTGTTTTGAGTTTATATTTATTTTTGCTTTTATTTCCTTGTAATACAGTTCGTATTGTTATTAACCTGATTTTGTGTTTCTTCTAATAAACTTTGTATATGTTTATTCAAATTTGTATAACAATTTGTTTAATAATGATTAAATCTAGTAAAGTATCTTTAGCAGTACTAAAATGTCTTGCAGCACTTTCTCATAGTTATGCTTCTATGAAGGGAGGTTTGAAGTAAAATATTTGTTTTAAATAATGTATTGGTTTATATGTATGAACAAAACTGTAATGACTCTATGATTTTTGTGATGAATTCAATTTGTAATTCTCCTAAAATAGACCTATCTATTTTAAAACATCATGTGCGAAGAAGGCTGTCTAATTTAATGGGTACTTTTGTCTTGTGGAATACATTTTTTACCTTAGTATAAAAATCTTTGTTTAGTCAACTTTTGATTTTAGTGTAACATTTTTGAGAAATGTTGAAAAACTTTTGATTAGTTTAGTTTTTTTGCTGTATTTTGAGCAAAGCATTACCAAAAACAATAAGCTCTTTAAAGCCCTTTATTTTGATAGTCATAATTTAAGACTATGAGAAATTACCAAAACAATAAAGAGAGTTTCCATGGACCCTTCACCTAGCTTTCCCTGATGACATCTTATAGAACCATAGTATGTTATCAAAACCAGGAAATTGACACTAGTACAATATTATTTACTAAACTACAGTTCTTTGTATTCTGCCAGTTTGTATGTGTGTGTAGTGTAAGAAAATGATTCATGTATTTGCCACTGTTGGAATATAGAACAGCTCCATCACCAAAGAAGATACTAACCTTTTATATAGCACTTCCTTCCAACTCTAACCCTTGGCAACCACTGATTTGTCCTCTATCATGATAATTTTGTTATTTCAAGAGTGTTATATAAATGGAATCGTGGCATATGTAACCTTTGGATTGTTTTTAAAGGGTTATTTATGTAGAATGCAAGCATGTGTGTGTTGAAAAGCAGTTGATTTATTTGACAAGATTTTCACTTCTGCAGACACATTAAAACCAGGCATTGAAAACCACATGAGACTGAATGCTACTTGCACAGTAAAGACCTGACATTTTTCACCCTGACTTTTCTGTCAAGTGTTACCTTGTAAGATTTGGGCTCAATCAATCTACGTGAAAGAGTATGGGTTAAGTGGGATTTTCCCCCCTATTTCTCAGTCTGTTCAGACTTCTGTAACAAATACCACAGGCTGGATAGCTAATAAACAATAGAAATTCATTTCTCACAGTTCTGGAGACCAGGGAGTCCAAAGTCAAGTCACTCAGATTCAGTATGTAGTGAACACCTGCTTCCTGTTTTGTAGATAGCTGTCATACTCTGTGTGATCCCCTCACATGGCAGAAGGGGCCAGGGATCTCCCTAGAGTCCCTTTTATAAGGGCACTTACTTATATTACCTCACAAAGGCCTCACCTCCAAATTCCATTACATTAGGGATTAAATTTCAACATAATGAACTTCAGGGCTGGGGTGCACAAACATTTAGTCTAGCAACTTCTTTGGGGTCTTTGACCTATCTTATTTTGGGATGTAGGTATGAAATAGAAATTTAGAAAAGGAAAGCTTTGTACTGGTTGCTTTGAATACCCTGAAAATTTCCACTGTTGTGGCCAGAAGGCTATCTTATTGAGGATTCTGAGGTACAGCTGCCACTTGAGTATAATGTACAAAAACTTGGAATTTTTCCCAAGTAAGCATTGTGGTCAGTGATAACAGCAAAACAAGTATGAGGGCCAAGGCCACTAGTCACAGGTGTCAAGAGAACATAAGAAGCTGAGCTGGGGAAAGCTTTTTTTCTTTTTCTTTTTTGCCAGTCACCTCCACCATACGTTCTTGGACCTGCAGTTAAATCAATAGAACATGGACTGATTGCATCACCATACAGCACATTTTCTAATTACACTGCAACTTCGTTGGGATTACACTGATGATATGTCATTTTGTTTTCCTAGGCCTGCATGTGATTTCTGAAAGAGCACACTCTGTGTTCCATTGCCACTGCAGCTGTGGGAGGGACCTCATTAGGCTGACAAATGTTATGTAACCTAGGATTAAAGTGAAATCTGGTAACTGAGCTCCCTAGTTTGGGAAATTCACTTTTTATTAATCCCTCAAATAAGTGTTAGAACCTTAATTGCAGTATTAAGAAAAGAATGGCCTGTTCTCTTCTAAATCACACTGTATCATATGCAGTATTGCAGCAGGTGATTAATTTGGTGATAAGAAATAGCACTGTTTTATCTGTGTGGTAAGAATAGTCAAAAGGTCAAGAAGCGATTGAGAATATTGATTCTAAAGAATTGAACTTTTTATTATATATTTTTATTTTTAGAGAGGGGAAGGGATGGAGAAAGAGAAGAGAAACATCAATGTGTGATTGCTTCTCGGGTGCCCTCTACTGGGGGAATGTCCCCTGACTGGGAATTGAACCAGTAACCCTTTGGTTCACAGGCCAGTGCTTAATCCACTGAGCCACATCAGCCAGGGCAAGACTTGAACTTCATAGTATTTAAATCTTCTCAAAAAACATTTTCTGGCACAAAACGTTTTCTAAATGTCTTTAGATTTTTAGAATAGATATCTTTAGTGTTTCATTCAAGGTGTAGCAAAAGATTGAGCTCTTTTGAAATTACCTTGAGTGCAGTGATGTATTAATTTTTTTTTTTAATCCTTAATTCCTAGCACATGGAGCTTTGCAGGGCCAGGTCATATAGAGAGAGCCTTGTAGGCTGTGGTGTAAGGAGTTTAGATTTTGATATATGCAGTATACTTTGCTAAGTTCCATTCTATTTCAGTGTAAACTACCCTCAACAGTTTGGCAACTCAGTCTGGTTCTCTGCATATGGTAATAGGAAACATAATAGCCAGTTATATATTTGTAAATGTCTGAGAAACTCATAATTCAATTATGTGTTTACTTATTTTCCATCTATCTATGAAAATATAAGCTCCATGAGAATACAGATTTTTACCTTGTTCATCAGTGGTTCTTTTCTAACTTTAAATTATTTACTTTGGGAGTGTAAATTATATTACTTTTGATATCTGAAAATTGAGCCCATTCTCAGGCAGAATATTCGTGAATCTGAGAACTGTCCCTGGAGAAGGGAAAGGAAATATCGATTAGAGGTGGAGGCAAGAGCAGCCTGTCTCTACCAACTTCGCAGTTTTTCCAGTAGCCAAGAGAAGAGTGGAAGATTTGTGAACAACTGGCAGAAAAAGAAGCAATTGTAATTGTGGTCATGGACCTCAGTGGAACTTTTTCTTTTCAGCTTAGGCTATTACTGCTAGCAAGAATTTTAGTTCATAAAATAGTAACTCAATCACCAAGTCCTGTCAGTTTTATCTCTTACATATTGAATGCTCATTCTTCACTCTCCATTTCTGTTGCTCCACCCTAGTCCAAGTTTCCTTCATCTCTCTTATGGAGCTACTATAGAACTGTCTTGATTATTCTCTTCACATCCACTCTTAGTCCCTTCCAGTTTATTCTCTAAACTGACCTTTTCAAAATGTAAATCTGGTTTTAAAAATCTGCTTACAATCCTCTTGAAGCCTCCTACCACTCTTAGGGTATAGACCAACGCCTAACTTTGGCCACAAGATTCTGCTTGGTGTGAGCTCTGTTTATTCTCCAGCTCCATCTCCTAGCCACACAGGCCTTTTTTTCCATTCCTCTGATGCTTCATCATCTCTCTTGCCATGGAGTTTTTGCACTTGTTGCTGTTCTCTTTGCTTGTTAACTGCTATTCATCCTTCAGATCTCAGCACATAAACTACTTAATCAGGACATGTTCCATAACCTTCCATTTTTAAATCAAAACTCTTTATTATTTCCTCTGTTAGCCCCATATATCTTTCCTCTGTAGCACTAAACAGTTCTAGAATTCCATATATTTGACTAACTATGATGATGAGGTCAGGGACAAGGCTGATTTTCCTCCCTCTGTATCTCCAGTATTTCAGCATAGAGTATAGGAGGTAGTCCCCCCCACCCCCAGTAAGCATTTGTTGACTATTGAATGAATTTAGTTTGTTCAGCATTAGAAGCTGCTAATTCAGCAATTTTCAAAAGTATAATCTAGTTGTATAGATTTTTGTTCTTATTAAATCTTAAATTTTGTTCATGCAGTATTTTAAGATACTACTACCATTGGGGACTTTGTAAATGAATGTGTCTAATCCCACTTGCTCTCTTAGTTTGAGAAATTGTAAATATATTAGTAATGCCTTGTATTAAGAACTTTGGCTGTATACTGTATTTTTATGTTATTATTTTATATAAAGCACACAGCTACCCTCTACTCCAATATTTTCATTCTTACAAAGCAAGAAAAAGATTTAGAGGTGGTGATGTAGCCAGAGTTCCACAGCCAGGTAGGAACAGAAGATTACCTCTGTGTTTGTCCTTTCTACTACAGCACAATTACGTTACAGTTTTAGGTTTTTATTTGTAAAAGTTACTTGAGAGAATAAGCTAATATAAAGAAGATGGAACTTAGACTCAGCTTCTAATTCTGTTTCTAATATCCACATATTCTGAAATTGATATTAAAAATGTGAAAATCTAAGACAGCAAAAAGATGGCTCAAACAGAAGAAGAATGGAAAGCCCCAGAAGTCATCCTTTTAAGCAACCAAGAGATAGCCAACCTATCAGATGCACAGTTCAAAGCACTGGTTATCAAGATACTCACAGAATTGGCTGA
>CM052539.1:137755265-137810933 GCA_028533065.1 Trachops cirrhosus | reverse complement strand
TGGAGGGGAATGAAGGGGGGATAATAGGACAACTGTAATAGCAGAATCAATAAAATATATTTAAAAAAATGAAAATCTAATACTAAGATCGCTTCTTTTTCATTTGAATGAAGGAATATAAGTAGGAATGTTGTATCTCAGTGCACATGCATAGATTTCTTATAAAATATATAAAAGCGGATTTATTGAAATAGTCTCCTTAGAGACTAAACGAATATTCTTTATAGGAAAAGAAATAAGAGCGATATTACCTCTCTTAGTTCAAACTGCTATAACAAAGTACCACAGAACAGGTAGCTTATAAACAACAGAAATTTATTTCCTACAGTTTTAGAGGCTGGAATTCTGAGCTCAGGGGTCCAGCATGGTCTGGTTCTGGTGAGGACCCTCTTACAGGTTGTAGATTACCAACTTTTGTCTGTATCTTCACATGGCAGAGAGAAAGCTAGCTCTCTGGGCTCTTATAAGGGCACTAACTCCATTTATGAGAGCTCTACCCTTGTGATCTAATTATCTCCCAAATGCCCCACCTTTTTTTTATGGTTACAATATATATATTTTTTATTTTATTTCAGTTGTTGTTCAAATACAGTTTTCTGTACCCCCGCCCACCCGCCATACACACACAACCTTTGATTATCACGTTGGGATTAGGGTTTCCACTAGGGGATTTGGGAGAGACACAGACATTCAGTCTGTTGCATTACCTGTTTATTCTCAGCAGTTACATGATTTTATGCAATAGGGTAAGAAAATTGTGTCCTTTTAATGCTAGCATTCTATAGTTCTAAGAGATATTTAATGATGTTATTGATATTTTGACTGAAAGCCTTTTGTTATTTAAGACATTTGTGATGGTTTTTGACAAAGTCACTGTGCTCTTCCCATTTTGTTTCTTTAGTCCGAGGATCAGAAGGACTGTACATGGTGAATGGACCGCCACATTTTACAGAAAGTACAGTGTTTCCAAGGTATGATTTATTTTGTTGAGTGATGTTAGAGGGAAATATATAAAATATTCTAAATTATTTTTGCCATTGTTACATTCTGAAAAACAAGGAGAAAGAACAACTAGTTTCTTGGAACATATTATATAATATTAACAGAAGATGGAAGAAATTGCATAGACTCTATCAAGAAAATGGAGCTTTAGATTAAAAAAGAATAGCCTAAGCATGCCCAAAAGAAAAAGTATAGACAATAGTGTAATTGAGTTTAAGCCACTAGCTTAGAAGAATTTTATGTTAGAGAATGAGGAAAAACTTACAAATTCGATGGCCAAACCACTGCCTGTAATTTTCATGAAATCACAGAATGAAAAAGCTATAAAAAGTGAAGAAAATATATACACATAATATATAGCTAGGTAGATATGGATATATTTTTCTTAAGAAGAAACATTGAATGGGTAAAGCAAAAATGAATCAAAGTGAAAATTGGGGAAAGAGAGTTACAGGACACAGGGGACATGTCTGTGAATGAATTTTGGTATGTATAGTTTTGACTTTGGACCATGTTATTGTTGTAAGTTAAAAAAATTAAAATGGAAACAAGTCAATCTTGCTTTATATTAAGTTGGTAGGATAACCATATGATGACCTGAAAAATTCTTAAAAGCATTCAACAGTTTTATTGTTAACAGAGAATTGATACTATCATTTTAAATCTATTGTAGAATAAAACAATGTCATTAGGAACTAAGATTTTCATCATAACAATGAAGGGGTAGACTTGCATATGTCAATATGACCACATGATTTTTTTTCATAAAATTACTTCTATTTCCTAGTTTTAGCCACTAAAAAGGCCTAAAAGCAGTGATAACATAGTAACAGCAAACACCCCTGCATCACTGACTGTGATCTCTAAACACCATTCTTCACTAAAAGGAACCAGTTCCTTGGAGAAGGGGCTGACTGTAGGTCTAGGGCAGAAAATGTGCAAGTTGAGCTGGAGACACCTAGTGCCAGAAAGCAAGGAAGCTGTAAAAGACTAATGGGGTTTTGTTAAAGGGTCACAGAAGCCAGCTTGAAGGGGTTCACACCAACCTAAGAAGGGAAAGTTTGAGCTTGAAGATGAATATGACTAAAAGGATTGAGACAAATCGAGTATATAAACGCTTCCTCATAATTCCCTTTTCTCCCAGCTTATTGGTCAACATTAAAGATTGATGTGGTACTTGCTCATTATTTTGAAAATTAATCAATAAATAGGAATCAGCATTTATCTTGCCTCTCCTGTACGGAGTTTTTCAAAGCAACCGAATTGTTGACGAGAAAAATCTATAGAAGAAACCCAGTTAATGCAGAAGGAATGATGGGGTTAGATAATCACTATTTTGTAATTCTAAAGAAATCATGTATTAGTGGTTCTCAAACTTGAGCATACATCAGAATCATTGAAGAGAATATTAAAACACAGTTTGCTTTTCTCTCCCCGGATATTTTGATTTAAATCTGAGGTGGGAGCCAAGAAGTTGAATTTTTAACAGGTTCCCAGGTAGTGCTAATTCTGCAGGTCTGGGGACCCTAATTTGAGAAGCACTGATCTAGACAAATGATCATTAAAAGACATTGAAACTGGGATGAACTCTTAATGGGGAACCTTTTAATCAGGCTGACATCATCCGAATCTGTTTATCAATTTTTATTAGAACCAGTTCTCTAGAATCTTGTTATGGAGGCATAGGCCCAAGGCTAGTTGTGTGGGTGTCACCTTGAGTTGGTGCAGAATGTAACACCTCAGTTCCTACCCAGCTTACTGAATCAGAATCTGTGCTTTAACTAGATCCTCAGGTGATTTGTAAGCACATTAATGTTTGAAAAGCACTACTCTAGAAAATAATACATCCCAGAGCTTTTGTGCTGCACCTCATTGTGCTTTGCAGTCTAAGGCATCAAGAAGGAGAAAGAAGGGGAATAAGCCAAAGAAGTGAAAGCAAATACAATGTGGTGTACTGAGCTGACCACAGATTCCCAAAATGCAACCAGGTTGCTTGGTCATGCAGAATGTCTCTAGAGAGGCTGTATAGAACCACTATGCCTCCAAACAATCTTGTGGAGAGGAAGGGTAAGAAATTTACCTGCAGCACAGCTTCTCTTGGTCTGTTAGGGTTGAATCTGAATGCCAGAGCTCCTCTTTCTGCTACTGCAGTTGGCATAATGGAAGCCATGCTTTAATATGGCACTCACTTCTGAAAAGTATGAGATGACAGTGGTATTAGGGGATGAGGTAGCCAGGTCTCTTCACTAGAAAGCTGATGCCTGGGAGCAGGAAGGGTTATGTGAAACTGAGAAGGTACATAATGAATCCAGTACAATCTCAGCATCACAAAGAGTAGAACAAGGAGACAGTATGTGTCTCCTGGTGAGTTGTAATAGGAGCTACTTGGTACTTACCTCCTATGAAGGTTAAAAACAAAACAAAAAACCTGCCCTGGCTGGTGTGGCTCAGTGGATTGAGTGCTGACCTGCGAACCAAAGGGTCACCAGTTTGATTCCCAGTCAGGGCACATGCCTGGGTTGCCAGCCGGGTCCCCAGTAGGGGGCACATGAGAGGCAACCACACATTGATATTTCTCTCCCTCTTTTTCTCCCTCCCTTCCCCTCTCTAAAAATAAATAAAACCTTAAAAAAAAAACCCTGGTATTAATCAAGCTTTTGGATGAAAGATTGTCAAATTTGATTGCATATTAGAATGACCTGAGGCGCTTTAAAAAAAACCTGGATATCCAAGTGCTGGGTATTAAATAATAGTAGGGAATTATTGTTAATTTTGCGAGATGAAGTAGCATGGTAGTAATTATGTTTTTTAAAAATATCCTCATCAGTTAGAGATGTATACTGAAGTATAGCGTAAAATGATATGAGATCTGGTTTTGCTTTATAGTATTCTGGCATTAAATATAAAAGTAGACAGTAAATTAAACAAAATTGGCCATGAGTTAATAACTCTTTAAGCTTGGTGATAGGTACATTGGTGCATTATCATACTCTTTCTCTATTTTTGTGTATACATGAAATTTTTTATTTAAAAGATTATTCCAGAAGGAAATAGACAAAATTTCTCAATTGGATACTATAGTCTAGTCTAGTAAACGTGTCTTCAACTTTAAACAGAATTCTAGAATAAGTTGTTAAAAGGACAATTTACAAGCATGATATGGGGGGGTGATTATTGAAGTCATAATGAGCTTATTAAGAAAAAGTTCTTTGAAGCTTATCTCATTTCCTTTTTGAGTAGAATTTCCAGACACAGAATAATCTATGAACATGATTTTGGCAAAGTATCTGAGAAATGACAACGTCTGTTGGTTGGGTGATGGTAATGGCAGAGTTGTCTGTGGTTAAGAACTGTGGAATCAGCTGATTTAGTGAATTGATTTGAGTTTCAGGAAAAGACTTGGTGAGCAACAGGATCTTGTTCAGAGCTCATTCAGCATTTTAAATACTTAATTTAGATGATAGCTTAGAACGATGTTTTATAATTTACATATTCCATAAAGCTGTAAGAAATAACTGTTTTAAAACAGAAAAGTCAAGATGTAAATAGATCTCAGTAGGCTAGAATAATAAGCCTAAAACTCTGTGGCAAATTGAATATGATAATTGTAAAGTTCTGCCTTAAGATTCAGAAATGAGTTTCACAGTATAGAATGGAGGACATCTTGGTCATAGCTGTTTATTGTGAAAGAAAAAAATAGTATTTCGGTGACCACAAACTGAATATAAGCTACTATTATTGCGTGATTGCAGAAACACATATGTCTTCTTCAGATGAATTAATGCAAAGATAGTAACTAGTATAAAAGGGATGTACTGGTTAGCTCTCAGTGCAGTGTTACTTAATAATTCAGTGTTGATTAGCCATGAAGTTCTGACCTAATGTTGTGACTTCTGACCTAATGTTGTACGCGTGGACATCTACATGTGCATACATCCACATTTCAGTTTGGCTCCTCACCGTCACTGCGAGATGTAATCATGGTAGCCATCTGCAGGTGAGAGACACAGTACTTCAGAGTTTGGGTCACTTGATAGAATATCGCCAAGAAGTCTAATTTCCACAAGTTTGTTTTTATATAGAATCCTGCATCTGCATTTATTTTAATGTGAAGATCCTCTTACTATTATGCTTTCTGTCTCTAAACATGAGAAATTTATGGAAGGTATTCATCCTTCAAATCCAGGGGCACTTCTTGGCCACTTGAGGATATTCTAGTCACCACTGTATTTTATGCAAGTGGTCTGGGACGTCCTTCCCAAAGTCTCCCTTTTCACATCCTGCAGCTCTTTCAGTTTCAGGGCTGACTTCCACATTGACTTACTTTTAGGTTGTCATACAAACTAGATACTCATTCAGAAGGGCTCTTTTCGTTCCTAACATTGACCTGTTGGTATAAAATCACTTTCCAGCTTACTTTACAATGGTTGTTGACACTGCATTTTAAGAGATACAGTATTTTGGTAGACAGAATCATTTTGGAATTATTTTCTAAAATTTATATAAGTTCCTGGTTGTTAAATTAGTAGTAAGATTGTGAATTTTTAACCGATTTTTTTGAAAATATTAATGCTTATTAATTTAAACTTTTTTTATTGTCTCTTTCAGGGAAGCTGGGAAAAATTGCAAAGTCTATACCTTTAGTAAGGATGGCACCTTGTTTGCCTGGAGCAACGGAGAAAAGTTAGTGTTCATTTATATAACATTTTATGTATGTGACATTAATATAAAACATAACTGGCATTATTTGAGTTATATGTATTTATTTGGGTGTCATTAATAAAGTCCATCTTTTAATGTCATGATGCAATTAGGTATTATCTCTAAACATAACTTCCATAGAATACCTCCAAAGTTGTTAGTTTCAATTTATGGGCCATGATTCATTTGAGTTACCTAGTTACTTAGAATTAAAAAATAACATATGAAAAAGGGTATGTACTTTAATGTTGAATAATCTGAGAGGTTGTTTTAAATAGTGCTCTAGGTTATTGGTTAGGGTTTCTTAAATTCTGCACCAACACTTAGAGAATAATTCTTTACTTATGTACCCAAATTTAGATACTTTATAACTTTGCTGGGAAATTGGCAACATTGTCTGCAGTTACTGCTATTAGTTTTTTTGTATATAAAAGTATGTACCTATGTACTGGCTGCTGTGGCTGCTGGATTAAGTGCCAGCTTGCGAACCAAAGGATAGCCAGTTGGATTCCCAGTCAAGGTACATGCTTGAGTTGAAGGCCAAGTCCTTGGTTGGGGGCATACGAGAGGCAACCAGTCGATGTATCTCTCACACATTGATGTTTCTCTTCCTCTCTTTCTCCCTCCCTTCCCATCTCTCTAAAAATAAATAAAATCTTTTAAAAAAGAATTGTAGGTATTTTTATTAGGTATTTTCTGTACCTAGTTCTAGCATTTATTTCCTTAAAGTACTGTGGCCACATGATATATTATCATGTTCTTGGGGCAAGAAAAACAGATACAGTGTTTGTTGTCTCTGCTGAGTTCATGATCAACTAAATCAGAGACTAACTGATTTTTCCTTAAATATGTGATTTTTTCAAAAAATCAAAATAAAACCCTTTGTTAAACTAAGAATAGCTAATAAAAGTTATCAACTATAAAAAATAAAGCTTCATGTAATTCTAAAATACGTGATTTACAGAAAGTTGTAAAAAATCTTGTGTGTCTTTGTGTGTAAGAACAATATGCAGTAATCTTGTATTCTTACCAATTTCTGTTACCCTAACTCAGCGTCCTCAAACTTGAATACGACAAAGTAACTTTAAGCAATTTCTAGAATAAGATGGATTATCTTTTTTTTTTTTTTACTCTAAAGAGTACATAATACCAAGTCACCAACCTGGTTTTAAAGGTTGGCTCTGGCATTTATCAGTGTCACCATTTGTAAAAGGGAGATGATAATACCTATCCTGTAAGACTGCTGTGGGTATTAAATTACAAAATGTAGATAGAGTGGTTAGACCATAACATGGTATGTCCTAAAAACTGGAAAGTTTTTATTATACAGTTACTGTAAATCTCTGTCATTATCATACCATAATAATTCTTACAGTCTGTTCTTTGGAGCAAGGGTGTCCAACCTTTTGGCATCTCTGTGCCACTCTGGAAGAATTGTCTTGGGCCATACATTAAATACACTGTAACACGTCATCACACACACACAAAATCTCGTAATGTGTTAAGTAAATTTACGGTTTTGTGTTGGGCCTTATTCACAGCCATCCTGAGCTACGCGTGGCCCCTGGGTGACAGGTAGGACACCCCTGCTTTGGAGACTGCTTCTGAGATTTTAATAGACATCAGAAGTCTCTTTGCTGATTTCCTCAGCTGCTACAGCTTTCATTTACTCACTTTAGAATACACTGTTTCTCTGTGATGAGAACTCAAAAAGAAGGCAGCTTTCTACCAGCCAGAAAGAGGGTCTCAGCAGGAACCAGATCCGCCAGCACCTTGAACTTCCTAGCCTCTGGAACTTTAAAGAAATGAATGTCTATTAATTAAGCAAAAATAAATAAATAAAAAATAAAATTAAAGTAAACTCTACTTCTGTTTTAACACCTTTTTTTCTCTTTGGTTTGATATACCTCAGCTTGTCTATAGGTTAACTCTCTTCACTTAAAGGCCTGTTTGGTTTTTTTTTCAGCTAAAGGTGGAATCATCTGTTGTGTCTTTCTACTAACTCTGCATTATTTCTCAACACCAACCTTATATAGGGGACTTTTGGTAAAATGTATACTTCTTTCAATTAAGGTGATTACTGGGTATTTTCTAGAACTAACCAAAAATTGATTTTTATGAAAAGTGAACAAAGAGTGATCTGTATTTGAAAAGAGATATGAATGTTTTTGATAGTGCTGGCTATTGTGAAACCATATTTCGTTGCTGAAGTAATTTCTTTTGAAACCAGAGTAAATATTATCAGTGTCACTAACAAGGAACTGCTGCATTCCTTCGACCTTCCAAAGGCAGTTTGCCTTGAATTCTCGCCAAAAAACACTGTCCTGGCAACCTGGCAGCCTTACACTAGTAAGTACTTTCCAATTATAAAAATATTCTAACAGGACCAATTCAATACAGTGGGGGGGAAAGAGAGTTTATAACCTTATCAGAAAGTAATTGATCTTTTCGATAGTAAGTAGTGTAAATATTTTTAATCAACAATGAATCTCATACTCCCCAAATATAATGCACTTTAATTAATTTGAAGGTATAATAAGTTAGTGAAAAGATACATCATGAGATAGAGGAAAAGAAAAAAGCAAGGGAAAATTTAGACAGTAAATAACCACTGAATAGAGAAGATCTCAAAAATTAAGACTAATAACCACCTTTAAAATTAAAAAAAGCATTTTAAACATAAATAAAAGAGAATGTACAGTAGACTCAACATCTAAGAAATCTTATGGTATGACAAAGAATAGGAAGTGGTGTGCCATTGTCTAATACTTTTGAAGATATACTAATATGTCCTGTGAACATTTTATACAGCCGTGCTTCATAGATGGGTAATAAAATACTGAGAATTGGTATAGGGATTTATTTTAAGAAGCATGTTCTAGTTATGTGGACATTGTTAAGTAAATATATAATAGTTTCTTGTACAATTGTAAGCCTTCTGGGTTTGTTCGTCCAGGAGGTGTGGACTCTAATGAATCTTCTTTTTCCAAGTAAATAAAAGGGAAATTGAGAATCAAGAATGATTTTATATAACTGTGTGTATGTGAGTGACTTACAGGTACAAGGTTTCATAAGACAATTTCATCCACTTAACGGCAAACCATATCAATCTTTATAAACAAGAAATCTCTTACATAATCTTAAAATCTGTAGTAATTAACTCATTTCAGAAATGCTAAAATTTTACTCAAACTGCTATCATTATGCCTTTAGGAATAGGTGAACAAATCCATAATTAAAGAGAGTGGGGAAAGTTTATTTAAACCAACTCTCTTACTTGATCCGTGTAATCTTGTTCAAGTTTTTTTCTAAGAATGAAATCTTTTTACTAGTGTTAGGGGACAATTACTATTAAAATTTTTGTTTTTATTGTAGCTTCTAAAGATGGCACAGCTGGGGTTCCCAACCTACAACTCTATGATATGAAAACTGGGACGTGTTTGAAATCTTTCATCCAGAAAAAGATGCAAAATTGGTAAATAAGTGCTTTAAAATACTTATTATTTACAAAATAATTGAAATATTTTTATTATATAACACTTATTTCTTTGGTATTGGTTTAGAAAATAACTAGTCAAACCAAAATCTAGATCTTTATGGATTTTGTATGTAGGCATGAAATAAACACTTGATTTTTCTATTGTTTAGTATTTGGCTGAAAAGGAGTAATATTTTTCTATTATATATGCTAACTAAAACTATTAATAACCAACTTAACAACTTAAGTAATTTTCCTTAAGTAGTAAGCAATATCACAAATTTTAGCATGTTAACATGTGATGTTACATTCTGTCTAAAATGTTTTTATATTTCGTTTTAATGTAGGTGTCCATCCTGGTCAGAAGATGAAACTATTTGTGCCCGAAATGTTAACAATGAAGTTCACTTCTTTGAAAATAACAATTTCAGTATGGAAAGATTTATGAAATAATTTTATTATTTACTATAAATGTATATAGTTTTTATTGTTTTATATGGTATCATAGAGTTGTCCAAAATAACACTATATTAATACAGTTATATATTAATATATATGCTATATGTAAACATAAAATATGTTATAATTGCTGTTATATTAATTCATTTGGATAACTAATAAATCTAAATGTTAGTGAAATTTTATACCACAAAGATTTTCTTTTAAAATAACTTTTTATTATCTAAATTTCTATTACACTAAGACATTTAAGTATCTCTTTATGAATTTATTTGCTATTGAAATTATGTGATACAAATAAATGTTTTATTGTATAGAATTTAAACACAAAATTAGATACCTAGTCCCAATAATTATCAACCCATTGTCAATCCTACCTCATCCATACATCTATCCATCTTCCATCTCTCATGGTCTGCTTCAGCAAATCCTAGAGATCATATAATTTTACCTGTAGCTATCTCAGTATATGTATTGCAGAAGATTAGGACTCTTTAATTTTTTTAACTTAATCAAAATGCCATTATCACAGATTATAAAATATTTGTTCAGTGTTAAATTTCTAATAATTGCAGTGTTACAATTACCATATTTTAAAACTTAGGATCCAAGTAAGGTTTCTCACATTACAATTATAAGCTAAGCTATAGTTTTCCCCTCTATCTCTTTTTTTCCTCTTGCAGTTTATTACTTAAACAAGGTTACCTGTGCTGTATATTTTCCCGTGGTCTGAATTGTATCCCATCCTATAATTTAACGTGTTCATGTGTCCCCTGTGAGTAACTATTGAGTTGGCCAAAAAGTCCATTTAGTTTTTTCCATAAAATAAAAGACACATTTTTCATTTTCATTGATTTGGATATTTTTAGTACGTTGGCTACCTCCTGCTATTGACTTCTAGTGGGTAGAGGTTAGTGGTGCTGCTGAACATCTTCTAATGCATAAGACAGCCCCACAGCAAAGAATTATTTGGCCAAAATGTCAGTAGTATCCAAGAAACTTCACAAACCACTTTTGATACATTCAATCAGTCACAGCACCCTCTCCATACACTACACAAGTCTTTTTTTGCATTTAAGTAGTGTTTTTATCTTTCTTGAAGTAATAAAGCATAATATACCAAAAATGTTGCCTATTTTATTCCATCTTCAGTATTTAAATGGCTGCACAAAAATTTACCATTTTTGATAAGTTTTTAAATCATTTTTTATCTTTATTCTATTTCAGTTGTCCTTGCCCCCCTCCACCCAGCCCACTCCTATAGCCCACAGTCAATCCCCTCTCTGTTGTCCATGCCTCTATGTCATTCATACATGTTCTTTGACTCCTTCCTTATTCATTTGAGTCCCTTCTCCTTCCTCACACTATCTCCCCCCACCCCCTACACCTCTCAGTCTGTTCCATGTTTCCATGTCTCTGGTTCTATTTTTCTCATTAGTTGATTTTATTCATTAAATTCCAGTTATAAGTGAGGTCATAAGGTATTTGTCTTTTTCCAACTGGCTTATTTTACTTAGCATCATATTCAGTTCCATCCATGTTGTCACAAAAGGTACGACTTCCTTCTTTCTGCTGCATAGTATTCCATTGTGTAAGTGTACCACAGTTTTTTAGTACATTCATCTACTAATGAGCACCTGGGCTGTTTCCAACACTTAGTGATTGTAAATAGCACTGCTATGAATATAGGGGTGTATAAGTTCTTTTGAAGTGATGTTTCAGGATTCTTAGGGTATAATCCCAGCAGTGGATTCTCTGGGTCACAAGGTAGTTCCATTTTTAATTTTTTGAGGAAATTCCATACAGTGACTGTACCAGTCTGCATTCACACCAACAGTACACTAGGGTTCCCTTTTCTCTACTTCCTTGTCAGCACTTGTTGTTTGTTGATTTATTAAGATATCCATTTTCACAGGTGTGAAGTATTATCTCATTGTCTTAATTTGCATCTCTGATGGCTAGTGATGAACATTTTTTCACATGCCTATGGGCCATCTGTCCTCCTTGGAGAAGTGTCTATTCAGGTCCTTTGCCCATTTTTTAATTGGGTTTTTTGTCTTTCTGGTGTTGAGTCATATGAGTTCTTTATATATCTTGGAGATTAAACCCTTGTCCGATGTATCATTGGCAAATGTGTTCTCCTATAAAATTGGTTCCCTTTTCATTTTGATGATGGTTTCTTTAGCTGTGCAGAGACTTTTTTAATTTGATGTAGTCACATTTGTATATTTTTTTTCCTTTATTTCCCTTGCTCTAGGCCTATAAATCTGCAAAAATATTGCTACATGGGATATCTAAAATTGTACTGCCTATGTTGTCTTCTAAGACTTTATGATATCATAACTTATATATAAGTTCTTCATCCATTTTGAGTTTATTCTGGTGTATGATTGTAAGCTAGTGGTCTAGTTTCATTTTTTTGCATGTACCAGTGCAGTTCTCCCAACACCATTTATTGAAGAGGCTATTTTTACTCCATTTTATGCTTCTGCCCCCTTTGTTGAATATTAACAGGCCATAGAGACATGGGTTTATTTCTGGGCTCTGCATTCTGTTTCATGATAAGTTTTTTCTTTAAGTGCACACTGATATGACAGCTTAACAGTATAATTTAACAAAATTGTTTTGAATGAAGTGAAAGACAACTAGGCAGTACTGGAGCCATTGTATGGGGAAAAAAAAAACAAAACTTTTTGGCCAACCCAATAATTTGGATCTAGGGTTGGTCAACTTCAGATTCTTACTTTCTGGGAGAGGTGAGGATAAGACTACATCATAGGGCAGTATTGAGTTCTTTTATCAAGAAGCACATACTGCAGTCTTACAGTCTTAAATTTTGTAGGGGGTTAGCTGACATTCACATTCAATGCCTAGATCATTATTTTGTGAGTGGTTGCAAATTGGTGATATTCTGATTACCCTCCTCTTCTCTCATGTATTAGCTGTACTACTTCTATAAAGAGAAATTTTCTCATCTACTATCTGGTTACCTGGTAGTACCACTTATATGGAAAAGGCAGGATTTTCTTTCCCTATATCACTTTTAATATAATGAGTTCTTTCTTTAGCAATCTTCATTGCAGCTAATTAACTTCCCCACCCTAACTCCATCTTTATGAACTATGGATTTAAATCTATATGATGTGTTTTCAATACATTGCGATTATTGTTTTTGATGCTCAAATTATCCCATCATTGGTCAATTAGTCTTTAATGACTTTTTTGGTATGTGGTAAGACAAGCTGTTCTAAGATTATTTTGTCTTAATATTTCCTGCTGTATACCTAGAATAAGTCAGTTCTTCTAGATACTCTGGTTCCTTTTAGTGGAAAGTGGTATTTAGAGAGCACAGTCTGTGGTTGGGGGGTTCTTACTGCTACTGTGTTGATTATTGTTTCTAGGCCTTTTTTTCTCTTTTTTTTATATCTTATATTTGTATTGCCTTTTGCCAACACCAGGAATCCTGATTCTCTGGGATACCATGGGTGACAGTTTGAGAATATCACATTCACATAATTATTCATTTGCTTTGCTACACATTAACCACATAGTGTTCTTAGAATAACAATGCTAACAGTAATAATCATTACATAACAGTAAATATCATTACTGAAAATAATTTAAAGAAAAGGTTCTGCAGTTCCCTATCCCATTAGTGGCACTACACATTTGACTATTAAAGTAGAATAGGAATTGGTAACTCTGTTCACCTGTACCAAAGGTGACAGGAAGGCTAATTTTAAGCACCATTCACATAATCATTATAGCTGTATACCTCATTTTCCTGCTTTTGAGACTCATTCTGGCTCCCACTGATTTGGGGTTCACTTGCTGGTTTATCTTACTTGCCTATTTGTGAGCATGCTGAAGGAAGGGGGCTGCCAGTTTTGCAGTTTGGTGTGCTACTTTTGAACAGCTGTTGATCTCTGAGTTTAAACAAAGGTGGTGTAATAGTTCTCGATCCCATTAACTATATGAGAAGTATTGTTTAAAACATGGGTTCTGGCTGCCTGGCACAGCATTAGTAATTAATAAATATCAGCCATTTCTACTCCTGTGATCATTATTGTCATGTACTTAGTTATAGAGTATTTATATCCACATAATATATTAGCAGGCCAAAGTCATCTTTCCCTTCTAATGCACCTTAAGACTACTTCATTTCAGAGGTTGAAGGGAAGAGAACTGACATTTATTGAATACCTGCTATGGCCTGGCACTGTGCTCTTAAATATCAGTCACTGGGAATTAAGTGTATAATGTCATTACTTGCCCAAGTTCACACAGCTAGTAAGTGACTGAGCAGGAATTCAGGTGTAGATCTGTCTTGCTCCCACCCCATGCTTTTTACCCTATGTCGCTCTGCCTCACTTACATGAGACTGCTATGAACAGTGTTAGTGCACAGTTACATTAGCTTTCTATAATGTACTCAGAATTTAACATATCACTATTAGCATCTCTCATCATTCTAACACCCTTTACTTTTTTTTTAGACACAATTGCATATAAATTGCATTTGCAAAAAATTAATGACTTTGTGTTATCACCTGGACCCCAACCATACAAGGTAATTGCTATGTTTTTGTTTGTTCATGTGGAATATTATAAGATTAGCCTTTTTCTTAGTTTTTAGTGATATCCATCTTAGTTTATATGCTTCAAAAGAATAAATAATTTATATCTGTGTATCTTAGGTGGCTGTTTATGTTCCTGGAAGTAAGGGTGCCCCTTCATTTGTTAGATTATATCAATACCCCAACTTCGATGGACCTCATGCAGCTCTAGCCAATAAAAGTTTCTTTAAGGCGGATAAGGTTACAATGCTATGGAATAAAAAAGGTATGAGAAATATATTTTATCTCATTTTGTTTATCAAGTATTGATTTAACTTGTATTCTTATGTGTACAGGGAAAAAAGTATCAATGCTAATTTAATGAAAATTTACATGGCTTTGTTACATTGTATAATATATTTTTTATCACCATTAGGTTAATTTATGCTTTAAATCTAATTAAGTTTTTACTGTTATAGCTACTGCTGTGTTGGTGATAGCAAGTACAGATGTTGACAAAACAGGGGCTTCCTACTATGGGGAACAGACGCTGCACTACATTGCAACAAATGGAGAAAGTGCTGTAGTGCAGTTACGTGAGTATTTCTGTGGTCTTCCTTGATAAAACAAGGACAGTAAATGATGATATAATCTAAATTCTTGATCAGGTGATAAAACTCACGTATTTTATAACCCTTAAGATAAAATTCCTCTTAAGAAACTTTACCGTCATCTCCAAATACCATATTTTGACAGAACCCCATTAGTTAGTTTAGTTACTAGTAGAAAACTTGCAGAGTGAGGCAATTCCATTGTCCTAGCTCTTTTGGGACTAATTTAACTTATTAGGGTAGTAAGTTGATCTCGTGAGTTTAACACTATCTTCAGAATTGAAGAATGCTAGCACTTCATCTTTTGCTTTAAGGAGCTAAATTAACTGTAAAATAATATAGTTTTAAATTCTGGCAAATCCTTAATTTTTTCATTTTGAATTGAACTTGTAAAAATGAAAACTACTCTATAGAAGAGGGAAACAAAACAAAGATGACTTCCCTTTCTACTATTTAACATTCTGAAAGATCTAGTCAGTTAACTGATAAAAAGATAAATATGCACTATTAGCTTTTTCGGCCAGAACTGCCATCTTCCAGTAATTCGCCAAAATGACTAACACAAAGGGAAAGAGGAGAGGTACCCATTGTATGTTCTCTAGGCCATTTAGAAAACATGGAGCTGTTCCTTTGGCTACATACATGTGGATCTATAAGAAAGGTGATATTGTAGATGTCAAGGGAATTGGCATGGTTCAGAAAGGAATGCCCCACAAATGTTACCATGGCAAAACTGGAAGAGTCTACAGTGTCACTCAGCATGTGGTGGGCATTACTGTAAACAAACAAGTTAAGGGCAAGATTCTTGCCAAGAGAATTAATGTATGAATTGAACATATTAAGCACTCGAAGAGTCGAGATAGCTTCCTGAAACGTGTGAAGGAAAATGATCAGAAAAAGAAGGAAGCCAAAGAGAAAGGTACCTGGGTTCAGTTGAAGCGTCAGCCTGCTCCACCCAGAGAAGCGCACTGGGTGAGAACCAATGGAAAGGAGCCTGAGCTGTTGGAACCCATTCCCTGTGAATTCAGGGCATAGTAAGTGTGCAAAAAAATCAAAGACTTCTATACCGATTTAAAAAAAAAGATACACACTTTTAAAAGGACAAAATAAAATCATCTCAGCTAATAGATGAAGTCACAGTATAAATGACAGCCACTTAAAAAAAAACATAATGGAAGGAGGATTTCATATATAGCAATAAAAAAAAAAGAAATAGTATAGGTCTGATAGGAAGAAAACTTCAAAAACTTCTGAGAAACAAACTGTGACCTTTAGTAAGAATTTTATAAAGATGTCATTACTTTCCAAATTGATCTAAAAATGAAATTAAAATGCCAGTAGATTTAACTTAGGTAAGCTGATTCTAAAGGTTACTAAAAAATAAACATGTGAGAATGTTTTGAAAACTGCAAAAGAAGAGTAGGCTGGGAGGTTCTGACACTACTAGATACTAAACTGTAAAGCCATTGTAATTAAGACACTTTGGTTTTGGCTGGTAGGTAGACAGATAATAAATCAGTGAAACAGAACAGAATCCAGAAAGAGAGCCGTACTTCCACAGCTACTGCTGTGTAACAAAGTCAAGACATGAAACAATGGTGGAAAATACTGACTTTTTAAAAATATATAGTAAACCGTGTAGCTATTTGAAACAAAAAGTTAGTAATGCTGCCTCAACACCAAAATAAAATGCAGTTGGGCCAAAAATTTATACCTAGAACTACAAAACTAAAAGCAAATATTCAAGATTTTTTTCCCTAATCTTAAAGTAGAAAAAAACTTTCTAGAGAGAAGTGATAAATTTTAATATATAAAAATTACAGATTTCTAGATTGGGGGAAGAAAAGATTTCATAAATTAAGCAAAACAAAAAATGGGGAAAAGTATTTTTAGACAGACAAGGGACCAGTATGAGAAAAGGTGAATTTTGTTAACATATTAAAGAAGTCAATAAAAGACCAATAACTGAAAAATAATCATGAGACAGTAAAAAGTAGTCTGCCAGAAAAGAAATGAAATTATGTATAAATATATTTAAAAGATGCTTAGTTTATAATAAAAGAAATAGAAAGAAAAACAAGATACGTCTTTAGCTTGGCAAAGGTAAACATATGGAACCAAACAGCATGAGTGCAAGTGAGGGGAACTCTGTATTGTCAAAAATCATTGATAGTGTAAGATGGCACTTCTTTGAAGGACATCTTGGTGGTGTGTCATCAAGGGAATGAAGGTGTGCACCCTCTGACCAGACAGTTTCACTTCTGCAGATGTATTTGTGAACACTCACAGTGGAGAGTATATATAGAGGTTTGTAATGGAATACAGTGCAGCTGAAAAAGAGTAAGGCAGATCATAAGGTGCTTATGTGGAAAAATCTCCAAGACAGATTATTAAAATAAAACAACAGAGGTTTAGAACTTTGGGGGTTTTGTATGTGTTTAAGAGAAAGATTTAATTTCAACAAAAATAGTCTGAAAGCATATGCA
This sequence comes from Trachops cirrhosus, assembly GCA_028533065.1. Lineage (NCBI taxonomy): Eukaryota > Metazoa > Chordata > Mammalia > Chiroptera > Phyllostomidae > Trachops > Trachops cirrhosus. The sequence goes on along the minus strand of CM052539.1, from coordinate 137,793,641 downwards.
AGAAATATACCAGAGGGTTGCCTTTGTGTACCAGGGGTGTCCAACCCACCGCCCATGGGCTGCATGCAGCCCAGGATGGCCATGAATGAGGCCCAACACAAAATCATAAATTTACTTAAAACCTTTTTTTTTTGCTCATCAGTTTTTGTTAAGGTTTGTGTATTTGATGTGTGGCCCAAGACAAGTTTTCTTCTTCCGGTGTGGCCCAGAGATGCCAAAAGGTTGGACACCCCTGGTAGAGGGACTTATTTTTGCGGCATGTTTTTTTATATAGTTTATATTTTTATTACTACGTACATATACTACTTAATTCAATAAAAACTAGTTTGTTAATAACTAGTAGTAATGACCTATATGTCATTATGAGCCCACATTGCCAAAATGTAAAAGAAATTAAGATTTATTAGATACTCTTACATAAATTTATGATTATATATTAATTTCCATAGTATATCATGTAAAAATATTTTAATTTTAACAGACCATAAAATTTTTGGATATTTTTTACTTTTTGACATGCTTGAGTATTATGTAATTATAATTTGTGTTAATAAACATATTAATATAAATCATTGCTAATTTGGGCTTTATATTATTTTTCTAGCAAAAAATGGCCCCATTTATGATGTAGTTTGGAATTCTAGCTCTACTGAGTTTTGTGCTGTTTATGGTTTTATGCCTGCCAAAGCGACAGTTTTCAACTTGAAGTGTGATCCTGTGTTTGACTTTGGAACTGGTCCTCGTAATGCAGCCTACTATAGCCCTCATGGACACATATTAGTGCTGGCTGGATTTGGAAACCTGAGGGGACAAATGGAAGTGTGGGATGTTAAAAACTACAAACTTATTTCTAAACCAGTGGCCTCTGATTCTACATATTTTGCATGGTGCCCAGATGGTGAGCATATTTTAACAGCCACGTGTGCTCCCAGGTTACGTGTTAATAATGGGTACAAGATTTGGCATTATACTGGCTCCGTCTTACACAAGTATGATGTGCCATCAAATGCAGAATTATGGCAGGTTTCTTGGCAGCCATTTTTAGATGGAGTATTTCCAGCAAAAACAATAACTTACCAAGCAGTTCCAAGTGATGTACCCAGTGAAGAACCTAAAGCTGCAACAGCTTATAGACCCCCAGCTTTAAGAAATAAACCAATCACCAATTCCAAACTGGTAAGTCAAGTTTTACTATTTTGGTAGGAAAAGATTTCTAGTGTGTGGACTTCCAGTATGTGGAGTTCCTTAGACCTGCTAATCCTCAGGCATGTTCTTGTATTAACTTAGTACCTGATTAGATTATAAACTTGAGTAGAAACCATGAAGAACCTATTGCTGAAAATGGTTAACAGCTCATATTAAGTTGACAAAGAAGTTAATGTGAAACAGTTCACATTTTGCATGCCTGAGATAGATAACTGAGCATGGCACACTGGCTTTGTAGATCATGGGCTCAAATTCAGATGCCTCTCAGGTTAGGCTGGTAATGTAAGGCAGTGGCGACTGGGAGAGGACGGTGGTGGGAAGGGATCCTGCCCTCCGCAAAGGCCACGCCACCACGCGGCAGCAGCTCATGGTTTCCATAGGAGATTTTAGGCCCAGTTTGCTAAAATATTTGATTTTTCAAGATAAAACAAGTCTGGATGTTTTTGTAAAATTTCTCTATTTCCAAAACACTGTTGCTGAAACAGAAGATTTGTTGTCCTTAGGCCATCAGTTTCTACGTCTGTTGGAAAGTTATTATAACTGTGTTGATCAGATTCTTAATTACTTTAAAATGTTAGCATTTCAGAGCTCAGGAGAAAGCATTTATAAATGACCTGAGTTTCTGGGATGATGTTAAGGAGTAAAGTTGCTCTGTAAGTCTGCCTACTATTTATTAGAAAGGTAACAATACAATAGATGTAAACTAAAACTGGTCCAAATAAACAGGGATATATAGTTACTTAATTATTAGGCACTCAAGCAAGTAAGTATTTTTTAAAAGGGTAAAGTATTCACCCTGGCTGATGTGGCTCAGTGGGTTGAGTGCCAGCCTGTGAACCAAAGGGTCACCTGTTCAATTCCCAGTCAGGGTGCATGCCTGGGTTGCAGGCCAGGTCCCCAGTAGTGGGTGTGTGAGGGGTAACCACACATGGATGTTTCTCTCCCTTTCTTTCTCTGCCCCTTCCCCATCTCTAAAAATAAATAAATAAATAATTTTTTTAAAGGGATGAAATATTCCTTTGCCTTCCTTGTGCCACTCCTAACACTCTCAAAACAAAAATAACAACCTACCTTTTCCTTAAAATGTAGCAGTGGTCTGTGACTTCTTAAAAAGTTCTGTTTAAACATTTTTGTTGTATTCAATTATTTAGTAAATATATATAAAAACTTCTTTAACAAATTAAACCCTATTTGTGATATTTTTATTAGATCAAAAAATAAAGTATATTGTAGTCTTTAGCTTTATCTGATGTATATTGAAATGTTTCTAACCTGAGATAAAAAGAGGAGTAACCTCAACCTATCCTGCTTTCTCAATCTGAGTAAGATAGCAGAGGAAGAAATTTTGAATTAGTGTACATTTTTATTCTTTGATCCATAAAACTAGTTTGTTTTGGTGGAGGAAGGTAGAAAATTAATGTAAAAAGATTATAGTTTGAAAATGGTGGTAAAACTAGGTAAGAACTTCTTAAAACTAAAAATTTTTTAACCTTTAAGGTTTTCAATGAGTTTTTGCTTTTATATGTGACAAGGTAATTATGTGATCCTGACAAATCATTTTAGTTCAAGTAACCACTAATAAGAAATTTTTGTTTGTGTCTAATTCCAGAATTAGGTAAATGACAAAGAAAATGCTGTCAAGAAATTACTAGAAACAAAGATGTTCTAGTCGATAACTTCACAAAGGCAGGGGAGTTACATAGCAGAAGGGGAAAAAAGTGTTGGGATTCTTCCCCTTGAAGAAAAAAATTGTGTTTTTTATAGGTAAAAATTTGTATATAAGTTATACTTAGAAGGTATTTCTTGGCTTTCAAAAAAACCTCCACTTTTATTTTATGTTCATCAAACAGTTACATAATAATTGATATAACTGAAGAAACAAATTTTATTAGGAAGGATGAAATTATGTACAAATGGGCGCATAGTACTAAAGCCAGAAAAGCTCATATCTATCGTAGCTGTGTGGATGTTTTTTTTGTCTTAAATGACAGTCTGTCAGTCTACGTGGTGCTCATAGTGTGGAAAAGATTTGTGAATCATTCTTTCTTGCGTCATTTTTAATTGCTGTGTCATTTTTTGTAGTTCTCATCAGTAGAAACTTTGAGCTAGAGCAAAGTACTGTAGAAGAGCCCGTACTGAGAATTTTGATGTATAAAAGAATGCTCAGCGCATATTAATATATCTTAACTCCTACTGTATGCAGTGGAGACAAAAAAAAGGAAATGACAGAGGCTTGATCTCCAAGTTTTTCTGTTTTGCAATGTGGGTTTTTATATACAGGGTGGGGGCAAAAGTAGGTTTACAGTTCATATGGAAAAATACTACAATAATTAATAAATCGTAACTGAAGAATAAGCCCTGTTCCGGGTACTCACAACTACTTTTGCCCCACCCTATATTCAGTTGCTTCAAGTAGGGTGTGTACGCACAAAGAATTTGATGATCTGAAATAGTTAATGCTACTGCTAAGATAAAGTCACTGTGGTTTCTTATTTATTCCTCTGTATCTTAAATGTTTGAGCCCTGCCCATTTCCTCATAACATTTACAAATACAACGCTGATCTGAGACCTGGTAATCCAAGAAACTTTGTAGAAATCTAGTCCTTTTGATGTGCTAAGTGTGACAGAGTCTAAGAAACCGTTAACACTAAGGTAATAGTAATGCAGATAGAATCAATTGGTAGACGAATATTTTTGTTTAGGGTGAGAACATTTCTGTTCTGCTCTCTTAGCAAATTTCATTTATACCACAGGTGGTAAACACAAGGCCCGCAGGCCGAATCTGGCCATCCACCTTGTTTCTACCCGGCGGCAGTGCTGAGCTCTCGCTTAACCATTAAGGAGTAGTTACATTTATACAGTCCTAAAGTTACATGCGACCTTTTGAAGGCAACCACGAAGGCTGATATGGCCCCTGGTGAAAATGAGTGTGACAGCCCTGGTTCATACCATACAGTGTTATTTACTGTAGTCACCATGTTGTACATTAGCTGTTTCTTGATCTTAATTCACCCTCTTTCTATTGTGGAATATAGTTGATATCTCTCTGGTTATATAAATATCTGATTATGGAAATTATTGTCTATTTTCATTGTATAATCTGACAAGTTACTTAGATTTTTGTAGGCCACTTCACTATGTTAATCCTGGATTTATAATTATGCAGTTACTTATTCCTTTCTATTTGATCTATTTTTCTGTTTTAGTTTTTCTATTTGCTTTGATTTTTATCTTCTAATCCCTGATTTTGCAAATAAAAAACTAGAAAATACCCCTGACCAGGTGGCTTGGTTGAGTGGTGCATCGTTCTGTCCCTCAAAAGATTGCAGGTTCAGTTCCCAGTCAGGGCACATACCTAGGTTGCAGGTTTGATCCCCAATTGGGGCACATACAGGAAGCAACCAGTCAGTGTTTCTCTCTCTTTCTCTCTGTCTCTTTCGCTCCCCACCCCCACTGCCTCTCTCTCATTTTAAAATCAATACACATAACAAGTGAGGATTTTTTTTTAAAGATCTAGCAAATAATTCTTAGTGCAAAGAAAATAAATGAAGAAACTGGCTTTCTGTTGGGAGTAGTCAGATCCAAAAAGATTGCAGAAGAAACTATTGTTGGTATCTAATTCCATAAGAATCATGTGTCAGTAGTAATACTAAAAAAAATTCCATTGTTTAAACAAAACTGAAGTGGATTTTGCCAACTCTTATGTAAGAGACATCTATGAATAGGAAGATGCTCTTAAATCCATCCCAAAGTCGGAATGTGCCTACTGCTAATCAGAGCTTTGAAATCTTCTTTGCTGGTGATCTTAAATTTGATAAAATAAGTTTATCCCAGATTAGTAAAGTTTTATAATTTGTTGTATGCATTTTAAAAAACATGGACTCTATTTCAAAGTTGTTTATTTTACATTTTTCCATAGCATGAGGAGGAACCACCTCAGAATATGAAACCACAGCCAGGAAATGATAAGCCATTATCAAAAACAGCCCTTAAAAATCAAAGGAAACATGAAGCTAAGAAAGCTGCAAAGCAGGTATTAAAACAAAATAAATTAGCTTCAAACCTTAAAAGTTTTATTGATTTAAAGACTTGATTGTTATGTTATGTTATAAAATGAAGTTGGAGTTAGACTTAGAATTTCTTTCTTTTGTGTTTGACTATGAATATTAAAGTATTCTCGTGTATGTAAGAGGAGATAAAGGAGACTGGCTTTGACCTTTAAATCTGAAACCCTAATTGGATTCTGTAGTATGTTACTTGCTATAAACATTTGTGTTTAAACTTTTGTGAAATGGTATAGTTTGCTTTCTTGAAAATGTGTTTGTTAAGAGAGACAAAGTGCATAACTATGAAGCTATTTTATCACAGTATTATATTACTATAGGAAATTATTCATTTGGGAATCTAAATACCAGAAGTACCCAAACAATGGAATTGTTCTAAAGTAATTTTCAATATGATTTTACAGTTGCAAAACCATACCAATGTAATAATAGACCATTTGTGGTCGTGTATGACTTAACAGTGGTAGACCTCCTAGGCTAAGACTTTCTAGTTAGTGAAGTCATGGTAACTACATATTGGTGATTCAAATAATGTGGTGTTGCTGGTAATACTTGAATTTTTTTGGTAGTTTTAGGTTGCGTATTTGTTTTGGTAGGCAGTTAACTGTTTTAAGGTGTATAATTGCTTTATGCAACCATATTCTGGGCTTTAAAAAAAATCAATGCCGTCTTTTGTAGTTAGTAGATTTCATCCAGTAATATCTTTAAATAGTTCAGGTTTAGGTCATTCTGAGCAAAGTAATATCCTCGTTGTATTAGACTTGCGCACTTGTAGGTAACTAACTGCTTTTCTTTTGTTGCTTTTAAGATTCTCTCTTTTTCTTTAGCCTTTTACATTTTAATTATGATGTGTCTTGGTGTGAGCCACTTTTGTTTCATCTTGTTTGGGACTCTCTGTGCTTCCTAGACTGGTATGTCTATTTTCTTCACCAGGTTAGGGAACTTTTCTGTCACAATTTTTTCAAGTAAGTTTTCAATTTCTTGCTTTCTCTCTTCTCTTTGTAACACCCCCATGTTGCAAATGTTGGTACACTTGAAGTTGTCCCAGAGGCTCTTTATATTATCCTCTTTTTTTTTTATTCTTTTTTCCTTTTGCTATTCTGATTAGATGTTTTTTGCTTTCTTATATTCCAAATCAGTGATTTGATTCTCAGCTTCATCTCCACTACTGTTGATTCTGTGTAAATTATTCTTCATTTCAGTTAGTGTATCCTTTACTTCTGACTGGTCCTTTTTGTGCTGTTGAGGTTTTCACTATAAGTTCATTGAGCATCCTTATAACCAGTGTTTTGAACTCTGCATCTAGTAGATTGTCTCCATTTTGTTTAGTTCTTTTCAGGGAGTTCCATTCTTTCTTTTGGGCCATGTTTCTTTATCTCCATATTTTGACAGCCTCTCTGTATTTGTTTCTGTGTATTAAGTAGAGCTACTATGTCCCCCAGGCTTGGTAAAGTGGCCTAATGTAGTAGATGTCCTGAAGGTTCTAGTGGTACAGCCTTCACGATCACCCAAGCTGGGTACTTGAGGTGCACTTCCCCTGACCCTGCATGGTGTATGTATACTCTCCTCTTGTAGTTGAGCCTTGATTGCTGTTGGAACATCAGTGGGAAGGATTTACCCCCAGGGGAGTCAGCTGCAAGGACTAGCTGTGACCATTAACCTCTGGCCACCATGGAGGATCAGCTTGTCGCAGAGCAGGGCTTACTTCAGCGGGGCTCTGGTGCCCTTTGAATGTGTTGCTTCAGTGAGGGCTCTGGTCTGTCCCTTGAATGTGTTGCTTGTCCAGGTGATTTGGTGGTGGTGCTTCAATGTGGTCTGAAGCTGTTCACCGGATGCGCTAGCTCTGAAACTTCCCAAGAGGTTCAGGCCAAGGTCAGCCACTGCCTGTGTTCTGTCCTGTGACCACTGAGTATGAGCTACAAAGTCATCTGCAGATGGCTACTATTTGTGCTGAGGTTTGAATGTGCCCCAGCTAGTCCAAGCTGTAAACCAAGTACAGCTGCTGTTGGTGCCAGGCTGGGGCCACCTAGTGAGAGGTATGGGGGCTGCCGAGGCCAGATGCTGCTTGTTTAAGAGATTTTAGGAAAATCTGAAGCATGAACCAAGACAAGCCATTCATATAGAAAAGCCACTGGAAACACTGTGGGTGGGCCTGAAAGCTGGATGGGGTGGGGTCTCAGGGTATCACCAGGGCAGGGCAAACAGTATTAGCTAGGTTGATGGAGTCTCAGATATGGCACCCTGCCTGCCAGCTTTGTTGGTGGCCGGGTCTGGAGGGGGCACATCAAAGAAACAACAGCCTCTTCCAGCACTTTTGTCAGGAAGAAAGCTGTCCCCTATGCCCCAGCTCTTGCCCTGACACTGGACAATTCATTTCTCCCCTGTATGTCTCTGGTGCCTTTCAAGCTGCTCCCCCCATGCTGGAGCTCAGAGTTAGTCTGCATGGGGCCACTTCAAGAGGAACTGTCTGGGACTCCAAGAGCCTCCCTCTCCCTCAGCCTCAATCTCTGCTTGTTTTTATAGCCAGGAGTTATGGGGACTTCTCTTTCTGGCACTGGAACTCTGGGCTGGGGGGACCTGGTATAGGGCTGGGACCCCTCATTCCTCCAGGAGGACCTCCATAGCTGAGATATCCCTCCTAATGTTTTTCTGCCACATTTGGGTTTGGAGCCAGCCCATTCCATGTCTCCACCTCTACCACCAGTCTTCAAGTGGCTTCTTCTTTAATTCTCTAGTTGTAGGACTTCCATTTGGCTTGATTCCAGGTAGTTCTGAATGATAGTTTATATGTAGGTTAGCTGTAATTTTGATGTATTATGGGAAGAGGCCAGTACATTTAACTTATGCTATTATCTTGACTGGAAGCCTGCTGTTCCCACCTTGCTGGGTCCCCTGGCCTTCTGGGCTAGGCATGGGCTGCTGTCTTCCCAGAGACCAGCAGTTCATCAGTCTATTTTTAATTTCTTAAGGAACCTCCATATTGTTTTCCATAACAGTAGTACAAGATTCTTTCTAATAGATATTGAAGGGCCTTCTGAAACCCACCCACTTTAGAATCCTATTTTATAAGTGATATTTCTTCCTTTATCAGGTATTTTCAATATGGCTATCAGTGGTACTATGCTAAGGTGCCCTTGCAGTAAGACATCAGTTGTTTATTTTGGGTGTTTTTCTGATAAAATTTGCATTGGGGTCATAGAATCAGTATCTCTTACTTATAAAAATCAATTTAAAATATTTGGACTTTCTTAAAGAGAGCCCTAGAGCCCTTGTGGCTTTTTAAAAGAAACAATCAGTGCCATTAATATAAAACATATAATTACAAAAACAAACACCTGCCCCACCACATACAACCAGGCAGTCACCCATGTGCTCCACACAAAAGACAATACTATCACTGCATCATTTATGGAGTTGCTCTTGGTGTGTTTTCCAGTGATGGCAGAGGTTTTCTTCTTGTAAGATTATCCTTTCTGTAAGCACTTTTGAGACAACTGGCTGGAGTTAGTAAAAGTTATGGCTGTACAGCAGAGCAAAGGTAAATGGTCCATGACAGTAGCTCCTGGACCATACCTTCTCAGCCCTGACTCCAGGTTAAGTAACCAAAGATAAGGGAGTCAGATGCACATTATCTGTTCGAGTACTTTCATAAACTGGTGATGGTTTTATAAGCTTATCAACTATAATAAAAAAGAATTGAAACTAAAAATTTAACTCTACTATATGCATATCCTTTCCAGATAATGACCAGAATTTGATTATAATCATGCACATATTTTAACATATTCTTGATTATTTAAAACAGGATAGAAAATTAAATTTTGTATTTTATCTAACTTTAATAGTTTTTTACATTTATAGCATAACCTTCCTTCGTAGTAGAAAAATTAATATTCTGAACTCATTACAAACAACTAAATTTAAAATTTTTTTACCTGACGTCAAAAGTGATTTTTGATAGGCAAAGTCTCTCTTCTCCTTTTATCTACTCTTTAGTTTTATATTATGGAAAATATCAGACTACATATTATCAGAACTTATAGGCTTCTTAAGAGTAGAAACTAAATAGTTTCTTTCTGAGTACTTTTAAAGTGCTCAGTAATATGTTTTCACATAGAAAGTAAGGAATTAATTTTTGTTGCACTGAAGTAGACAAAAAAAGTGCAACTCTGAGTAAGAGGTTTTGGATGCTTGAGTCCTATGTATTCCACTGGGAACTGTATGAAGAAGTAGAAGCCCTACATTGATGGCAGAAAAACTTAAATAACTTTCTTTCCCTTCTTGTCAAAATATATGTCTTATCTTAAATACAAAAGGAATGTCATTCTTTTTCTCTTTCATTTATTTAGCATGTGCAATAAAGCACATACGAGGCTGGGGCACAAGTATAACAGTGAACAAGGAAACCTCGGGTGCAGTCTAATGAGGGACAGTGCATACGGTGTTAGAGTAGGGCTACATACCACAAGTTGTGCGCCTAACTAATCTGGTCTCCTGGGAGGTGGGGAGATTTTCCAGGAGGCCAAAAGGATAAGTAGAGTTAGCTAGGTCATCTGAGGGTATTCTAGGCACAAGGAACAGTCAACGAGAATAGTAAACACAAAGGCCAGGAAACAAGAGTTTTGTAGCACCTTATGGGAAATAAAGATGGTTCAGAATCAGTGGTACCTCAGTGAGGAGGGATAAGGCTAGAAAGGTCATCAGAGGTCTGATCATATTGAGAGCAATATAGTATCATTTTTCAGGTGAAAAAAGTTTTCAATGGCACTGTGTCGCAGAGTTCAATTGAACCAATTATAAATCTCTATAGGACTTGTCCTGTAGCATCATCCATTACGTGTACTTGATCATACATATTCGTAGTTTTGGAGGATATCATAAGAGTGAAACTTCAGATACCTTAATTAGAAAATCCCTCTCATTTCCAAAGCATCCATATAATGGCACCTCCCAAAATATCCAAAAATTTTGAATACTTATTGGCTCATATAGGAACCTGCTAGTTTGCTCTGCTATTTCATTTGTTTTTTTAAAAATTATATTGTAACACAATATTCTTAAAAACTTTTGTTATGTTAGTTTAAATTACAGATTTACCAAAGTGTTCCCTATGACAAATATTATAGTAAAAACCTTTTGGTTGTATCATTATACTGTGATTTTTTTTAAGTTGCATTGTTTATCATGGGACAATGTCACATACTTTATGGGGCCTTCCATGCAGACCCTATCTTTATATAAAATATGGCATAAAAGATAAAATCACATTTTTGTTTCTGCATTTTATATACCAAGGCTGTTTTGGTTGAAACACTCTGATGTTTGTGTTTTAGAAAATTAAATTTTTTTAAATATTTCCTGCAGGAAGCAAGAGGTGAAAAAAGTCTAGATTTGGCTCCTACTCCTGCCCCACAGAACTTGGCACGGAACACTGTCTGTCAGTCAACCTCCGGAGACCCTGAGGTAGACAAAAAAATCAAGAACCTAAAGAAGGTGAGAGATTTAAATATAAGTCAGATGTGTTTTTTGAAAGAAATATGTAAGAATTATTAAAGAAAGTAATATTTAGATGCCTAAGTGTAGGCATCTATGTAGTTTATAGCAGTTCTCATTGTTGCTTTCTCACTGTGAAATACTGTAACAGGAATGGCGCTGATTTAAGTTCTGTTCATAAATGTCTAATAGCTATTAGTCTTTTTATTACTGATTTTTAGAGTAATAAAAAATAATATACATTTGCACAGAAATATGCTAAGCACTTTATACTTAGTATTTCATTAGACACATAAGAGACAGCTAGGAACAGAACTTTACTTCAGTTTTAAAGATGAGGAAACAGAGAGAAAAAGAAGTTTATTAGTTTGTCAAGTTGCAACGGGCTTGTGGAAATAAAACCAGGTCTCTAGCGCACTTCCCAGGCTGCACTATTTAGTTTCTCTTTAATGGAGGGTGGGATGGGCAGAGGAGGGCAAAGGGGGAAAGATTGGGACAACTGTAATAGAATAACAATTTTTAAAGTCTTAAAAAAAATACCAAAAAATAATAGTTTTGCCTTAAGCCAAAGATGTTATCCAGGTACAAAGAGGTGCTAAAATAAATGGTGAAATTGGTTATATATTTACATACATATATGCATACATACATACATTGGGTTGGCCAAAAAGTCTGTTTAGTTTTTTCCATAAAATAAAAGACATTTTTCATTTTTACCAATAACTTTATTGATTTGGGTATTTTGAGTATATCAGCTATCTCCCACGTGGTATAATGTTGATTGTCCTCAATTAATGCCTGGATTTGACCTTTTATCAATTTCAATTGGTCTACCCAACCATAGAGCTAGGGAGAAATCTCCAGCATGAAACCTCATAAACTACTTTTGACACATTAATCAGTCACAGCACCTTCTCCATACCACTGCACATATCTTTTTTTGCATTTCAGTTGCATTTTCACCTTTCTTGAAAGAGTAAAGCATAACATGCTGAAAATGTTGCATATTTCTTCCATCTTCAATATTAAAATAGCTGCACAAAAATTCACCAATTTTGGTAAGTTTTTTTGAATGTACACCAATATGACAGCTGTCACAATACAATCTCACAAAATTGTTTTGAATGAAATTAAAGACAACTAAGCACTACTAGAGTTATTTTACAGGGGGGAAAAATGAACTTTTTGGCCAACCCAGTACATATATAACATTAATTTAAAGCTTGGAAAATATTTCATCAAATCCCATGTTCTTATTTTTTTCAGAGCTGGAGTATATTTATTTATTTATTTTTATTGATTTTGGAGAGAGAGGAGGGGAGAAAGAGAAATGTCAATTTGTTGTTCCACTTATTGATGCATTCATTGGTTGATTCTTATATGGGCCCCAATTGGGGATAAAACCCACAACCTTGGCGTATCTGGATGACACACTAACCCACCGAGCTACTCCAGACAGGGATTATTAATTTATTCTTACATTTTTCATTTAAAGTTGACATTCAATGTTGTATTAATTCCAGCTATACAACACAGTTGTTAGACATTTACATAACTTCTGGAGTGGTTGTCCCAATAAGTCTAGTGCCCACTGACAACATGCTGTACTTTACATCCCCTATGTTCTTAACATATCTAATTTTACATTTAATTTAAAAAAATAGTTTACCTTAGCATTTTAACAGACTGTTCTTAATACAAACGAAAGATAATTGATCTCTTCATTCAGGGTTCACATTCATATGATTGAATTGTTAGGCAGTTTACCGTATTTTGCTGTATATAATGTACACTTTTTTGCCCAAATTTTGGAGGGAAAAATAAGGATTCTTATTATACGTGGGTAGTACTAATTCCATATTTCTGTAAATATTTTTCATTCTTTTATTTATGCTTATGCATTAAAAGCATAACTCTAGAAAGCAATATCTGTATGCAAAATAATATCCTGGAATATGATAATCGGTTTTGTTGAACTTACAAGAAACTTGCGATGAAAGCAGTTTCAACCAACATTCAACTTATCCACAGGTAAGATAGATAATGCTAACTAATTGTTATCCACTTGGTAAGGTAGGTGATATGGACTTTATTTTTGAACCATAATATGTTCAAAAACAAATGCTAAAATTCCTTTATAATACAAAAAACAAGCATCTAAATATAAATGAACAAAGAATCAAATTTAAAAATTAAAAAAAAAACGATTTTTTTCCTAAAAGTTTGGGCCAAAAACATGGGTGTGCATTATACATAGGAGCACAGTATATACATCAAAATACAGTACATTCTAAAATGAATTGTTCTTCCTTCCTCTTTACTTTTGATATATTTGATGTTTGCAGAAGCTGAAAGCAATAGAACAACTGAAAGAACAAGCAGCAACTGGAAAACAGCTGGAAAAAAATCAGGTCTGTGTTGCTTACTTAGGTTCATAGTCATTCCTACCCTTCATTTTTTTTTATAATAAGCAGTTGTTTAACTGTATAAAAAAGCACATGGATTTTAAGAACTTCTTTGGAAATTATATGCCATATTTTTTTAATGTTTTTACTTTTAAACAGGGAAAAAGATAGGGGGAGACATACTGTAGATATAGTGAATGAAAAGCCACTGTTTAAGAGGTGTATTAGTTCTATTGCTGCTAAAAATAAGAGCATTTATTATGTTAGACAAATATAAGATTCTCTTTCTTCCTGTATCTCGGGTTGCACCGCTCTGTTTTTGCCCCTTCCCCTCCTCCTTACCTTAGCACCTTTAAGCCCAGGGATAAAATGGAAAGTGTATTAGACCTAAAGGAATGCAGTAAGACAGCTTCTGCCCTTTGCGCCCTTGATTCATACCAGATAACGAATTAGAACTTGTTTTTAATCTGCAGTTTTAAATCTGTGTTTACCAGTGAATCCGATAAAGTCTCAGAAATACTATCTCTAAATATTTTCTTCTTTGCTATTTTGTCTGTAGAGCCAGTAATTATTTTATTTCCTATTTAACGATTTCATTGTTTTAAACTTTTCTAGTTGGAGAAAATTCAAAAAGAGAAAGCCCTTCTCCAGGAGCTGGAAGATTTGGAATTGGGTGTTTAAAGATTCACAGACAGCATGTTGATTAGCAGAAATTAATGAAAACACATCTTCTGTTAAGTTCATTGGTGTATACAGAATATTTATACACCCACATTTAACATCCATGATTCTATATATGTGTGAAATTACTTAATAATGCCAATTACAATTGATTTTTGTATCCTGCATCTTATATCATGTTAATATATGATATAAAAAAAGAGACATGAATTTTCTAGCTAAGTGAGACAGATTGAAAGACAATGTCATTGTTTTTTAGTAGGGGGCAGTATTTACCCTATACATGAATAAAAACATTTTAAATTTAATCAGCTTTGGCTTTGTTGTAAGTTTCTCACTCAAGACATCCTGCATTAATTTAGAAGGCAAGTTTGAGAAAGTAGTCTTTTGAATATATAATACGGTGTTCTTGATCAGAACTTTAAAGAAATCCTTAAAAATCAAGTTTAGTAAATGTCTTAAGTTGTTTATATCATTTGTATTATTTGAAGTAAAGTTTTTCTTAGTTCTAAGGTAAATGTAGACTTTAAAAATAGAAAATAGTAAGCCACTATTTAATAATAATAAACCTAGTGATCTGAGGATGAGGTGAATACTCTCCAGATATGAACTGTGATTGTTTTGGTTGTCTTTTCATATGAAAAAAAGATATAATGATAATCCAATACATTTGACTAGCAAAATCAATTCATATTTGGTTTTGAAGTCTATTGCAATTATTTATTTTCATCAGATTTACGTTTGGAATAGACTTTCATTTTCCAGAACTAATATTTAAACTGATCGGTAGAGAATCCAGAAATACCTTGAGAGACACACAAACAGATAACTGAGTTTACTGATGCCCCACAGTTTTTATTAAGATTTGGTAAAGATCTAATGCATTAAATCTGAGTGGTAATTTTTCAATGTTTTGTGTGTGGAGTGTGTGTGTGTGTGTGTGCATATATATACACTCATGTACATACATTTGCTTTCAACACTTCATTTGTTTCTGATAATAACTGGCACAAATAGATTACTTTTACAATACATTACTTTAAAATTGTTTTTTTAAATGAAATATTAAGTAAAGCATTCCGAAACTGCAAATTTTATTTTTGGTTTGGCAGTCTAACAATTGTTTTAATTAATTCCTGTTTATAGTAAATGCATTAATCATTTTTAAAATGGTTATTTGAGGGGTAGTATCATTGAACTTTTTGTTTTAGTTAGATATTTTTTAATTTCTCTAGGGTCACTATTCCTACCAAAAATTTTTTTTTAATTTTTCAGAAAGTTATCTGTAATGTCTATGCTAAATAAATAACATTCACGCACAAGACAAAACCCTCATTGGCTTTTATAAAAATCCAAAGTACAAGAATCCAAGGTAAATGAAGAATTAGATCAAGTACTAAAATTCTTACACTTGTTTTTTTCTTTATTTCTGTAATGATTTAAACCATTTAATTCTTTGTAGAGAATTTCTGAGCACACATCAGTATAAAAATCACTGAGATGTTTTTTGAGTACCCATTTTGTTTAGTTTTTATTTTAAATATATTATTCTCAGGGAGTAAGAGTAAGGTGATCAAAATTAAAAAGAGGGTATGGTGCCCTGGCTGGTGTGGCTCAGTGCACTGAGCACCAGGAGGTCGCCGGTTCTATTCCCAGTAAGGGCACATACCAGGGTTGCTGGCCAGGTCCCCAGATGGGGGCATGTGAGAGACAACTGATCAATGTATGTTTCTCTCTCACATCGATGTTTCTCTCCCTCTCTTTCTCCCTCCCTTCCCTTCTCTCTAAAAAAATAAATAGCCTTGGCTGGTGTGGCTCAATGGATTGAGTGCCGGCCTGCAAACCAAAGGGTCATCGGTTCAATTCCCAGTCTAGGTAGGACACATGCCTTGATAACAGGCCAAGTCCCCAGTAAGGGGTGCAAGAGGCAACCACACACTTGTGTTTCTTTCTCTTTCTCCCACCCTTCCCCTCTCTAAAAATAAATAAAATCTTTTTAAAAATAAAGAAATAAATAAATATAATCTTTTAAAAAGAGTGTATGGTGCTTAAAATGAGAGTTAAAATACAGTCTCCTGTTATCTGGGGTGTGATGCATTCCAAGACCCCCAGTGATGCCTGAAACTGCAGATAGTACCAAATCCTACATATACTATGTATCTTTCTATATATACCTATGATAAAGTTTAATTACAAATTAGGCACAGTAAGAGATTAACAATAGTAATAATAAAATAGAACAATTATAACAATATACCGTAATAAAAGTTACATGAATATGGTCTCTCTCTCTGATAATCAATCTGTATTACTGCATTATCTGTGTTATTGTATTTGATTTGCTAGTAGTATTTTGTTTAGGATTTTTGCATCTATGTTCATCAGAGTTATTGCCTTATAATTTTCTTTTTTTGTGTCATCCTTGTCTGGTTTTGGTATCAAGGTAATGTTGACCTTGATTTTGGTATCAAGGTAATGTTGGCCTTGATTTTGGTATCAAGGTAATGTTGGCCTTGGAAAATGAGTTAGGGAGTATTTCCTCTTTAGTTTTTTGGAAGAGGTTAAAAATAATTGGTATCAAATCTTTTTTGAAAGTTTGTTGGAATTCATCAATGAAGCCATCTGGTCCTGGACTTTTTTGGTGGGGGAAGTTTTTAATGGTGTTTCAATTTTCTTGCTAGTGATAAGTCTATTTAGGTTTTCCACTTCTTCATGATTTAGTTTAGGAAGGTTATATATTTCTGAGACTTTTTCCATTTCTTCTGTGTTACTGAATTTGGTGGCGTGTAGTCTTTCACAGCATCTTGCATAGTTCTTTGTATTTCTGTTGTGTCCATCGTAACTTCTCCACTTTCATTTCTGATCCTGTTGGAATCTTGTCTCTTTTCTCCTTAATGAGTTTAACTAGAGGTATGTCAGTTTTTTTCTTTTTTCAAAGAATTAGCTCTTTGTTTCATTATGTTTTCTGTTGCCTTTTTGTTCTATATTCATTTATTTCTACTCTGATTTTTTTTACTTCCTTCTACTGACTTTGTTTTGGACTTTGTTCTTTTCTAGCTCTTTAAAGTGTAATGTTAGGTAGTTTAAGGGGGATTTTTCTTGTTTCTTAATGTGGGCTGGTAAAGCTGTGCACTTCCTACTTGATATTGCTTTTACCGCATCTTAAAATTTTTGGTGTGTCATGTTTCATTTTTATTTGTGTGTATGTTTCTTTTGGTATCTTATATCCCCAGTAGTTTTTTCAGTAGCATGTTGTATAATCTCCAGGTTTATGATTTCCCCAGCTTTCTTCTTGTAGCTGATTCCAGTTTTTTATTGTTATGGCTGGAAAATATGCTTGGTCTGATTTCAGCTTAATTTATTGAGACTAGTTTTGTGCCCCAACATATGGTCTATACTTGAGAATGCTCTGTGTGCACTTGAGAAGAATTTACATTTTGTTTTGGGATGAAAAGTTCTATCAATATCAATTAAGTCAGTTTGGTCTAATGTTATCATTTAAGGCCTATATTGCCTTATTGACTTTCTGTCTGTTGTTGTGAGTGGGGTATTCTGGTTCCTTACTATAATTGTATTTTTATCATTTTCTTTCTATAGGTCTGTTAATAATTGCTTTATATATTTTGGTGCTCTTGGGTTGGGTACATATATGTTGATAAGTGTTATCTCTTCCTGTTCAATTGTTTCCTCTATCATAAAATGTCCATCTTTGTCTCTTACTACCGTTTTTATCTTGCAGTCAATTTTGTCGGATGTGAGTACAGCTATGCCTGCTTTTCTGAGGATGCCATTTGCTTGGAGTATCATCTTCCACCTCTTCACTTTAAGCCTTTGTTTGTTGTCTCTGCAGCTGAGATGTCTTCTGTGGGCAGTTTATAGTTGGGCCTTTTTTCTGTAACTCATACTACTCTGCCTTTTGATTGGTGAAGTCAGTTTATTTACATTAGGGGTGATGATAAAATACTACAGCCATTTAATTTTTTATTTTCTGATTGCTCTGTATCTCCATTGTTTTTTTTTCCCTTGTGTTTCTGTCTACTATTTTGATTTGGTGGTTTTCTATGATTTTTTTTTCTTTCTCTATGATTTCCCTTTTTTTTTTTTTTAATGTTTGGTGTCTCAGCTCTGGACTTTTGCGGTTACCGTTAGGTTTGTGTAAAATGTCTCATAATAGTCCTTTTTCTTCTAATTGCCCCTTATGTTCATTTGCTTGTTCACATTCAGTCCTTTTCCTCCTCCCCTGTTATGACTTGTCACAGATTATCTCTTTTTATGTCATGCATTCATTACCAATTGCAGTAGTTATATTTTAAATGCCCCTTTTTACCCTTAAACTTTGTGTTGTAATTAAGTGCTTATTATTCTCTTCCGAAGTAAAGTTGCCCTGCTTGTCTCTCTGTTAATCATCTTAATGAAAATTTTGTATCCTTTTCTCTTTTTGTTTCCCAAAGAGCTTCTTTTCAGATTTCTTGCAATGCATGTCTTATGATGGTAAATTCTCAACTTTTGTTTGTTGGCGAAAGCCTTTATTTCTTCATATCTAAAGGGTAACTTCTGGATATATTATCCTTGGCTGCTGTTGGTGCCTCTTTTTCAATATTTTTAATATTTCCTTTCATTCTCTCCTGGCTTGTAATGTTCCTACTGAAAAAATCTGATGGTTATTTAATGGGATTTTCTCTGTACGTTACAGGTTACAGTCTTTCTCCCCCTGGTTTCCTTGAGAATTCTTTGTTATTAATTTTTAATAGTTTAAATAAAATGTGCCTTGGAAAAGATCTTTGTGTTGATATAATTAGGTGTTCTGTTAGCTTTCTCTATTTTAAGTTTAATTTTTTCCATAGGCTTGGGAAGTTTTCATCAATCATTTCTTTGAATAGGCTCTTTTCTTGTCCTTCTCTTGTCCTTCTGGTATAGCGATTATTCTTATGTTGCATTTTATAACAGAGTCCAATAGTTCTTCTAGAGGTCTTTGTTTTCCCTGCTTTTACATTTTCCTCTTCCTCAGGGGTCATTTCTAGGTTTCTGTCTTCAAGCTTGCTGATTATTCCATCTGGTGCTTTCTAATGCATTCCTCATTTCATTTACTGAGTTCTTCAGTTCCAGAATATCCTTTTTTCAGTCCTTTCTTTTTTATAGTTTTAATCCCTTTGGTAAAGTACTCCTTTTGCTCATTGATTTTTTTTTTCTGAGCTCATTGAATGTTTTTTCAGAGATCTTTTGTATCCTATTGAGCTTCACAAATGGAATCTTATATTCTCTGCCATTTAAGTCACAACCCTCCACGACTTTGAGTTTGGTTTTTGGAGACTTCTTTTTTTTTCCTGTGCTCTGATATTACCTTGGTTTTTCATAGTAATTAATGAATTTTTTCTCTGTACATTTGAGATAGCAAACTGATTTCTTGTTCAGATACTGTTTTGCTCTCGGCAGTTGAGATTGAGAGGTATAGGATTACTTTCTTTTGTTTTCCAATAGATGGTATTATAGCACAAGTTTTTGTTTTCTCCTACCTGCAGTATTTGTGCCTCTGAGATTGTGGTGGAGCCCTATCACTTCAGTTAAGGAAAATACTGTGTACCAAAAGGGATGGTAGGTGTCTTCTCTGTAACTACTTTGTCTCAGTTGCGGGACACCACTGGTGGGGCAATGTGGTGAATGGTGGAGAATCAATATTGTAAGGTCCAAGTGCTACCTCTATTATACTAATTGCCACTGGCCCCGCTGTGTTTTTGAAGGTGTCTCCACAGTCTCTACCAGGCTCTTTCATGATGGGTGGATCAGGGGAGACAAGTTCATGATTTTTTGGTTCTGCCCCTTTGCCAGCCTTGGCTCTTTAAGGCATGTCATCCTCCTCTACCTGGCTCTGTCAGGATGGATGTCGCTAAGAAGACAAATTCGTGATCTTGTAGCTCCACCCTCCTGACAGCAATGGCTGTTAGCACTGCTGTGCTGTTTGGGGTGTCTCAGCTTTCTTTACCAACTTCTGCCTGGATGGGTGGGGCAGTGGAGGCAAGTTTGCAATCTCATGGTACTACCCCCTGCCAGCAATGGGTGTTGGCACTGCTGGACTGTTTAAAGCTTACCAGCCACTTCTACCAGGGCCTGCTGCAGTGGGGCATGGGGAAGGGAGGTGCTTTTTCCAGGGGAACATTGCTTCTGCTCCTCTTACATTCCAGGCTGTAGCGTGAAGGCTGCAGCCCAACTTCTTCACTGCTACTGCACTCCCTGGAGCACCGATGGGTCCTGAACTGAGTCTGCGGCCATCATTCCTGTCTTTCTACCCATCCTGCCTCCCCTACTCCAATCTGCATCTTCAGACATTTTTGTAGTTTTTTTCAGGTATTTTTGTGTGTTGAGCAGGGAATACTATGTTCAGTTATAGTTGACTTATAAATTGAAGGGCAGAAACAAAGGCATCTCTTCAATACTAAATTTATAAGACTAATGGTTCTTATTCCAAACATTAGCACTATCTTTCTTTTTTTCATTGTCCTGTCATTTGAGTAAAATGTAATGATATGTTAGATATAAATAGATGATTGAGCACATATTGGTTAATTGACTGAGAAGGCAGCAGATGTTGGTTGTGAGGTAGCAGCATTATGTGATTGCTCAAAATGTTCATCCATTGGAGTACTTAAATATGAAATTGCATAAGATAGGTAAGTTTGAGTGTCTTATGAATTGAATGTTTGTGTCCCCAAAAGCTCATGCTGAAGCCCTAAACCTCGATGTGATGGTATTTGGAGATAGGGCCTTGGAGAGGGAATTAGGGTTAGATGAGATTATGAGGATGAGCTATCATCATGGAATTAGTGCCTTTATAAGAGGAGATACCAGAAAGCTTGCTCTCTTTCTCTGTCATGTGAGGATTTAGTGAGAATGCAGTTTTCTGCAAGCCAGGAAGAGATGTCTCACTGGAACCTTATTGTAGCCACCCTGATCTTGGACTTCCAGCCTTCAGAATTGTGAGAAAAGCAATTTCTGTTGTTTGAGACACCTAGCCTATGGTATTTTGGTATTTAGGATACCTAATGGTATCCTAAGAAGACTAATACAGGGTGGGTGTATAAATTTCAGGTTGTTTAAAAGTCAAGGACAGCCAATTAGTCGAAAGACTTCATGGAAAAAAACAAAACAGAACACTAAGGTTTAACACATATCTGTTGGGGATGTTCTATATAGGAAATATGTTTGCTTTGCTCATGGTTTATCACATTTATCCTGGTTGGCAACTAACAGGACAGACCCAGTCCAGACAGAATCCAACATTTGGACTTTTCCTTCCATATCAACATGAAAATATTTACAATCCTGTTTTTTCTCTTTTATTGGTGTGTCACTATAAAATTTTTATTCTGCCACTGCAGTGAAGTTATATCAGATAATTTATCTTTCATTGTAAACTCAATGGAAGTAGGAACAGCAACTTTTTAGGCTTTCTCAGCTTCAATTGAGTAGCTAGGACAAAAATTATTTGGTTCAATGACATGCCCACTGGCCTTGTATGTTAAAAAAAAAAGTAGCTAAGAGAGAGAAAGTGAAAGAACTAGAACTGAAAGAGAGTGAAATAAAATGCAGAGGTGAAGAAAAGACAAAGATAGGTCAAAGGAAGATGACAAAAAGAGGTATAGTATTGCATAGAACTTTGTAAATCCTTTTAACCCAAATAATTTACCTCCAGAAGTTGTCCTAAGAATGTGTGTAAAACTATACTACAAAAAAATATTTATCCTAGTAATGTTTACAGCAGTGAATTATTTTAATTATAGAATGCAATTCCATGCAGCCTTTTTTAAAAAAATGATACGGTAGACCAGGACTCAGCAAACAATAGCCCTTAGGCTAAATCCTGTGCAGCACAGATTAGTTTTTACATTTTTAAATGGTTGAAGAATCAACAGCTATTTGGTGATGTAAAAACTGAAATGCAGATTTCTGTGCCCTTAAAAAAGTTTTATTAGAATACAGCCGTAGCCACTTTCAGCCTACACCTGCAGAGCTGAGTAATGGCAACAGACAGACCATCTATCTGCCTTGCAAACTCTAAATCATTATTCTCTGGCTCTTTACAGAAAAGGTTTGCTAACCCCTACTGTACAGGAATACAAGATAACAAGGAAATAATCATAATATATAGTTATTTGCTTCTTATATTCACTAAATAAATTCTTAGAAGTGGAATCACTGGGTAATATCATACTGAGAATTTTAAATGCTCCTTTATTATTTTTTCTTTACCAACCTTTGGCTCAATCATTTTTCACATTTGGTACTGTTATTCTGAAACTATTGTTTTTATTTAATGGAAGTATGATCAAATTGCTTAGGTGAGTGTGCAGATTGGCATTTTAAGGCCTAAACAGTTTTTTTTTTCCTAAGAAATAATGCCCTTGCCAATGTGGCTCAGTTGGTTGGAGCATTGTCCCAAAACCAAAATGTTGTGGGTTAAATTCCTGTTCAGGGCACATGCCTAGGTTGTGGGTTCAGTCTCTGGTCCAGGTGCATAGGATCCCCAATCTGAGCACCTATAGGAGGCAACCGATCAATGTTTCTCTCTCAAATCAATGTTTCCCTCCCTCTCTAAAAGTGATGCAAGTGTCCTCAGGTGAAGATTAATAAATAAATAAAGAAGGCAAAAGATGAAGCAATTAAGCCCCCCTTCCCCCAAAAAAACTTTGTACACACAGACAACAGTGTGGTGATTACCAGAGGGCAAGTGAAGGAGAGAGGTAGAAGAGGGTAAAGGGATAAATGGTGACTGAAGGAGACTTGACTTTGGGTGGTGAATACACAATACAATACACAGATGATGAATTATAGAATTGTACAGCTGAAACCTATATAATTTTATTAACCTATGTCACCCCAGTGAATTCAATAAAAAACAGAAATAAGGTAATAAGGCAGGTTGGTTTTTACACAGATTGAACCATTTAAACATTTATTGCTTAAAAAATTAATGAAAGTTTATGAGCCAAAGTGCTTCAGATAAAATTTTACACCATTTTTGAAAAACTGAATTTGTACTTCCTAAATTTATGCCCCTTGCCAAGTGAAAAACAGCATACAAGTTTCAAAAGAAATTTTATATCAGAAAGTCTATGCAATGTGAAAAAAGTAAGATGTTCAGTTTTCCAAAATTAAATTGAAAGGTGAGCATGTTATTTATTCTTGACTCTTCTGCTGTCTAAAGACACAATCCATTAACGGCCACAGTCCTCCTGAGTCTGCAGGCCTCTGTCCTGCTGGTGTCCGTCCCAGGCCCCAGCAATAAGATTGCCACTCCACAGACACCCCTCAGCGCTGCGGAGTCTGTAAGGTAAGTGTCAGCATGGATACTGCAGGTGTGGAGACTGTTTACACCGAAGGCTGCTCCTGAAAGGGGGCCGACCGCCTACTCTAGTTACATGAGTTGCTCCTTCCTAGTCCTCTCCTTCTCTTTATATTGCTTTATTCGGTTCTTGCAGTCTCTCTAGGAATTCACCCCAGCTTCTGTCTTCACCTTTTTCCTGGTATGTTGTGGAACTGATAGGGAAACCAATTAGTATGGTTCCATCTACTTTCTGTTTCTAGAGTTTCTAGTCTGCAAACTGCCTTCTTTCCAATGTTGTGATGGACTCATTGCTTCTAACACTTTCCTGTCATTTCTCTGAGATGCTGAAAAAGGAGAGAGAAATGCATGTACTTATTTTGCTATCTTAAATTGGGAATCAGAAAAGCACACCTCTAATTTTTTTATGTTTTATATATCTTTATCTCTTATTTTTGTCTTTGCTACTATTTATATTTTTCATATTTCTCTCTCTTTTTAAATCATTGTTCAAGTACACTCATCTCCATTTTCCTACCACCACTCCCCCACCACCCCAGCCATCCCCATCACCCACCTTCAATCCTACCCGCCTTTGGCTTTGTCCATGTGTCCTTTACACATGTTCGTTGATGACCCTTCCCCCTTTTCCCTCCATTATCCCCTCCCACCTCCCCTCTAGTTACTGTAAGTTTGTTCTTTATTTCCATGTCTCTGGTTATATTTTGCTTACTTGTTTGTTTTGTTGATTAGATTCTACTTATAGGTGAGATCATATGGTACTTGTATTTCACTGCCTATCTTGTTTCACTGAGAGTAATGCTCTCCAGTTCTATCCATGCTGTGTGAGGGGTAGGAGCTCTTTCTTTCTGCCACATAGTATTCCATTTAAAACAATATAATTTTTGTGTGTTGCATAATAATAATTGAAAAAAATTATTGTCAAACTCAGAGAAACAAATTCTATTTTGTCTAATATAAGTATTGCTATCCAAGGTTTCATTTGTCTGTTTGCATTTTTATGAAATAGTTAGGGCAAGGGATATAAAGGAAACAATAAACAAATGGGACTATATCAAACTAAAATGCTTCTGCATGGCTAAAGAAAACTTCAAAATGGAAAGGGAACCAACCGTAAAGGAAAACATATTTGCCAAAGATACCTCAGACAAGGGTTTGATCTCCAAAATATACAAACTCACATGACTCTACTCCAGGAAGACAAACAACCCAATAAAAAAATGGGCAAAGGACCTGAACAGACACTTCTCCAAGGAGGACATACAGAGGACCCAGAGACATATGAAAGGATGCTCAGCATCACTAGACATCAGAGAGATTCAAATTAAAACCACAGTGAGGTACCATTTCACACTGGTCAGAATGGCCATTATACCAAATCAACACACAACAAGTGCTGGTGAGGTTATGGAGAAAAGGGAACCCTAGTACATTCTTGGTGGGAATATCTATGTTTTAAATAAATTTTATAATTGAAAGCATTTAATAGGTTCACCCAAAATGGTTTCTGATATGGCCACTAGAGGATTCCAAAGATCAGGGTATAGGAGAATTAATAAGGAATTAGAAATTTTAGAACATATGTGGAAAATACCTGTACATGTATGTTCACTCACTTAAAACTTGCCAAAATAATAGCTCGCAATGCTGCTCTATTTTCATTGCCAAATTTCTTTTTTGTGTGTATTTTTGTTCTTTTTTTGCCAAACTTCTTGAATTAATCCTCTTTAGCCCCTTAACCATAAGACTTATTCCTATGCTTAGTCTGAGTTCCATCAATGATCTCCTATTGGCTACAAATGAGCCATGTCTGGAGAGTTTGTGTGTAGGTTAACTGTTTACAAAATGGAATGTGTTCCCCATACAGGTAATAATAGAAGTGGTTATTAGTGCCAAGGCAAGCCCATAAAAACCTTAAACAAAAGAAGTATGTATAGATTAATTTTGTTTTAAAGTTTAAAAATTAATTTTCAAAAATTAATGCCAGAATAAGAAATATAAGAAAATAGAATGAGTTTTTTAAAAACTTCGAATGCTAACTTCTATTTAAGAAGACTTAAGGAAACAGAACGAAAGAATTTTTAGGAGATTCCTGAGGAGGATTTTGGTAATTTTTGCGTGTGTGAGATACTGGTTCTTTACTACATACATATAAACTTATTTTCTCTTTTCCTGGATATATATTTTCACTATTCCTTAACCGTAATTGAGGTTGTTTAGTGTTTACAAGTAAAGTTAAGAGAGGGAAAGAAGAGAGATTTTCCTAAGATCACTAAGCAAAATGTAGAAACAGGAGTGAAAGAGAAAAAGGCAGTACAGAAAAAATGGTAATACATGAGATGGACAGAGAAAGAGGGAAAGAAAAGGGGAAATGAAGGACATTAGAACTGAGTTGGAGCATCATGCCAAGGGTACCACCTCAGCTTCCTGTTTGAGCTGGGGAGGAATGGAGGAATGGTAAACACTCTTGGAAGGAGAAAAAAGTACTCTATAACCCAGGAAGAGTTGCAAATCAGGCACTTGGCAATACCTCCACAAATCTCTTAAGAAGTTTCTTTTCAAAGAAAAGACATCTATCTGTATTTTTTAAAGTTAAAAGTCTCACAAAACAGACTTCTTGCATTTACACTCAGGCAAAATTTCTTCTAGGCTCAATTTTGTTTATTTCTCTATGTTCAATTGAAGCTAAACAGGTCAAATTCCAGAACTGTGATATCACTGGAGAAAATCTTTTACTGTGTCCAGCCTGTTTTGTTTTTGCATCCTCACCCCCATCCCTTCCCTGCAGGAACACCTGCCCCCCACTGGAGAAACCAGAAGTGCCTGGTTTGTGCTTCCTCCAACCTAGTTCCCAATCATATAATGAAGAAAATCCTTTCACACTTAATGCTTGAAATAATACATTTGGACCACAAAATTGAAGCAGACATTTGCATTTTAAACACTGGTAATGAAATTCTTTCTCAAGGAGTTTAGACAGAGGGTTTGGTAATATTAACTGTAGTGGAAAAGGGCTCACTGGTGGGGCCCAGTGAAAAAATAAAAATGTGGTTTCTTATTCAAAAATGACAAGTTTTAAGACAGTGACAGCAAAGCATTAAACCAAGTGCAGTGCCCTTCTAAGCACATGGCACTGTGCAACTGCACAGGTTGCCTACACATGAAGCTAACCTTGCATAGAAGCTACTGGAATTCCAACTCCTTAATCTTAAAGAAGAGTCTTTACTTTGTTTCCAGACATCCCCCAGCTCCCTGGAGGAGGAAGAGGTAATGGCTGATCCTAACCAGACTACTACCATAACTGAGTTTGGAACTGTTGAGGAAAGGTAAGATTTTTAAAAATATTTATTGATTGATTTATTCTAGAGAAAGGGCGAGAGAGAAAGAGAGAGAAACAACAATTTGTTATTCCACTGATTTATGTATTCATTGGTTGATTCTTATTATGTCCCCTCACCAGGGATTCAACCCGAAACCTTGGTGTATTGGGACAATGCTCTAACCAACTGAGCTACCCAGCCAGGAGATTTTTTTTTTAATAGGACTTTTAGGTTCATGGCAAAATGGAACTGAAGGTACAGACTTCCTGAGACAGAAGAGTGAGAAGCTAGGAAAATTTCTTGGCAAGTGAAATGGAAAAACTGAGACAGATACCTGAACACACTGGCCAAGCAATTTACAGCCAGATGCAGAAGTTCACCTCCCTAAAGATAACATCTGGGCCACAGTTGTATTTCAGCTCCAGGCTCAGAAAAGCAGCAAGACCAGGTAGGTGGCACCAGGACCAGCTGCAATGACTAATGGTGCTGACCAGTTAGTGAAGAACACAACCCTGAAAGAGCACACGTGGAAAATTGATGAATAGTTTCCTGAAACCCTCCCCTGAGACCTACCCTAAGATTCCTACTACAAGAGAGATTAGAGCCCTCAAGACAGAGGACCCAGCATCTGCTTTTCCTCCTAAGAGCACCCCCACTCCATTCCCTTCTTCTTTTTCTTTACAGGCATGCATCTCCTAAAATCTAAAGGACCCCACAGACTTGCAACCAGGGAGTGATGGGCAGAAGCAGCTTGTCCCAGACTAACCCCTGAACTTGTCTTCAAGGCCCCTTTTTCTGATTTCCCAGTGGGTCAAAGCAGATCTGCCTAGGCTCTCTTGTTCCTTCTGTGCTGAGTTCTTCCTTGTTTCACTGTCCCCAGCTTTAATAAACATACCCTCGTAGTCACCTGGATTCAGATTGTAAAATCTTTCCTACATGAAGTCAAGAACACAGAGACTGCCAGCTGGCCCCAGGCAGGCCCACTCAAGGCCAGGCCCCTGTCCCCACACAAGCACAGTCTCCCCCATTATCAACACCCCCCACAGAGTGGTATATTTGTCACAATTGATGGAAAACCAAAATTCAGCCAAGTAAAGTTGAAGATCTAACTGGCTTTATTCAATAATTCATGAATCAGAAGCATCCCATCTAACAACTAGAAGGGATTTTGCACAATTCAAGAGATTGTACAAAATGAAAGGTTTTTATACAAACAAGGTTGAGGTGAGGGAGATATTAACAAAAAAAAAAGGAAAGGAAAGAAGAAAAAGGAAAAGCAAAGAAAAGAAAAAGGATCCTGTGGGCACCTAAATGTCTTACTTTAGGGAAAGAGAAAGGGGAGGGTTTTCATCATGCAGATTGCCTCTTTCCTTGGGGGCAGGATATGGAAACAGACCAGGTGACAGACGACCTTACTGGTGCTTAACTAGAAAATTCCAGACTAGTTATTTAAGGTTATATTTCTGGGAGAGGTTGAAAATGCAATTAAATTAGATATTAAACCTAAATTTGGTATCATGGGCTTTAGCACAAGTGATGTCATATTGGGCCTGTGGTTTTAACAGAACTGACGAATCTACCTTGACATGTTGTCATTATCTGACAACCACTCTCACCTGAAATTTGCATTAGGGTTCACTCTGGGTGGTGTACAATGTATGGGTCTGGACAAATGTACAATGACGTGTATTCATCATTATTCTACAGTGCAGTTTCTCCACCCTGAACATTCTCTGTGCTCTCCCCCATTCATCTCCCCACCCTCACTACTAACTCCTTCCTGGCAGCCACTGATCTTACAGTGTCCATGCTTTTGCCTTTTGCAGACTGAATCACGTAGTATGTAGCCTTTTCAGATTGACTTCTTTCACTTAGACAGTATGAATTTAAGGTTCCTCCATGTCTTATAATAGTCTGGTAGCTCATTTCTTCTTAGTGCTGAGTTATTTCATTGTTTAGATGTACTATAGTTTATCCTTTGACCTACTGAAGGACAACTTGTTTGCTTCCAAGTTCTGGCAATTGTGAATAAAGCTGCTCTAAACATCTGGGTTGTTGTGTGAACATAATTTTTATCCTAGGCCTTCAGGGGATGAAGAGTATGCCACCAAAATATGCCGTTTGGTATATGGATTGTTTTAAGCTGGTTATTTTTAAGAAACAAAAGACTCAGAAAGAAACTTTGACCTTCCCTCTAACTGCCTAACAGAGTTTAGATAGAGGACCTGCTCCAGGAAGGGAGCTCTTGTCACAGATAATTGTAGCTCAGTATGAACTGAGTGTGATAGGGCAGCACCCAGCAAGACCCACTTGATCAAAGGCCTCTCTGTGTCCCACTGTTAAGGATGCCCAGCAAACATTTATTTACCAAACATCTGCTTTTCTATCTCCACGTGAATTGCCTTCTTGTTCCTCAGCCCCTCACCCTCTTCTCCTTAGCTCAACATGGCATATAAGCCATAACTGCTCAATCTGTCCTTGAGTCTCATGTTTTTATGGAACCTCCATATATGCATATATACTAAATTTGGTCATTTTCTCTTGTCAGTCTGTCTCAAGTTGACTTGATTATTAGTCCAGCCAGAAGAATTTAATAGAAGGGTAGAAGAAAAATTATTTTTAGCTACCCCAGCCTTTTCTCCTTGGCCCCTTGCCTCAGGTCCTTCCTGAGGTCTGGACTTGATTCTGAGCTTGCTGACCTGAACATCTTGTTGGCCAGGATTGTATTGCAACAGGAAAAGTCAGCACTTGTGCTGCCTGTCACACCACAAAGAATAAGTAGAGACAATAATTGAATCTTTATAGGCACTTTATTCATATGGCTGGTGATCTGAGAAGATGGTTTATGTACCCTTAAAACCATTTTAATATCTCAACTCAAGACAACCTTTTTGTAAGAAGAAAAGTGTAGGTAAGGGGGTTCAAATTCCGGGAAAAGGTTAGTAAGATAAAAGTTGCAGTGTCCTGAGATTTCAGCAATTCTTTATCTGCATCTGGACATTTCCTCCCTTGAGCACAAAGGCTCAGGTACCATCTTTATCACTCGCAGTCCTTTTGGGGTACAAAGGTTGAATTGCCTCTGGGCCTTCTGGAGTCAGGTAGGCTTGGTCCTACATTCCAGTTCCTGGAACAACAGGTTTCTATATGCATTAATCACCGAGCCTACTAACTATGTAACTAAAGCTAAAAGTTTCTAACTCTTGAGTTTCCCCATCATTCCCCACTGTTAGTCTTAACTATCTTATTTCTAAGAGACTAGTTTCATATGGAAGTAGTCATTTTGCTGTTGAGCATGTATCTTAGTTTTAGAAAGTCTCATGGGGGTTTAGGAACACACTTAAATGCAGATCCACGTAAAGGGGCACATTGTATGCAACAACAAGCTATGACACTGGAAAAGATAAAAAGAATGAAAATAAAAACAAACAAACAAGCAAACTATAACCAAAGGCAATGAAATAGAGAACAGACTGACAGTGACCAGAGGGGAGATGGGAGGGAATTTCAGGGGAAAGGGGAAAGGGTTTACAGGAACAAGTATAAAGGACACAGGGACAAAAACTAGAGGGGAGGGTGGAAATGGGAGGGAGGTGGGGAGGGCTGAGGGGGGAGGGCTGGGATGGGAGTAAAAGGCAGAAAACTGTACTTGAACAATAATTAAAATAAAATAAAATTTAAAAACAAGTCTAAGGAAAAAAAAGAATGAAAACAGCAAATGCCTCTCTAAGACCAGAACTACTAGGCAGCCAGGAGGTTAGTTTAGACAAATTAATACCAAAGAGCCTCTCTCTTTGTTTATCTTGGACTCTACTTCATTTACTTGCTTTACTTTATGCTCTATGATCTGTGAATTATCAGTCAGGTTGAAACAGCAGAGTCCTTTAAATTCTTCACATCCATGATTATGTCTTAAAAGAAGGCAGTCTATAGCTAGCTGCATGATTTTCTAATACTGCTTCCCTAACTCGTCCTAGTTCTTGACTGATGGCGCTAATGGCTTCAGAGGTGGCATTCAAAGCTTTTACCATAGTGCAGGCTAATCTACTTATTTATATTTTTAGCTACTTATTTCTATATCTAAATAAGTTATCAAGACTGGTATTACAATTATCATAAAAGATATATATTAGCAGGGCTAAAAAGGTGCAAATCACCATTACAATCAGGTGCAAGGGAGAGTTCTCATTGAGTCAGAGTCAGGCGGGGCTTCTGAGGTAAAAACACCAACAGTCTTCCCAGAGAACATGGTCCCAAAGAACCGTTTGCTGGAACATAGGAATAAACAGTCCTTCCACATGTTGGAAACCATCCGTCAGGTAATTTGAGGTAACCAAAGGGCATAAGATATATCAGTGATGGTGGTGTAATTTATTTCCATGTCCACCAAAAGCACAAAGCAATTTTTAGTACAGTTGATAAAAGTCACACACTCTCTATCTGGAGCTACATTGGTGACTTTTAAGGAAAACGCTTCCCCATCCTTTAGAGTTACCGCAGGTTCCCAATTATAATAATGGAGTAGGTTATGGTCTTACTGATATGTTGAAACAAAGTATAATTTTGAAGGCTCTTCAGGTGAGTATAAACACCACTAGACATGAAGTGAAAATTTGTTTGACATAGGTTCCTCCCACAAGACAAAAGTCAGAGAGGTTTAGAACATTTTTTGCTAAATATACCTAAATAATTTCATTGCTTTGAAAGCAATAAGTACCCTATAACATGGGGTTAAACAAAAAGTAATGAAAAGAATATGTCATTGTCTTCTAAAGATGACTTTCAGGTCTTCTTTTTATTATTATTATATTTTATTGACCATGCTTTTACAGTTGTCTTGATTTTCCCCCTCTATCCTCCCTCCAACCAGCACCCCAAGTCCCTCAAGCAATTCCCCCACCATAGTTCATGTGCATGGGTGATGCATATAAGTTCTTTGACTACTCCATTTCCTATATTGTACTTTCATCTCCGTGGCTGTTCTGTAACTATCTGTTTGTACTTCTTAATGTCCTCACCTCATCACCCATTCTCCCCGCCCCCCTCCCATCTGGCAACCATCAAAATGCTCTCTGTATCCATGATTCTGTCCCTATTCTTCTTGTTTGCTTATTTTGTTTTTTAGATTCAATTGTTGATAGATTTGTTTTATTTGCTATTTTATTGTTTGTAGTTTTTACCTTATTTTTCTCAAATAATTCCCTTTAACATTTCTTATAATGTTTTGGTGTTGATGAACTGCTTTCATTTTTTCTTGCCTGGGAAGCTCTTTACCTGCTTTTTGATTCTAAATGATAGCTTTGCTGGATAGAACAATCCTGACAGTAGGTTCCCACTTTTCATGATTTTGTATATTTCTTGCCAATCCTTTCCAGCCTGCAAAGTTTCTTTGGGTAAATCAGCTGACAGTCTTATGGGAACTGCCCTGTAGGTAATTCTCTTCTTTTCTCTTGCTTCTTTTAAGATTCTCTCTTTATTTTTAACTCTTTGCCTTTTAATTATGATGTGTCTTAGAGTGCGCCTCTTTGAATCCATCTTGTTTGGGACTGTCTGTACTTCCTGGACATGCATGTCTATTTCCCTCACCAAATTAGGGAAGTTTTCTTTCATTAATTTTTCAAATAGATTTCCAATTTCTTGCTCTTTCTCTTCTCCTGCTGGCACCCCTATGATGCAAATGTTGGACTTCTTAAAGTTGTGCCAGAAGCTGCTTACACTACCTTTATTTTTTTGGATTCTTTTTTCTTCTTGTTGTTCTGATTAGTTGTTTTTTGCTTCCTTATGTTACAAATCATTGATTTGATTCTCAGCTTCATCCATTCTACTATTGTTTCTCTGTAAATTGTTCTTTATTTCAATTGGTGTATCCTTTGTTTCTGACTGTATCTTTTTTATGGTGCTGAGGTCCTCAATAAGTTCCTTGACCATCTTTATAAGTAGTGTTTTGAACTCTGTATCAGATAGATTGCTTATCTCCATTTCATTTAGCTCTTTTCTGGAGTTTTGATCTGTTCTTTCATTTGGGCCATGTTTCTTTGTCTCCTCACTTTGGCAGCCTCCCTCTGTTTATTTCTATGTATTAGGTAGAGCTGCTTTGACTCTGTGTCTTGGTAGTGTGGCCTAATGTAGTAGGTGTTCTGTAGGGTCCAGTGGCTCAGCCTCCCCTATCACCCAAGCTGGATACTCGAGGTGCACCCTTTTTGTGGGCTGAGTATACCTTTCTCTTGTAGTTGAGCCTTGGTTGCTGTTGGCAGATCAATGGGAGGGATTTACCCAAGCCAGTCAGCTGCAAGGTCTGGCTGTAATCACTTACCACCAACCTCCCTCCTCTGTGGAGGATCAGCTATACAGGTGCAGGGCGGTGCTGCTCTGACATGGTCTGTAGCAGTCCACTGGGTGTGCAAGCCCTGGCATTTCCCAGGTGATGCAGGCCAAGGTCAGTCCCCACCTATATTTTGCCTGGGTCCACCCTGCCTGTGCTGTAAAGCAATCTGAGATGGCTGCTACTTGTGCTGGACTTGGAGATTTCTGGGTGAAGCCAAGCTGTGAATCTAGGCTGGCTGTTGCTAGTGCCAGGCCTGGGGCTCACTGAGGCCAACTTTTGCTTGTTTGAAAGGATTTAGGAAAATGTGAAGCATGAGCCAAGACCAGCCATTCATATGGAAAAGCAGCTTTCATGGGCCCATAAGTTAGGTGGGGCAGAGTCTCTGGGGATCTCCAAGGCAGGTCAAACAGTATTAGCCAGGTTGATGGAGTCTCAGGTATGGCACTAGGTTGCCAGCTCTGTTGGGGGGAGGGTCCAGGAAAGGTACAATGGCCTCTGCTGTTCTTGATGCCAGACACTTCAGTTTCTCCTTGTATATCACTGATGGCTTTCAAGCTGCAACCCTGGTGCTGGAGCTCAGAGGGAGTGAGTCTGAGTAGGTGAGTCCATGTGTGGGTTCTTTAAGAGGAACTGCTTGGGACTCCAGAAGTTTCTTCCATTGACTCAATCCTTGCTGGTTTTTGCAGCCAGAAATTATGGGGACTTATCTTCTTGGCACTGGAACCCTGGGCTTTGGGGCCTGCTGTGGGCCTGGGACTCCTTACCCTCAAGATATCCCTCCTGAATTTTTATCCACCACATGCAGGTGTGGGACCATTCCATTTCACATCTGCACCCTCCTACCATTTTATATGGATGTGGTTTTTTTAATTCCATAGTTGTCAGACTTCTATTCAACTCCATTTCTGATGGTTTTGAGTGATGGTTGTTCTATATTTTAGTTGTAATTTTTATGTGGTTGTGCGAAGAGGTGAGCCATGTCTGTCTATGCTACCATCCTGACTGGAGGTTCACTTCCAGGTCTTCTTGCAATTCAGTGGTCCATTGTTCTTCCATTGCTTTCTTTACTCTGGTATAATGAATCCAAGGTTTTATTCCTGCCAATTTCACCAGCTGGGGTAGCAAGGACATCCCAAGGTCCAGTCCACTTTTCTTCTAGTTGACTTTCTGCGGATCCTATCTTCCAAGTCTTGTTTAGCACCTTATTTCCAGGCTCAAAGAAATGTAGTCAGTCTGTAGGGATATGGTATCTAACACAAGCAAGGACATTAATTATAGCTAAGGTCTGACTTAAATGTTATACATAGTTCTTTACCTTCACTTCTTGATCTACAGTCATATCTCTCACTCCAGTTATAGCCTGAAATGGCCACCCATACACAATTTCATAAGGACTCAATTGGATCCCACTTCAAGGAGCTACTCTTATCCTGAGTAGGGCAATAGGTAAAACTTATTCCAATGGAGATGAGTTTCTTAACACTGTTTGGCTGTATTTTTCTTCAAGGTGTGATTCATCTTCTCTACCTTCCCAGAAGCCTGAGGTCTCCATGCGGTATGGGGTCTCTACTTGATTCCTAAAAATTTACTAACCTTCTGAAACAAAAGCAGGTGCATTATTGCTCTGGATGTTGCCAGCTAGGCCAAAGTGAGGCATTATTCCTTCAGTAAGGCTTTCACTACCTCTGAGGATTTCTCAGTTCTAGTAGGACAGGCTTCTACCCATCCTGAAAAGGTGTCAACAAAGACAAAGAAATGTTTCCATCCTTGGACCCTCAGCATCTAGGTAAAGTCTATTTTCCAGTCCTCAAATGGGCACCGTTCATTGTATTGTTTCCCTTCTTTCCTTTGATGGGGATCTGTCTTGGGGTTGTTCTTCTGGAACACAACACACCTTATTATTACTTTTTGTATGACTTTAGAAATTCTAGGACCTGTGAGCTACAGTTTAATATAGGAGGTTAATGAGTCTCTTCCACAGTGAATGGCCTCATGCATATGTTTCACGACTGGCTCTACTAAATGTTCAGGAAGCAGTATAACTCCTTTCTTGTTCTTTCTCCATCCACTACCAGGACCTCCTTCATCAAAACCCCAACTCTGAGCTGTCTCTAAGTCTGCAGTCAAATATTCGATGTCAAATTGTGACAAGTCTAGGATAGGTACCAAAGGCATTATAAATGTTTCTTTAGCAGCCTCTTTTGCTGCTTAGTCAGCCAGGTTGTTTTCTCTGGACACTTCAGTGTCCTCTTTCTGATGCTGAGGACAGTGCATAACTGCCACCTGTAAAGGTACCTGGACAGTTCAAATAATTTTAAAATTTCTGCTACATGCATAATCTCCTTTTTGTTGGTGGTTATAGTCCTCTTTCCTTCTAAATGGAGCCATTTACATGCAAAATTAGGAAAGCGTGCCTCAAGTTGGTGTACACATGCACTCTTCTTTTTTGCAACAATTCCAGTGCCCTTGTCAATGCAGTCAGTTCAGCTTTCTGAGCAGAGGTTCCCTGTGGCAAGGCCTTGGCCTCCATTATTCCTTCAAGAGTCAAAACTTCATATATAGCCTTCCTATTTCCTGTGTTGACATAACTGCTTCCATCTGCATAGAGAGTCCAGTCTGCCTCTTCTAAAGGATGGTTCTTCTGTAGATCAATTCTGCTAGAATAAACTTCAATTATTTCAGCACAGCCATGCATTGGCATGGCCAAGGCTCTTGGAGAAGGGAGGCAGGATTGTCAGGCTCTTGGAGAAGGGAGGCAGGATTTAACTTACAGTTTTGAGGGAGACATTGGGATTGTCAAGAAAAATTGCTTGGTACCTGCCCATTCTTCCAGCAGCAAGCCATGAATTTTCTTTTTGCTCTAGCCAGATCAACACTTGGTGGGGTGCACAAATGGTGATAGGCTGTCCCAAGGAAAACTTTTCAGGTTCCTGTAAAAGCTCACCAGTGCCTGCCACAGCTCTCAATCAGGCTGGGTACTGCTGGACAGTGTGATCTAGTTTCTTTGACAAGTATGTGATGGAATGGGAAAGGTCACTAAGCATTTGGGTGAGAACTCAGAGGGCAATGCCCTTCCTTTTATGAATATATAATTGAAATGGCTTTAGTAGGTTTGGAAGCCCCAAGGCTGGTGTGGAAGCCAGGCATGCCTTCAGGGACTCCAAAGCCTGAGTGAATTCCTTCCTTCATTCTAAAGGGCTATATTCTGGTTCCTTCAGAGCTCCATGCAATGATTTAGCAATGAGCCCAAAGTTTGAAATCCAAATGCAGCAGTAGCCTGCCATTCCCAGTTCTCTTAACTGTTTCCTGGTATTAGGAACTCTCACTTGAATTATGGTTCCTTTTCTGTTAACAATAAGACTCCTTTTCCCAAGTTCAAGCAGGAACCCAAAAAACTTCAGTTTTTCAGAAAATCTGGGCCTTCTCTGCTGATACTTTATAGCCACAAAATGCCAGATGGCTCAAGGGAGCTATGGTGTTAGTTAAACACTGCTGCAATGATGTCCTGGTAATTAAGAGGGCATCTATCTACATATTGTAACAGAGTTCCTCCTTCCAGTTTTACATCCTTTAAGTACTGACTCAGGAGTGCTGACTCCCCCAGATTGTGGGGGAGTTCTTGAACTCTTGTGGTGAGACTGTCCAGCAATACTGAGTCTTGACCCAAGATCCTACCATTCAAAAGCAAACAACGGTTGAGAATTTTGATCAACTGGGATGCAAATAAAAGTCATCTTTTAAGTCCAACATAAATACCAGAGGCTTTCCCCAGGTATACTATTCACCAAAGTGTAAGGATTTGAGTCAGTGGGGTGAATGTCCTATACAATGTCATTTATGGCCCTTATATCTTGTGCAAACTGATACTCATTTAAGTGGGGTTTCTTAACAGGCAATTTATGGGTGTATTGTATGGGAAGCAACAAGGCGAAATAAGTCCATATTCTTGAAACTTCTGAATTATTGGGCATATTCCTTCTAGGATCTCTTTCTGCAAGGGACACTGACTCTTATTGGGAGTCTCCACCCCTGGTTGGAGGTCATTTTTTATAGGAGAAGCTCACTTAGCCCTCCCTGACTTTCCAGCAGCACAATGGGGTTTACCTGATACTCAATTTCTTCTGGCGAGGGTCACTTTTCTTCTTCCCTCGGTTCCATAAGGAATGGCTGTGGAGGGACATGTAGGCAGAGCTTTTGTTTGTCTGGAGAGAAGGTGGTCTGAGCATGAAACAGCAGGTCCCTTCCCAGAAGAGGAATTGGACACTCAGGAATATGTAAACACTTATGGCTTAAAACCGTATTTTCCACAGCACATTTGAATGGCTTCAAGACAAATTAACTTTCAGGGCTCCTAGAATTCCAGTTACAGTTACAGCCTGCTGTGATGACTCAGGCAGAGGTCTATTGACCACGGAATGAATATGTTGCTTGGGTATCAATCAAAAAGTCTACAATTTGTTACCCTACTGTAAGTTTTACCTGAGGTTTTTGGGAGGTGACTTCTTGTGATGATAGAACCGTTCAGCCCCATCCTTCATCTTTAGAGCTATTTCTTTTTCCCGGCATAATTCTCGAGTTCTCAGACTCTAACTTCCTTTTTCCTCACTTGGGGCATTCATTTT
This sequence comes from Trachops cirrhosus, assembly GCA_028533065.1. NCBI lineage: Eukaryota > Metazoa > Chordata > Mammalia > Chiroptera > Phyllostomidae > Trachops > Trachops cirrhosus. The sequence goes on along the minus strand of CM052539.1, from coordinate 137,756,190 downwards.
TCCAGTGCCCCTTTCCTTTGCAATACATGCATTGACCAATGGCAAGCATTTTAGATGGGAGGTGGGAGGCTGGTGCCTCATGGGATTGCCTTGTAGCTTGTCCCAAGAAAATAGTGGCCACTTAGGCCATTTTCTCTACTCTGTTGCTATAAACTTTGAAGGCAATGTCTACTAATCAGGAAAGATTTATGCCTATTCCTCCTTCTAACTTCTGAAGTTTCTTTCTGATGTCATGTGCACTTTAAGAGATAAAGGTCATAGTCAACATGCTAATATTTTCAGGGGCTTGTGAATCCAAATCAGTATTTCTACAGGCCTGGTAGATTCTTTCAAGAAATTCAGACTTCCGGCCCTGGCTGGCGTAGCTCAGTGGATTGAGCGCGGGCTGCGAACCAAAGCATCGCAGGTTCAATTCCCAGTCAGGGCACATGCCTGGGTTGCAGGCCAGGTGCCCAGTGGGGACCACATGAGAGGCAACCATACATTGATGTTTCTCTCCCTCTCTGTCTCTCTCCCTTCCCCTCTCTAAAAATAAATAAAAAAATCTTTAAAAAAAATGAAATCAATCAAAAAATTAAAAAAAAAAAAAAGAAAAAGAAATTCAGACTTCCGGCCAAGATGGAGGCATAGGTAGACGCACTGTGCCTCCTCGCACAACCAAGATAGGGACAACAACAATATAGAGACAAAATAACAACCAGAACTGACAGAAAATTGAAGTGTATGGAAGTCGGACAACCAAGGATTTAAAAATGGACACGTTCATCCAGACCAGTAGGAGGGGCGGAGTCAGGCAGCCAGGCGGGGAACACGGAGCGGAGAGCTGAGCACCCGGGGCGGCACAAGCCCGCAGCAGGCACACCCTGCGTACACAAGCAGCAGTGGCTGGTGGGCCCTGGCCAGGGGGTGGCGACCAGCAGACCCA
>CM052539.1:137734868-137754765 GCA_028533065.1 Trachops cirrhosus | reverse complement strand
CCCTTATTGTACGAAATGTTAAAGGGACTTATCTAAGAAAAAGAAGATAAAAAACAGGTGTAGTAAAATGACAGCAAACTCACAATTATTAACAACCACACCTGAAACAAAAACAAGAAGAAACTAAGCAAACAACTAAAATAGGAACGGAACCACAGAAATGGAGAACACATGGAGGGTTAGCAACAGGGGAGTGGGAGGAGGAGAGTGGGAGAAAGATACGAAAAATAAGTAGCAATGAAGGTAGATAGAAAATAGACAGGGGGAGGGCAAGAATAGTATGGGAAATGTAGAAGCTAACGAACTTATGACACATGGACATGAACTAAAGGGGGGGAATGTGGGTGAGATAGGGTGTTCAGAGTGGAGGGGAATGAAGGGGGATAATAGGACAACTGTAATAGTATAATCAATAAAATATATTTAAAAAAAAAGAAATTCAGAGAAGTCCTCTGTGGTCTTTTGTTGTACCTCCTGTACCATATTCAGACTTTTCTGCTTAGGGACACCTTTCCTCATTCCCTCAAGGATGCATCTCTTATAATGCTCTAAGAGAGGAAGGTCATTCTCTTTAGGATCCTAGCTGGGCTTGGTTAAAGTTATTGCCCCAGTAAGGTTGGGAGCCCCATCTGGATTTTCTTTTTTTTTAAAGATTTTATTTATTTATCTTTTAGAGGGAAAGGGAAGGAGAGAGGGAGAGAAATATCAATGTATGGTTGCTTCCTGTGCATTCCCTACTGGGAACTGACCTGCAACCCAGGCATGTGCCCTGACTGGGAATCGAACCGTGATCTCTTGGTTCACAGGCCCGCGCTTAATCCACTAAGCTACACCAGCCAGGGCTTTGGATTTTCTTGGTGCAGTCTTCAAGCCTCTTCATCTGCCTTATCCAATACCAACCTCCGCTCATCCCCCATAAGAAAAACATACAGCAAGGCTTCTATGTCTGCCCAGTTGGGATGGTGGGTGGCAAAAATTCATGTAATTAAATCATTTTGATAGGATCATTCCTATAGGAGGATTTGAGTTTTTCCAATGTAACAGATCCAATATAGAAAATTGAATGTGTGCCCAATAGTATCCAGCAGTCTGGCCCTCTGGCCCTCTGGCCTATTCTCACTGGAAGTCTTTGCAAAGGGTATTGCCTGCCCTGGTAGGGGCTTGTCCTCCACCAAATTTGGTTCCCTGATGGGTTCAGGATGGAGAGACCATTTCAGGCTCATCTCCTCCAGCCTCCTCAGCTGAGTGAGGAGGAAGATCCCGCAGGGCTGGAAGAGCTGTGGGAAGCCTGACCATGCTTGAAGCAGCAAAAAACATCCTGATCTTCCTGGGCTTTCTCTTCTGAGCTTCTGCTCTCTGCCACAGGCAAAGTCCCTTCTCTCTGGACCATTAATCTATTTCTTTTTAATCTTGCAGCTTTATTATATAAAGTCATAGAGGCCTGTACATAAGGTATTTCATTCCATTTCCTGGATTTTTGACAAAACAACTCCATATTTTTGACAAAACAACCACCATTCTACCAGACAGAGCTCTGTAATGTTGCACAAACCAAACCAGAAGGTACCTTAATTTCTGATGACTGATCTAAATTGTAACCTAGGACTATAATCCTGAACCAGAAAGTACAGCAATTCAATAGAAAGTGAAGGTGATGGATCATGCCAAGAGTCAGAGAAGGAGAGTCCCCAAGTGAAATCACTTGACAGCTGCTAGGGAGTCTCCAAATCTGCACCCCGGGATTCCCCAGTCCAGGCAGCCAACAGGACTCTGCACCAAATATCCAGACTTCCAGAGTTCTGAAGCTGTCCCAGAAGGAGTCGCCAGAATGTGAAACTGGAAAAGTCAGCGTTTATGCTGCCTGTCATTACCAGAACCAATAAGTAGAGACAAAAATTAAATATTCATGGGTGCTTTATTCAGATGCTGGTGACCTGAAAAGATGATCTGTTAGGTACCCAAAAAACCATCTTAACATCACATCTCAAGCTGACCTTTATATAAGGAGACAAAAAGAGTAAGTAAGGGGGTTAGAATTCAGGGGACAAGTTGGTGCCTGGTGATTTTCCTGGCATCCCAGCTACTCTTTATCTGCATCCCCATGTTCCCTCCCTGGAGCACAAAGTCTCAGATTCCATCTTGATCACTTGCAGTCCTCCTGGGCCACATAGTTTGGGTCGCCTCTGGGCCTCCTGGAGTCAGGGTAGGTCTGGTCATACATTCCAGTTCCTGGAACAACAGGTTTCTATGTGCATTAATCATCAAGCCTACTAACTATATAACTAAAGCTAAAAATTTTTAACTCTTGAGTTTCCCTGTCAATATCATTTATATAATGGCCTCACAGACACTGACGACTTACTATCCAAACTTCCAAGTATTGTGTGTTTATGATTTTATGTTTAAAAGTTGGGGATGGGAGTGGCAACAGTTCAAAAACCTAAGCCAGGCTTAAGGAAAGAAAGAAGATACCTGGCTCTAAGTCAAGGTTCTTGGTTTGTAAACAACAGAAATGGACTCCTTCTAACTTAAGGGGAAAAAATAGTCTCAAATGTTATAGCTCACAGATTTCAAGGAAAAGACAAAGCATGAAGCCCTGAAGATAATAGAAACCATAGTAGTTTGGGGGCTATAACTCTCCTCAGGGTTCTTCTACCAGAAGTAATCAACTTCCAAGGTTTCTGAAATCTTTCCCAGCTGTGCCTCAGGCTGGGAAAGATTTGGGCACCTTAATTGACAGTCACCAAGACTGTATGAAATAGGGTCTGGCCAGTCCCCTAAAGAGAAACTTAGGTGAAATTACCAGACTTAGGTGTTAATGCTGAGGAACATTTCAACAACATATATTCACTTTATTAATCTTATGAAGAAGCCCATACAAGACAACTTGTTGATCAATCAATTTTTGTACAGGGTATATTTCTTGCTTAATTATGATCATAAGATAGATACATCTGCTTTTAGTTTTTCTGTATAGGTTCTGTTATTTTGGTATTGTTTTTAAATTCAATTTTAGCTGATCATAACCCCGACAAGAAAAAGCTAAAGGAGTTTATCACCACCACACCAATATTACAAGAAATGTTAAAGGGACTTTTTTAAGAAAAAGAACATGAATATGAATAATAAAATGGCAATAACCACATACCTTTCAATAATCACCTTAAATGTAAATGGATTAAATGCTCTAATTAAAGACATAGGGTAGCTGGATGGATAAGAAAATAGGACCCATACAGATGCTATCTACAAGAGACACACTTTGATTGAAAGATGCACAGAGACTGACAGTCAAGCAATGGAAGAAGATATTTCATGAAAATGGAAACAAAAATAAAAAGTTGGGGTACAATACTTATGTCAGACAAAAGAGGCTTTAAAACAAAGGCTATTAATAAGATACAAAGATGGATACTTTAAAATGATAAACAGACCCATCCAATAAAAGGATATAACCCTTGTAAACATTTATACACCCAACACAGGAGCATCTAAATATATAAAATAAGTATTGACAGGCACAAAGGGAGAGGTGGACAATAATGCAATTATAGTAGGAGACTTTTAACACCCCACTGACATCAATGGATAGAACATCCACACAGAAAATCTGCAAAAAAAAAAAAAAAATCTCACTGGCCTTAATTAAACCAGATATTTTGATATTTGATAACTGATATTTTTATAGCATTTCACCCCAAAACAGCAGGATATACATTTTTTTCAAGTGCATTGTTTACAATAGCCAAGATAGGAAAGCAATCTAAGTGCCCATCATTGGACAATTGGATAAAGATGTGATACATATATATGATGGAATTTTACCTGGCCATGAAAAAGAATGAAATCTTAACCATTTGCAACAGCATGGATGGACCTAGAGGGTATCATGCTAAATGATACCAGTTAGTCAGAGAAAGACAAGTACCATATGATTTCACTTACATGCAGAATCTACAGAACAAAATAAATGAACAAACAGGATGAAACAGGTTAATAGATACAGAGAACAAACTGATGATTGCCAGATGGGAGGAGGACTTCTGGGAGACTGGGTGAAAAATATAAAGGAATTAAGAAGTAGAAATTGGTAGTTACAAAATAGCCATGGGGATGTAAAATATAGCATAGGGAAAATAGACAATAGTATTGAAATACGTATGAATGGTGCCAGGTAGCTACAAGACTAACTACTATACTGTATACCTGAAATTAATATAAAATAATATTGAATGTCACTGATATTTAAACATTTTTAGAAAGAAAATATATAGCTGGTTATATTAATTTACTCTTCATCTAGTGCTTTTGATTAAGGCTTCAAGAAAATTATATGTTAACTGTTGTAGGGAAAAAAGGGGATCTGTGGAAAGTAACCTCACAGGATGATCTAATCATAAATTTCTAACTGGGAAGAACATGGTGTGTAGTCATGCCCCAGATACAGAATTTTTTAGTGTGGCTTATTTTTTGCCTTAGCCCTCTTCATTGTTTATGTGTATCTAGGTTAACATACATTTAAAATTCTCCTTCTTAGACCCATTCTTCTAAAGCATAATCACCCTCAACAGAGCACATAAGCTTTTCTTTTTTTAGAGAATATAATCTTAATTATCCTGAAATCCAATCCCTGTTTTGCTTAAAAGAAACTGCAAAACTGTTATTCTCTGGGGCCTTTAAGATCTTGCTCTCTAGCATACTTCATCAGTTTAGTAAAAAAAACAACAACCTTAAAACAGGTTTGAAATTTTGTTCTTATTTACTTCATGTAGTGCAGTAGGATTCCAAGAAGTCCACCCAGGACCACCCTGCAGATCCAGACCTGATGCTAAGCCCACTGTGCCCCACCTGCTCCCCAGTTTGCATTGGCTGAATTTGGATGAGTCTTTTCTTGGAATTGTGGGTCCTCTTGCTTTAAGTAGCAGGCCATGACTTTATTTAAATTGTTCTTAGAAAATCTTCCAGGTGGATAAGTGTTGAGATAACCAGGACAAAGGGGGAAAATGGGTTTCTACTTTTCATTAGAGCCTTTTAATTGGATTGCTTGCTGAGAGACTAAACAAAATCTTTGCTGGTTAAATGAAACTCAACTATCTTTAGCTCTGAAAGAGAAAGAACTTCTCCCCCTCAAATGGCCAATAGGGTGGTCACAGTTGTTTCAGTCCTTGAATATGGAGCGGTGGAAATGAGCACCACACGGCATCCAGTGCGGTAAGGCAGGCAATCCTGGATAAGCTGTCAGAGCCCAGGGCAGAAGGGCAGGGACTCCTGGAATGGGTTCACTCTGAGAGTGACACTTTCCAAGGACCTGTTCCTTGGAAAGCATCATTGTTCTGGTGGCATCTGGTAAGTTATTGCTGTCCCTTTCTCATACATTCGTAGGTGACTAAGGTTCTTGGTGTGGTTGCCTGAGGAAAAATTTCCTCGAGGGTGTGAAGTGGTTCTATAGGGACATTTATGACATTAGGCTCATCTGGAGACATGCATGCAAAAGCTGGTTTTCCCTAGAAGTTTGTTCAGACTCTACACATCTCAAAATTAACATGGGGAATTGTGCCTCCAAGGCGACAACCCCACAACTGTCAGTCTCCAATTAATACTAAGATGACCAAGATGAAGATCCTCTGATACTTCTAAATTAATCTTTTGGACACATGATTAGAAAAAGACAGCTAAATAAAAGAAAAAGAAAACAAATGCCAGCATAAATTTTGTGAAATGAATGGAAAACATTTAATTGGCTTCTCACACCTTCAAAATGATTAATTTTTTAAAAAAAGATTTTTATTTATTTATTCTTAGAGAAAGGGGAAGGGAAGAAGAAAGAGAGGGACAGAAACCTCAGTGCAAGAGAGAGACATCAGTTGGTCTGACCCGGACTGAACCTCCCTCCCCCATCTCCACACACAACCCAGGCATGTGCCCTGACTGGGAATCGAACCAGCGAGCTTTTGTTTTGTGGGACAATGCCCAACCAACTGAGCCATACTGGTCAGGACCCAGAAGGAGAATTTAGATAAATGGATCAACCTATGATGTCATTTAGGTGTCAACCCAACTTTTTTGGTATTAAAAATGGCTGTTCTTATTTTAACGGGGAAGTTCATTTGGAACCTGACTTGTCAAGGTGAAACTTTTTGAATTCCTGGTGTATTGGCCTTAAAGACTTTGACAGGAATATATATATAGTGAATGTGTGATAATTTTCAATCTCTGCATGGTATTATTAAAATTTCAAGACAAGCACTTGTAAGGATTGGGTATTCTAAAATTCTCAGAAATATGGAAACTAACTAAAATACTTTCCAAGTTCACATGATCTAAGGTCAATCCTTAGTAAATAAAAGCTAGTTTAAGTTTGTTAGTTTAAATTGAACAAACATGTCTTTGAGTTATTGATATTAAATATAATATTTACATTTTACCTGGCTTTTACAAAAATAAGTTCATTTTAATAATTTACTTTGATTTCTATGAAATATGTCTTTAGAGCTTATAAAATGAAAATGTCATGGAAAGCATTGTAAAATAAGTGATGAAAAAACTCCTAGGGTATATTATATGGGTAAAAAATGGTTGCAGATTAAACCAATAGCTGGGTCTATGGGAAACACAAGATGGTGCCTTGGTGCTTCCCACCTCCCTGCCATCATCACAGTACATGTAAGCTGAACTTAGATGAAGGAATTTATGAGCTGATGTTTTAAAAGGAGACACCTTACACTATTGACAAGGTTTGATAAAGGCACTTCAGGAAAATGCCAAATAAGTAATCGTTTCCTTTCACCGCGAACTCCTGGAAGACAAGGACTTTAAAGATCACTGACTGCCTCCTGGAGATTTGGGGAATTTTGATAGTACACCTCTCTAACCTTGTTGGAAGGAAGGGACTTTATCAGGGGCTTAATCAGGAATGGATATCTACCCCTGTCTCCAACATTCACCTCCACCTACAATGGTCATCACAGACTCTGCTGGGATGAGAAGTTGCTGACATCAGGTAGGTGGCTAAGACACCAACAAGGCCTGTATACCTATGGATTGCTATGGAGCTCAAGAATACGTTTTGTTTGTCTTTACCTGTCTGCTAATGAAATAAGTTATAATGAAGCAGGCTAGGAACAAGGAAGTATTAATTTGAAATGAATTTTGTAACACTCCAGTAGAGCAGAGTGTACTAACCCCTCCCCCCGAAATTGCATGTCCCAGATAAACACATATCTAACCACATCCTGCTTCTCACTCATAAAAGTAGAGTCAACCCACAGAACGGGGCTCAGGATTTGGAGACTGCCTCCTCTGAGCCCGCGCGAAATAAAAGAGTGCTCTGCCATTCCGGCTGTGTGTGAGTAATTTTTCCGCAACAATAATAATAATTACATTTGTCCTTTGCATTTTCTATATAGTTCAACTGTTTATGATTAATTATATAAAAGAATTGTTAATACTCTCTTAATAGCTTAAGTATGCTATACTAAATGCCAAACACAGAAAAATAAGACTGATGGTAAAATTTGGATTATCCATGATAATTCAAAGGATAGAAATGATCCAGAGTGGGTTTTTTCCCCCAGTGAATGCCAAAATACTTGGCTGCTTCTATTTACCTCTTCTTCCCTTTTTGGGGAAAATTCAGCCTGGACAGATATCCCACGATTACTGCCCTATCCTCAATGGCTCACCATTTCAACATGATGATGTTGATACTGGGACTTCCTAGGAATGAGCCTTCCTAGTGCAGTGAGACCACACTAATCCGACCAAAAGGTTGATCATTTATGCATCCTTCAAATTGATTTACGACCAAAAGGGGCAGTTGTGGACAAACCAAATTTAATTACGTATGTATGTATGGGAACCCCACATACAGGAGGCAAAAACTTATTGAGAACTTCCTATTCAACTCTTTCTATAACTCACTTCTGATGCATTTCATGATTGCAATATCTGGGCTAAGTAAACCAGAATTACTGGGACTTATTAATACTGAGGATTTATTTTAAAGGTATGACCAGTTTTCCCATTGCCACCCCTAACACTCTTCCCAAATTATCCAATCAAAGCCCAGATACCATAATAATCTAACACTCCCCTTGGTTTCCCAGCTGTGTGTTCTCCTTTGCTACAATTAATAAAAAAAGAAACTTTTTAAATTCCTGGTGTATTAGCCTTAAAGACTTCGACAGGACCAAAAGAACTATCAACTAATGACAATAGATTAATTTTATTTTGGTCCTGATTTGAATAAATGAACAAGAGAAAAATATTTACTAAAATGAGAAATGTGAACACTGAATTTTGAGCAATAACTTTTGAAAAGGTGAGACCATTGTGGTCGGGTTTTTGTTTTTAAAGAATAGTTATTTTTTAGAAGAACATGCTTAAACATCAATAGGTGTGATGATGCGATGTCTGATATTTGCTTCCCTAGGGGGAGAATTAGAATTATGGACAATCAAGATAGTCCGAATGCAGCAATTGTTAAAGGTCATTATCGGGTAATGTAATTATGATGTGCTTGAATATGATTGAAAATTTCCAACGACCTTCTTAAAAAAATTCTTTCACGAGGGAGAAAAATTGTAAGATTAAATGTATGTTCACAGCAAGGTATCTCAAAAGAGTTATGTATTCCGCTTAGGAGAGCCAGGGCTTTCTCTTTTCTTTCGCACACCTTACACCTTAATCAATACTGTTTACTAGGCATTCCTAAGTGTCTCGGGCAGATAAACGTCTGAATTAGTGAAACTGTACGTAGAACCCAGGCGTGCCCGAAGCTACACTTAATTGGCTACTCTGACATCGCGCCGGCTCCACCTTTCCTTCCGTACTTTTCCCAACCCAGACTCTCTGCACACACCCAAGATGGTGGGTCGGGACGCGAAATGTCAATCTTCCTCTCTGAGCATGCGCAGGCTCTGGGGCTGCGCAGGCGCCTTCCTGCCTCCCTCCCCGACCTTGGCGGATTGCGCCTGCGCTGTGGGGAGCAGCTCAGCTCCTGCTCGGCCTTGGGCTGGCCGCTGTCTCAGTTTGAGTGCGGCTGAAGAGGCTCGGTTGGATAAGATGAGGCTTTTGCTCCTGCTCGTGGTGGCGGCGTCGGCGTTGGTCCGGAGCGATGCCTCGGCCAACCTGGGCAGTGTGCCTAGCAAGAGATTAAAGATGCAGTACGCCACGGGGCCGCTGCTCAAGTTCCAGATTTGGTGAGTCAGTGCGCTGCGCCCCGGCTGCCCTGCGGCGCCTCCGCTCCGTGCCTCTGGGTACGCCAGGGCCTGGCTTCGCGGCCTAGCGGGACGGACCTCCCCTGGCCCGGAAGAACGGCGCCAGCAGCCTTCCGCAGTCTGCCTTCTCCCGGTCCCTTCCCAGGACGGCCAGGCTTCCCTTTTTTTTCCCTCCACGCACATCTGCTCGCTTTTTTGCTTCCTAGAATGGTGGGAATGGGTAAAGGGAGGGCCTGAGAAGGTTAAATACGGAAAGGCGAGGACGTGGGGACACATGTTAGTGCGGAGTACAGATCGGCGGTGTCACGCCATGGCTTCCCCTGCTGCCTAGGGGGCTGGGCGTGAGTTGGCACAGCCTTGGTGGACAAGCTCCCAGCGTTTGCCACTCAGTTCACTTTTTCTCTCCTCTTTCTGAGGGTTATGCCAGGCAGCCGAGTCGCTGCCCCGCTAGGTGAGGGTTAATTCGGGTCATTGAAGGGGACCCGCGAGTGATAGACACCTTATTCTCCAGGAGCTGCCTGCCTGGTGACTGAGTGGGGAGTAGGCTTCTGACAGCCCGAGGGCGTGGAGAGGGCTGGGGCGGCTGATTCTCAGTTTGCAGTTTCCAAAGTGTGTTTGAAAAAGGAGTATATTGCTCTTATGCCAACCGTTCCCTCAGAGACAAGCGGATTGTCTCCCCCTTTCTCACTACACCCACGTCCCGGGGGTTGTCTGCCCTGGCGTCTCTTTCTACCTTTTAGGTTTCCTCTTGCGCATTCAGAGACATAGAAAAAGGAAATTCCATTAGTTTTCGACTTTGTACTTGAAGTGATTTTGTTGTTACCTAGTTAAGTATTAGAACAGTAATGCATTGTAATAAGGTAAATGGGTTTGGGGAAGGTTTGAAAGACTCATTTAAAATGAATAAACATGGTAAAATGACAGAAATTAGAATTATGTATTGCAAAAGGTGACTTTTTTTAAAAGAAAAGATGATCAGATTAGTAAACCATCAGAGTACTGATACTTTGGGATATTGGTGTTGGCCAGAGTGCATTTAAAATCAGCTTTTTCAAACTTCATGTATTAACGTAATGGTACTAAAAGTTTAGACTTTCTACTTATCAAACTAGCTTTTTGCTTAATCTTTAAAGACTAAGCAAGCTTAAAAAAACACTAAAAGACCTTTAAGAGTCAGAAAATAAGATGGTGAGACTTTATTTTTTGAGTGAAAACTAAAAACCTTGAGATTTTTGTGATAAAAACTCTGTGGACTGTTTACTATGATATATACCTGATATATATATCATCTTTCATATTATACTGCAAATGGGAGCTAGGGCTTTACCATTTTAATTTATTTTTTAATAAGCTGGCAGTAATATTAGGAACCTATAAATACTGTAGTATTAAGGTTTAAATGTGATACTTTTGGATTCAAGGAGTTTAAAAAAGACTGCAATTTCCACATTTTGTAATTTTTCTACTTTCTACTTTTGTATCTCTTGGTTTCACATGTGGTTTTCACAAAATATTTTTCTTTTATTGTTGCTTATATTGGAGTACTTGTCACAATAACGTGTGTGCCTTCCGCTAAGGGTATTATTCATAACAAAGTATTTAAAATGTGTAAAACAAATGTAGGGAAGATCATTTAGTCTTTCAAATTAAACTTAGAAAAATCCTAAGTACTGTATTGCAGTTGAACTTTAATGCTTAGTTTTTCTTTTTCTTCCTCCTTCCCTCCCTCCCTCCTTCTCTCTCTTCCCCTTCCCCCTCTTTTCTTCTCTTCTCTTCTCTTCTCTTCTCTTCTCTTCTCTTCTCTTCTCTTCTCTTCTCTTCTCTTCTCTTTTCTCTTCACACACTTGTCCCAAAAGCCTAGTAAGAATTTTCTTTTTTTAGTCACCCTGAACGTGGTAGTGCATACAGAAGTGCTTTAGTTTTCCTTTTTCCTTTTTAAAAACATTTTATTTATTTATTTTTAGAAGGGGAGGGAGGGAGAGAGGGAGGGAAACATCAGTGTGTGTTTGCCTCTCATGCGCCCCCTACTGGGGACCTGGCCTGCAGACCAGGCATGTGCCTTAGACTGGGAATTGAACCAGAAACCCTTTGGTTCACAGGCTGCCACTCAGTCCACTGAGCCACACCAGCCAGGGCTTTCTTTCTTTTTTTAATCTGCAGATGAGAAATAACTTTATTAACAGCCCTACCAAATACAAGTAAATTTAGCTTGTTTGTTACTTTTTCCCTGTAGAGATTAATATGTATGCAATAAGGTAAATACTGGATTTCTGGTTTTGGTAGAAACTCTTGGGCATTTATTTGCAAGATTGGGAATGGAGAGGAAGCTAAGACAACTGAGGATAAATATGTGAAAATTCTTTTAATTCTATTTGAAATCTGAGTGCTGTAAAATGCAGTTTTTCATTAATTATCACTGTTTACAAAGATGGTACTATTTTTACTTTCTTTCAATTGCTTTTGTCACTTACTTTATATTTCTTATGACTACTATAACTTAGTAGATCATCTGATATTGTGCCACTTTTGTAATTGCTAATAGAACAAACAAGTAACAACACAAATGGAATTGAAGGTGGAGGGATCAGGTGTGCAAAATAGCTTAAAACAAACTTGATTATTCTACGTTTGTGTAAAAATATTCATTCAATACTTGGTTGTGCCAGGGACTAAAGATACTGTGGTGAACAGGACAGATATGGCTCCTCATGAAGCCTACAAAAATGGCACAGTGTTACTTTACATACCTGAGTGCTTGGTTTTTTATGTCAGTTGATTGAGCAGTCCAATAGGGTAATTTTGAGGATGCTGATTTCATATTTGGGGAAAAAGCTTATCTTGCTTATTAGGATGTTTAAACATTGAACATAAAAAAGGAAGTTCTGTAATCAGAACTTAAAGTTTCATTCTCGCATTTTCCTTTGTTATTTTTATGTGTAAATGTATTCTGACAGGTACTGTTTGGCATGGTTTGTATGCATGCTTTAATTTTCCCACATATGTGATTTAACATGTAATCAGACCTATAGTATTTAATTAGTTATTGCAGTGTAAACTGTATGATTAATAGTTATTTGAACATGTGACAATTGATTTACTGAGAATGGTAGATAAAATAAAGAGTTCATAATATAAGCAGAACATAGCAGAGCTTTCCAATATTTGTTAATTTAAGAATCCACTGCTGTATTATTAGGACAACCAAATTACAAGTAGAGTTTTAAGACATAAATGAGGCTGTTTCTACTAAAAGGAAAGAGTTCATTTAAATTTATACCAGCTCAGCTTTTGTTTTTGTGGTATAGAGGCAAGAAAATAAAGACTGATTTGGATGTTGATATTGATCAAGATAGTAAAATACTGAATTGAAGAAAGCTGAGCAGTTGTGAGTTGTAGAGATCATGTTAGTTACTGTGGACTTAACAGTTGCATGTTCAACAAATATTTGAGCATCTGCTCTGTGCAGGCACTTTGGTGCTGGGAATTCAAATCAGTGCTGTCATAATGTTACAGGCAAAGTGGAACGCAATCATTAATCTGTGGACAACACATTTAAATTACAGTTCTGTTAAATACTGTGAAGGGAAGTTATGTGGCATGAGAGAGGCTTAGGAGACCAAAGAAGGTTTCCATGAGCATATGAACTTTGAGTTGATAGTTGAAGGGTAAAATTTATTTAGATAGAACTTTCAAGCAATGGGAATAACATGTTTAGTGGCCTCATAAGTAAGAGAGAACATGATTTCTTAAGGAGGCCAAGGTGGCATGGACCCTGGACTGTTTGGCAGGCCCTGTTAAGGAAAGATCAGCTAGGATCTCTGTGGAAATGCTTTCCAGGGGCCAAAGAGTAGATGTGGGGAGACTCTTTAGGGGAACTGTTGGAATTTCCCAGGCAAGAGATAATGGATCTTGGAATAGAAAGGTGGTAGTAGAAGTAGAGAGTAAAGGGGATAGAAATCTTTAGGAGATAAACTTGGCAGTTCTTGATGATGGATTTACATATTTGAGGAGGAGAGAAGTGTCAAAGATGATACCTGAATTCTGGAGCAATGCTGTACCATTCACTGGAATGACAAAGGAGACAGATTTTATGGTTTTTTGTGTGTGTGGTGCAGGGGAGGGAAAGGGAGTAATCCTGAATTTTTAAGACTAAAAACACAGTAGCCAGGGGAAAATCCTACAAAATAATTTTATTTCTCCCATATAGCCACAGTAACTGAAACTAAAAACTTAAATAACAGTTACTGTGTTTCACCAAACTTAAGATATGTAAGATACACCATTATTTTGTATACCACCCAGAAGAAAAAAATACTGCCATTTAAATTGTGATACACTAATGATTATAAGATAAATCCTTATTTTTTAAAAAGATGCTAAATAGAGAGAACGTACTTGGAATCAATGAAACAATGAATAATAAGTTGATCCGGATAGTAGAGTAATACAGTGTTAAGAGAGAACAAATAAAATGGTGACTACTACAACTACCACTACATTAGAATTTTAAAGTTCTGTAATGTTTACATGGAATTTTAATGCCATTCTGTTTTGTTTTACCATTTTAAACAAGTAACTACAGCATGTAACTGAATACTATGTAATAGTTGTTTCTACTTAATAATGAACGAAGTACTTTAGTTCAGAGCTTTTAGATGTAGGTAATGTGTTTAAAGGTTTTAATCTTTCACAGAAAATTGAAATTTGTTTACTTAACAAATTTTGCCATTACAAAATTTGTTTGCCATTACAGTAAGTGGTAGAGTTCAAATTGAATATATCATTTAGAAATACCAGTATAACCTCATAAGTTTTGAATTAGGATAGTTACTGGGAAATAGTGCATTTACTGGATACCAGTTTGGAGTCCCAGGTTCTTATTTGATCTGCCTCTTATCTTTTGAATGACTTTCAGGAAAATAATTTCTTTAGCTTTCAACTTGTTCATCTGTAAAACAGGATGTCGGTTGCATTCCAGTTACTTCTAGTATACAATTCTATTGTGTACTGGTAGGAAGCTTAAAGGAAAAAAGTGAAAGCACGCATATGTGTTTCTGTTTTTGTCACTTAAGAGTTATTAGAGCTCTCAGGTTCCTCTACTAGTCACCTTCCCTGCTTTCCAAAAAGGAAGTCTTGTTTTTATGTGTATGAGGTCTGTCCAGAAGGTTTCAGCCATGTGATATGAAAAATAGAGATTTATTGAAGAAGATACAAGAAATATTGTACATAGGACAATGACACCTTGGTCCCCTTCAAAGTAGGCACCTTGGGGCCTCACACAGTTCTCCCATTCACCATCAGCTGCCCTGTTGTACTTTCCTGAATCTCATGAATGTCTGAACTCTCTTCCCTTTCAAAGGTGATTTTAGTTTTGGGAAGAACCAGAGGTTGCAGGGCGCCAAATCTAGGCTGTAGGGAGGCTGAGTCACCTGGTTGATTTAATGTTTGGCCAAAAAAGACTGGGTTGCGTGAGCTGGTGCGTTGTCACGATGAAGCAGCCAGGCAGCAGTTGCCCATAGCTGCGGCCTTCTGAATCATCCTTGTTTTCGTGGAGGACTGTTCAAGCTTAACACAAAATTTGGTGCAGGTTCTTTGCTGTGCTTGCTGTCATTTTGAATGTGACAGCCACCACAGTACATGTGCTCACTCAGTGGCGTCTGCTGCCCCCACTGACTAGTGCAGTGAATGCATGTGCATTCCAGTCCGCTCTCTTTGACTGTCTGTTTTCCTGACAGACTTTGTATACCTTACATTGATTGGAGTGTAGCCTGGGATTGGTAAGGAAGAAGTCTTCCACATAGGTTTTATCAGGAACTGCTGATAATCAAGTCCTCATTTTTAGGCCCTTTTTTTTATGCCACTTTTTCCCCCTCTTCTGTCCACTTTCTGGGAAATTATGAATTTGTTTTTTTACAGTAATACTTGAAAACCAGTTGTTTGCTGGGAGAGACAGACATACAGTAAAATATTCTGTTCTGAGTGTTCTGAAACAGGACATAATAGAGGACTTTAAAAATCCAGAACATAGAAAGATTGCCTATTCAGGGGAGTTGGAAGGCTTTGCAGAGGAGGAAATGAAATCTTGAAAGGTATGGGGAACCTCAACCAGGAGATACAGGGAAGAACTTTATAAGGTAAGGGGAGAATATATGCAAATGAAGCCTTACTCAGCATGGAGGAAGGAAAAGAACAGAAAATGAGGAAAGCTGGAGTCAAATAGTCAGTTAAAAACAGCTAGCAGAGTGTATATCCTGCCATTTATCAAGTGCTTATTATTGTAATTTGTTATTTGTGTGGTCTTTAATGCTGTTACAAGAATTTAGTAAAATAAACCTTTGAAACTTTATTCTTATTTTCAGCTTTAAAAAATGCATATAGCTTTCTGGACATGAAAAATAATACATTTGTTGTATATGAGCCCTCCTGTTTGTAATTTTTTTAAAAAGCATTTATCAGGTTAGTTTATTATTAACTGCCTTAATATCTTGTTCCTTGTGTGTTTTATAGAGCGCCTTGTTCAGAATTCATTGCTTAGAACATTTAGAGCTGGTGATGTACCAGACAAATGTCTGTTCCTACTTCATCTACTGAAGAAAATGAAGAGAATGAAGAGAAGTAAAGATTACTTTTAAAAATGCAGTTTTCAGTGATTAGTGAGCTATTGGGCTGATCATTGTTGTAGACAATTAGTAACTACAGTATTTACAAAATATCTTCCTGATTTTTTTGGTACAGCATGGGGAAAATATTAGTTGAAGTTATTGGGATGTAAGTAGCAGAAATCTGTTTGAACTGGTTTGAACAACACATTTTAAATTACCAAAGAATAGTTTTACAACCCAAAGGCAGGGGTATAGCAGGACCTCAAGACAGGGTGAAAATAGAGAACTGGAAAGTCTGAGAAGACTTCATTCACTGTTTTTCTGGTTCACATTTGTACCTTTCTCAGTAAGATGTACTTCATTTTTCTCTCTTCTCAGAAGATCGACTTATTCCTCTTCTCAGTCCTTTTAAGAGATTATCACTGCTCTGTACCCACAACAGCTCTGGTGTTAAATGTTCACCTGTGTGGAGATAATCATTTTTTTAAATCCCAGTTCATCTGAAACATCAGCTATGGCAAGGGGTAAAAGGATCTAATTTTATGTATGGGTGAGAAGACAGTTGGAGGGTTGTGGCATTAAAATAAAAGGGGAAGGTGATTTTAAGAGATGGGCAAAACAAATTGTAAGTATTTATTTTAAAATGGCAAGTGTCTGAGATTGCTCTTTTTAAAAAAACGTTTGAGAGCATGGTTATTAAAGCTGGGGACAGTGAAACAGGAAAGGGCCTGGGACAGAAGGAGCAACAGGAGAGCGGCTAGGTGGGCTGCTTTGATTCTAGAAATGTTACAGGAAGGGAGTGAGCTGAAGCGGGGCTGCTGTAGGCTCACTGCAAAGTCAGGAAAGGGGGCCTTGGAGACAGTTTCATGGGGTTAGCCTGGGTAAAGCCGTTGCTGCCCATTGTTCTCTTGGGGACCCTAAGAGTTTAGGAGAAAGAAAATTCACTAGGGCTCTGGTCAGGTAGTTCATTGGTTAGAGCATCATCCTGATACACCAAAGTTGAGGGTTTGATCGCTGGTCAGGGCACATAATAAGAATCCACCAATGAATACATGAATAAGTAGGAACATCAAATTGATATTTCTTTCTCTCTTCCTTCCCACCCCCTCTAAAAATCAATAAGTAAAATTGTTTTTTAAAAAATGAAAATTCACTTGAAAAGGAGATTGAAGTGGGATGTCCCAAGAAGGGCACACCCTGTTTAAGTAAGAGCTTGTGAGAGGTTGGAATTTGTGACAGGCCCAACTTTGATATAAGTAAGCTATTTGACTGTAATTAGGTGTGGGTGTATTATAGAAAAAGGGAAGAGCAGGTTGTTTGGCACCATGAATTAGACTGAAAACATGATGGACTTGAAAAAGCACAGAATCTATTTCAAATAGCATTGACAGAAGATATTTCTGTATTTCCTAAATTTCCTGTCCATTACACGTAGATCATCTAAGTTATATTCAAGTTCTTTTAGAAAAGTATTCTGTGAAAAATCTTTTAAATTGAGCAGTTGCAAAAGTTGACTGCATAAATAAGATATTTCTGTATTACTAGAAGGAGATTTGCAGAGTGATTAGGACTTAAATTTAAGATTGCTTTTCAAGATTTAAATTTCGTTCTTAAGAAACTTCGATCCAGGGACAGAAAGAATGGGCAGCTGCTGCAACATATTTTTAGCATGTTTAGGTACTTACTTGTTGAAGGTATACTAGAAGTCATAGTTTTATTCACTGACCCAGAAAGAATGGAATACCTTGAGAGAACTGGGTGTGGTGGTAGAAGTGGAATGATTACTGGTCCTTTACTGCCCCCCTCAATGAAATACTACACATTTTATTTTCTGTCAACAGTATTGATTGCTGTTTCAAAACAGAAAAATGGTTTTGAGAAAAACAATTATATAGGAAACAAGTTCCTTGGTTTTTCTTTACAAGTCTGGAGGCAAATACAGAGAAGAAAGTTTACTTACATGTAAATAAACTTGCCTAAAAATACGTGTTTTGTGTGTCTTGTAAACGGCATTCTTTTTCAAAAATAAGAAAGGTGCAGTTTTAAAGTCTGGGATTTCAGGGTTATGGGCTGATTCTATTTGGAGTCTGGTGCAAGGATCTGAGACTACATTGAAGATATGGGACTAGAAGAACCGAGGATAGAATTAGGCTTCTGAGCACAGTAGCCAGAAAAGTGGGTGACTGGGAGGAATCTGACCAGTACTGTTTGTCTGCACATAGACACACTTCTAGCTAGAGCTCTTAGGGCTCTCCTGGGTGAAGGGTTAGAGCTCTCAGAACAAATGTGAGGGACTCCTTGGAACCCACAGGCTTAGATGTGCTTGATGGAAAATCTATGTCCTCATGGGAGAACCACAGAGATCTCTGCGTCCAGGAGGCCAGCTGCATGGGCAATTGTTTATGGCATTGTAGACAAAGAGAACTTAATTCCTGGGCACAGGGAAGGCTAGCTCTTCCATTATCTAATTGTTTTATTGGGGTCTAATGGAAGGGGCCCAGGATCTCATGTCACAAAGTCTGTGTTCTAGTCTCTCCCCTGACTAAGGTCACTCACCACTACGTACCCACTGCATAATATAGAGTTTGTTTGACACATAATAGGCAGTCACTAAATATCTGAGTCAATTAATAATTGATGCATGAATATATAACCATGGAAAAGTCACTTGATCTCTCTGAGCTTCATGTTTTTCTGTTCATCTATAAAAAAGGAAGTTTCAGCTCAATTAACTAGGTCTCTAGTTCTGAAAATACTGCATTAAAAGTTAGATACTATCATTTTGAATAATCAGCTCCATTGTAAACACCAGAGCAAACTTGGGCATTGAAATCAGGTGGCATTTATTGATTTCAGGGTAGCTGGGTACATAGGTAATCTAGATTATTTTTATAATAAAAGCATGATAAAGAATTTCTTATAGAAAAAGTAACTGGCAAAATACAAATACTTGATGAATCTAACAATGGTAATAATAAAATATTTAATAAGTTCAATGTTTAGTAAAGATAAGGTATCTAGAGATTTATAAGTTTTTTAAGTATTTAGCAATAGAGATTTGTCTCCATTGGAAAAAAATTCATACTTTAATTAAAAAAGATTTTATTTATTTTTGGAAGGAGGGGAAGGGAGGTAGAAACAGGGAGAAAAACATCAATGTGTGAGAGAAACATTGATGGATTGCCTCTCACACACCCCCAGCTGGGGAACTGGCCCACAACCCAGGCAGGTGCACTGACTGGGAAATGAACCAGCGAGCTTTTGCTTTGTGGGATGATGCTCAACCCACTGAACCACACCAGTCGGGAAAAAATTTCATACTTTTTTTTTCTTTTCCTAATTTTATTTTAATCATTGTTCAAGTACAGTTTTCTGTTCTTTACTTCCATCCCAGCCCACCCACCCTGCTTTCCCCACCTCCCCACCTCCCTCCCATTTCCAAGGCCCCTAGTTTTTGTCCATGTGTCCTTTATATTTGTTCTTGTAAACCCTTCCCATTCTCCCCTGAAATTCCCTCCCCTCTCCCCTCTGGTCATTGTCAGCTTGTTCTCTATTTCAGTGTCTTTGGCTATATTTTGCTTGTTTGTTTTGTTGTTTAGGTTCCTGTTAAAGGTGAGATCATATGGTATTTGTCTTTCACTGCCTGGCTTATTTCACTTAGCATAATGCTTTCCAGCTCCATCCATGCTGTTGCAAAGGGTAGGAGCTCCTTTCTGCTGCATAGAATTCCCTTGTGTAAATGTACCATAGTTTTTTGACCCATTCATTTAGTGATGGGCACCTAGGTTGCTTCCAGCACTTGGCTGTTGTAAATTGTGCTGCTATGAACATTGGGGTGCATTGGTTCCTTTGGATTGGTGTTTCAGGGTTCTTAGGATATAATCCCAGTAGTGGAATTGCTGGCTCAAAAGGCAGTTCCATTTTTAGTTTTCTGAGGAAGTTCCATACTGTTTTCCACAGTGGTCATACCAGTCTGCAATCCCACCAACAGTGCACTAGGGTCTCCTTTTCTCCACACCCTCTCCAACACTTGTTGTCTGTTGTTTTATTTATGGTGGCCATTCTGACTGGTGTGAA
>CM052539.1:137692613-137734368 GCA_028533065.1 Trachops cirrhosus | reverse complement strand
TTTTGGGTTTTTTTCCTTGGGGTTGGTTTCTAGCTTCAGACCCTTGTGATCCAAGAATATGCTTGATATGATTTCAATTTTCTTGAATTTTTTGAGGCTTGTTTTGTGTCCTTCATGTGGTCTATCTTTGAAAATGTTCCATGCGCATTTGAGAAGAATGTGTACTTAGCTTCTTTGGGATGGAGGGCTCTATATATATCAGTTAAGTCCATTTCATCTAGGGCATTGTTCAGCGCCACAATACCTATGTTGATATTTTGTTTGGAAGATCTGTCCATTTTTGACAGTGGGGTGTTAAAATCCCCCACTGTAACTGTGTTGCTGTCAATATCTTTCTTGAAGTCCTCTAAGATTTTCTTTATGTATTTGGGTGCTCCTATGTTGGATGTATATATATTTACAATGTTTATGTCTTCCTGGTGGATTCTTCCCTTGAGTATTATGAAGTGACCTTCTGGATCTCTCTTTATAGCCCTTTTTTGGAAGTCTATTTTGTCTGATATGAGTATTGCCACCCCAGCTTTTTTTTCCTGTCCGTTTGCTTGGAAAATTTGTTTCTAGCCCTTCAAAATTTCATACTTTTAATGGATGAAATATTCTGTGAAATTTTTATTCTAAATATAGAGAAAGTATGAAGTATTGTAAAGAAAGACTGATGAATTTCTCACTTTTTTTTAAAAAATGAGTTTTCTTAAATTGAGATGCTGATAATTGGACTGTCTCACCCTGTCAGACATAAACTTGCTGCTGTTCTCTTCGGTTGGTGGTGATGATTGGTATGTTTTTCCTTGATGACAGTGTAATTAAAAAAGCTGCTACCTCAGGTTTTACTCTACTATAACATAATTGCCGATCCTGCTTTCTCTGTACCAAGTGGCACTTTCATTGCTTTATATTGAGTATTTATGTGTTCCATTATTATGTGTTTCATGTATTTAAGTGCTATAGAAATTGTATATATTTAAGGCAATGATTTGATGTATGTATACACTGTGTGTTGTGAAATGATTACTACAAAAGGTTAGTCATCCATCACCTCACATAATCCCTTTGTTGTGGTGACAACATTTAACAACTATTCCCTTAACTACTTTCAAGTATACAGTAGAGTATTGTTAATAATATTCATCATGTTGTACATTTGATCCCCAGAATTTATTCATTTTAAAACTGGAAATTTTCGTCCTTTGACCAGTGTCTCCCCATTTTTCCTGTCCACATCACCTGACCACCAGCAGTCTACTCGCTGTGTCTGTGAGTTCAGCTTTTTTAGATTCCAAGGAAGAGTGAGATCTTAACAATAGTTGTGTTTCTCTGACTTACTTCAGTTGGTATAATACAGTCAAGGTCCATCCATGTTATTCCAAATGGCAGGATTTCCCTTTTTTTGGCTGAATAATATTTCATTGTATTATATGTACCATGTTTTCTTTATTCATTTATCTCTTGTAGATGAGGCATGGTTGTTTCCATATCTTGGGTGTCGTAAGTAATGCTGTATTGAACGTGAGGGTGCAAATATTTCTTTTTTTAATTGAATTTATTGGGTTGACATTGGTTAATAAAATTATAGGTTTCAGGGATACAGTTCTACAATACATTATCTGTACATTGGAGGTGTGTTTACCACCCCAAGTCAAGTCTCCTTGCATTACCATTTATCTCCCCTTTACCATCTTCTACCTCCCTCCACCCCTATATTCCTCTGGCAATCACCAAACACTTGTCTGTGTCCATGAGTCTTTTTTTTTTTTTCTTGCTTAATCTCTTCACCCTTCTTACCCAGCCACCAACCCTCTGCTCTCTGACAGCTGTCAGTCTGTTCTGTGTATCCTCGAGTCTGTCTCCTGCAATCATCATGCAGGTGCAAATATTCATTTGAGATAGTGATTTCATTTCTTTCAGATATAAACCCACATGTGGGATGCACATATACCTACATGTATAGATCAAATGGTAGTTCTATTTTTAATATTTTAAGGAACCTATGTACTGTTTTCCACAGTGGCTGTACCAGTTTACATTCCCACCAACGGCACACAAGGGTTCCCTTTTCTCCACATCCTCACCATACTTACCTTTTTTGATAATAGACATCCTAGCAGGTGTGAGGTGATATCTCATTGTGGTTTTGATTTGTGTTTCCCTCATAAATTAGTGATATTGAACACATTCTCATGTAAATATGGGCCATTCATTCAAGTCCTTTGTCCAGTTTTTAAACATATTATTAATTTTTTGGTTATTGAGTTGTATGATCCTTATGTATTTTGGATATTAACTCCTTATCAGCTAATTTGCAAATGCTGTTCTGTAGGTTGCCTTTACATTTTGTTGATGATTTCCTTTGCTGTGCAAGAGCTTTTTAGTTTGATGGAGTCCCACTTTTTTATTTTTGGTTTTGATACCTTTCCTACATTTTCTT
Source organism: Trachops cirrhosus (assembly GCA_028533065.1). Classification (NCBI taxonomy): domain Eukaryota; kingdom Metazoa; phylum Chordata; class Mammalia; order Chiroptera; family Phyllostomidae; genus Trachops; species Trachops cirrhosus. The sequence goes on along the minus strand of CM052539.1, from coordinate 137,731,943 downwards.
TTAAGAATTTTATGGTTTTAGGTCTTGCATTCAAGTCTTTAATCCATGTCGAGTTGATTTTTGTGTATGATGTAAGATAGTGGTCCAGTTTCATTCTTTGTGTGTGGCTGTCTAGTTTTCCCAACATCATTTGTTGAAGAGGCTATCCTTTCCCTATTCGATGTTCTTGGCTCCTTTGTGTTAAAAATTAATTGACCATATATACAGGGGTTTATTTCTGGGCCCTCTCTCCTGTTCCATTGATCTGTTTGTCTATTTTTATGCAAATACCATACTCTTGATTACTATAGCTTTGTAATAGAGTTTTGTTACAGAACCCCTTGAATTCTTTTACTCTGGGTTCTTTTTGTTTGCTGCCAATAAGAACTGTGGCCCTCAATGCCAGAGTTTGGTAAAAAGGAAAGGAACTATTTATTCCAAAGTTATACAGGTTTAGAATAATGGCAGAATTCTGCTGTTAATTCTCACTTCCTGTAGAAACAAAGAAACACCCACAAACCCACAGTCCTGTGCCCCCTTGCCAAACCAGACCAGTTAGAGGTACTGTCTCTCAGGAAAAGAAATAGAAGCCTGTAGCTCAGCTGGGCAGGTTCCCATCTGTATTCTGGCCTCCTCCAGTGGTCTATGCTCAACCAGGCTCCTGCTTTTAATCCAGAACCACATCCTCATGGTGGCCTGGGGAATCCTTCCGCATCCTTTCAAGCCTCGTGGCCAAGACCCCGGACTGCTGCTACAGGTTGAGGCTTCTCCTTCCCCAGCCACAGGTCAGAAGCGAGCATGGCTGCTACATCCTGCTTTTCTGCTTCTCTCTAAGCTGTGTGGTCAAGAGAGCCTCCTCTGCACTTTCAAACGGCATGGTTAAGCCACGGTATGGCTGCCGCACCTGGGTTATATCCCTGCACAGATCTTCCTCTGTAACCTCATTTCCGACTCCTCCCACACTGGGTTACATCTGCCAGCACTCTGGTTTCTTCTGCCTTTCTGGGCTGCAATTAGTCCAGGCAAGTTTGGCCCTGTGACCTAGGCTCCATGCTGCTTTCACCTGCACTGCAAGCCCCTCCAGCTACATAGCTTTGCAGGTTAGAGTCGGGGCCCATCTTCCTTGCTCCAGCAGGCACAGCTTTTAACATTACTAAAACATTGGCCAAGTTCTTTAGACATGTAAAGTAACTCTCAGTGACCCTGCTCCATTTCTCCCAATCCTTCATCCTCTGATTGATAGCTGTGGGGATTTTCTCCATTTTGGGAGACTTCTATCTCAGCACCCCATTACAGTTTGATATGAGGAAGTATTGAGTTGGCCAAAAAGTTTGTTTGTTTGTTTTCTGTGAGATGACTCTGGTAGCGTTTAGTTGTCTTTAACTTCATTTGAAACCGTGTTTTTTTTTTTTTTTAATTTGAAGTGTTTAATTAAAGCTGTATATAAGATTACGTTATTCCTGCATCTTCTCAATTGTTTCTTCCTTGTATTTGCCCTTTTCTTTTCCTACTTGGGAAGATTTGGCTTTACATTCAAGGATCTTTTTGCGGTCTTTGTCCAGTTTTAGTCTAGTGATGACCACCTTGCTGGGGTGAATGCCCACATGAACAATTGTACCATTAACTTTCTCCTGCTGCACTCGTTTGATGTTGATGATGCATTTCTTCCTGCAACCTGGACTACTTTGCCAATTTGCTGCCTTTTGTAGTGTCCTTGCACAACCTGAACTTCATCATCCTTTCAGATGGGCATGGATTGAACATTGTACTTGTGTCTCAGCTCTTTTGAAAGAGAAGACATAATCTTCCTGTGAATGTGGGAAGGTGCATTGAAATGCCTTTTACTGTTCTTGCTCCAGTCAGAAGTCACAAAGGCATTGAACTTCATTTTGACCACTGGTGCCTCAGTGATGGCCTCAGAAGGGAAGAGCATTCGAAACAGTTTTGTTAGATTGTGGTGTGACAGCTGTCATATCAGCATATATTTAAAAAATTAATCAAAATTGGTGAATATTTGTGCAGCCATTTTAATATTGAAGATGGAAGAAAGTAAGCAACATTTTTGGCATATCATGCTTTAGTATTTCAAGAGAGGTAAAAACACAACTGAAATGCAAAGAAAGATTTGTGCAGTGTAAAGAGAAGGTGGTCTGACTGATTAAATGTGTCAAAAGCGGTTTGCAGTTTCCTGCTGGATATTTTCTGCTGGATGATACTCCACAGTTGGGTAGACCAGTTGATGTTGAATATGATCAAATTGAGACATTAATTGAGAACAATCAACATTATACTACTCAGAAGATAGCTGACATACTCAAAATATCCAAATAATAGTTTTTGGTGAAAATGAAAAATGTGTCTTTTATATTATGGAAAAAAACATACGGACTTTTTTGGTCAACCCAATATTCCTCCAGCTTTTTTTTAAGATTGTTTTGGCTATTTGGGGATCTTTTTGTGGTTTCATAAAAATTTTAGGATTGTTAGCCCTGGCTGGCGTAGCTCAGTGGATTGAGCGCGGGCTGTGAACCAAAGCATCGCAGGTTCGATTCCCAGTCAAGGCACATGCCTGGGTTGCGGGCCAGGTCCCCAGTGGGGACCACATGAGAGGCAACCACACATTGATGTTTCTCCCTCTCTCCTCCCATCTTCCCCTCTCTAAAAATAAATAAATAAAATCTTTAAAAAAATTTAGGATTGTTATATTTCTGTGAAAAATGCCATTGGAATTTTGGTAGGGATTGTGTGAAGCTGTAGATTGCTTTGAGTAGTATGGGCAATATTCTTCTGATTCATGAACATGAGATATCTTTTTATTTGCATCTTCTTCAATTGTTTTGATCAGTGTACTTTTTTCCCCTCATATGCACTCTGATGGCATTTCTTCCTTTACTTTTTGGGGCACCATACATCATGTATGCACAAGCTAGCTGCTCAGAGATTCTAATGATTGGGTGCTGTTGACTGAATTTCTGGAGTAATGGTGTGGATTTACTATCATATTGCTGAAAATTATCTTTCCGATCTTTGTTTTCCTTTGCAAAGTAGCATCAAATTTTAGAGTTAGAAGGGATAGAGAAGTTATTTAAATTCCTCTTATTGTGACTGAGCAAGTATATTTGCCAAGTGAGGGCAGAGTGAGAATAAGAAGTCAAGTTTCATGTCTAATGCCTTGGTATTTTTTTAAGCTTCTAGTGCTCCAGTTTTGGAAGTCCCTATTTCAGATGAGTAAGAGTTGTTTTCATTTCAGTGTTTATGTAGTCATTGATTTTTTTAAAAGAAAAATTGATTTGTAAATTCAAAATACGTTGACATTTATGAGTAGGTATTTACTGTTGTCCGACAATAACCCAAGTCAATAAAGTCTAATATTCTAATGGAAGGATTTACTTGAGGGTAAGGTAACTTACATATGTGAAACTTGTGGGGAAAAAACCTCCCTACACCCATCATCCAGCTCAGTCATTATTAATTTGTGACTGTTCTTGAGAAACACTTTTAACCTTGGTAATTTTTAGGCTTTGTCTAACTGTAGAAGAAATCTAGGCATACTCCCAACCACTTACAGGAAGCGTTTTTGTTTTTCTGCAGTGTTTCCTGAGGGTATAGGCGGGTGTTTGAGGAGTACATGCGGGTTATTAGCCAGCGGTACCCAGACATCCGCATTGAAGGAGAGAATTACCTCCCTCAACCAATATATAGGTAAGTAAATTTTAGTAACTTAAAAGGAAAAGAATTTGACTTTACAAAATTTGTGAAGTAGTTAATTAACTTTCCTTGGTTATGGTTATTTCTTTGCTGGTTGTAATAACATACAGAGACCACTGTTTATAAATAGCAAATACAGAAGAATTTTTCTGTAAAAAGGGAAATAGATTCATTTTCCAGATGACATTCCTTCAAAAGATGTGGGTTTTTTTTCTGTAATTGTTATTGTGGCAATTGATTATGAACTCCAAAATTTTTATAGTCAGTGGTATAAAATTCTGTACTGTTAATAGTATTTTTTAAAGGCCAATGCCATGTACTGTTGTATATAATCCTATAGGTTAATTTTTAATTGATTTAATATATATAAAATATTTTTCTTTTAAAACTACAATAAACTAGTTACTATGTTTTTCACTAGTTATAATTAATAACTTAGATTTGGTGTCTAGAAAAGGTTTATACACATACACTTGAGTTATGACATTTTGAAGTAAATGAGAAATTATGGCTTCTGATGAATTTTTCTTTTCTTTTGATAGACACATAGCATCTTTCCTGTCAGTCTTCAAACTAGTATTAATAGGCCTAATAATTGTTGGCAAGGATCCTTTTGCTTTCTTTGGCATGCAAGCTCCTAGCATCTGGCAGTGGGGCCAAGAAAATAAGGTATGTAACTTAATAGCTTTGGCAGCTCTTAAGTTTTTAGGTTGTCAATGAATATATTTTAATGATTTTTTTTAAAGTACTTGTTGCTGGTTCACCCGATTACATACTTTTTTTTTTCTAACTTAAACCACTTTTTATCTCTGGGCAAGGCACTTAACCTCCTTTGGCCTTAGTTTTCATATTTCTTTAAGAATGATTAGGTCTTACTTTTTATTATTTGAAGGATAGGAACAAGTTACTTTAATAGAGCCTAGGCACAATGTAATTTAATACGTGATTTTGATTATATATTGTAATTAGACCTAATCATATCTATCAAAACATAATACATACATTATGTAGGTCTTTTATACCAACCAATATAGATATTGATGGGTTTATTCACATTAAAAACAGGATTTGAATTGTTCTTATCAAAAGATACACACACATTCTGTTTATATTATTTGTCCTTTGACTCTGTTCATGGTAAATCTGTTGAGCAAATTACCTGAAACAGTCAGTACATACATAAAAGTCTTGTGCTATTTTTTTTTGGTAGGGTCTTGCTATAGCATACATCTCTTTTTCATCTGTTTTACTTAAAATCTTTTTTGGAGGGTTCTGCTGTAAGAGATGGAACTAATTTTTATTTCTCTCTTGATGAGATGATTTTCTTCTAAGAAGCATTATCTTTTGAAGTCCTATGTGGCCTTGTCCTCCTGGGCTGAGACTACCTTTAGCTTACTCCTACATAGCTGTACTTTTTCTTAGGGAAGCACTTATTTCTCATAACAGGCAAGGCCTCTTGAGATAAACATCCTCAGGTGGTACTACCTCTTACTGAAATGTATCTCTATCCTGTTATTAACGAAACTTGGTTTGTGTAGGATTAAGAATTGGAAGTTAAGTACTTATTGATAAGTTTTTTATATTTATTGACTTCAAAATATCTTTGATGCATTTTATTTCTATAGATTCATAAAATTGTTGATCTACTGTGGAAGATTAATGAACTTGAAAATGTAGCTTACATGATGCTCACTTGTATACTGTTCCCCTGAAAGTAGACTTTTATTCCAAAATGCTAGGGTAACTTCTATGAGATCAAAGCCCACCTAGCTCAAGTGGAATGTTGGCAGGGAAAGCCCTTTCTCATCAGCTGTGGGCATTTTGATTTATTTTTCTTAAACATATTTCTGTGAGTTGACATCCTTACTACATCCTGCTTTTAGGTGATTTTGTTAAAATTTCACTGTCCATCAGGGATTTTCTAGTCTTTTTTGGGAGGATATAGATTTGTCTTCAAAGGTAAATGAATATAATTTAATATGCTGGTGCTTTCTAACCTACTTTTTTCCTTAGTTTGTCTTTTGGGCCCAATTTGTGTGTGTGTGGGGGGTGGGGGAGGGTTCCCACCACACCAACAATTACTGGACATCAACAGGGTGTCTGAGAATTCAACTCAATTCTTAGGCTTATCTAACTGGAGATAGCATCAGATTCCACCTGTTAAGAATTCAGTCCCACAAGACACCCACCCACCACCACAAACCTCCCCCCATCTCCACACCACACACAAACACACAATTCAGATACCAGTTGGAAGCCCAAGCTGTTACTTGTGCTTCTGATCAACTGACTACAGACTGGAGGTTCCTATACCCACCTCCATGGGTTTGTTTAATGTGTTAGAGTGGCTCACAGAAGAATTCAAAAGAAATATTTTACTTACTAGATTACTAGTTTGTTATAAAAGAATATAATTCACAAACGGCCAGATGGAAGAGATGCATACAGCAAGGTATGTGGGAAGGGAGCTTCTACACCCTCTCCAAGTATACCATTCTCCTTGTATCTTTATATAAAGGCTCACCTTCCTGGAAGCTCTTCAGTCCCAGTCCTTTTGGGATTTTTGTGGAGATTTCATTATATAAGCATGATTGATTAAATCATTGGCAACTAATTTGACCTCTAGCTCCTCTTCCCTTGCTTGAAACTGAAATTGACCACCACTCTAATGACATGGCTGGCTCTCCTGGCGACCAGCCTGCATCATTAGATATGGTTCAAAAATCATGTCATTAACAAAAGAAAAGACACTTTATCCATTACCATCACTTAGGAAATTCCAAGGATTTTAGGTCCTCTGCCAGAAACTGGGAGGAAGACCAAATGCATATTTCACAGTTTGACTTAGAATGACTTGTTTGGAACATGGACAGATTGTATTGAATACATGGAGTTGCTGATTATTGCATCAGTAGTCTCTTGTGAATTCATTCATTATTTTATAAAAATAGTAAAATGAACCCTTCTTATTCTGGCATTCTTTCATTAAACTTACTAAGGCTATTAAGCGATCTCTAGAAATTCTATTTCTACATCATGAATATCATATGTAAGGTCTTAGCGTGTATAGAGCTGTGAATTAATGTTGTATTTTTCTTTTTCTGTGTATATTATTGAACATACAAAACAGCAGTAATAGTTTGTATAGAAACTTAAGTAGAATTAAAAAGCAATTACCAAATAAAATGAGGCTATTTAAAAGTTACTGTGTCTTAAGTTGCCATGTTTTGATTTCAAGATTACTTTGTCTATATACTTAATTATGTTTTCTTTTAGGTCTATGCATGTATGATGGTTTTCTTCTTAAGCAACATGATTGAGAACCAGTGTATGTCAACAGGTGCATTTGAGATAACTTTGAATGGTGGGTTCTGAATAGTTTGCATTCTGTGATAAATTTTAAGTGATTTATAATAACCATCAGGCTTTTCTGTTTTTCATAATATACTAAGTTATCTCTTTATATGGTCTTCACCTATTCTCATGGCTTTAAAAATCATCTGTATGAAGACCCCTGAATGTATAGTTCTAGAGAGCTCTAGGTCTGTCTTCTAGATGCTATACCCAGAAATCTCCTATCGCCTAACTCCTACTCCCAAACTGTTGATTATCTCTGCTTCCTGTAATTCTTGTGTACTCCATTTGCGCCTTACCTGGCATTTCTCATTTATTTAATGCCACCATTACCATTCTACCCAGTTGTCCATGTCAGAAACCTAGGGTGACATCACTTTCTCCCTTACTCTTTATACCTAATGGATTACCAAGTTCCACCTTTTACATTTTTCAAAAATCTACTCTTTATTTTTCATTGACGCCACCCTACTCTAAGCTATAATTATCTTGTTACCTTTTAATACATTCTTTAAACCAGAGGTTGGCAAATGTGGTTGGTCTATGAGATAACAATAGTTTTTACATTTTTAATTGTTAAAAAATCAATTTTTTGTGATACATAGAAATTATATATGATATTCAAATTTTAGTGTTTATACTTAAAGCTTTGAGTTTCATCAATGAAAAAATTTTGGAAATTTAAATTTATTTCTCTAGTTGTATAGGTACCTATAGTGATATTTTGCCTCTTCCTCATAAAGTCTAAAATATTTACTCTCTGGCTTCTTACAAAAAAAAATTTGCTGACACATGCTCCAAGCCGAGTAATTTTTAAAAAATGCACATTTCAGCCCTGGCGAGTATGGCACTCTGCTGGTTGGAGCATTGTCCTGTAATCTGAAGGGTCATGGGTTCGATTCCTGGTCAAAGCACATGCTTAGGTTGTGGGTTTGGTCCCTGTTGGAGAGGCACTTACAGGAGGCAGCGGATTGAAGTTTTCTTCCTCACATTGATGTTTCTTCACCCCCCTTCTGCTGTCTCTAAAATCAATAAGTATGTCCTTAGGTGAGGATAAGGGAAAGAAAAATATGTAAAATGCACATTTCATCTTATTGCTTCACTGCCATAAATTTATTAAACATGTTCACTTTGTTCTCAAAGACCAGAACATTTAACATGGCCAAAAGGCCCCTATATTACGTAGCCTAGAGATCAGCAAACCCTGGCCTGAGGCCCATGTCCCATGCTGCCTGTTTTGTAAATAAAGTTTTATTGGAGCACAGCCATGTCCCTTCATTTATGTATTGCGTGTTGCTATTTTCAGGCTACCATGAGAGTTGAGTAGCTGTGACAGATGGTGTATCTATTCAAAATGAAATGTTTACTACTGTCTGTCATTTTACAGTTTGCTGACCCTGATCTAGTCCCTGCCTACTTCTCTAGCCTCCCTCATACCAGTCTTCTATATTTCAGCTATCTCTAACTTTTGATTATATAATCTCACTTTTATATTTAAATTTTAAAATATATTTTATTGATTTTCTTTTTTAGATGGAGGGACAGGGTAGGGGGAGAGAGAGAGAAATGACAATTTGTTGTTCACTTATTTATGCATTCATTAGTTGATTCTTATATGTGCCCTGACTGGGGATCAAACCCACAACCTTGGCATATTGGGACAATGCTCTAACCAACTGAGCTACCTGGCCAGAGCTAATCTCTCACTTTTAATAACAGTAAGTACAACGATGCCTTTCCAGCCTCTCATATCTCCCTGTCATAGTATTTTCTAGTTTTAATTCTTAGTGTACAATTGTGATTTTGTAGCTATTTGTATAGTTCTTTTTGTATTTCCCTACTTGAACGTAAACTCCATAAGAGCAAGAAGGTTAATTCTTTTGCTCACTTCCATATTCATAGCTGTGTACATAGACAATAAGTATTTGTGGAAAGAATGTTCATTACAGAATCATCTTTAATTGGGGGTGCTGGTACCATTTATTTTTATAGATGTACCTGTGTGGTCTAAACTGGAATCTGGTCACCTTCCATCCATGCAACAGCTTGTTCAAATTCTTGACAATGAAATGAAGCTCAACGTGCATATGGATTCAATTCCACATCATCGCTCATAGCCCCACCCATCAGCACTGAAAACTCTTTTGTAAGTAGTTTAACAATATAAGAACTATGTATAGATATTAGTTAATTCTCATAAAAAATCAGCAAGATACTAGATATTGCATATATTACCACTTGAGTTTCCATCTTGGGACTTAACAGATAGATGTTTTCTTTATTAAAAGTTTAGAAGAGATCAAGGGAGTTTGGGCCTGCCAAAATAAAGTTGTACTGCTATCTTCAAAGCTTAATAATTGGGCTTGTAACATCATTTTTAACTACAAACTTCTGATGGCCAGAACTGATATATTATAATACTAGGATGTTTTTATATATATATGTATATATACCCCCATATTTTTGGACTATAAGATGCACCTCTGCTAAATTTGAGAGGAATAATGGTTGTTAATGCTGCTGTTAAGTTCTGTTTACATTTAGATTGGTGAAATATTATATTAAATATTTTACCACATTTTTTGCTTCAAAAATTTTTTTCCTATTTTCCTCTAAAACCTAGGTGCATCTTACGGTCCTAAAAATGTGTGTGTGTGTGTGTGTATTCTCGTTACCTTCAAATAAATAGTTCTTAAGGGTATGCAAATTCTTTTAACATGCTCAAGATAGACAATTTGTAAGCCAATAAAATGAACATAGAGAAGTGTTAACTTTTGCTAAGCAGAGATATTCTCAGGTGCTCTCTGATCAAGAATTGATTTTACAGGAATGAAGTTTGAAACAAAATATTCTTTTTTCTGTGTCTTTCAGACATTAAGGGATTTTTGCAAGAGCAGCGTGACTGACATTATGAAGGCCTGTACTGAAGACAGCAAACTGTTAGTACAGACCAGATACTTTCTTGCAGGCTCGTTGTACCTCTTGGAAAACCTCAATGCAAGACAGTTTTTCAGTGCTGGCACATTTTGGAATTCTGCACATTCGTGGAGTGCAATAATACTGTATAGTTATTTTTTCCCCCCCAAATCCACTCAGTTAATAGTTTTTTAAAAATGTAAACATTATTTCTTGTACCTTTTTTCCTTAGTCATATTTGAAAATGTAGCAAAATGAGTTAGAATTTGTTTTTTTCCCCAAAGATGTCTGTTAAATTTGTTGTGATTTTATATGGATTTTCCTTTTTTATAGTTTAGAATTGATCTTTTTGGGAATATAGTTCAGTTCTCAGATACTTTATAAGAGTTTATCAGACATCTCTCATTTGGTCATGTCCAATTTATATAGGTTTCAAAATACTGCAGATTGTGAACAGTGCATTATAGAAGATTACGGGAGGCAGAAATCTTATATGCAGAGTACTCTACCAATTTGTGTGTATGTGTGTGCGGGTGTGTGTGACTACCAGAGAACTACTAAAAGACCGACTACTTTTTAAATCCTGTTATAGTTCAGGTGTCTTGCCTTGACCAATCTAATGAGTTAATTAACTGGGCCTTTATACTTAACTCAATAAAAAAACTAAGTGAATATGAATTAAATAAAAACTTTGAATGTATTGCCCAGCGTACCTGTTAACATTATATTTAACAGTCATCTGCTTAAATTTTTGTTATGACTTACAGATAATTTCATAAGGGACACACTTTAGATTCACACACAATAATAAGTAATTTACGATTGATGCTCATCTCACTAAAGAAAATGTAGTTGAACCTCTTTACAACAGTAATGTTAGATGAATGGAGATCACTTGTCTAATTTAACTCAACTAGTGTATCAGAATTTTATTGTATTTAAGGAACAGAATTGGAAAAAAAGTTACTCAGTGAATTTAATATCTTTTCAGAGTTCTAAAAAGACTGTGAGAGTAATTTATCAGAAATAGGACCATAAAGTAGGAAAATAGTCATATAACAACAGTCATCACATACTGTGGCTTCCGTGTAGGAATAGAAGTGGTAGGTCAAATTTGTTAGTGGAAGTAAAGGGATTTGTGGAAGTTTTGAGATAATTCAACATTGGGTCCATCAAACACTTAGCACAACCATATACTTTGTCATTGAATATTTGTTAAATGCATGGAATATACTGTAATCTCTGACTGACAAGAAGTTAGTCTGCAGAAAATTGATTAAAATGGCTTATCTTTTTAATTAAGACTGAAGAGCTGTTAACCTAAGTTCATATAGTGGCAAGAGTGAATACAAATAGTTTAAGCTGGGAGGTTACTTACAGGTTACTATTATTCAGGTGTAATAACATTTTGTTATCTTTGACTAGGGCTAAAACCTTGTTAACTTGATTTGTACCAGCTCCAACTTGTTAACTTCTGTAAGTTGAACATACTGCTGAGTGTGTCTACGGTCTTCTTCAGCTGATGGACATTCCACTAGTGACATTAACCTTTTAGCATTTAGACCTTTTGTCCTCAAGCCTTGGCTGTTCCCGTGTACCTGTCAGGTCAACCATGAAGAACCTAAAAATTTGACTTTAACTTTTTCCATGTTTGCCTTGGGTGAATAAATTGTCTTTTGGAGAATAGCTTTAGGTAGCTTAGACTCTGATAAAACTCAGCTGTTTTGTTGATACCTATCTCAATATTGTTGTTTTATCTTTGGCCATATTTAAATCTAGGATTTAATGGAGTTTAGTGAAAAATTAGTGGGAAGCATGAATATAAAAAGAAAAATTTAAGGGAAAAGGGAAAGCTGAAATGAAGCTATTTAGAATATAGTTTTATTCCTTACATTTCAGAATTTATTAGTTGCCTATAAATTTGTATGTCTATGTAGTTTATAAATGTCTATGTACTATATTAATTAGAAGACCATAGACTATGACAGCAGGTTGGCTAATATTATTGAGGTTTTTACCACAGTTGCTATTGTGGAAGAATTATTTGTTAGATTAATAAAAAAATGTTGGCAAACCATGGCTTTATACCTCAGTATCAGGACATGCAGGACAAATATGCTTTCAGAATATAAATGCATTATTTACTTACGGTACTTACATTAACAACAGCAGTTGATCAGCCTTTACCACTGTCGATATATAACAGGATCCCAGTGATGACTCTTATTTTGAATGTTTTTAGTTTGGGACTTTGATTGTTGGCATTTTATCATTGTCATACTTTTAAATAATTCAGATTTTAAAAATAGCCTACAGAGTTTTTAAGCATGATTTGATATTTAATAATAAAGCTTTTTAAAATTTTTTTTGAGAGAAATGTGAGGAATTGTAAAGTTTTAGGCTTACCTCTCTAGCATTGTGAAAATAAACTTTTATTAAGCTCATGTGAAAGGAACCCCTCTGCTGTAGAATTAAATCTATGCTTGAGCACTTTATACTTTAACTGTATATGGAAAACATTACATTGTAACAGTTGTGTCCTCAGCATTTACTTTATAATGGCTTCTTAATCAGTGCTAACCCAAAGTCTGTCTCTTAAGTCTTACCACTCTTGGACCTTCAACTACTTCTCCAGTCTACAGCCCACTTGTGTTTCAATGTTGCTGAGCTATCATCAGCTCTGAGATGGCTTCTGTGTTGGGGGTGAGACAGAAAGGAACAGTTTACAATATTGTTCATCTTTACCCCCAAGCTCGACAATTCCTGAGAAAGTCATACTATCATCTCTAAATCTGGAGAGAAATAAAAGAAGGGCGTTTTCCTCTTGATTGGCATAGACAATTAAGAGAGAGCAAAGTTCAGATATTGTTTTAAAAATCAGCCGAGACTTTTTCTTTGCAGTCCCTGGCTCCTTTTCTCTAGAAGCACATAGAACTAGACCTGTCTCTGAACAGGACCCTGAAGAAAAATACAAACTGGTCTCACCTACTGTGGGATGAGTGTAAGTCACCCACTCTCAGTCAGGACTTAGGAATGTATTCTGTTGCCTAAGCTAAACATGAACAAAATAAAAAGAAACAATGTGATAACTCTAGACATACTACAGCAAGCAGTGGTTTTAAAGCTCGAGTGTGCCTGAGAACATTGGTCCAAATCCCTGGATCCCATCCTTAGAGATGCTGATTCACTTGGTCTGAAATGGGTCCTGGTAATTTGCCTTTCAGCCAGTTTTCGTAATGCTGAAGCCCTTAGTCTGTGGTTCACACTGAGGAGCACTGTACCACAGAACAGAGTACAAGACTTAGGACTCAACCTGGAAGAAAATGGAGCTCATGAAACACAAGAAAATTTTGCACAATTTGCTTCATGTTTATAGGATGACAGAATGACTCAATAAGAACAAGAATTCAGTAAAATAGGAATTCAAAAGAGAAGCAATGAGATGAAAGGAAGATTATGTGATTTCTTAAAGATTTTATTTATTTATATTTATTTTGTAGGGAAGGGTGGGAGAAAGAGAGGGAGAGAAACATCAGTGTGTGGTTGCCTCTCGCACACCCTGTACTGGGGACCTGGCCCGCAACCCAGGCATGTGCCCTGACTGGGAGTCAACTGGTGATGTTTACTGACTGGCACTCATTCCACTGAGCCACACCAAGCAGGGCGGAAGATTATGTATTTTTAAAATGTTTTTTCTATTTTTCAATTACTATTGACATTCCATATTAGTTAGTTTCAGGTAAGATTTTGTTTCTTAAGGTTAGGAATTAATTTAATAATGCAATATTTAAAAATATCTTTGTTGGGTTAGTATTTTAAATCTTTTTCGAAAGATGTTTTAAGAGGAAATGTTAAATCTTTGAGTGTAAAATAACTTGTTTGAATTGCTAGAGTTTCTCAGAGTAAAGCAGGCAACATGATGCTTATTACATTTTTTAGTGACAACTGATCTTTATATTCACATAAAACAAATCTTTAATTTTTAGAGTTTCACATAGAGAAATTACATAGTTCTTATTTTATTCTAATCATAATAGTGGTCTTTAAATTACTAGGAAAACCCAGACTGAGCTTAATTAAGCCCTGCCCCCCCAATAAAGGATTTATTGATTCATGTCACTAAAAAAAAATCCAATGTAGAGTTGGCCTCTGGGATTCAAATATGATTATCAAAACTCTTCATCTAAGTTGGCCTCGTTTCCCTATGAGCCTCCATCGTAACTGGGGAGAAGGTTGTGTGGGACTAGGGAAGGTAGGGAAGAAATAAGAAATCAAGTCCCATTAATGTATTCTGGTGTAGCTTAGGTCACATTTCTATCTTTGGACTCTATTTCTCATTTGATAGCCATTCAAATAATTTTGTCATCTATTAACTCCTCTATTTACTCCCTCCACTCCATCTCCTTAATCATGATTGCTTAATATAAGTTTTGTGGTTATAAGTTGTTCAGATCAATTTCTTTGCTATTTGGGAATTATCTGGAATGGGTAGAACTAGCATTGGGTTGCTTGACTTCATTAATATAGAATGAAGTTGGTTGGCAGGTTGCTACCAACATTCCCTTGGGCTGCTGACTATACTCATTTAGTTTATGTACTAGCAACTCCTATTAGAAAAAAACAGCAATTGTTGCTCCTTTGTTTATTGTGACTCTTGAAGTTGCTAAGAGCAGGTTTGTTTGCAGGGAAATGTATTGATGCCATATTTCTCCTAAACATTAAAAAATGCATGTATTAGAAAATGCTGCTAGATTTCATTTTTTAATAGCCTATGGGATCTGGAGATGATACACTATTTTTATGGTATTAAAATACAGTCTTTTTTTTGTTACGTACTGCACAGCTGCAGCACAGTCCATTTCTCTGTCAGGAAGGACATTGGTGTTGAGGGGAATGTAACTACCATCCTTTCAAGTGCTTTGATGGAACCTCAGGTGTTTGACCTTTGGCCAGGGGTCTGGGATTTCATATTATTGGAGGGATCATTGTATCCTTGGGGGCTGCAGCTTTCTATAAGATTGCTGTGGCTGAACCAAGAAAGTCATACACAGGTTTTGGCAGAAATTGTGATTCTGTTACTGGACCAATTCCAAGCTAGGAGCTGGACCTGCCCTAGCAGAGTTTGGGAGCTTTTGTGTGTCAGGCTCTTTCTTGACTTGTGCAGGAAAGATTTCAAGAACAAAAATGAGTCAAAGTGAGAACAAAAGCAAGTTTTATTCAGGTAGAGACAAAGAGGCCAGGATGCAGGCTGACTTAAAGTGAATTGTGCATGCTCTCAGTTTTGGGGATTTTATGTGTTCCCAGTTTTTGAATTTTCTGGTGCCAAATCTGACCCCGCCTCTGATTGGGAGGGCACGTTTTTCCTAATATGGCCTCTTCCGAAAGTGTTGTGTCTTTCGCCTTCCTCATCACCCTTCTTCTTATGGTGGTGGTAGGATAGTATGAAGTTAGGAAAATTCCTTGGCAAATGGAATGAGGGAACCTTGGCAAATGGAATGAGGGAACCAAAATAGTTAAGGCTGAGCAATTAACAGCCTGCTAATAAATCACCAGATCTTATCACCCCTAACCAAGGACACTTTGGAGCAGATAGTTTATACCTGTTCTCCACAACCAGAGTGGGAGTAGCTTAAATCACCCTGGTCAAGGAGATAGGTAACAAAGACCCAGTTGATGCCATTAGTGCCAGCCAAACTCCAGAGCAGATGAAGTCAGGGGAATAAACAACAAAAAAGCCCAAGTAGAGCCACATAAATCCAAGATAAAGCAGTGAAGTTGACCAGAGAATGATCGCAAAATCTTGTCTGTATGCTTATTTTGATGCATTAGCATATTACAGGACATACCTGGAAAACTGTTGACTATTCTGTTGAGACCCTCCCCTGATTCCTCCCCTAAAACTCCCTCCTTTTAAAACGGATAAAAACTCTCAAGGAAAAGGACCCAGTGTGTACTATCTCAAGCATGCCTGAGCCTCCCCTTACCTCAGGTGTGTGTTTTTGCTTTCTCCTGAATTCTAAGGGTTCCCACAAGACTTGCAACCTGAGGAGCATCGGGCAGTGGAAGCTCATCATGGGCGTTAACCACCTGAACCTGTTCAGAAGGATTCTCCTTTTGCCTCTGTAACTTGTTTCCTGAATCCATTCAGCCCAGTGTTACTCACCTCTTTTGCCTCCGTAACTTCCTTTCCTGAGTCCACGTGGTGCAGTGTGACTCATTAGTGTCACTGCCTTTCCTGAGTCCATGCAGCTCAGCATGGCTCTCTTCTGTTACTGTGTCTTTCTCTCCTGCGTCTAGGTAGCCCCTGTTGCTGGGATCTTGCCTCTTCTATCTCAAGCCCTTCCTTTGTTTCACTGTCCCCAGCTTTAATAAATGTACTCTCAAAGTCACCTAGGCTTGTGTTGTGAAATCTTTCCTAGATGAAGTCAGGAACCCACACATTTCAGACCCTGACTAGGCAGAGCTGTCTCAGTCCTGTTCTCCGGTGACAGTGTCAATTTTCATTATAATGATGGTATAATGAGCTTTGGTGTTGGTCTCTGGTCAGTGTTTCCCCCATCTTGGAATGATCTGGTTTTAGCCAGTTATTGACTGACCTCTGTGACCACCACAGGGGTTTTCTTCTGTAAACTGTTTTCCTTTGATCATGTATGGAGGTGGGGGCTCTGGTGAGAGGACCTAGCAGCTTATGGGCCTGTGATGTCAGCTCTTACTTCCTTATTCCACTTGTTGGGATTTTCTCTAAGTTCTTTCTCTTCTCCCTCAATTCCATGAAAGATTTTGAGGAGGTGAAGAAGGCTGCTGTATCTTTCAGAGTGCACAGTTATTTTGGAATGTGAAGAATTTCTTTGGGTTGAATTCCACAGAAGTTTGTCACTGACCTGTGTTCCTGAACTATGGAACATGAATATTTGGATTAAGGAATAGTTTCTCATGATCTAAAATTAACAAATACTGTGGACCTTAAAAAATATTTATACAAAATATATTTAAACAGATTGCTTATAAATGTGATTCTGCCTGTAAAATTCTATAATGCATTATACAGGTGTTTGGTGATTTGATGTTGTGAACGATAAGATCTACTTAACTACTCTAAAGAAAAGGCCAAGAGAGTGAGGTTATTGTGCCCTAATTCCACAGCTTGCAGCAGTGTCAAAAAAGTTAAAAAGTAAAAACAATAAAAACCTGCACAGTTGGTGGGGCTTCAGTGTCAGAAATGAGGTGTAAAGAGAAGAGACAGTAACAAAGCAAACTTAAAATCTCAATTTCATTTTACACGATTTACTTTTGCTTTAGCTAAGATGGACTATAACTTTTTAAATCAACTAAACTTAAAAACAAAAAACCCTGGCCAGGCAGCTCAGTTGGTTTAGTGTCGCACGATGTGCCTGGGTTGCAGGTCCGGTCTCTGGTTGGGGCACATGCAAGATGTAACCAATGAATGCATGGGTGGGTGGGACAGCAGATCACTGCCTCTCTGTCTCTCTCACTCACACAAATCAATTTTTTAAAAAAGCTGAGGCATACAGGAGACATCAGAATAAGAGAGGGCAAGTTTACATGATAAATTTTTGTCCTAACATATCTAAATTCAAGGAACAGATTGGTTTAGGCTATTTCTCTTCCCCAAAATGGGTTTACATGTTGCAGTTTTTCTCACCATTTATCATCTTTACTGTTCCCATGATGAAAATTGTACAAGCATATAGAGAGATTACCAGTTACATGTCGTAGGCAGGAAAGTTATTTGATAAGGTTTAAAATAATACTGCCTAAGAAGCTGGAGTGTGAATCTTACGTTCTCTTGAAGTTCTTACAGTTTTAATTCAATGAAGATACTCCATTTCACTAAACTAGGGCCTGTCAGCATTTCTGCTGAAACACAGGTTGGCCTGGGACCATGGCTTGCTATGACCCATTGCAAAACAATTTTGTTAATGTCTCTCATTTTAAAATTCATGCAAAATTTTATTTCACTCCAAATTGTTCATGTTAACTTTAATATAAAAATTTTGCCTTACTCTTAATAACTACCTAAATCTTCAAGCCAAATTTATTTTCCAGGAAATGGTGTTTGTCTTCATGCTGTGTGTCGTCCTAATTCCACTGCATCTTACTTCTCTTGGGGTGAGGTGGAGGCAGTGCACACCATATTAGGAAACAAGGTAATTTACGTTATAGGGTCATTTTCTTTAAACATATGTAAACTTTCCATATAACCTGCAGTAAAGCACAGTAACAGAAGAGGATGTGTTCCTGGAAATTTGTATCCAGAGGTACATGTGCACAGATAATATAACTAACTTTTTAAATGTTGTATAAAAAGTTACAATAACAAAAAAACTAATTAAATACTGTACAGAGTAATGACAGACATGCTGAAAACATAAGCCTTTGAAGGTTTTGAGGACATCTAAAATGGTGGTCCTGTAAATGTTACTTTTGAATGGATGGGTGGATGAATGAAGGGGTTGTTAAGGCAGTGATTCTCAACTGGGAGTTTTACTCTCTAGTGAATGTTGGTGGTAAGAGATTTTGATTGTCGTGGCTGGGAGGGACCTGTAGTGTCCAAGACAACTTCCCACAACAAACAGGAATCTGCTGCAATATGTTAGTAGGGCCGTTGTTGAGAGCCCTGGGGTAAAGCTGAGAGTTGGAGGAGGGTGCTGGAAAAGGAGTAGAGAAAGACAAGAGAGAAACTGAGTCAATGGCGACATGCTTATGCAGTGTCCTCGGGGCTCCAGAAAAGCGCCTACTACCACAGCCTTCATCTGGAGCCTGGGGGGAAGAACCTTAACCTGATCTACTGCTTTGGGTGGGAGAGGACAGCCCTTCTTTCTTAGTCACGCCTGGAAGGATATAAGGAGGCCCATTTTGGTTTCAGGGGGTCTCTATTGCCTCCCTCAGTAGTTTTTCCATAGGGTGCCTGTCAGTTTAATTAATGAAATAAAAGACCAAATTGAGGGTGAGAAACATTTTAATGACAGGCTGTCAAATGTAACAGTCCTAACAAAGAGAAATGGCTCTTGTTAAATCCTTTCTCTTTGATTAGGGACAAAAGAAAAGAACTCGGAGGGCTGGAAGTTGGTAGAGGGTTACCCCAGAGGATGGAAAGGAGTACAGAAGAGGCATTACACTTTTCTAGGAAAGTGCCTGTTTCTTTAGAATTTGTGTGGGAAAGAAGCTGTGATCAGAATCTGCGTTGAAGCCCTGGCTGGTGTGGCTCAGTGGATTGAGCATCCGCCTGCAAACCACAGAGCTGCTAGTTCAATTCCCAGTCAGGGCCCATGCCTGGGTTGTGGGCCGGGTGCCCGGTAGTGGGTACACGAGAGGCAACCACACATTGATGTTTCTCTCTCTTTCGCCCTTCCCTCTCTTCCCCTGTCTAAAAATAAAATAAAGTATTTTTTCAAAAAGCAACTGTGAAATGTGTCCTTTAATAAATACTGGCTTTGGTTTGGGAATCTCCCCACCTACCTGCTGCCCTGCCACCCTTGAGGCATTTGCATTAATGAATTGGATGGTAAGTGATTAACATTTCAGTCCGGTGGAGTTCAGAAATGTCTTCTAATAAAAATAATGTGTTTTAATCCTCTGGGCTTCTACCGTTCCTTAGGTTGAGCGGAAAAATAGTGTTGGAGCCTGCACCGAGGGGAAGCAAATCACAACTTGAAAGTCAAACCTATTGGAATTTTTCAGCTTGAGAATAATGTTTCCATTTAGCATCTTAAAAGCATATTTTAAGGGCTTTCTGTGCTAGATAATGGAGGAGAGCTATTGTGAAGTAGTAATACAATTCCTGCATTCAGAGAGCTTATGGCAAAAGAAACAGCCACACAAAATGTTAAACTCAGCAAAACATGGTAAGTCCTGGAAAAAGAAGAAGCCTAACAGGGCTACAAGAGCACAGGTACATGGGGCATTGGATCTAAACCCTTGAAGGCAGAATTTCCACTAAATTGCGTTGGGGTTGGGGGAGGCAGAAGGAACAGCATTTTAAAAATGAGAAATCACAGAGGCACAGGGTCTTTGTGATAAGATCTGTAGGAGGAGGGGGCTGGAGCATAGAGAATGGGAAGGAGAGGTGGGGGTGACACAGTGAGAAAGGCTGGAAAGGTAGGTTGGGGAAAGATGGACGAGGGCAATGGGAGCTAAGGAACTGGGCAGCAGTCTGCAGACGTTCGCCAAGGAAGGTTTTTGTGTAGATGAGCAGTAGGGTGATTCTGGGTTTTAAGAGGTGATTCTGGCCATAGTGAGGATTTGTGGGCCTAGAGGGGAGTGGAAGTGGAGAAGGAAGAGGTGGCCTCTAAGAAAAACATTCTGGGATCCTCATAGCATCTCTCTTCAGACATTTTTGACTTTGGATATATTTCCAGTAATTTATTTGATTAAAATATCTCAGCTTTTGTGGTCACAATCTCTGTATTCTGGAGGATTTTTTTATTTCTAAACTCTAGGGTTCGGTGTCATGCCAAAACACTCATTTAGAATTATCTCCTTAAATCTAAACTCTCATGTTTATAATTTAGCTTTTAACTTTTGGGTATCATTTAAATTCCTCTTGGTATCTATTTTCTGCTCGTTGGCTATGGAGTGCCTCTTCTTGCCCTGAGAGCATTAACTTCACTATAATTAAAGTGCCTTGTGGTTTCTTGTGATGATTCTTTCTTGTTTTTCTGAGAAATCATTTTTGCCCTGTGTAGCCCAGCCCAGGATATAATTTTGGCTTTAATTTCCAGTGATAATACTCAGCATGTCCTGTGAGCACTGATTTCAGAAAGGACACAGCCTAGATATTCTCATAGAGGATACTTAGAAGATTAATCTTTCTTATTAATTCCAAGCATGATTGTATGTGGGTTACCCTGTCGGACTGAAGAACTCCATATCGATACAAGTATGAGTACAACCTAGAAGTCTTATTTTGCTGAAATCTGAGATCTTGCTTAGGCCTATGCTGGGCTGCCTGATACGTATAGGACCCTTACTCCCAACCCAGTAGAGATGGCATAATGTGCTTGCTTTTTTCTGGAGAAGAGTGGACAGTGAGGATTTCTCAAGGGTATCGCATGATGGGGTTGTGACTCCATCTTTTCTCCTCAGAAATTTCTGAAAATCATTTAGTTAAAAGATAACAAGTTGCAGTGGGACTTACACTTTTGGCCATGATGGATTAACTGGACCCAATTAACCTTCCTGAATAGACAACTAGAAGTAGATGAAATATGTGAAACAACTACTTTCAGAAATTGGACAACAGGTAGTGCAGGCTTTGATCCCCAAGAGAAAGGAAAATAGCAGACCTACATACTTGGAGACTGTATTAGCTCAGACTGTCAAAACAAAGTAACACAGGCCCTGAGCGATGTGTCTCGGTTGGGTGTTCTTCAAAGTGAGAAGTTATGGTTCGATTCCCAGTCAGGGCACATGCCTGGGTTGCAGATACAGTCCCTGGTTGGCATGCATACTGGAGGCAACTAATCAATGCTTCTCACATCGATGTTTCTTTCACTTCCTCCCTTTTCCTCTAAAAAATCTTTTTAAAAAATACTATAAACAGGTGACTTAAACAACACAAACTTACGTTCTTACTAAGTCCTGGAGACTTAGAAGGACAAAATCAAGGTGCTTTCAAGATTGGCTTCTGTTGAGGCCTCTTTTCCTGGCTTGTGGATGGCTTGTGCCCACACATGACCTTTCTTCTGTGCCAGAGAGAGGAGACAGATTATCTGGGATCACTTATATAGAAACTAGTCTTATGGGATTAATATAGGATACATCCCACTTTTGTGGCCTTATTTAACTTCAATTATCTCCTTTAAGGCCCTCTCTCCAGTTAGTCACATTGAGGGTTAGGGCTTCAACATAATGAATTTGGAAGAACACAGTTCAGTTCATAACAGTGGCACTTTTCAGACTACAGTGCAGAGAGCAGAATTCCAAGCACAGCATGGTCACCTTACCAAGTTGAGACTGCAAATTGGAGTTCATGGAGGTGACTAGCACTCGTAGGGCAGAAACCATAGAGCAGGGGTGTCAAACACATTTTCACTGGGGGCCACATCAGCCTCACAGTTGTCTTCAAAGGGCCAAATGTAATTTTAGGACTGTATAAATGTAACTACTCCTTAACAGTTAAGTGAGAGCTCTGTGCTGCTGCCGGGTAGAAACAAGGTGCTGGGCTGGATAAAACAAGGTGGAGGGCCAGATTTGGCCCATAGACCTTGTGTTTGCCACCTGTGCCATAGAGGAAGGAGCTATGCAAAGACTCCCAGAAGATTTTTAGGAGTTCCCCTGTGTGTATTGCTGAAACCCCAAGAGGCCAGGTGAAAAATGGGGAGTTGTAAGATGAACAGTTCCTGGAGCTTAAAAGTTCTGGGAAACGAACATGTTCTGAACTGCCAGATTGGAGGGTTACATGTTTAGGGCATTCAGTCAAGACCCTAGAAGGGACACAACTTGGCACTAGGGCTAAACTAGCCCAAAGTAAAGACTAATCCAAACTCACACCTGCAGCTTAATAACCTTGAATGGCTCAACGTGATCCCAGAATAACCTAACTGCCTCACAGAACAGTCTTACACCCTTTGAAGGAAACAACAAAATTGAACACTTCCCAATATGGAGTTTGCAGTATCAATCCAATAAAAAATTACTGCATGTGGAAAGAAACAGGAAAATGTGAACCCTATCCAGGAGAAAAACTGATAATTAGAAATCACCCAGAAATGACTAAAATGATGGAATTAGCAGACAAGGATTTTTAAAGTCTTTATACATATGTCCAAATATTTAAAAACATGAATACAATGATGAGAAAATTGAAGATATAAAAAAGAACCAGCCCTGGCTGGTGTGGCTCAGTGGATTGAGTGCTGGCTTCAAATCAAAGAATCATGGGTTCAATTCCCAGTCAGGGCATGTGCCTGTGTGACAGGCCAGGTCCCCAGTAGGGGGTACGTGAGATGTTACCGAATATTAATGTTTATCTCCTGCTTTCTCCCCGCTTCCCCTCTAAAAAGAAAATCTTTTTTAAAAAAAGAAGCAAATGGAATTTCTAGTGATAAAGCAATACAGTATCTTACAAAAATAATTCGCTGGAGGGCTTAAAAGAAGTTTAGACACTGATAAAAAGATCATTGAACTTGAAGATGTAGCAAAACAAACTAAATTGAAGAACGAGAAAAAGACTGAAAAGAAATCAATCGAGCATTAGCGACCTGTGGGACAATATTCTGAGATATAATTTTTGAGTAACTAGAATATCAGAGGGTGAAGGGAGAAGAAAATATTTGAAAAATACTGGTAAAAATGTTCCAATATTTTTAATTCATTTACCATCCAATTTACCTATTTAAATTGTACAATTTGAGATTTTCTTGTGATATTCACAGACATAAAACCATCAGTACAGCCTAATTTTAGAATATGTTTGTCCTTCCTAAAACAAACCCATCCAATCACCAACAGTCAATTTTAGAATATTTTTCTCATCTCAAAAAAAAAAAACAAAGCCTATACCCTCTAGCTATCACTTCCCTGTTCTGGCACCCCCCAGCCCTAAGCAACCACTAATCTAAATTCTGTCTCTATAGATTTTCCTCTCCTGGACAATTTATATAAATGAAATCATATCATACATGGTATTTGATGACTAGTTTTTTTGTTTTTTTACTTAGCACACTATTTTTAAGGTTCATTCATGTTGTAGCATGAGTCGGCACTTTTATCAGTTGATGGACATTTGGGTTGTTTCCTTTAGGTTATTGAGAATAACATCACTATAAACATATGTGTATAATTTCTTTGAGTGAGAATACGTTTTTAATTCTTGAGTGAATTTTAATTCTCTTGGGTGAGTTTCACCTAGGAGTGAAATTACTGGGTCATATGGTAACTTTAATATTTTAAGGAACTGACACATTTTTAAAGTGACTATACCATTTTACATTCCCACCAGCACTGTATACATGTTCCAATTTCTCTACATATTCACCAACACTTTTTGGTTTATCTCACTTGTTGATTATAGCCATCATAGTAGTTGTGAAGTTGTATTTCACTGTGGTTTTTATTTGCATTTTTTGATAGCTAATGATGTTGAGCATCTTTTAACATGCTTATTGGAGGTCTTTATGTCTATCTTAGAGAATGTTTATTCAGATCTTTTGCTCATTTTTAATTGGGTTATCTGCCTTGCTATTTATTGAATTGTTCTGCACACTAGACTTACCAGATATGCACATATTTTCTCCTATGGGTTGTCTTTTTACTTTTTTAATGGTGTCCTTTGAAGTACAAAACCTGTCAGTATTGATGAAGACCAATTTATTAATATGCTTTTGGTATTATATCTGAGAAACCATTGCCTAATTCAGCATCATCAAGCTTTATTATGCCTATGTTTTCTTCTAAGAGTTTTATAGTTTTAGTTCTTAGAGTTAAGTCTTTGATCCATTTTGTGTTAATTCTTTGCATGGTATGAGGAGGGAGCCAACTTCATTTTTTTGCTTGTGTATATCCAGTTTTCCAAACACCATTTGTTGAAAAGATTATTATTTCCTCATTGGTTTGTGTTGCCACCTTGTCAAATATCAACTGATGATTAATGTAAGAGTTTATGTTTGGATACTCGTTCTCCTTTGATCTATATGAGTATATGCATCGGCAGTATAGGTCTTTAGTTTCTTTTCTTTATGCTATCTTTGTCTGATTTGGTATCATGGTAATACTGGTCTCATAGAAAGGGTTGACTTGTGTTCACTTCTCTTGTATTTTTTAAGGAATTTGTGAAGAATTATGAAGAATTAGTATTAATTTTTCTCTTAAATGTTTGGTAAAATTCACCAGTATTGTCATCTAGGACTAGGCTTTTCTTTATGGAAGTTTTAAAATTACTAATTTGAGCTCTTATAAGCTGAATACATTTTTTTCCTTTTTTAAAATTGTTCAAGTAGTTTTCTGCCTTTTCCCCATTTTTTATTTATCAGTTTCAGTATCTTGTGTATTCCTGAGAATTTGTCCATTTCACTTGTTATCTAATTTGTTAACATATAATTGTTCACAGTATTTTCTTATAATCCTTTTTATCTCTGTAAGTTTGGTAATGATGTCCGCTCTTTTATTTAAATAATTTGAGTCTTCCCTCTCTTTTCCCTTTGCCATTCTAGTTAAAGGCTTGTCAATTTTGTTGATCTTTTTAAGGAATCAACTTTTGGTTTTGTTGATTTTTTTTCCTGTTGTTTTTCTATCTTGTGAAATCCAAAAATAAAGAGAAAAATCTTTACAACAGCCAGAGGCAAATAAGACGCATTGCTTATAGAGGAATAAAAGCTCTGCAGTACAGAAGATACAGGGGTGATGCTGCACTTAAAATGAATGCATTGATTCTTTAAAAACAAAAGTTGAGCCCTGGCTGGCATAGCTTAGTGGATTAAACGCAGGCCTGTGAAACAAGAGATCGCGGTTCGATTCCCAGTCAGGGCACATGCCTGGGTTGCAGGCCAGTTCCCAGCAGGGAATGCACAGGAAGCAACCATACATTGATATTTCTCTCCCTCTCTCCTTCCCTTCCCCTCTAAAGATAAATAAATAAAATCTTTAAAAAAAAAGTTGATTTATAAAAAGCACCTTTTCTTTCAGTCTAAGGCTGTCAGATTGATCTCTGCATGGAGAGTCTGCTCTTCCGGGAAGAACCAACCCTCTCCCTGTCCTCAGATTCCCAGACAACCACCGGGTCCCAGAGACCTGGTAGAGATGGTTTTTCATGGTAGAGATGATGGTTTTCCCTTCAAGCACAAAGAAAAAAAATAAAACAAGCCCTGCTGACACCACAACAGTAATGATCCTAGTGTAGGCAGGAAGCTATACCAGTTATGATGCTTTTAGGGAAATATTTTTCTCCCTTATTTTAGCCCTAATCCAGTCATTACCAACCTTTCCTGCACTTTAGAATCAACTTCATGGAGCTTTAAAGAGCTCGCAAGTCAATTTAAATTTAGAATCCAGTGATGGAACCTGACCATCCAAGTACACATGTGTATAAATACGTGTGTGTATATATGTATGTATATGTATGTTGTGTGTGGTTTTTTAAAAATTATGTGGAAATTTAAAAATATACAGCAAAGTGGAGAGAATAGTGATCTTCAAACAGGGGATATGAGGACCCCCAGGGGTGAAAGCTTCTTCAGGGGATCAACTTCAGCTGAATATCCAGGGTACAGTTGACACCCCAAACTTGCTTTATCCAATTTCCCCACCCCACCCATGTGAGGCACAGAATGGAGGTGGTTCTCAGCCATGAATACCCAGATTCCATTGCACACACACTCATAGCACTGCGGTGAGGCAAACTTTCCCCCTACCCACTTAGGTGCTAGTGGTTGGGGGCCTGCAGACTGATTGACAGCTGCTAGTTTGAAGATGACTGTCAGGTGGTTTGCAGTTCTTTGCTTTTAACGGAATTTTGAAATGGTGAGTCATAAATTTTTATTGACATTTTACTTTCAATGTATCAAAATTTGTCATATTGTTTTGATCAGTTATGTGCTGCTAATTGTGATGTTAATATAAAACAAATTTTGAACACTTAGAGCCTTATGGTTATAGGAAGTAAAGTTTAGAATTTTACAAATAAATACATGCATTAGTGGTCAAGAAGTACAAGCACATAATCAGTACTAGATCTTCAAGCATAAAAATATATCAAAGTCCAATAAACTTCTTTGGAGGAAACAGAATGAGAGTGTAAGTTCAAAAAGAAAAAAAATAGAATGTCATTAAAGGAGAGCTGGTTCATATATTTTTTCAGTGGATAATGGTGGGTATTTAGATTCCATTGGGTTCATTTTATAATACAGTGTTTTATTGCAAAACGTCAAGATTTACAATACATTGGAAATTACATTCTTCACAACTGCTCTTATGATGAATCATTCTACGTGTCAGTGGAAAAATAGGCAAGGAACATGCATTACAATTTTTTCTTTTAAAATTTTAAGGGCATGAGAAAGCAAATGTTTGAAGATCACTAGTCTAGACAGATTGCTTTGTTTTTTTCTGAAGGGCCAAGGGCTATTTATTAGAATGTAATTTATTTTAAATCTTATCTTTGTAGTTTAGTGAAGCAGAAATTGATCCATATGCACTACTTCATGTGTTTTAGGACTGATAAACAATGAAGACTGCAAAAACTTACATGTGTGGGTGTGTTTTGTTTAGCACTCTTTAAAGTCTGTTCTCTGTCGGTAAAGGAGAAACAAAATGTTGGTATGGAACAAAGTCACATTTACTATTTTTAATACTTCCTACTGTAGTTTACTTTATATTAATAATTAAACCATTTCATTTAGACATCAGCTTTCAGTTGCTATTGATTCATCTAATTATCTAGTAACCTAACTTTATAATTTATTTCTATCCCCCGAGGAAAGGCACTTCCATTCCCTGCTTTGGTCAGGACTGGGTGAGCGAGAGGCTGGCTGTCCGCATGAGCTTTGTCAGGCTCTGCAGTGATCACGGGTTGCATCGTGGGCACGGCTTACAACCGGCCGGGCAGAGCACGTTTTCTGTCTAATAGTCACTACAACCATGGGCAGTTGATTTTCTCTTTTTCAGATTACAGAGAGAGAGAACTGCGCCACGCGGAGGTTAAGTAACTATTCCAAGGGCACAAGCTAGTTGGTGGAGAGCTGGGTCTTGCCCCAGGACTGTCTGATAGCTTCTGCTTTGGCATGCTGGCCCTGGGAAAGAGTACACAGATGAGGAATGAAGGAAGAACACTGGGGGTGGGGTTTGAAGACCTGGGCTCACTTTTTTGTTTCACTCTGGTTAGCTGTGAGACCTAAGAACTCACCATCTTTCATGTTTAGTGTTGTTGGGAATTTGTAGGATCATGTAGGACATAAACTGTAAGAATATATCACTATGAAGGAGGATTAATAAAAAGCTGTCATAACATCTTGAGGTCTCAGAAGAGGTCATTTGATTTTGTGGAATTGGGAATTCTGTTGTGTTTTTCCACCTGGTGAATGCTACAGTGAATGGATTGTGTCAAAACTTGAAGGGTGTGGAAGTGTGTATTGTCCCTGCCTGATTTTGGCACTGGCGAAAGAATGCAGGCAGTGTGGGCACAGGAAATGTAGCACATCTTTTTGGATAGAGAAATATCACCTACGTGCAGTCCAGGTCATCTAGAATTTAAAGAACTTGGGTTAAAACGTCAAAGTTGTTCATGTTTAACTCTGATTCTGGGCTTGATCTCTGGAGCATTGTGTAAGGGTGGAGTTAAAAAATAAGAACACAGTTTGTATTAAAGGAACATTTTTTTAAAGTATATTTTATTGATTATACTATTACAGTTTTCCCAATTTTTTCCCTTTATCCCCCCTCCGCCCTGCACCCCCCAACCCTCCAGTATTCCACCCCTTAGTTCATGTCCATGGGTTGTACATATAAGTTCTTTGAATTTTCTATTTCCTATACCATTTTTGACCTCTCCCCATCTATTTTATGCCTACCAATTATGCTTCTTATTCCTTGTACCTTTTCATCCCCTATTCCTCCCCTTCCCCTCCCCACTGAAACCCTTCATGTGATCTCCATTTCTCTGATTCTGTTCCTGTTCTAGTTGTTTGCTTAGTTTTTGTTTTCATTGTTTTTTCTTTTTTTAGGTTCATTTGTTGGTAGTTGTGAGTTTGTTGTCATTTTACTGTTCATAGTTTTTGATCTTCAATTTCTTAGATAAGTCCCTTTGACATTTCTTATAAAAGGGCTTGGTGATGATGAACTCATTTAACCTGACCTTACCTGGGAAGCACTTTATCTGCCCTTCCATTCTAAATGATAGCTTTGCTGGATAGAGTAATCTTGGATGTAGATCCTTGCCTTTCATGACTTAAAATACTTCTTTCCAGTCCCTTCTTGACTGTACGTTCTCTTTTGAGAAATCAGCTAATGGTCTTATGGGAACTCCTTTGTAGGTAACTGTCTCCTTTTGTCTTGCTGCTTTTAAGATTCTGTCTTTATCTTTAATCTTGGGTAACTTAATGATGATGTGCTTTGGTGTGTTCCTCTTTGGGTCCAGCTTCTTTGGCACTCTCTGGGCTTCCTGGACTTCCTAGAAGTCTATTTCCTTCACCAGATTGGGGAAGTTTCCCTTCATTATTTTTTCAAATAAGTTTCCAATTTCTTGCTCTTGTTCTTCTCCTTCTGGCACCCCTATGATTCAGATATTGGAACATTTCAAGTTGTCCTAGAGGTTCAAAAGTCTTTTCAATTTTTTGAATTCTTGATTCTTCATTCTGTTCTGGCTGGATATTTATTTCTTCCTTTTGTTCCAAATCGTTGATCTGAGTCTTGGTTTTCTTCCTGTCACTGTTGGTTCCCTGAATATTTTGCTTTATTTCACTTTTTGTATTCTGCATTTGTTCTTTCGTTTTGTGACCAAGCTCAGTCAGTTCTGTGAGCATTTTGATTACCAGGGCTTTAAACTCTCCATCAGATAGGTTGTCTATCTCCTCATCACTTAGCTCTCTTTCTGGAGTTTTGCTGTGTTCTTTCATTTGGGCCATATTTCTTTGTTTCCATGCAGCTGATAAGTTGTAAGGGGGTGGAGGCTTAGGTATTCACCAGGGCATGGCAACCCTCCTTGCTGCGCTGCAGGGGTGATGTCTGTGGGGGAGGGGCCAGAGAGGGAACAATGCAGCTCACCTGTTGTCTCTAGCCCCCTTTTCCAATGAACCCTCCTGTGAGACTGGGAGTTTCTCCCACCTAGGCAACCCCTCCGTAATCCACATTCAGCTCCGAGTCTCAGTTTCCCATTCAGTCAGCCCTGCCCTCACGGTCCAGAGGCTTGCCACAGGTTCTCTCTGTTCACCAGTCTTACTGGTCTGGTTGGTCTGGTTGACTGTTTCTTTAATTCCTTGGTTGTCGGAGTTCCACGCAGTTTGATTTTCTGGCGCTTCTGGTTGCTTGTTTATTTTAGATTGGTTGTTATCCTCCTTTTTGCTGTGCAAGGAAGTGAAGGGTTTCCACCTATGCCTCCATCTTGGCCGGAACTCTAAAAAGGTATAATTTTGATTGATTCACACCAGATGGCTCTTGTCATGTTGGCTGTTGTCATTTCTTAATTTGAAAATCTAAGGGAAAAGAGGTCAGTACCCCTGACATTTCAGTTTGCCAGAACCTGCATTTCTCTGTCCAGTGTTCTCCTTTCCTTAGTCATTGCCTAAAGGAACGTTTTGGGTCAGGAGAAAATAAATTTGTGAGTTCCAACCTTCATGGCCGGATTCCCTGCTCTACCTGTAAGGATTCAATTAAAGCCTCTACCGACTCACAAACTTGTTGCTTCTCCCCAATAAATACTTCAAATGTCTTTTGGATATTTGCTTGCCTGTTTCTGGCCAGACTTTTAAAAAATAAAAAAAGAATAATTTCCAATATTAAAAATATGAAAAGAATAATGAGGGCTCATGAACTTACCACTTTAAGAAATAGTCAAGGCCCCCTGTATACCTCTCCCCATCACCTCCACCCCCAGTGGGAAGCACTAGCTGAGATTTGATATCTATCAGTTTCATGCTTTCTTTATAGGTATGTCTAACTAAGTGATACACAGGGTTGGTTTGCATATCTTAAAACTATATTGATAGAAAAAACTGAACACGTTTCTCTGCCCTCTTGATTTTATATTCAAAGTGAAAATATTTTTGAGGGTTTCTCCTAGTGATTCAGGTAGTTCAAGTTCATTTCTTTTCATTGCTGTATGGAATTCTATTGTGTATAATGCACCATGTCTTAGTTCAGGCTTTTCTAACAAAGCACCACAGGCTGCGAAGCTTATGAACAACAGAAATGTATTTCTCACTTTTCTGGAGGCTAGAAGTCTGAGATCAGGGTGCCAGCATGATTGGGTTCTGGTGAGACCCTCTTCTAGGTTGTAGGCAGCTGACTTCTCCTTGAAGCCTTACATGGAGGAGTGAGCCTCGTATAAGGGCACCAATCCCGTTGTTAAGGGCTCCAGCTTCATGACCCGATTATATCCCAAAGGCCTCCCCTCCAAATCCCATCACATGGGGATTAGATGTCTATGAATTTGGGAGGGACACCAAAATTTACCTAGCCTTCGGTTAATGCTGCAGTGAGCAATGTTTTTGTCTCTTTGTGTAAATGTGGGTTCCTCTAGGATTTATCTATTGTAGGAATGGAACTTCCATATGCTGGGGAATGCACATACCCAGCTTAGTAGATAATATGAATTGCTCTCCAAAGTGATGGTACCAATTTATATGTTCTCCAGATGTTATTTGAGCATTCTTACTGTTTTCTATCCTTGACCCCAGCTTTCATTGAAAACCAGAGTAAAAGTACAGGGTAATGAGTCATTAGGTCAACTCCACAGGCTTTTGTAATTGGCGCCCATTAAAGAAAGGACAGGTGTCTGGAATAAAACCCAAACTCCTTACCCTGGCACACACAGCCCTGGCTCAGCAGGCTTTCTCCTACCTGGCCAGCCTCATCTAGCACCACACTCCCCCTCACTCTCAGTGAACTCTTCTGTTACTGGAACATGCCCACAAACTCATTTCCACTGTCTCCCTAGCTCATTGTATGACAGGTTTCTTCTCAGCAGTTACATATTGGCCCCTTCGAGAGTCCATGACCACATAATATAGTTTCCCTACTTACCCCATGGTGCTCATTTACATTACTTTCTTTGGTTTTATTATTGCATTTATCCCATTCTGAAATTATTTATTTCATTGTTTCTCTCCCTGGAAGATAAACTCCATGAGGGCCATGTACAGTGGCTTGTGTGTGTTAACTTTTTATTGAATGAATAAATGTGCACATAGATGCCTTCCCTACTTGGCAAGCTTGTTTTCCTTTTCTATCACTTCCACATTTCACAGTCTCAGTCTTTTGCTGACCACTGGCATATAGATTAGGGTGAACGTAGAGAATCTTTATAGTGTCCTAAATCGATACTCTGTCCAGTGCTATCTATTTCCTTCTGAGCTGTCCCAAGATCTCATGGACTGACTCTATCCACAGTTGAACTTTCCTCTTTCAACTGAAGCAAGTCATACCCCTCTACCCTCCATGCCTGGAATGACACCTGTGACCCTCTGCTTTTCTTTCTTTATCTTTCTGGAGGTCTTTTGGTTTAAGTGCTTAGTCAAGGGTGAAATGTGCCTAAGACATCTCTGGCCTCGTCTTGCTCACCTGATGGTGTGGGAAACTGTGCAACGGCTGAGCATATGCTCATTTACTCGTCATCTAGGCATTTGTGACTTCGTGGGCATCATTTGAATCACTTGTGATTCCTGCATCCAGTCCATCCACTAAAGCACAGGTGCCAAACACAAGGCCTGTGGGCCGAATCTGGCCCTCCACCTTGTTTTATGTGGCCCAGCACCTTGTTTCTACCCAGCAGCAGTGCCAAGCTCTTGCATAACTGTTAAGGAGTAGTTACATTTATACAGTCCTAAAGTTACATTCGGCCCTTTGAAGGCAACCATGAGGCTGATGTGGTCCCCTGGTGAAAATGAGTTTATCAACCCTGGTGCCCAGGTTGGCATAGGTGCTCTCTTTTTGTGCTCCCTGTGCTTCTATCACTGCACTTACCTCATTGTTTTGTCATTATCTCTTTTTGTATCTCTTTTTCCTTGAAAAGAAGGAAGTATGATTTTTAGCTTTGTATCACTAGTGCTTGGCACAAAGCAGGCATTGAATAAATAGTTATCAAACAGATGGACAAATGAATGGGGTGAAACCTGAAATAAAAACATGGTTTATTAACACATTCGATGTATATGTAGACAGTGTCAGCCATGCTTATTTTTTAATAGAAATTTGTAATCTGTGCTAGCTCAATTCAAGAAAAACCAAGTTTTCCCCAGATGGATAGGTGGGGACTCAGCTTTGAGATGAATCACTTTGAGTGTATACACAACCTACACCATGAAGCACAAATAGAGTAATGAAGAGACACCCAGAACTTTTTTGCATGGCCATGTACATCCTGGATAGAGATTTCACTACATTCATTCATTCAGCATTTGTTGGGCGATATGTTTTCACATGAACAAGAAAGGGAGCAGTTGATTTTTTTTTTCAGTATGTTTTCACTTTACTTAATAGTTTAACACAGAAAGAGCCTTTGTGTTATATGGGAAATGACACGATCCCTGAAGTCTGGGTGATGTTACACTCTCATGTTCATTTCCCAGTGCCAGTCCTGTAGAGAATAAAGTGGATGCGAACAACAGAGCTGTTTTCCCCCCGAGTCGTCTGTGCATTGGCTAGTGCTGGGTCTCCACAAGGTGTGATAGAGAAACTTCAGTGTTTCTCTTCTTGGCTATGGACACATGTAATCTTATATCCCCTATTTTTGACTTGCCAATTTGTTTCATATGGAGGTATTCTTTTTTCCTTTTTATTGAATTTATTGGGGTGACACTGGTTAACAAAATAATACAGGTTTCAGGTGCGCAATTCCACAACACATCGTGCATTCACCACCCCAAATCAAGTCTCCTTCCATCACCATTTATCTCCCCTTTACCATCTTCTACCTCCCCACCCACCCCTCTCTCCTGGTGATCACCTCACTGTTGTCCATGCCCGTGAGGTTTTTCTTTTTCTTTTTTCTTTTTTGTTCAATCCTTTCACCACCCTCCCAGACACCCCACCAGCTGTTAGCCTGCTCCCTATCTATGAGCCTGTGTCTATTCTGCTTGGTAGGTCATTAAATTCCACAAGTGAGTGAAATCATATGGTATTTCACTCATATGGTCTTTCATATGGTTTTTCTTAATCATATGGTCTTTCTCTGACTGGCTTATTTCACTTAGCATAATGTTCTCCATGTCCATTCAAGCTGTTGCAAACAGTAAGATTTCCTTCTTTTTATGACCAAGTAGTATTCCACTGTGTAAAGGTACCACAGTATTTTTATACATTCATCTACCGATGGACAATTGGGCCCTTTCCAAATCTTGTGTAAATAGCACTGCAGTGAACATAGGGGTGCTACATTCTTTCAAATAAATGTTTCAGGTTTCTTTGTGTAAACGTGGATGGACTTGGAGAGCATTATGCTAAGTGAAATAAGCCAGTTAGACTAAGACAAACACCATGTGATTTCACTTACATGTGGAATCTAAGGAATAAAATGAACAAACAAAATGGAAACAGACTCATTGATACAGAGGGCAGACCGATGATTGACAGAGGGGGAGGAAGGGAGGCTGGGGTCTAGGTGAAAAAGTCAAAAGGATTAAGAACTACAAATTGATAGACACAAAATAATTACAGGGATGTAAAGTACAGCATAAATAATATAGTCAATAATATTGTAATCACTATGTGTGGTGCCAGGTGGGTACTTGAAATAATCAGAGGATTACTTTGTAAAGTATGTGATTATCTAACCACTATGCTTAACACCTGAAACTACTACTGCAAAAAGAAATTGAAAAGATGTTATCCCATTATCCTACCTATCTCCTGTTAATCAAGGCCTTATGCAATATCTACTATGGGTTTAGCACCCCTGAAATAGTTTTTCCTGATGTACAAAAACAGGTTCAGTCAAGGCTTTGTTGTGATTGTTACTTGTTTTACTGTCATGTGCTAATTTTCAGAGATATGCTTACGCGTATTATCTCAATTATTTATTCTATCTCTCTTGATAGAAACTAAAAGTTTGCTTATTAATGAAAAGGAAGAGGCATAAATCAAAAAGAGAGATTTAGTATTGAACAAAGTGTGAGCCTAAGAACCTTTTTTTTTAGAAAGCGCAGTGGAGGTTAGCAAGAGTGGAAATGAAAAAATTATGGACTTGAATCTTCAATGTTAACAGAGTTTCTATTAAGCAATCTATTAAGCAATCTAACTAAAGGCAACAACAACATAAAAGGTGGTGAATGGGTTAATGCCAAGAATTAGACCCTGTCTCCCAGGGGCTCAGCTACTTCCCTTTAGTTCCTACCTCCTGCTGCTCAGCACTCAGCCTTCCCCTGAATATCCCTTTCTAACACTTACTCCTTTCCCTTCCATCCCCTTCCATTCCCTTCTTGCCCTTTGTCAGCTGACTATAGGAAAACAATGTGATTTAGTACTTCACCCTAAGCGGTGAATGGTTGAGAGGCTTAATCCCTCTGGTGCGTTAGCACCAAATTTGGAATTCTCTGTAGGAATGGCCCCTCAAACTACCGTA
Source organism: Trachops cirrhosus (assembly GCA_028533065.1). Taxonomy (NCBI): domain Eukaryota; kingdom Metazoa; phylum Chordata; class Mammalia; order Chiroptera; family Phyllostomidae; genus Trachops; species Trachops cirrhosus. Next base: position 137,696,758 of record CM052539.1, on the reverse strand, counting down.
CATTACTCCCTCTCCCAGAGGACAGAGAACAGGGCATTGGACAGAAAAGGAGTAGGGGATTAGGACGTACAAACTTCCCGTTATAACGTCATGGGGATGTACTCTACAGCACAGGGAACAAAGTCAATAATAATCATAATAACTATGTATGGCGACAGATGGTTACTAGACTTATTGTGGTGATCACTTTATAAGGTATGTTAATGTCCACTACATTGTACATCTGAAACTAATATAACATTGTATGTCAACTATAATTACAAGGACATTTAAAAAGTAAAAGGTGAATGATAGCTTTAGGCTATATGTGGCCATTCCATTCCAATAAAACTAATATTATAAAATTAAAAAAAAAAAGAACAGGGAACTAAGTCCAGAAGTTGAGGAGAGGCAGGGTCCAGGTGCTCCAAGGCCATCTCCAGCTCTCAGTTCTGCTTTCTGCTCTGAAGCAACTTTATCACTGAGCAGAAGAAACAATCAGGGCTGGGCTGTCCCTGCAGATTCTGCATAGCCCTTCTCTGTCCCCTTGGAAGGGGAGATACATAATGTTCCAGAATCCTTTGCCAGTAGCTCCCGTGATGATTCCCAGCAAGAGGTGCCTGCCTGAGGTCTGCCAGGTGGGAGAGAAGCCCTGCCATTCATCCCTGGCAAGAGGGGTGGCTGTCCAGGCAGATGGCAGTTATTCCTGCACTCTATGCCCAGGTGGTGGCTTCCAGAGGAGCCCCTGCCACTCTCTCACGTCACTGCCATTGGCTTCCCGGCTTCCTGAGATCCTCTTACTTCTAGTTTTCCTGAAAGCCAACAAGGTTTTTCTTGGCCTTCACTTTCCCAGCCTTTAAGATGGTTTTGGAAGCGTCTAATCTCTTCCTGCTTTCTGTTTTCCTGATAATACTCTAACTGATACAGACACGTTTGCTGATTTTATCATTCTCTGGTGTCCTGAAAGTGAGTTGTTTCTTCCCCAACCAAGAATGTAAACCAGTGATGATGCAGGATGTGTTCTAAATTTATAATAAAGCATATTTCTTGGTCTTTTCTAGTCATTTATACATGTTTCTTGAAATCTCCCATACCCCCTCCTAAAAAAAAATCAATGAAACAAATGAAAGCATCTTCATTCTTAGTTAAGTTTTTTCATTTATTATAGCTGCTATTGCTGTTATTGTATCTCGCTTCATACCAGAATTGTGACAAAGGGTCATTAGTTTTACAGAAAGTGAAGAAAGGTAAGATGGTTGCTTAAATTTTTCCCAAACTTGGCCAGATGGGAAATTCACACATCCTTCAAGTTTATGAAACAGGCGTCGAATCTTTATTAAAGTGGCCAGCAGGAGAAGGTCATTCTCGTTGATGCAGCGGTGAATTGGAATCTCCTCAGGGTTCGTTAGCTTTTCAGCAAAAAGAAAGAGAAGGGAAGCTGAGGATCTGGTAGTGGGAATGGTCCCTGTGGGCTGAGGCCAGTGGCTACACTAATTTGGGGTTGGATTCCCTCTTGAGTCTGAGTATAAACAGGGTCAGTGATGTTACTCTAACCTGAGCAGGGAGCGAGCTGAAATGCTGTGGAGACTTGAGAGACCAGAGTAGGCCAGAGCAAATGATTTGGATACTTTCAAATGCTTACAATTTATTCAAGTAATTTAACCAGCATATACTAGGGGAGCACAGAGACGCTGCAAACACAGTTTCTTCCCTGGGAAGTGCCACGTACGGGCCCATGTTGTGAGCACTGGCTTGGAGGCTGATGGGGCACTGAGGGGGCAACCTTCCTCAGAGGAGGTAGCACCTGAGCTGGGTTTTCAAGAAGGACTAGAAGGACTAAAACTCTTCCTTCTCCTAAAAGGTGCCCCTACCTCCAGGAGGCCAGTCCACATTAACCTCTCCATGACCCTTCCTCAGCCCCTGCTCTCCTCACTTCCTCATAGCCTTTGATTCAGGCTGACATCTGTTTGCAGCTGCAAGAAGGAGAATGGACCTGCTAGCACAGCCTTGTCTGAAAAGTTTCCAGTCTGCAGCTTCAGACCAGCCTAGAGGGGCCTTTAGTGGGCCAGACTTAAATATAAGCTGAATTACTACCCACTGCAAGCTGAGTGACCACTTACCTCAAAAGACACAAGAACTCACAATATCCTTCTGCATTTTCTTCCCTCCCCCATGGACAGAAAGGATGGAGGGAGGGAGGGGAGGAAGGAGTATGAGATGGATGAGTAGCAAGAATAGATCAGCATTTTTTAACTTCCCTTCAATTCCAAATCTCATAATATGACAGAAAACTTTTTTGGAGGTCAATAATAGTTCTAGAAAACAGGAAAAATTTTCATCAGCAGAAATAATCTTCAGGAATTCTGAAAAATCAAAAAGCAGATGGGTGCCATATCCAGAGTGATAAATGACCAGATGAAACCATTAACCTAAAACACACATTCGGAGCTCAAAGTCAACAGAAATGAGAAGCAGGAGGGGCCCTGAAGCAAATATTAGAATAGTGGGCTGGCAGTTAGCCCTTGTCCTCCCCCTGCATTGAGCCTCACACTGGGGCTAGCTTTTGACCCCTCCACAGCACATACAACCTCACCACAGTCATCAGAAGCAAACTTCAGTTAGCAGAATATGCAGGAAGATAGGGATTCTCAACCACAAAAAATGAACACACAACCAAGAGTTGCCAAACATTTGAGGAATTTTGACTCCATGACAGGCACCAGATTTACCAAAGATGCTTATATTCAAGGAAACAGAACTAGTAGCCAGAGGAAGGCTTTAGAATATATATAGTTAACATTTCCTGAAGGATTTGAGAGGATTTTTGTTGTCAAGGAAAAGAAGTAACTGGAGGACTTGGAAGTTAATTCTATACCTATAAAATATATAGCTACAAGTTTTAGAGTAACCGTTAAAATAGAACATATTAAAAGACTGATTTTATTAGGTTGAGGAAAGCAGCAAAATCCATCTATATGTGTTTACAAGAGACACATCCAACTTGAAACTAGATTAAAAGGTTGAAAATCTAAGGGTGAAAACAATGCACCAAGCAAATGGTAACTAAAAGAAAACAGGTGTAGAAATTTAACATCAGATGGAATAGCATTTAAGCCAAAGGCCATTAAAAAGGGAAATTGGGAATAATTTTAAATTTATTATTAAATAATAAAGGCAGGCAAGAATGATAATATGAAAAATGTTTTCAAACTCCCCACCAAACCCCTCATTGATACCCTGAGTCACATAATGGGCAGCACTGAAGGGCAAATAAGTGAGGTGGAAGCTGGCACAGGGGTGAGGGGTACAACTCACTGAGAAGATAGTAAATGTCTTAAATTTCCTAATCACAGAGTTTCAAAATGTATAAAGAAAAATCTGGTAGAAATAGTAAGAAAAATAGACAAATTCACAATATTGGGAGACTTTTCATATATTTCTTAGAAATAAACCAACACTATAAAAAGGAATAGAGAGAAGTGTGGATAGAACAATTACACACATGCAATTTTGTGCCAAAAATACTCCATGGGGAGGGGGTGTCTAATATGCATTGCATAAAAATTATGCAATCAACCACAAAGAAAATGTCAATACATTTTAAACAGCAGGAAAAAATGCAAGCCATGTTCTTTGGCCATTTAGAAATTAACAAGAAAGGGATAGTAATTTTTTTATGTATGTGAAAACTCAGTAACTATGGAGTTGAAGTAATCAAAATAGAAATCATAAACTAGTTAGAAGTGAAAGAAAATTAGAGCACTACATATTAAAACTTGTGGCATATGGCCCAAGAAGCATTCGGAGAGCCAGGGTGGAGGCACGGAGGGGGTGCTGATAGTTTAGAATGGGGGGTCAGGGCTATGAGCAGAACTCTGAAAAAAGGGAGGCAGCAGCCACATGCTAAATGTAGGAGGAACATTTTAGGCTGAAGGAATAGCAAGTGCAAAAGTCCTGTAGCAGGAACGTGCCTGGCCTTGTCTAGGAACAGCCAAAAGGAGCAGGGTGAGTGAGAAGAGGGCATATTAGAATAAGGAAGTCCAGGTCAGGTACAGAATTGCAGGTCTTTTTTTTTTTTAAACATATTTTATTGATAATGCTATTACATTTGTCCTACTATCCCCGCTTCGTTCCCCTCCACCCTGAACACCCTCTCCCACTCCCCC
>CM052539.1:137667585-137692113 GCA_028533065.1 Trachops cirrhosus | reverse complement strand
GAAGCACTTTATCTGCCCTTCCATTCTAAATGAAAGCTTTGCTGGATAGAGCAATCTTGGATGTAAGTCCTTGCCTTTCATGACTTGGAATACTTCTTTCCAGCCCCTTCTTGCCTGTAAAGTCTCTTTTGAGAAATCAGCTGACAATCTTATGGGAACTCCTCTATAGGTAACTCTCTCTCCTCTCTTGCTGCTTCTAAGATTCTCTCCTTCATTTTCACCTTGGGTAATGTAATTATGATGTGCCTTGGTGTGTTCCTCCTTGGGTCCAAGTTCTTTGGGATTCTCTGAGCTTCCTGGACTTCCTGGAAGTCTTATTTCCTTCACCAGATTGTGGAAGTTCTCCTTTATTATTTGTTCAAATAACTTTTCTTCTTGTTGCTCTTCCTCTTCCCCTTCTGGTACCCCTATAATTCAGATATTGGAACGTTAAACATCTGAATGTTAAACATTAAAGATGTCCTGGAGGTTCCTAAGCCTCTCCTCATTTTTTTGAATTCTTGTTTCTTCATTTTTTTCAGATTGGATGTTTCTTTCTACCTTCTGGTCTACTCCATTGATTTGAATCCCAGTTTCCTTCTCATCACTGTTGGTTTCCTGTACATTTTCCTTTATTTCACTTAGTGTAGCCTTCATTTTTTCATCTATTTTGCAACCAAATTTAACCAATTCCTTGCGCATCCTGATTACCAGTGTTTTGAACTGTGCATCTGATAGGTTGGCTACCTCTTTGTCACTTAGTTGTATTTTTTCTGGAGTTTTGATCTGTTCTTTCGTTTGGGCCATTTTTTTTTTGTCCTGACACGCCTGTTATATAGTGAGGGGTGGAGCCTTAGGTTCCACCTGGGTGGGGCAACCCACATCGCTGTGTTGTGACCCTGTATGTAGGGGAGGGGTCCTAGAGGGAACAATGGTGCTTGCTTCACTCTCTGCTGGATTTCAGTTACTTCTCCCACTTCCCACAAGCAAATTGGGCCCTTCTGGTGCTGATTCCCATGTAGGTGGGTTTGTGTATGTTCTAGGCCCCTGTGGATCTCTCCAACGAACTCTCCTGTGAGGCTGGGAATTTCTCCCACTGCCTCAACCCCCACAGGTGTTTTCAATTGGTGTTTTGAGGCTTTATTTCCTGGCACTGGGACCCTGGGTTGTGAGATCTGTCTCATTCCCCAGTTTCGCCTGGTTTGTCTGCATGCGAATATGGAACCACCTGGTCCACCAGCCACCTTGCACACCTCACCCCGCTCCACAATCCACCACCTTGCTGGGTCAGCCACCGCTTTGCCATGAGCCCTCTCCACCCCTCCTACAGGTGTGGATGAATTTGTCTTCTTTAACTCCTTGGTTGTCAGACTTCCATACAGTTCAATTTTCTGTCAGTACTGGTTGTTTTTTGTTTTTAAATTGCTGTCCTGATTTTGGTTGTGTGAGGAGGCACAGTGTGTCTATCTACACCTCCATCTTGGCCAGAAGTTGAAGTCCATGTTCTTAACCAATGCACAGTATTGTCAGTTACTGAGAGTGTATGTGGGCCATGCCCTGGGCAGGATAGAGGAATCAGTAAGATAGAGATCCTGGAATTCAGGAGCTCACCATCCAGTAGGAAAAGTGGCTGTGAGGGCAATTATAGAAGCATGGTTCAGCAAGCACAGGGACAGAGGTGAGTTCGTGGACAGCCAGAGAAGGATATGACTGACCCTCACTGGGCCAAGGGCTAGGCAGTCTGGAAGTGTCTCCAAGGAAATAGGGCTTATGCTTGGCCTTGAACATGGTTAGAACCCAGGTCTCCTGACTTAGCTCAGGGCTTTCTACTATAGTACAGAGAAAAGCAAACACAATACAAAATCCTAAAACCAAACCCTCAAAGCAGCACTATATAGTCACAGAGTAACACTAGGTAAATGTTGCTTGGATCCAGGTCTAAATTAGAAGGAATTTCTGAGGATGAAGAAACAATTTATAAGACTCCCTCAATTCCATATGAAACTTTCACATATGTGTTTTTTAATTGAATTCCAAAATTCTTAGTGGACGGTAGATGACACACAAGTATAATTTATCAGTAATAACACTAACAAAAGTTATTTTACTCTCACTATTGTAAATGCTTTAACTTTTTAAAAATGTACCTACCTTCACTTTGGTTCCAATATTGATTCTTGCCTGTTGGCCCATTGCTAGGAAAGTGATTGAAATCTTATCTTGTTCTAAGATGCGAATTCCAACATAATGGTTCAAAGCCAGGAAGACAGGTTTAAATGAAACAAAGGGTGAGGAAGCAACAGAACTTGACCAATTCCAAGCTCTTATTCTGTTGCCGGCTTGATCTGAATACTGGCCTCCCAAGATATTGATGTATATCCTGGGAAGAAAGGATATTAACAATCACAAACAGAAACATTGTAATTAAACTCTGAAATTCACCCTGACATTTACTAACCAAGGGGAGTAGTAGTCTATGCTAGCCAATAGCCTGTAAATGATAGAAAACCTCAGGTGATAACTGTGACAGAATTCTATACTAATTTGAAGTACTAAGTTTAATTCAAGATCTTCTGATAAACAAAAATGGGTCTCATGGATGGAACCAGGATGGTAAAGGGATCTGGAAAATGATGTGCTGGGAAGAAGGATGAAGCAGGATTTTAGTCTGGACAAGAAGAAATACAGGAGAGTAGGCTATACATGAAAGATGGGAAAAGACCAGTGCTTAGATTTTCACCAGGCCAAAATGAAGACCAGGGAGTGTATACTCTGGGGAAAGCCAATCTGAACTCAGTACAAGTGTTTTCTAATAGCATTGGCACCTGGGAGCCAGGAAGCCTAGGAAGCCTCTCATCAGGGTCAGGTGTGGGCAGAAGAGGCTCAGGGGACATCTCTGAAATCAGTATGGTGAATAGGGCTCTGTAACAGAGCAGAAGGTGGAGCTTAGGTGAGCTGGGCTCCCCAGTCTCTTAGCATCACTAATGCCACACTTTACTGCAAACATACAAATTTTGGTCTTCACAGTATGCAAGCTAGTGGCACTAATGACTCCCATTCCACTTAGTTATATCCTTCTCATTCTCATCTTCTTCCAACTTGAATCACCATCCCTTTCTTCAGGAGACAGAATATGTAGAGTTCTGGGTACACAGAAAATTGACTTAATTTGATAATTAATTATTTTTTAAAAACTAGATCAGCCCTGGCTAGTGTGGCTTAGTGGATTGAGTGCCGGCCTGTGAACCAAAGGGTCACTGGTTCAATTCCCAATCAGGGCACATGCCTGGGTTGACTGCCAGGTTCCCAGATGGAGGCATGCAAGAGGCAACCACACATTGATGTTTCTCTCCCTCTCATTCTTCCTTTCTCTAAAAATAAATAAATAAAATCTTTAAAAAAGAATATTTCTTAATATACAACTGGCTTCAAAATTTAAAAAAAAAAAAAACAACTAGATGAGCTGATGATGAGTGACCCCTAAGTAAAATCATTAACATCTTATTTCCCTATTTATAAGTGGTAGTAATCTAGTAGCAAAAGTACAAATGAGAAATTGAGGTGATTATTTTATTGTAGCTGGGAAGTAGGATACAAAATTATCTGGATAAATTATTTATTTGATAAACATTCTTTGAGTCTATATCATGTACAGATACATGCTTTATAGCAGCAAAGACCTGGGGTGTGCATTCAAAGATCTTCAGTCCAGCAGGGCAGGTGGGCTTGTTTCACAAGAGGCAGCTAGAAGAAGTTAGGACCATATCGAGGAATCATGCCAGAGGGCCTATGAGTTGAGCTGGTGGTTCAGAGGGCTTTACTGGCAAGGAAAAGCCCTAGAAACTAATGAATATCTGGTGACAGTTAATGAAGTGCCCCAACAAACGTAATACAGAGTTGCTATTGAGCCCCGAAGGATAAGTAAAAATTGTCCAATATACAAGGAGATAGTGGATTGATTACTGGATTGGACTACAGACACAAATAGCTTTCTGTGGCCTAACTCTCTCAAGTTTTGACCATGTCCAGACTTCCATGTAATCAGCAGAATTTCTCAAGATGAGACTGTTATATCTCTAAATAATGTAAAGGGAGAGAATAACTCTTTCTGAAAATCTCAAAAAGTTTAAATCATATTTGAAGTTAGAATCTAAATTTTACTTGCACATAAATGAAATAATATGAAGTCAGAGTAGATAAGGTAGTAGATAAAAATGGTATCAAAATCTTAATTTCTCTAGAGATTTTGTTTGTGTGTTATTTTTGTTGGTTGTGGCTACAGGAACTTACTAGTTAGAAATATATCTCAAACAATGACAACCTAGTGTAGCACCTGTCCAGTGTAAATTATTTCTTCAGATGAGGCAGTGTAATATTATTAGGACCCAGATTCTAGAGACCATCTGAATTCATATTCCAAATCCCTAGGGTGACCACATAATTTATTTAAAGTTTTTATAATATTGAAATTGTATACTTCATATTTTCTTTCTATTTATAGAAAGAATATGATGAGCTTTGTTTTATAAATTTGCCTAGGATTTTTCCACTGAGAAGCACATGGAAAGATATAAATCAAGTATTTCTCTGAGTTACAAATTACTATCTAAGGACCACTAACTTAAAGAAATTTTCTTAAAGCCATTTTATCATTTAAAAAGAAAAACAAAATGTCATTATAAGATGAATAAGTTCTGGGGATCTAATGTAGAGCATAGTAATTATACTTAATAATACTATGTTATATTCATAAGTTTCTAACAGAGTATATATTAAATGTTCTCAATACAAAAAATGGTAATTAGGTGGCATGGTGCAGGTGTTAGCTACGGTGGTAATCATTTTGCATTTAAGTGTATCGAATCAATATGGTTGTACACCTTTAAATTAGACAATATTGTATGACAATTATATCTCAGTAAAGTTGGAAAAAATGAAAGGTAAATAAAATTTCACAAACTCACAAAACACAATGGCAGCAGGAGGAAACTAGAAGCCTACCAGACATTTCCATTGGGATGATAGCAGGAACTTCTGCCAAAAGAATTGAGCACCGCCAGGATGGCAGGGTTAGAGGGCATGTCATCTTGGACTATACAAGTGAAACCATTTGTCTTGTTGGGCACTCGGATGATGGCTAGGTTTCCAGATGGGTAGCTGAGATCAGATAAGGTCATTGTTCTAATGGTCTTTGATTATTCTGGGAATAAATTCAATTTATGAGGGAGTCCTTTGAAAATGTAAAGCATTCTGAAAAATGGGAAGTACTATTTTTATTCTAAAAATGTTAAGCTTTTTATGTGGATAAAAATATATTTATAAGATACAAACAACCCTCAACATAACACTAGCAAATGGAATCTAGCATCATATAAAAAGGATTATGTACCCTAACAAAATGGAATTTATCCCAGGAATACAAGGTTGGTTTAACATTTGAAAATCAATTAATGAGATATACTGTATTGACAGAATAAAGAGCAAATAAGAAAACATAATGAAGCCCTAACCAGTGTGGTTCAGATGGTTGGGTGTTATCCTGCAAAATGAAAGGTCACTGTTTTGATTCCTGGTCGGGGCACATGCCTGGGTTGCAGGCCTGGTCCCAATTTGGGGCACGTGGGATAGGCAACAGATTCATATTTCTTTCCCTCTCATCATAAATTCCCCTCTCTGTAAAAATAAATAAATAAAATCTCTAAAAAAATAAAGAAGACATAATAAAGACTGGGTGTTTTCCCTTTAAGATCAGGAACTAAACAAAAATGTCCACTCTCCCCATTTCTATTCAACATTGCACTGGAGGGTCTAGTCACAGCAATTTTATCAAAGAGAATAAATGAAAGGTATCCAGACTGAAAATGGAAGAAGTAAAACGATCCCTATTTTCAGAACACATGCTCTTATACACAGAAAGTCTTATACACAAAACAATATATTAGAACAAATGTGTTAGTGTTGTTGGCTACAAGAGCAACATATAAAAATAAATGGTGTAACTACACTTTACCAGTGAACATTCTGAAAGTGAAATTAAGAAAGCAATTTCATTTACATACCATCAAAAGGAATCAAATATACTGAGGATAATTTATTGACTGTTAATACTTAGTCCTATCTAAGCTGACCAGAAGTCCAGTGATGAAGTAAACACAAGATTGATAATGAATCATTTTGAAAATGAGCCACAGAGTTTTCAAGAGTTAAGATTTAAAGTCAGTACATAAAGTGATAACTATCAATAATAATAAAAGTTGCAGCAGTTATTTAAAATTTATTGGTCCAATTAAAGCAAAACCTACACTCTTTCTCATAGGGTCTAGGGAACTAAAACTTCATTACACTTCTTACACCATGAAAGTCATTCTTTGATTTATTATTGAGCTTTGACTAAACATTTAAGAATCTATACTAAAAACAACTTTCTCTTACACAGTGAGGCTTTTAATTCACCAAAAAGTCCTCCTCATTTCATAATTTTTTTTTTCCTAAAAATATTAAATAGGCTTTACGTCAAAATACCAAGTGACCTGGACATCAGGCAGTTTACATGATGGATAACTTAGTGTTCTGTAAAATGGATATTGAATTTTTGTATTAAAAAATAACATGCTGCTTATGGATGTGCAAACTGCTACACATTTTCTGGGAGCAAAATCTATCAAAGCTTTAAAATTTCCATAGCTCCTTACCAAGATTTTCTACCCTTAGGTATTTAATTCAAGGAAATAAGTGATAAGTGTGCAAGGAAATGTGCACAAAGCTGTTCATTTAGCTATTGTACATAATAGCAAAAAAACTTTGTTCAGTAACAAGGGACAGGTTAGATGAATTATAGTACATTTCTATAATGAAATACCATGTGGCTATAAAATGGTGTTACATCTCTGTATTTATTGCACATTACATACCCATAACATTATCTATTGTATAAAATATGTAAAGGGACAAGTTATAAAATACGAGTAGCTGAAAAACTGATTTTAAAAATACTATACGTACATAGAAAAAAGTAAGAAAACATATATGAAAAGATGTTAACAGTTTTCCTCTGAGTGGTAGAATTCAGGGATAATATCTATTTTAAAAATAGTTTTCTATGTATTTTTTCTTTGTCTTTTTGTGAAGAAATAAAGCTAATGAAAGTAACTTGTTACTAGAAAGGATACAATATTTGCGTTGTTCCATCTGGAAATGATGTCAGAAACTTGCTCCCGTGTTTGTAGTTCTTCTCCAAGAGCTCATTTCTCACAATCTATAAATTACACAAAATAAAAGGACGCTTACCTGTTAATTTTTTAAGATAGAATTCATTAAGTATGACAACAGACATCCTTTGATTGCTAGACAGTTATACAAACCTTTTCTTAATTTAAATGTTTTGTCCCGCTTCAGCAACAGGGACAGTCCTTAGGAATTGTTAAAGATTGTCCCTAAACTCTACAGATAAACTGATAAAACCTCCTAGCAAAAATCTGACATTACATATCTGTTTGAAGGGGTTTTGTTTTACTTTACACACATATTACTATAAAAACAAAACAAGATAAAAATCAGCCCTGCTATAAGGAAAATATTCTATATCTTGATTATGGTGGTGATTACATAACTGTCAAAATTCATACAGCTGTACATCTAAAGATGGTACATTTTTTCTCTAGGTAAATTATACTTCAGTAAACTGACTTTATATCGCAGTAGCAGCTGCAGCATCTGGTGTCTCCTCAAGGCTGATCTTGAAGTTCATCTGAGTACAATGCTAGTGGAGTATGAAAAGATGAAGAAAGAAATACAGGGAGCTATTCCTTATTTTATCTCCAAGTTTAACTCTCTTATAGGTAGTACTTCATAGGGAGATGAAATGTCTCCCAATACTTAATAATAAAATAAAGATTCAATTTGATTCTATTTATTTTTAACCCTGAATTGTGATACAATGGATACAAGAATTCCTAGGGCTAACCAGTGAAACAACCTAAATTTTAATGTAAATGTTGCCATTTATGTTAGAAGATAATATATTTTTCACTTTTAAAAATTATGAAATATGGTCCTGGCTGGTGTGACTCAGTGGACTGAGTGCTGGCCTATGAACCAAAGGGTTGCCAGTTTGATTCCCAGTCAGGGCACATGCCTGGGTTGCAGGCCAGGTTATCAGTAGGGCGTGCCTGAGAGGCAACCATGCATTGATGTTTCTCTCTCTCTCTCTCCCTCCCTTCCCCTCTCTCCAAAAATAAGTAATAAAAATAATATTTAAAATAAAAAAAATTTTAAAAGACATTTCAAAACAATTATGAAATACATTCAGATTAAGTGCTAAAACATGCTATTTTGTTAATCAGTAATTATTAACTCCTGCATTATCACCACCCAAGTCAAGAAAGAGAACAATGCTGATACTCTAGAAGCCCCCACTATGTCTGTCCCAAAGTCAATATCCTTCGTAGACATAAGCACTGGTCTGATTTCAAAGTACTTTCTTTGCTTTCATAATTTCTAAACAATATAGTTTTAACTTTTCCCAGTTTGAATTTTACACAAATGGAATCATACATTATATATTTTTAATATTTTACTTTTCTGTCAACATTGTTTCATACATGTCCAAGTGTATAGCTGTAGTCCAATAACTTTCATGTATATGTTAGAAACAATGATACTATGAACATTCTTATGAATGTATGCTTAGTTCCCATGGATATTAAACACAGAGGTGGAATTTCTGAATCCCAAGATGATGCCAAAATGATTTCCAAGTCATACCAATTTACATTCCCTCTAGAGGCAAATAATAGTGATGCTCTATATCCTTTCCAACACAGTTCTATAACAGTTAACTTTTTTTTTTGCCAATATGGTAGGTATGTACTAATCTCTAATTGTGATTTTAATTTTTCTTTCCCAGGTAACCAATGAGGTTGAGCTCCTTTACATATGTTTATAAATCATTTGAATTTTCTACTTTGAGAAGTATGAAAGGTTTTTGAGCCCATTTTCTATTAGGTGGATTTTTTTCCATGTCTTTTTACATTTAGGATATAAGCTCTTTGTATGTCACATGCGCTAAAATATTTACCCTTTCTTGATTGTCTTTCACAACTTTAATTCATCAAATCTTTTATGGATACTGCTCTTTTCACCAGTTAGTAAATCTTCCCCTAACCTGAGGTAATAAAGCTATTCTCCTATATAAAAGAAATCTTTGTAGCTTTGTATTTCACATTTAGGTGTTTAGCCCTAATTGATTTTTACATATGATGTGAATACTGGGTCCAATTTCACTAAAAAATAAGGATAATTGACTCTCCCAGCACCATATATTGAGAAGATTTTTCTTCCTCCATTATCATGCAGTGCCACTGCTGTCATAAATCAGACATTTATGAATGCATGAGTCTGCTTCTGGACTCTTTAGTCTTTGTTTATTCTACCTGAACACTACACTGTCTTAATTACTGTATTTTGTAGTGGATCTTAATATCTGGTAGAGCATGTCCCTCCCTCCTGGCCTTCTCCTGCTCAGGACTGTTTATATTTTTATGTAAATTTTAAAATCAGATGAGGTCAGTACCCCCCTTTTCTCAACATACATGAATATCCAATCCTGTTAGAATTTGAAATTTGGAAGAATGTTATCTTTAAACTAGTTAATCATCCAATACGTGAACAAATTTGTTAAGTGGGTTGTTCAAATATTCTATGTTATTATTGCTCCTTTTTGATCTAATAGTCCTCTCAATGGTGCCAGAGGTTGGTAAAAGTATCTCATTATGATCATGGATTTAACATTTTTCTTTTATTTCTATAAAATTTTTTACATATTTTGAGGCTATGTTAATATGGGAATATATTTTGTAATGTTATATCTTCCTGGTGGATTAAAATTTTTATCATTATGAAGTGATCCTCTTTATCTCTAGTAATACTAAATGTTCTTTAGTTTTTTCATGATATATTATTTTTATCAATTTATATTTAATCTTTTTGTATCCTTATATTGTAGATGTATCTTTTATAAACAGTAAATGGTTGAAATTTTTCTTTTAAAAAGATTGACAGTCTTTGTTAACAGGAGTATTTAGTCTACGGTATTTATATACAATTACTGACATTCCTTGATGTTTTCTATTTATCTCTTATTATCTGTTTTTCTTTTCTCTTATCCTTTCTTATCTTTTGGGGGTATTTAAAATAAATTATTCTATTTTTTGCCCTACTTCTACTAACAGGGGAGTTATGCTCTCCACTTCTGTTATTTTTCTGGCTACTCTAGAAATTTCAGCAAGCAAAGTTAATTTATCAAAGTCTGAAGTTAAGTTTTGTATTAGCTATGCTCGCAATGGAGGACTTTAGAATACTGTAAACTGGATTTAGCCTTCTTCCAAAATCAGATACTATTTTGTCATTCATTTTTATTCTATCCTGTTTTATGAAATTCCATGATCCATTATTATTATTATTGTTTTATTAGTCAACTTTTAATTGTATCCATATTTATCATATACTGCTTCCTTTGCTCGTCATCTTTCTTGAATATCAGACCATCCAATTACACAAAGAACATTCTTTAGAGTTTCCTTTATGAGTGACTACTAGTGACAAACTCTTTGTTTTTGCCAAACAATGTCTTTTGGGAGCGCATTTTCTTGACTTGGTGCAGACTTCTAGATTGACTGTTACTTTCTTTCAGCACACAGAAGACATTTCATTGCCTTCTGGCTTCTGTTGTTGCTGTTAGGAGATGTTATAAGATTGTAAGATTATTTTATGATCTCACTGTTCTCCTTTAAATGTAAATGGAACCTTTTTTTCTTCTGCTTTCAACTTTTTCTTTCTTCGGTGTTCTGCAGTTTCACTGCGAAGTGTCTAGTAGTTACAAATATAACTACCCTGCTTGGCATTCATTGAACTTCTTAAATCCGTGGATTTGTCTCTTTTGTCAGTTCTGGAAAATTATCCATTATCTCTTCACATACTACCTCTGCCTGATTATCTTTCTTCTCTCCTAGGATTTTGAATAAATACATTTCAGATCCCTCATTTTATTTTCAAATCATACACTCTCTTCAGTTTTCCTTAACTTTTTTTGTCCCCTTGGTGAATTTTAATAATTTTTTAACCCTTTTCCCAGGTCATTAGTTCTATCTTTAATTGGCTCTAACCTGTGTTTAACTCTTATCTTTTAAGTATTTTTTTTTAATTTCAGTTGTTGTTGTTTTCATTTCTATAAGTTTATATTTTCTGTTCAAACCTGTATGTCACTTTATAGTTTTCTGTTCCCTCCAAATATCTTGAAACCAATTATTTCTTTTTATAAAAATAGTTAACCCTATGCCATCCAACTTTCCAGCCCACCCAAGCTGTTTCCAGTGGCTATTTCATATGAATGACCTGACTTGGTTCATGCTTCATGCTTTCTTAAAATCTCCCAAATAAGCTGCATCTGGCCTCAGCATGCCCTGTACCTCCCACTAAGTGGTCCTGGGCCTGGCACTAGCAGCAATTGGCCTTGGTTCACAACTTGGCCTCACCTGGGCACATCCAACTCGGCACAAGTAGCAGCCATCTGAAGATCGTTTTGTAGCTCATGTCAAGAGGCCACTGGCAGAGTACAGGTGGTGGCTGACCTTGGCCTATACTTCCTGGGAGGCCCCAGAGCCAGCACACTCAGTTGACAGCTTCAGACCATGTTGAAGCATCACCACCAAATCACCCCTACAAGCAACACATTCAAGGGGCAGACTCAGTAGGCACCAGAACCCTGCTGAAGTAAGACCATCTCCGTGAGGTGGGCCCCTGCACAACTGATCCTCTTCCATGGTCAGAGGTTGGTGATTAGTGCTCTCAGCCACTTTTGTGGTTGATTGGCCTGGAGGTAGATCCCTTCCATTGCTGTGCCAACAGCAATGAAGGCTCAACTACAAGAGAAAGGTATACACAGCCAACATGGTGGGTATGCCTTAAATGCCCAACTTGGGTGATCAGGGAAGCTGTGCTACTGGACCCTACAGAACACCTACTATATTAGGCCATGCTACCAAGCCTGGGAGATGTAGCAGGCAGCTCTACCTAACAAATAGAAACAAACATAGGAAGGATGCCAAAATGAGAAGACAAAGAAACATGGCCCTAATGAAAGAACAGAGCAAAACTCCAGAAAAAGAACTAAACAGAATGGAGACGAGCAACCTACTAGATGCAGAGTTCAAAAAACTTTATAAAAATTAGAACTTCAATAGCATAATATGGACCAGTCAGAAATGAAGGACATATTTATTCACTGAATAAAGAATAATTTACACGAAATCAACAGTGGAGTAGATGAAGCCAAGAATCAAACCAGCATTTTGGAATATAAGGAAGCAAAAAAAATAAAAAAAAAGTCAATCAGAACAGCAAGAAGAAAAAAGAATCCAAAAAAATGAGGATAGGGTAAGGAGCTTCTAGGACAACTTCAAGTGTACCAACATGGTGTGCCAGATGGAGAAGAGAGAGTGCAAGAAATTGAAAACCTATTTGAAAAAATGACAGAAAACTTCCCTAACATGAAGGAAATGAACACACAGATCCAGGAAATGCAGAGAGTCCCAAACTAGGTGAACACAAAGAGGCCCACACCAAGACACATCATAATTAAAATGCCAAAGGTTAACAACGAAAAGCAAATCTTAAAAGCAGCAAGAGAGAAGCAGATAAATTACTTACAGAGGAGCTCCCACAAGACTGCTGGCTGATTTCTCAACAGAAACTTTGCAGGCCAGAGGGATTGACAAGAAATATTCAAAGTGATGAAAAGGAAGGACCTACAACCAAGATTACTCCACCCAGCAAAGCTATTATTTAGAATCAAAGGAAAGACAAAGAGCTTTCCAGGCAAGAAAAATCTAAAGGAGTTCATCACCATCCAACCAGTACTATATGAAGTAACAAAGGGTCTTCTTTAAGAAGAATTTAAAAAAAAAAGTATGAAGAGTAAAATGGCAATAAGTACATATCTATCAACAGTGATCTAAATAAGTAAATAAATGAACACACAGAATAGAAACAGGCTCATAGACTCAGAAAATGTTTTGACAGATGCCAGTTGGGGGGGGTGTTTGGTGATGGATGAAAAAGGTGAAGGGATTAGGAAGTACAAATTGGTTGTTACAGAATAATCATGGGCATGTAAAATACAGCATAGGGAATATAGTCAATCATATTCAAATAACTATGTATGGTGTCAGATGAGTGTGAGATTTATTGGGATGATCACTTAGTAAGTTATACAATATCTAGTCACTGGAGTATATACCTGAAACTAATAAAATAATGTATGTCAAATATAAATGAAAATAAATAAATAAACAGATTACTTCAATTTCCAAAGTTTTTGGAGGCCTTTTCTTTTTGGATATTATTTCTCTGGGTTTTTTTATTGTGGCATTGAGTTTCCTTGTGTCCTTGATTCTTTACATGTGTGCTGGTAATTAAATTTGAAGGATAATTTAGAGGAGTAATTTGCAGGCTGGATGAGTAATCTTCCTCCAGACAGTGTTTGGATTTGATTTTGTCAGGCAAATTATTCTGAGGATCTATACTTATATAAAAAATACTTATATAAAAAATAAATCTATATACAAAAATACTCAAAGAAATGTTATTTAGTATAGCAAAAAAATGTTAACAACATGTATGTCCAATAATAAGGGTATGGTTAGATAAACTATATGTAAAAACACATAGATATTAATGTTAATATAATCAACACAATATCATGGAAATATTTTTATAACTGTGTTTAAAAAGATAAAAATTACATATGTAATAATAATTACAAGTATGTTAACAAACACCTATGATAAGAAAGTCTAGGATGGTGTTGTCTAACAGAACTTTTGGTGACCATCAAAATGTTCTATATCTGCCTTGCAACGCAGTGGCATTAGTTACACATAGCTATTAAACACTTGACAGGTGCCTAGTGCGACTAAAAATTACATTTTAAATTTCATTTAATTTTACATTTTTTAATTAATTTTAAATTATTTTAAATTTAGTAACCATACATAATAGTTGATACTATATTGGCTTGTGCAGGTCTAGAAAATATTGAAATGTTAATGATTTTTGGTGATTTTTTTCCCTTTCTTTTTAGTTTTCAAAGGATTCCAAATGTTCCTTAATGTATTATTATCATATTTTAAAGTAAAAAGGTTTTAATTGAACTAGTCCCCCATAAAACATATATAAAATATGGTTGTAAAGTCTGATAGAAGTTAAAAGACCCAGTCTATACCAATTCTTCTGGACAAATAGGTCAATGTGCCATGTACACAGGCTGCCATATTCATCATGACAGCTTTTATAACTTTAGGTAAAATAATTTTTTAAGAGTAGCAAGTAAACAAATTACAAGCTAATTACCTTTCCACATGCTTTCCTAGAATCACAACAAACAATGGATAAGTTTCTCTTGTCTAGTTCAAAATCAAATAGTCTGTCTTCAACTACCTCTTTTTTGGGAATATCCACAGAAAGTTGATAAGAAATTGTTTTGAGGTGTTTTGAATCTAATGGGAAAAGAATCACATGAAAGAACATATATGTTTTAAATTTTCCAAAACCTCTATTCTAAAGTGAAATTTTAAACTCTATTACAAATGCATTGATTTATCAGACTTTTTTAATGGAATAAAAATGAGGACCTTTATTAAATTAAAGTGAAGACCTTCTTTTGTTAAAAATTGATGAGACCATTCCTTTGTTAAAAGAAGGAAAAATGATAATTTTAATTAAGTGCAATTTTCTGGCATTAGATTTAGTAGGAAACAGTTGAATATCAAGGAACTTTATACTAGAGATTTAGTTTAAAAAACAAAACCAAAAATGTATCTTCTCCAAGTATCTTTTTTCCTTCTTTATTTTTTCATTGTTTATTCTATTTTAGTTGTCTCAAGTTATTCCCTTTTGTCCCCCCTCCTCTAAGTATCTTTTCAATAGCACTGAGTTGTAGAGGAGGAACTGATACTCAAAAAGATTTAGTAATTTACCCAAAGCAGATAGCCTATAAGTAGAAAAGCAAGGCTATAAATTCAGAACTTCTGGGACTGGAGACTGTGATGCTAAGTGAAATAAGCCATTCGGTGAAAGACAAATACATATGATCTCACTTATAAGAAGAGCCTAATGAACAACATAAACTAATGAGCAAAACAGAACCAGAGACATGGAAACATGGAACAGGCTGACAGAAGCTAGAGGAAAGGGTGGTGGGGGCAGGGAATGCTGGAAAGAAGGGGAAGGGATTAGTCAAAGAACATACATGAATAACCCATGGACATGGACAACGGTGTGAGGATTGACTGTGGAAGTGGGGGTGGAGGGGGCTGGACTGAGGAAGGCAAAGGGAGAGAAACCGGGACAACTCTAAAAGAATAAGCAAGAATTTTAAAAAAAGGAAGTGAAATTTTTAAAAAAGCAGTGCCCTGGGTGTGGGGCAGGGGATAGAGGGAGGAAAAACTTGTGATTCTAAAGTCAGCACTCCTTCAATTGCACTGGTACTATAATTGCACTGGTCAGCACCTGTGTATGAAAAAAGTAATCTAATTAACTTGGACAGATTTTCCATGCCCCAACCTGAAAATAAAATGGGATGTATGCTGAATAAAACAGGAGACAATGAACTCAAAAGCTCTTTGCAGTTATCTGTAAAGTGCTCTATAGATGTTGCTGATTTATTTTAATCAATAACGAGATGAAGACTGAAAATTTCAAAAGTCAATGGAACACCAGATTTTCTGAGCCATTTTGACTAATACACTGACTGTAATGAGAACTTTAAATGGTGTTTTTTTTTTTAATATGCCAGTTTTAGCTCTTGGCCAAACATATGAGCTTTCTGATGTACAACTGATCTATAACATGAGCGTTGGTGAACTCACCTTCTTCAAAGAAACTAGTGTGTTCATTTGTTTTTGCTGTGAAGTGTTTGGCCATTTTTTGCTCCTGTTTTCTACAAAATAAAAAAAAGATGCATAAACATGAAATGTGTTTCAAGTTTAAAACAGTATACTACAAATTTTAACTGATTAAGTGTCATCCCTTGTAATTTTTATTTGTTATTACTTGTGACTCCTGTTATTTAATCACAGCATGTGGGTCTCTACACTGTTTGGTGGAGAAATTTCTCCCATATAGGAATTCTGAAATGAATCCTCAGAACTGGGTTGGTAAATTTCTACTTAAATCAGTGACTTCACTGAGTTTTTGGGAGCTTCTGAATTGCATAACATTAACCAGGAATGGTAATAGGTTTGCTTTGGCCAATTTGATTTCTTCACTGAGACTATATCTTCAAAATTATATATTTTGAAAAACAAGGTTCATTTTACAAAAAGCTCTCCAAGTGGACCTATCTGAGTTTCAATATCAAAGGCTCAGTGTTACCTCTTCAGGGTTTTTTCCTTTGCTTTCATTCTATCAATGTCAGTGCCGTGGGCTGGGTGAGGTTTGATACAGATTAATTCATCTTTAGAGCTTTGGCGTTTTAGTTTTTCCTCATACATGTAGTCGATCAGATTTTGGAAATAACTACAACAGGGAGCCTGAAAAAGAAAGAGGTCATTTTCACCTCATTAGTCCTAGAATGAAGATAATTAGAGGGGATAAAACCCAAAAATGGCTCATGGGGTTTGAATTACAGTCTATGATAACTTTTTTGATAACAAATTAACAAAATAATTCCTATAACATGTAATTCACATATATAAAGTATGTAATTCAATGGATTTTAGTATGTACAGAGTTGTGCAACCATCCGCACAATCAGTTTTAGAACATGAAAACTGTACCATTAACAGTCACTCCCTAACCTCCTTTCCTCTCAGCCTCTGGCAACCACTAATCTATTTTCTGTCTCTATAGATTGTCTGTACTGTATGCTTTATATAAATGGAATCATACAATACAGGGTACTACTTTGTGATTGGCTTCTTTTACTTAGCATAATGTTTTCAAGTTTCATCTAGGTTGTAGCATGTACTAGTACTTCAGTTCTTCTCATGACTGAATAATGTTTGATTTTATGAATATACCATATTCATCAGTTGACAGGCATTGGATTGTTCTCACCCTTCGGCTGTTCTAAATCATGCTGCTGGGAATATTTGTATACAAGCATTCATGTAGACATATGTTGTCAATTTTCTTGGTAATGGAATTTTCTGGGAATGGAATTGCTGGGTTACATGGTAATTATATGTTTAACTTTTTGAGGAACAACCAGACATTTTTTTCAACATGGCTGTACCATTTTTTATTCCCCTTTAGCAGTATATGAAGGTTCCAGTTTCTCCACATCCTTGTCAAAACTTGCTATTATCTGTCTTTTTTTTATTATAGCCGTCTTAGTGGGTGTGGAATGGCATCTCATTGTGATTATAATTTGTGTTTCCCAGAAAGCTAACACAAAACTTAAGAATGGCAATACAGGGAAAAGATACAGGAGAAAAATACTACATATATTTAAATGTGGTATTTAAAAATGACACTATTTCCTCAGGAAGCCTGCTTTAGAACTTACATATTCCATTGGTTCAGAGATACTGTTGTCAGCATAAATATCCACAATGGAAAGAAATGTTCTTAGATCACTCCCACAAAATTCACACTTGGGTAATATTTCCTCCTCTTCTTCCTTCAGAGAGAGAGAAAAAAATGAAGACCTGCCCATAAGAGCCTCTGAGAACAGTCAGAGTCAGGGCTCTGGACAGGGCCAGAGAGCATCCAGTAGGACAGCAGGAGTGTCCAGGTAGGGATGTGCAAACCTCCTTGAGAACTTCTATCAGAAACCCTGAAGACTTCCAGGAGTAGTTGGTGGGAAACTTTCAGGAGGCTGAGATCCTATACTAAGGTACCCAGCCAGCAAGATCTGTATATTCCAGAATGGAACATCACTTCTGTTTAAAAGTGGTGAGGACTGAGGACACTGGGGAGGTGTTTTGAGGGCCTCTGTCTGGTGGAGCTCACCAGAGAACAGCTGAGCCCATCGGGAGCTGTGTGGGTCCTTCGGATGCCTTCTTAGTGTGAGAAGAAACAATTGCAGAAATGATTGTTGACATCAGAGTCCCTTGTTGGGGAGGGGGATATACAGTGTGTAACGAGATGCAAAAGACAGAAGATAACACATACCAGATTTTAGGAAAATGTTCTAAGGAGTTTGAATACCATCTTTCAATAAGTGTCAGGTTAGCCAACCTATCAGATGCACAGTTCAAAACACTGATAATCAGGGTGCTCACAGAATTGGTTGAATATGGTCACAAATTAGATGAAAAAATAAAGCCTATGCTAAATGAAATAAAGGAAAATATACAGGGAACCAACAGTGATGGGAAGGAAACTGGGACTCAAATCAACAGTGTGGACCAGAAGGAAGAAAGATACATTCAACCAAGTCAGAAATGAAGAAACAAGAATTCAAAAAAATGAGGAGAGGCTTAAGAACCTCCAGAACATCATTAAATGTTCCAACATCCGAATGATAGGGGTACCAGAAGGAGAAGAGGAAGAGCAACAAATTGGAAACTTATTTGAACAAATAATGAACGAGAACTTCCCCAATCTGGTGAAGGAAATAGAGTTCCAGGAAGTCCAGGAAGCTCAGAGAGTCCCAAAGAACTTGGACCCAAGGAGGAACGGCACCAAGGCACATCATAATTACATTAGCCAAGATTAAAGATGAGGAGAGAATCTTAAAAGCAGCAAGAGAAAAGGAGACAGTTACCTACAAAGGAGTGCCTATCCGACTGTCAGCTGATTTCTCAAAAGAGACCTTGCAGGCAAGAAGAAGCTGGAAAGAAGTATTCCAAGTCATGAAAGGCAAGGACTTACATCCAAGATTGCTCTATCCAGCAAAGCTTTCATTTAGAATGGAAGAGCAGATCAAGTGCTTCTCAGATAAGGTCAAGTTAAAGGAGTTCATCATCACCAAGCCCTTATTTTATGAAATGTTAAAGGGATTTATCTAAGAAAAAGAAGATAAAAAACATGTACAGTAAAATGACAGCAAACTCACAATTATTAACAACCAAACCTAAAAGAAAAACAAAAACAAACTAAGCAAACAAGTAGAACAGGAACAGAACCACAGAAATGGAGACACATGAAGGGTTATCAGTGGGGGAGTGGAACGGGGAGAGAGGGAGAAAGGGTAAAGAAAATAAGTAGCATAAATCGTAGGTAGATAATAGACAGGGGGAGGGTAAGAATAGTATGGAAAATGTAGAAGCCAAAGAACTTATAAGTATGACCCATGGATACGAACTAAAGGGGGGGAATGTGGATGGGAGGGGGTGTACAGTGTGGAGGAGAATAAAGGGGGGAAAATGGGACAACTGTAATAGCATAATCAATAAAATATATTAAAAAAGTATCAGGTTAAAAAAAAAACATCTTCATATTACTATGTAGGTCACCATTTAAAATGATTAACTTTCTAAATTAGAATTTTTTCTCAAGAGGAAGCCCAGGTTGAGGCTCTAAATTCTGCTGTCTAGGCTATGAAGGTAATTGAGGAGGAGGACAGGCAGACCAAGGGAAGCAAAAGGGAGACCTGGAGTTAGAAGTTTGGGTGACTCAGTGAGGGGTTGAGGGGCCATGGCCATGCTGGCAATCTGAGGGCAGGATGGTGAGGAAGCAAGCCTCAGCAGACACCTTCAGGAAAAGACTGAGATCCTAACTTACAGGTCATGAACACCACCAGGGCATCTGCAGTTGCCATAGAAACCATTCTCTGGGACTGGCAAGGTGGCCATCATGGGTCCAAAGTGCAACTGAGGTACCAGTGCCATCATGGATTTACTACCCGAGAGTTCTGTCCAATCCCTTTAGTCCACTTAAACTATAAAATAATATAGCCGAAAGCAGAAAACTTAGGGGGTGGCAAGGTGAAGCCTTGTAATAGAAAGATGGTGGTGTAAAACCTAGGATGGCCACCAGATGATGGGGCAAGGCAAAGGACAGCTGACAAAGCTGGGCCATCAACAACCTGTTCTTTACAATGGTCTGGGTAGTGGGCCCCTCAGCTCAAGGTCCCGTTATCCCTTTACCTGGAGTCAAGCAAGGTGGAGATGCTTCAAAAGACCATGAGTTGGGTTGCAATCTGCACTTGAAGAGAGTATGGCTGCAGAGAAAGGCAGGTAAGCCAGCTGTTGCTGCCCCTCAACTAACTAGTGTTAAAGCCCCATCACAGAGGACCCAGAAGTTCTGTCCAAAGAGCAGGAGGAGCCAGCCTTCCCAGGTACTAGTGCAGGGACAGGTCCCTGGAAGAAAGAGCATATGGGCTTCCTCATATTCAGGCCCATCTGTGGGTGTCAGAGAAGAAACTTCCCTGGATACAAGCCTTTGTGGTTCAGAAGAAGGAAGGTGCTATATCTGAATAAAAAAATTGAACTCAAAGAGTCAACGGCGTGACTAAACCATTGAGAGACCTGGGCTAAATAAACACAGTCCATGTGGACTGATATGAAATGACATGATATATTTAATGTGTTGCCCCTCATTGAACTGCACAGTTCGATGTGCTGCACAAGACGGCAATGCGTACCACACTAGGGCATCTGTGCAGCATTGCCCTCAACTCCTGCACATGCCTCCGCAATGTGCTGTCTCACATGACTATCTCTTGTTTTCAGTGAAAAAGCCTGCACCTTTAATGCACTTGGGAGAAGTAATCAAAGGGGGCTGGGGGCTGCGCAGTTCTCTCCACATGGCCATAATACCCAAGTTTGGAAGTAATCACTCCACCAGTCAGTACCTCACCACCCTGGTGAAGCAGAATCGTGTGCCATTCTGTTGGAATTACTAAGGTGACCTTTTCCTTGCCCATCAAGCACAGGCATTAATTGGTCACTTAACATGATCAAATATGGCAAACCTATATTTTACCTATGTTTCCAGGTTTTATGACCACAGTTATAGGTTGAATTGTGTCCTACCAAAAGATATATTGAAGTCCTAACTGCTGATACCTGTGAATGTGGCCTTATTTAGAAATGGGGTCTTTGCAGATGTAATCAAGTTTAGACAAGGTCATTAGGGTGTGCTCTAATCCAACATGACTGGTGTCCTTGGAGAAGAGAGACTTTTGGACACAGACACACACGGAACACCAGGTCAACTTTGACAGAGACTGGAGTGATGCGGCTACAAGCCAAGGAATAAGGACTGACAACTACAACCAGAAGCTAGGAGGAGGCAAGAAAGGATTCTTTCCTACAGGCTGGGCTTGCTGACTCCTTCGTTTTGACCTTCAGAACTGTAAGACAATATGTTTTTATCATTTTAAGCCACCTAGTTTGTGGTACTTTGTTACAGCAACCCTAGGAAACTAATATAGCCATCCGAAGAGCTATTTCAAGCCATCCTAAGTGCTATTTCAAGTAAATGGGTTTTGCCTATTTTTTACGTATGTTCACTGTCTTTTGTGCAAATCATCATGTGACTTTTCACATCATTTATTACAGTAAAGAAAAAAAATCACCTCAAAGTCAATGCCGAAGTTGAAACTCTCTCGTTTGAATGCCAGAAAGGGTGGTGGTCCAATGCTGGGTAATGTTCTTAGAGAAGGCTCAAACAGTGTTACGAAGTCTTCCTTAAACTAAATTGTAGAGAGGGAGACAGAAAGTGAAAATTGAAGATTGACTATGTGATCTTTACCACGAGCACAGTTTACTAGTTGGACTGATAAACATTTCTTACCTCCAGCTCACATAAAATATTTAGTTCTGGCTCTTCGGGATTAATTATCCATTTTTCTGAAGAGAAAAGGATAGATTTAGAAGGAAAGTTTAAGGCCTTTGTGCAGTGTATCCCATTTTCTCTAGTTTGGAAATCCCAGCCCATCACACACACACAGACACACACTTGCACATGCATACACACTGTTTAAATGCCCCGAACGCCTAGCTTTTTACCAGCTTCTTGCATATATTCTTAGGGGAGGGCTTTTCTTTTCTTTTTTTTTTAGAGGATTTTATTATTTACTTTTAGGGAGAGGGGAAGAGAGGGAGAAAGAGAGGGAGGGAAACATTGATATGAGAAAGAAACATTAATTGATTGCCTCTCACATGCACCCCAACTGGGGATGGAACTTGAAACCCAGGCCTGTGCCTGGACCAGGAATCAAACCAGCAACCTTTGGCTTCTCAGGTCATGACCAACTGAGTCACAGTGGTGAGGGCAAGGGAGGAATTTTCTAAAGGATGTGGGCACCATCCAAGTTAAGGTTGGTTCCTTGGTAGCAGTTTGCCTTTGCCAGCACAGGGGATAACTCCAAACATCCACTTACCTTTTATTAACTTAGCTTTCTTTTTATGTTTAGTTTCCTTCATTGTGGAGGGTGCTTTCATTTCTGTAAAAAAGAGTATACATTTACCATTAATCATGACAAAGTAGGAAAGAGGTGTAATATAAAAGAAAATATGTCTCTTAGAAAAATAAGTACCCTTATGGTGTTTATGTTCATTTTTTTTGCCTTTTTCTAAATATAATTTTATCAGCACTGAGAAACAAAGAGAGAAAAGCCACCACTCCAATGTCTCACATTTAAAAATGTTCCTGCTCCTTTCTAGTACTGGAATACTACACTGATGCATCTTTCACTTGATTATAATCATGCTTTGCAGTCCCTGTTATTTTCTGCTTCTTTTAAGTACTATTCTATCTACTTCATGTCTACTATTCTATTAAAGGTTTTTCAGGTAGGCAGGTTCTGGGTGGGGAGTGGGGTTCAAGTTCAACACAGTGAACTAAAGCACCAGGATTATTTCCTCCACAGATTCCAGGGCAGTAATGGATATGGGGAAGGCAGCTATCAACACACCAGCAACTTTGAGTAAATCTAGAAGTTTAAGCAAATCTAGCAGTTTAAGCATATAGGATTGGAATGATGAAAAATAAATCAGAACAATCTGCGATCACTCAGAGGTAAAGGGAGGAGGCTGACCCATTTCGCAGCAGAGCGTGGGACAGTAAGGACTACTGTAGGAGAAAGAGATAGGTTTAGACATACTTTCTATGTGGAGTATCTGGAAAAATTTTAAATATGTTTTAGGCATTTTGTCCAACAGAAATGCAAGCACTGGTACAGTAAGATCTTAAATGTCATCAACAGGTTCTGCAACTTTAAGTGAAATGACCTCTAATGAAATTAATCTTACCATTGGCTAGTTGGTGCATAAGAAATAAGTGCTTACAATATCTCCTCAACATTATAATAAAATAACATTATTCAAGGACCTGCTGTATAAAAAAAATAATGCACAAAGATTTTCATTAAGGCATTATTTGCTATTGAGAAAAGCTCAGAGAACCAAACCAAACTAAACACTAAAATATCTCGCAATCAGATTTATTACATAAGTCACAATAACTGTATATATTGGGAATACTTATCAATTTTTCCTGGCCTATAAGTAAAAATATTAAATAAGAAATAAAACTGCTGTTACTCACAGGAAATATAATTATCTAATAGACTTTCAACTGACAAATTGTTAGAATTAATAAAAGGGTCAGAAATGCAAGAATAACACATAGAAATCAATAGTTTTCCCAAAGAGTGACATTACCAATTAGAAAATATAATGGAAAAAAAAATGATTCCAATTGTTACATCAATAAAAAAGGCTAAAAAAAACCTAGGAATAAACTAATAAGAGCTGCATATGAATCCTCTATGAATAAAAAACTACAAAAGAATATTCATTTTTGAAAAATGGACAGGCATACTAGATTGCTGCTGTTAAAACAAGGAGGTCATTAGAGGCAGCTCCAGTGCCTTGGTGTCTCCTGTGTAAGAAAACTGAAATGTAAGCCAGAGTCAGCTCTTGTAAATGCTTCAGGGTTACAGCCAACCATGAACAGCCAACTAGGCTTCTCCAAATACTGTAACCTCTGAAGCTGTAGCCAATCAAATAATTTCCTTCCTTTGCTCCCTTGTCTTCTCTATAAAAACCTCTCCCTAAGCTCTTGTGGGTGGTATGCTCCTAAACACTTGTGGTCTGATGCTGCACAATTCGAATAAATGTTTGCTCAAAGAAACTCTTAAACATTTGAAAATACTTCAATTCGTCTTTTAACACTGCCAAACAAAATCAGAGTCAACTTGTCAAAATCCGATGAAAAATCTGCTTTTATATAAGTAATCTGCTTATAAAATCTGCTTATAAAATCTTTTTTTTATTTTAGATTATTCAGTACAGTTTCAATCTTTTACTCCCATTCCAGCCCACCCACCCATCCCTCCCAACCTCCCTTCCATTTCCAAGCCCCGTAGTTTTGTCCATGTGTCCTCTATATTTGTTCCCGTAAACCCTTCCCTTCTCCCCTGAAATTCCCTCCCCTCTCCCCTCTGGTCACTGACATCCCGTCCTCCATTTCAGTGCCCTTTGTTATAATTTACTTGTTTCTTTGTTTTGTTGTTTAGGTTCCTGTTAAAGGTGAGATCATATGGTATTTGTCTTTCATTGCCTGGCTTATTTCGCTTAGCATAATGCTTTCTAGCTC
>CM052539.1:137639567-137667085 GCA_028533065.1 Trachops cirrhosus | reverse complement strand
AAAAAAAAAATGGAGGAGTTGGACTAAATCTCTAGCAAAATAACCCACAACTGTTACCTGGAACACCATTTCAGCCAGAAGGAATCCATGCCTGAAATTAGTCCACTGTTTGGCCATTGTGTTATGTTTGGCCCTTGCACAATAACAGCTCAACCACATTTTAAAGAAGACTCTCAAGAAACTTTCAGAGACATCTGAATTGCAAACACTGACCATCACTGCAGAGGCAGGAGAGATGAACATCAAGTTCAACATAAACTTGGTTTTGACACGTAGTTATTGCCAAACCTGAATGGAGGCCAGGTTGATAATGACTGCCTAAAGCACCGGATTGAAAAGCATTCTCAGGCTAATCACAATTTACCGTAAAAGAGAGATTGGATAGCAATGTGTGCCATGGGCACAAGGATCTAAAGGGACAATATCCCCGGTGTGGAACACTGATATTGTCCCCAGGTGAAAACAGGGTATGATTGGCCTCTGGGGCATGAGAGTGCGGGAGCTTTTGATCTGGTGGAAAGGACCTCACCCTCATCACCCACGCCCCTCGTCCCTCCTCATTGAGTTTGCAGGAACCAGGGGCCCGAATAACCAGGGGCCCCTTAGTCCACCCCGGCCCTCCTCTTCTTGGATCCCTTTTCATTTCATCCGGAATTCACCTGAATAAAAGTGTTGTGGGAAACGGAGAGGGCATTGGGATTTTCCATACCCTAAATCCTCTAGAAAGGGCCACACAGGGCTAGTAAGGAGAAATTAAATGACGTTTGAAAATCTGCCAAGAAGAGAAATTGCAGGCAAAATGACAAACATAAAATCTGTGATTCTCTTCAGAGAATTAGCTTTCAAGAAAGAAAAAAAAAGCACCTCTTATTGCTAAAGTTCAGAATGCCTACATTTCAACTCCCTGCAGCAACGGTTATATCTTTCACCGATCTGAAATGCGAGGTGGCTCCTCCTCCTTCTCCTTTCTCCCCGCCTCTGGGGCCTCTTTCTCAAGACGTCGCCTGACCCCTAGTGGTCACACTGCCTTCAGTGGCACCAGATGTGCTTCCTTCATTTGACAGCTTGCCAAATTTCAACTTGCAGACAGGTAAGCGGCATTTTTTTCTTTTGAAAAACTGATGTTTGTAAATTACTACAGTAATGGGTCTCTGACTTTAAGAAAGTCTTTAGAACAAGTAAACTTCAGAGAAATTACCAGAGGCATAAACGTCAAAGAACACAAGAAATCCTTTGTCATGTAACAGTGCTACATGGCATTTCTCCTGAACTGATTTTCTCTCGTGACCGGAAACTCAGGTTCCAAAACCGTGAGGCCTGTCTTTTTAAAAGGAGTAAGGAATTGCTTCCAAGATAAGGAAGTGTCCACGTGGCCACACGTCATGCAAATCCACATTGCCGGAGGCTTTGTGAAATAGGAAAGCCTAGAAACGGGAATATTTCCACCGACCTGTACAGCTCCTGTGTCTGGTGGTTGGTGCTGCCTACATTAGTTCTAAATGGTGGCAAAAGGCAATGGGAGTTTGTAGGATTGTGAATCATTTTAGTTCCTAGTATATTTCATGAAGCATTTCTGCAAGGGGTGAAAAGAACTTGAAAACTGAGGCAAATTGTTTTGCCTGAACCACATGTGGGTTCAATCCACAGTCTCCCTCCAACTCCCAGCCCACTCAGGTCAGATTTGAGTCAGGATGGGGTGAGCTGAGCCTCCAGAAGGGTCTCAGAAACAACAGCTGAAGAAATCTGGGGTCGACAGGGTTTCCCAGTCTACGCACACACAACTGACCTCAAGTCCCAGATGGCTTCCCATTTTAAAAAGGGCAAAAGATTTGAACAGACCCCTAACCAAACAAAATATACAGATGGCAAATAAGTATTATTAAATCACGTTCAATATCATTTGTCATTAAGGAATTGCAATACAATAAAATAGTATTGAACTATAAACCCAAGTATAAAATAAATATTTGTGAGTTCATACCGATATAATAATATAAATTAATTAATTGAGGAGAATAGACAAATCTTCCACAACAAAGAATTCCAAGTGATTTATGTGAATACTCCCTGACTAAGGAGGTAGAGCACAACTTCCCACTCCTTAAGCGTGGGCTGCGGCTGGGGGAAAGGGAGGAGAGAGGGTATGTGTGACACAGTAGAGAAACCTGACAAGCACTATCTGAAGCAGGGGACCAAGGTCAGCACCAACGGGGACAAGTCATGTTGAGAGCATGTAACCTTGATGTGACGTGGTAAGAATGGCATTTTACCTCTGTGTTCTTCCTCCCCGAAACCCACAAGCCCTGTCTAGTCATGAGAAAAACATCAAACAAATCCCAATCAAGAGACATTCTCCAAAACACCTGACCAGTACTACTCAAATTTGTCAAAGTCAGCCAAAACAAGGCCAGTCTGAGGGACTGCCAGGGCCAAGAGGAGCCTGAGGAGGTACAGCCACTAATTACAACGTGGGATCCTGGGTGGAATCCTGGGGCAGAAAAAAGGCATTAGATGAAAACCAAGGAGATCTGAATAAAATATAGACTTTAGTTAATAATGTGACAAATGTTTCACACTAATGTAAGATATTAATAGTAGGGAAAACTGGGTTTGGGGTATATGGGAACTCTGTTCTATCTTTA
This sequence comes from Trachops cirrhosus, assembly GCA_028533065.1. Lineage (NCBI taxonomy): Eukaryota > Metazoa > Chordata > Mammalia > Chiroptera > Phyllostomidae > Trachops > Trachops cirrhosus. The sequence goes on along the minus strand of CM052539.1, from coordinate 137,664,443 downwards.
CAATTTTTTTAAATCCAAAATTACTCTACAATAAAAAGTTTATTCAAAAAAATAACAAGTTGGATGAGCAACTCATCCTGCTTTGCCCAGGACTTTCCCAGCCTTAGCACTAAAAGTTGGGCACACCTGGAAACCACTCAGTCAGGGCAGCACAGGGGCCTGGCCGCCGGACGACACTTCGACCCGCACACGACACAGACTCCTGTGAGGCTCAAGCATGCATTCAGAAGCCACCCTAGCTTTCCCTTCCTGGGGCTTTGGTTATTTGTTGCCTAATTTCTTTTAGGCCTGCAAAACTTTCCCATAACTAAACTAAAAACAGCAAGGCACAGTGAGTATTGTACTTCTGTGGAAACAGCACAGTGAGGAAAAACTTTCTCAGACATAATCAGGGTAGCACCTCAACATTTCCCAAGCTAAACACCTTTGGCTTGACTAACCATGAGTAATTCATAGAAACATGATTGTGGCTGCTCTGGTGGGTTCCTCCAGCATGCACCTACATGTTTTCAGCAATGAATCACCTATACACATAAAACAAGTCGGGTCTATTAGTTGATACTCTATTATTTAAGAAACTGAGGCACAGGATAGCCAGAGTTGGCCTGGGGTGGTTTAGTCAGACCACTGCCCAGCACACTGATCTATAGTGCTAAAATATCACAAAGGCACTAAAATGTCACTGGAAATGACATTTCAGTAGAGAAAAAAATGAAATTTTCCAGAACTCCTTTTAGGGTGATCACTGTTCATGTCTAGAAGGAATACAAACGCTACTCACTTCTAAATTTTCCTAGGTAGACAGAAACGAAGCTACACATCAGAGGATGATCACCCCACTGGTGGTGCGGTGGCGGCTTGTCTAATAAACGACTGGCTGGTGGAATTACACAAATGGATTTAGGGACTAACTTTCAATTTAAACCATTTGTAAATAAAGAAGCATCTGCCTTTGATAAGCTACCGGGTTGGGAGCATGTGGAGGGCACTCTATTCCCTCCCACCTTCAAAATCCACCCCTGAACCCCCATCCCACAGGCAGGCATCAAATTCCAGTGGTGACCCTGTGAACTGCCTTCTCAAGAGGGGCGGGTCCAATTCACCCCAGGCCTTGAGTTGTACTGAGATAACTGCATCTTTGGGATTCCTGGGTCCTTCTTTTCTGTCCTTCCTGCAGCCAGAGCTCAACCCTCCTCAAGAAAACAGAGTAAATTTCAAACATGTATAGGTTTTCAGGGTAGACAAATAATTAGCCTGCCAAAGTACCTACTAGTTTGATCCAGTCCTGGCCGGGGAGGACACCGTTGTAAGGGCATAGGTCCAAGGCTGTAAGGATTCCGGGTTTAAATTGCGCCTAGAGAACTTACAAATTATATCACTTTGGGCAGAATCTTGACTACTGCAGGCCCTTATTCCTCATCTGCAAAATAAGGATAATTTTATCTATCAGATTATTTTCAAGAGTGTTTGTAAAACACACACAATGGTCTGGCACATAATGGGGTCTGCATTTCCTCCATAACTTGTTAGGGAAACTGTCTCCACTCTCTCCAAATCTGATATAGAATGTGCACCCACCAGAACCCCCTTCTGTCTACAGAGGACCTCACCTTACTATCAGAGAGAAAGGAAGTAGCCAGAAGGCGGTGCCCCAGCCCTCTGCGTCTGCACCAGGTCTTCACCTTCCCTTCTCCTAGATGAGGGCCATCTCTTCACCAGGGTGGTAGAGCCCTGAAGTCCAACCTTAAAGACTGGACTCTACTGATTTTTTTCCCTCGCATGCTCATTGACATTTTAGAGAGGGGGATGGGAAGGAGAGAGAGAGAAACAATGTGAGAAACACCGACTGGTTGCCTTTAGCACGTGCCCTGACTGACTGAAGACCAAACCAACAACCCAGACCTGTGCCCTGACCAGAAATCAAACCTGTGACCTTTTGGTTTATGGGATGACACTCAACCAGCTGAGCCACACCGGCCAGGGCTGGACTCCCCTGATTTTATATCCTCTCACTTGAACAGTGACTCTGCCCTTGCTAATTGACACTTAAGCTTGCACAAATGTCTCATTAAAAAAAAAAAAGATTCTTCCTCAACCCCACTCCAGGTTCTGCTCTGAATATCAATCTTCCCACCCACAAACTTCTTGCAAGCTCTGTCCATCCCCCCTTTTCCAGCTCCTTACTTCCCACTCCTTTACCTGGCAATCTGGCTTCCTTCACACCTCTCCCCTGCAAGTGCTCTCTAAATTCATCATTCACTCTCCCAGGTCTCTCAGCCTGACACCCTTGATCCTCCCCTCCCTGGGCTGTTGTAGCACAGGGGTCTGGATTTCCCCACCACTCCGACTGGTCCTGAGATGACGGCCTTTCTCAGCATTCAGGCCCAGGCCCTCCTATCTTCTCCACCCATGCACTGTGGGTGACCCCATCCTCTCATGGTTTCAATTATGTCTGCATGCTGAGGACTTCAAAGCTCTAACTTTAGGCCCCCTCTGCACACCCTTATATCTAACTGCCTATGGATATCTCCACTTAAAGAGAATGAGTTGAAAGAGGAGATAAATTATTAACTTGCCTGAGGCATTGTGTTAGTTTGCTAGAGGTGCCTTAAAAAAAGCAAATTTATTGTCTCACAGTTCTAGAAGCAAAAAGTTCAAGATCAAGATGGCAGCAGGTGTGGTTTCTCCTGAAGGTTCTCTCTTTGTCTTACAGAAAGCCACTCCTTTCCACTGCATCCTCCTGTGGTCTTTCTTTTAGGTGTGCATATCCCTGGCTTCTCTTTGTATGTCCAATTTTCATCTTCTTACAAGGGCTCCCTGATCTCCCTAATCTCCTCCACCAAAGGAGTCGGGTGCTTCCCTTTGAACTGCACTGTATGATTAATTAGGTGTCTCCTCCTCTGGATCTTCTTATAATCTCTAGTGGAGGAGACACCTAACACAGAAAACATGTCTGTATTGCTCTTTCCCCAATGCCAAGCACTGTATCTAAAATAGATACCCTATAAATAGTCAATTAAAAAATAGGTAAATGCAAGCACAGAATATGGCAAAAGTAATGGATTTATTCAGAGAAGACCTGGGTCCTTCTCTGAACTCTGCACTAACCAGCTACAGTGTCTGTAGGTCAAAATGAAAATAAGGTTGGGCTGGAAGCTCATCTCTCAATGTCTCTCTTGATTCTAAACAACTGTAATTCTTCAATTCTGATCCCAGGTAAAATATACTGTGCTGCATGTCCAAGAAAGAGACCTTTGTTCGTTATTGATTCAGACAGAATGTCAATAGCTTGATGGAAATATAAGAGACCCAGGAAAGGCCAGCAGAAGACAGAAGTAATAAAAAAGAGTGCTCGCTAACACTAAAAGTCTTCTAAATCAAGAGGATTAAATAAATCATTCCTGACAACAACCCAAAGAGAAAACAGACACACCAAATGCAATGACTTTCGGCCTCTTCTCTGTATCCTGTGGTTCCCTTCCTCTGTTGCCCTCCCTACTGCGCAAACTCAGAGACCCTCATCCTTCATAATGTGTGTGGAGGGTGGTCCCTTAGATTAAGATGATTATGATTCAAGTCCCCAAATTTTCCCTTAGTTTGGGGAGATTTTTGTCTATTTCCAAGAAGGAAAACACAATTTGTTTTAAGTAATGAAAGCTCCTTCCTGGTTTTCAAGAACTAGGATAGGGAAGAGGCAGGTGCAGAAGTTTAATTAAGAAGTCTTATCTAGAAGGTCTTTAGTCAGTTGTAAGTAGTGGGTCTGTGGGTTACAGATCTGAAGAAAACCTGGCAGCCCACCTTTCCCTTATTTTATTTCTCCTCTTCCATTTGGTTTAGAAGGAGCAACTCTTTCTACTGTATGTTTAGTGCCTGCAAAACCAAAGAATAAATGTGACTAGGGAAGAAATATGTGTTCAAAACTTAAGAAAACTTCAGAGGCCCATCAGTGCAGCTGCCTTAGAGGGAAAGCTGGGTCAACTACAGATTCACAGAAGTTGTGTAGAAATAAATGAACACAACATGGAGGAATTCTGCTCAACATTAGAGCCATGATGCAGCTTCCCAGTTGTGGTGCAGAGACTGTGATATGGAGGTGAAAAAAATACATTCTTGTCCTTGACTTTATTCTATTACAGGGCTTCTCAACCTTGGATGCTCACTGAAATCACTAGGGAATTTAAAGAAAAAAAATATCGACACACTGTTGGTGAGAATGTAAAAATGCTGCAAGCACTGTGGAAAACCATATGGTGGTTCCTCAAAAAATTAAAAATAGAATTACCATATGATCCAGCAATTCTGTTTCTGAATATATACCAAAAAGTATTGAAATCAGGGTTATCCATGTTCATAGCAGCCTTATTCACAATAAGCAAAAGATAGAAGTAAACCAGTGTCCACTGACAGATGAATGGATAAACAAAATGTGGTATAAAAATACAAAGGAATATTATTTGGTTTTATTCTGACACATGATACAATATGGATGAACCTTCAGGATATTATACTAAGTGAAATAAACCAGTCAGTCACAAAAAGGGAAATACTGTATGATTCCATTTATATGAGGCACCTCAAATAGTCAAATTCATAGAGACAGAAAGTAGAATGGCGGTAGGCAAGGCCTGAGGGAAGGGGGAGATAGGGAATTTTTATTTAATGTAGAGTTTCAGTTTCACAAGATGAAAAGACTTCTAGGGATGGCTGGTGGTAATGGTAGCACAACACTGTGAATGTGCCTTACGCCACTGAACTGTACACTTAAAAATGGTTAGGAGGGTACATTTTATGTTATGCATATTTTAGCAAAATTCACAAATAAATAATTTTTTAAAACACTGATACCTGCGTCCCAGAGGAGAGTCTGATTTAATTGGTCTGGAATACAACCTGGGCATGGGGATTTTTGAAACCTCCCAGGAGATTCTAATGTACAGCCTAGTCTGAGAACCACCTCTGTGGACTGTCAGAACCACTGGTCTACAGAGAAAGAACTGCATCTGGAGCAGGAATCCTCAGGTTCTTCACCATTTAAAGTAAGTCACATGAGGGCTTTAAACTTTGCTGAGCCTCATTTTATTCCTTTATGTATAAATTTACATGACAAATCTTCCCCATAGTGTGGTTTAAGGATTCATTTAAGTTAGGCTACGTGAAAGGATTTTAATCCTCACCAAAATTTTTTTTTATTATTGATTTTAGAGGGAGAAGAAGAGAGGGGAGAGAGAGGGAGAAGCATCAGTGTCAGTGAGAAATATCAATTAGTTGCCTCCCATACAAGGCCCACCAGGTAATCAAACTCACAACTTTTTGGTGTGCGGGAGGGATAACACTCCAACCAACTGAGCAACCCATCCAGGGCTATGTGAAAGGATATTATATTTTAATAATCATAAGACATAGCTAGGTGACAGAAAATAACAAAACAGAGATCATTTGCTTTTCTCACTGACATCTAGAGTCTTTTATTCAACACCCAAAGAGAAATGTATCCTTCCTTATTTCCCTTGGCAGTCTCATAGAACCTTATTAGCACCTTTATTGTGGCACCAGTCCAGTATCTAAGTGACCTGTGTTTATTGTTGCTCCACAACCTTGGTTCCCAAAAGGCAGGCCACAACTGATTCATCACCACAGGCCTCACTGCGCCTAGCACACAGTGGGTGTTCAAGAAACTTTTGCTAAATTGGGTTGAGCTGCGTTACTCAACATCATGTAAACCCGAGGTATTCAGTGCATTTCAAACAACATGTCTCTGTCACCAGCAGATTCACTACGCTAAAGACAAGCTTTATTTCCATAAATAATGAGTTGAATATGCACAGAGCAAGAATGTGGCCCAGAAAACAAAGAGATACTGTGATACATACATGGAATCAAAATCCAAACAAAGGCCCTGCTGTTCCTGACACCCAAGCCACTCAACCATATTCTTCTACTTTGGTGCAAATATTGGTGCTATTATTATAAACAAGAAGGGTTAGCCAATATGAGCCCAAAATAATAACACATTTTTATAAAATGTGAAAGCATGTTTCCTTTTATTTTTAGGGAATATTAAAGCAATGAGGTAGGTCAACACTCCCAACACACAAGACCATCCACCGCTGAAAAGCTAAAAAGGAGAGAGAAAAATCACTGCTCCTTCTTATCATTGTTACCTTACTCTTAATCAGGACATTGGTTCAAAAATATAAATAGCTCAGAAAGGGCCAACCTTGATGTATATAATATACAAAGGTATTGTGTAATTTCATTTGGCCTTCATAAAATCTAAATAGGAATATTAATTTAGGCAGAGATAAGGGCAAAGAAAATTACTATTTTTTGAGTGTTCGCTATTTGCTAGGCCCTTTATTTTCTTATTACACTCTCACAACTATACCTGATGGTAATATGTTCAGTTACAAATAACAGAAACACTGACCTAATGTGACTTAGCAAACAGGATTTTTCTCACATATGAAACTCTGGAGGTAGAAGCTGCTGGCACTGGCTTTGGGACTCCCCTGATCTTGCCTTTACATCTATTGCCTCTTAGCCACAAGATAGGAGCTCTGGCTGCAGACATCACAGCCATTGATGTTCAAGGCAAGAGGAAGGGGGAGCAGCCATGCCCACTGCTTATTCCCCTTTCCATTTTTTTTAACCAAGAAAGTATATGCTGTGATGAACAGAGACTTGACTTGGGGTGGTGAACACACAGCACCATGTACAGATGATGTGTTGTGGAACTGTACACCTGAAACCTGTATAATTTTCTTAACCAGTGTCACCCCAATAAATTCAATAAAAATGGAAAAAAAAAAGTAAAAAGCTTCTTGGCCTGAGTCACAGGAGAAGGATGACAGCCCAGATCTCTTGGGCTTGCTCTTACACCACAAGAGTGGAAAGCTCACAACAACCTTGCATGAAACTGCAAGAAAGTTTGGGGGGAAAAAAAAGAGAGAGAGAAGGCAAATAAGCACATGCTTTCCCAGAAAGGCACTCCCACTGACTTCTGCTTATAGGTATCTGAGGCTCGGTTCTCTATAGCCTCAAAAGGGGATTCTTGTGCCAATGACTTACTGAGGGGGTGTTTTCAGTAATGCTTTTAGGGAAGTAAAGAAAGCAGTGTAGAGCAGAGGGAAGAAACTATGCAAAGATGTGGGCTCAGCCTGATCCCATCACAAAGCCATTGCGTATTGAATCAAGAGGTCTAGCTTTCAAATCTCTGTGTCAGTCAGTCATTAGGACTGGAGGGTGGGAGGGGGATGGCAGAGGAGGGTAAAGCCTGCTTACGATGTGTGGTATAATCTCCTAGTCATTTCCACACCAGGAGGTTCCTTTGGCTGAAAGCTATTCACAGGAGCTGGGGCACAGGTATATTACCTTAGTAAAGGATTGCTGGTCAGGCCACCAATAGCATTTTCTACAATCTTATAGTCCAATACTAGGTGGCATGATTGCCTCTAAGTATAATATATGTTTGGAAAGTAAATATTTGGTTTTTCAGCAATTTTAGTGAGATGTAAACAACTTCCAGTAGCCAATCAACAATGTCTTCCAAAACAACTCCTGACATAGGCTTCTGATTTGATAAAGAGGGAAATCTCTTTTTCCCACTCTTGATGCTTCCTTCAATGTTAAAGGAATTTTACTAGAATAGTAGTCTTCAAACATTTTGGTCTCAGCACCCTTTTAAATTCTTAAAAACTATTGAGGATTCCAAAAAACTTCCATTTATCTGTGTTATATCTATAGCTATTTACCACATTAGAAGTTAAAACTGATAAATTTTAAAATATGTATTTGCTTAAAATAAGTATAACTCTATAAATATTAACATAAGTAACTTATTTTTCTCAAAACATTTTCAAAAAATTTTTAAAATTGTCTAATTGTTATATATTCTTACATCTGGCTTAATAGAAGACAGCTGGATTCTCATAGCTGCTTCTGCATTCAGTTTGCTTTGCAATCTGTTGTTTTTGTTGAAGAATATTAAGAAAATCCACCCACAAAGATATCTGGCTAGAAAAGGGAGGAATATTTTAATATTTTCAGATAATCGTGGACATCCTACACTGATACTATACCAAAACTCAATGAGTGGTATTTCTTAAAGGTTAAATGCAATGTGGAACATAAAACCATATTGATAACCTTTTCAAACTGTTATATTAAAATTTTCTGACCTATCTTGCAGTTTGAATGGATCTTTGTAACACCATGCATTGAACATTTAGGAAGTTTTGGTTCACTGGGTCAAGTAGATCTCCAAACATTTCCTTCTCTTTATATCCAAAACCTCATACATTAATATCATTATCAATATCATCAGAAAAGCCTTTTTTATTTTAAATTTTTTTATTTTGTTTTTATTGATTTGAGAGAGACATCCATTTGTTGTTGCACTTATTTGTGCATTCATTGGTTTATTCTTGTATGTGCCCTGACTGGGGATCAAACTCACCACCTTGGTGTATGAAGATGATGCTCTAACCAACTGAGCTACCTGACCAGGGCCTTTAAGTATTGCAAGTTTTGAAGCCTCTGGTGGTAGACACAAGTTTTCTAAAATTCTAATTTTTGCTTGTAAACACAAATTTTATCATTGGCAATTAATAATGTTAATTACCTGAAGTGACAATCACTTTGTTAGAAAACATGCTTGCCAAATGTCCACGTCTGAATATAGTTTGTTTCTCAATAATGACTGGCAAGTAACATGGTGTTCAGTGGGGACATCTGGTTCAGCTCTCAACTCAAATAGCCCAGGCGCTTTTTCTCTGGACAGCCATTGTGCTCCAGGATACAACAGAAGTGCACTCGATGCTTGGTGTAATAAAATTAACAATGTTCATCAAAGATATTCTCAAATGAAACTCTTTGGGTTTACTACTTTTTTATTTTTTCCTGATTGTGTGGCAGAAAAGAATACAATACTTACGAGAACATTTTCGTGTTTCTGCCCTGATTCATGCTAAGGCAAAAGCAGTTTCACCTATTTTTTGTAGCAGTCAATGCAAATATCAACACAGTGAAAAATGCAAACAGCATCTTAGCATTGTTATGACAATGTTTTTGACTCTGCTGACCCCCTGAGAGGGTCGTGGGGTCCCCCAGTGTCCCAAGGACTATACTTTAAGAACCTCTGCAGAGGAATACACTGCCAGGTTCACTTCAACATCTGGCCTGCCAAATGGCTTCCAGAGAGCATGGGGAAGCTGAACTCTGCATGCCTGGCTCCTTCTCAACCTCAAAAATCAGAATTAATTTCTCCTCCCCCAGGGGGTGTGGGTAAGGGGTTCTGCCAATACTGAAAATCTTCTCTGTTTATGACTACTTAAAAAACTTTTCTCAAAGTTTTTTAATCCCTCAGTTTACCTCTTTAGGTAATAAGCTGCTTACGCATTGACCCTGGACCTAAAGGGGGTATCTGACCCAGCATTATACAATTGAATGCTCTTTGGGAATATAACACAGGTCTTGTTAAATCCTATCTCCTTAATGGTAGATATTGTCTTAGAGTTGCTTAATCAATAGGTCTAGGGAAGTAGTGCTTCCTGGAACAAAAGGAAGTACTACTTAGCATTGTGCCCCCATCTTCTGGAATTAGCATCAGAATTTGATTTTGACCATGTAGCCCCGAGGCCAGCAGTTATGGTGGAATTGCCAATCAAAGTGCACTTCCTCCCAGGCCTGACTGACAGACCTATTAGAAAATCAAATATTCTTCCCTGGAATCCAAACCTTGAGCTGAGTGACTTTGAGGCTAGAAATAAATGATCATTTACCCAAAGAGACTGTCTGGTAGCTCTTGCCACCTGACTCCTAGTTCTATTAAAGACCACATTTCATCCATTTTTACCTGTTCTCTGAGCAACCCTATATCCTTCCAATACAGCTCCTTTTGCTAAAATCAGTCCTAGTCTGTTTCTGTTGCTTGCACCAAATGACTCTAATTGATGTAGCCCCCAAAGACAAATCGCAAGTTCTACCATAGGAAGCATAAACTGCTTACAACTCCCCAAATGGCAATATTCCAGGCTCGACGATGTTAGGATCCACCAGGTGCTCATTATATTTCACTGCAGCCCAGGATCTGGGACGTATGCACACACGTATTTTCGCAGCTGCTGCATTCATTTCTGTAACGCTTGCTGTCAAGCCTCAGTGGGAAGTCTTTCCACAGCCATTTCCTAGGGAAGCCACAGAGACATAACCTTTTAATTATTATTTGATAGAGGAAACATTGTTTTCTGAATTTTTGAATCATGCTTATAGCACAGGATATGCTGGGGAATGAGCATTCATGCTTTGGTGCCATGGCTGACTGAAGCCACATAAATCCACTAGGTTATTTAAATATCATGGGAGGTTTTTCAAGATGGCTATGGAGTAGGCAGAAACTACCCTCACCTTCCAGCACCAAAGTGAATTTACAGCAAAATTATAGACCAGTCAACTTGAATGATCAAATGAAGGACAGCTGAACAGATATGTTACAGCCACGGATTTATAGAAAAAGCTACATAGAGACTGGTAAGAAGAATGAAGACACAGAGAGGGTTTGGCCCTACACCTACAAGCAGTGGCTGAAAAGCCAGAGGGATATAACAGCTGCAAAAGTCCCTCTTGAGGAGCTCAGGGTCTCAACCCCATGCCAGGACCTCCAACATAGGGCATCAGTACCAGGAAGTGGAGCCTGCATAGCATCTCACTGTGAAAATCAGTGGGACTCTGTCCTCCAGGATGAAGAGGGAGTCTGCTAGAGTCCCAGGTGCTCTCCTAAAGGGCCAATCCACAGGAGATTGCTCTCGGGCACTCACCCAGGGCTCCAGTAGAGGGAAGGCAGCTCAGGGCATACAATGGTCATAAAGAGAAGACCTGGGCGGCATGGCCCCAAGAGATCTGGAGGGTCAGCTACTGAGATCCCTGTCTTGAGTCAATATCCCACACCACCCTCAGGTGCCATTTTCCCATGGTCAGTCACTCTTATTCTTACAGCACCAGCTGGGGAAGTACACTAACCTGGTTCTCCAAATACTGGAGACAATGACATGCACCGCCTGAGTCCAGCACATAGGACTGTTGGCTGCACCCAATAAAGACCTTTCATGCACTATTGCTCTGGAGAGCCTATAGGCAGACAGACAGACACTGAACTGTGAGGCCTTGGACCGGGGACCAGTCTTCCCATTACCTGCAGGCTTAGCCAGCTCCATCCCCAGTGGAAAACTGTTTTGTCTTATCTTCCCAAGTCCTGGTGGCCCCATCCTGCTGAGTTCAGATTTGCTGGGAAGGGAGGGGGCAGGGGAAGAAGGAACACTGCTCAGAGTGGGGAACTTCAGAGTGTGTCTCCCTCAGAGGCTTAAGCAGGTACAGATACACAGCTAAGGGGTGGCACAGAACTCACTCCCCTCCTGCTGGCTCAACTTGTGCCAGTCCTAAAGGAAGACTATCTTGATCCTTTTTCCCAAGTGCCAGTGGTCCTGCCCTGCTGAGCTTGTTCCTTCAGTTGGGACAGCTGGCTGCACACAAACTGACCTGGTGATAGGCTCCTCCTGGAGAAGCTAATTTGGAGACTGCAGCAGAGACTGAGTGGTATGGCTCTGGAGGAGCAGCTACATACTCCCCATTGTGTGCCTGACGATGCTGCATCAGAGTAGGGGACCCACTAACCCCATCCTCCCAATCAGGTCACCCTGCCCTACCAAGCTTGTGCCATGTAGAAGGGGCAGTGGAACAAGGTCAGCTTGGGCCCACTCAATAGTCTTTCTTCAAAGGGCTCTGGAAGAACTCCAGTCAACCTCAGGGGGTGCCAGAGTAGCCAACAGGTAGACACTGACTTCAAAGAGCTTTAGCCTTTTATTGATCTGTCCCCAGCTCAGAGCTCCAGAAAGCTAAACCTGGTACACAGCCTGGCCCCTCCCATGCAAACCAGGCTCAGCAGACACAGCTACAATCAGTGAATAGTGTAGTAGCTCTAGACAGGTGGTAGCCCAAAGCTAGTTACATACAATGTCTAAAACTGACCTGCACTGGCACCCTGTGCAAGTAGATACAGAAAGAATACAATCAAGGAAGGGCTTCAAACCTCATCAGAGCTCAACCCAACTAGCCACAAAAACAGCACAGCCAAAGGGGAACTCTGGCAGGCACTAGAACCTGCTGGGCGCAACTCCACCTTGGAGGGCAGCCCCTGCATGGTGACTCATACATGGTAAATGAGGTCTATCTTTACAGTCAGTCAGCCTGTGGGTGAATTCTACTCAATACCAGGCCAACGGGCCAACAAACAGGCCAACAGAATTCAACACTCAACCACAACACAAAGAGGCACATTCTCTAAGATAGACCACATGCTATGACACAATGTAGGCTTCAATAAATTCAAGAAAACTGAAATCATATCAAGCATCTTCTCTGACCACAATGGTATAAAACTAGAAGTCAATGAAAATACAAACTCAAAGAAAAAACCTCCAAACACATGGAGGCTCAATAACACGTTATCAAACAATGAATGGATAAACAATGAGATCAAAGAAGAAATTGAAAGTTACCTGGAGACAAAGAAAAAAAAACACACAATGACCCGAAAACTATGGGACATAGTGAAAGCAGTCCGAAGAGGAAAATTCATAGCATTACAGGCCTACTTCAAGAAACAAGAAAAATTTCCAATAAACAGTTTAATCCTACACCTAAAAGAACTAGAAAAAGAACCATAAACAAAGTCCAATGTAAGTGGAAGGAAGAAAATAATAAGGATTAGAGTGAAAATAAATGACATAAAGACTAAAAAAAGATACAAAATAATCAGTGAAACCAAAACCTGGTTCTTTGAAAAGGCAAACAAAATTGACAACCTTTAATCAGACCTATCAAGAAAAAAAGAGAGAGGCCCCAAATAAACAAAATCAGAAATGAAAAAGAAGAAGTAACAAATGATACCACAAAAAATACAAAGGATTATAAGAAAATATTATGAACAACAATATTCCAGCAAACTGGACAACCTGAGTGAAATGGATAAATTTCTAGAAACATACAATCTTTCAAAAGTGAACCAGGAAGAATCAGAAAATCTGAATATACCAATCAAAAGTGAACCAGGAAGAATCAGAAAATCTGAATATACCAATCAAAAGTGAACCAGGAAGAATCAGAAAATCTGAATATACCAATCACAAGTAATAAAATCAAAGCTGTAATTGAAAAAACTTCCAACAAACAAAAGTCTTGGACTAGATGGATTCACAGGCAAATTTTACCATTCAAAGAAGAACTAATGCCAAGCTTTCTCAAACTATTCCAAGAAATTCAAGAGGAGGGAAGACTACCAAGCTCATTTTATGAGACTAGTATTATCCTAATTCCAAACCAGATAAAGACACTACAAAGAAAGAAAATTGTAAATCAATATCACTGATGAACATAGATGTTAGAATCCTCAACAATATATTAGTAAAGCAGATCCAGCAAAACATTAAGAATATCATACACCATGATCAAGTGGGAATTATTGTGGGGATGCAAGGTTGATACAATATTTACAAATCAATAAATGTAATAAGTTACATAAACAAAATGAAGGATAAAAAATCACATGATTATATCACAGATAGATAAAAAGCACTTGATAAAATCCAGCACCCATTTATGATAAAAGCTGTCATGAAAGTGGAATGATGGAACATACCTCAATATAATAAAGGCCCTATATGACAAACCCACAGCTAATATCATACTTAATGGTCAAAAACTAAGTGTTTCTCTTAAGATTGGGAATAAGACAGGGATGTTCACTTCACCTCCCTTATTCAACATAGTATGGGAAGTTCTAGCCACAGAAATCAGACAAGAAGAAATAAAAGGCACAAAATTGGAACAGAGGAAGTAAAACTGATATTATTCACAGATGAATTGATACCATATATAGAAAACCATAAATATTCTACCAAAAAAATTGCTAGAACTGATAAATAAATTTGGTAAAGTAGCAGGATACAAAATTAATATTTATACATTGGTGGCATTTTTATATACCAATAATAAACTATCAGAAAGAGAAATTAAGAAAACAATCCCACCTATTATTGCAACAACAAAAAAATAAGGTACCTAGGAATAAGTTTAACAAAGGAGGTAAAAGACCTGTACTTAGAAAATTATAGGATAATGAAGAAAGAAATTGAGGAAGATACAAATAAGTGGAAGCATATGCTGTATTCATAGATAGGAAGAATAAACATTATTAAAATGTCCATACTACTCAAAGCAACCTATAGAGTCAATGAAATTCCTATTAAAATACTAAAGACATATGTCATGAATCTAGAACAAATATTCCAAAAATTTATATGAAACCACAAAAGACCCCAATAACCTCAGCAATCTTAAGAAAAAAAACAAAGTTAGAAGTATCATATTACCCAATATCAAACAATATTACAAGGCCATAGTAATTAAACCAGCATGGTACTACCATCAGAAAAGGCATATAGATCAATGGAACAGAATAGAGAGCCCAGAAACAAATCCACAGCTTTATGGTCAATTAATATTTGACAAAGGAGGCAAGAACATTTAATGGGATAAAGACAATCTCTTAAATAAATGGTGTTGGGAAAATTGGACAGATACATACAAAAAAATAAAACTAGACCACCAACTTATACCATACACAAGAATAAACTCAAAATGGATTAAAGACTTTAAGTCACAAAACCATAAAAATCCTAGAAAAAAAAACATAGGCAGTAAAATGTCAAACATTTCTCATAGCAATATTTTTGCTGATGCATCTCCTTGGGCAAGGGAAACAAGGGAAAAAGTGAAAAAAAATGGGAGCACATCAAACTAAAAAGCTCTTGCACAGCAAAAGAAACCATCAACAAATTGAAAAGGCAACCCACTGAATGGGAGAACATATCCACCAATGAAACATTTGGTAAAGGGTTAATATCCAAAATATATAAAGAACTGATGAGGTCTATCTGGAAAAAAAACAGCCATTTTAATATAACAAGAGCAGTTTGCATGACATTGATGTAGCCTGGCAGCCAAGGAGAGTGAATGGGAATGTTCATGTGTGAACAATGATGACTTCACTGTACTAGTCAGTGGGGGTGGTAGACACTTTTGGGTGAGCATGTGTACTGTGTAGCCATCATATTCAAAATGAGTGAGTGAGTAGAGCAACAAATCTGCATCAAATTTTGCGTTTGAACATTCCTCTGTGGAAAATATTCAGATGATTTTGAAGGCCACAGATATGGGTAACTGGTGATTGGCAGCTTCGTCATGACAACATGCCCACTCATGCATCAAATCACCCAGGTGATTCAGTCTCCCTTCAGCCCAGATTTGGCACCTGTGAATTCTGGCTTTTCCCAAAACTAAAATCACCTTTGAAAAGGAAGAGATTTAAGACCATTGATGACAGTTAGAAAAAGATGATGGGGAAACTGTTGGTGATTGGGAGAACTGTATGAAGTCCCAAGGTGCCTACTTTGAAGGTGACTGAGGGATCATTGTCCCATGTACAGTGTTTCTTATGTCTTCTTCAATAAATGTCTCTATTTTTCATATTATGTGGCTGGATACCTTCTAAACAGACCTCATATACAACTCGACATCAAGAAAACAAATAATTCATTAAAAAATGGGGCAAAGGATCTGAATAGACACTTCTCTGAAGAGGACATACAGATGACCAATAGATAAATGAAAAGATGCTCCATCTTACTAATCATCAGAGAAATGCAAATTAAAACCACAATGACATATCACCTCATGCCTGTCAGAATAGCTATCATCAATAAATCAACAAACAACAAATGCTGGAGATGATGTGAAGAAAAGGGAACCCTCATACACTATCAGTGGAAATGCAGATTGGTGCAGCCACTGTGGAAAAAGTATGCAGTTTCCTCAAAAAATTAAAAATGAACTGCCTTATGACCCAGAGATTCCACTTCTGGGAATGTATTCAAGGAAACCCAAAACACTAATTCAAAAAATATATGCACCTGTATTTTCATTGCAGTGTTATTTGTAATAGCCAAGATCTGAAAACAGCCCAAGTGTCTATCAGTAGATGAATGGGTAAAAAAGATGTGGTATGTTTATGGCAATAGTTGGCCATAAAAAGAGAAGGTGCCCTGACTGGTGTAGCTTAGTGGATTGAGTGCTGGCCTACAAACCATAAAGTCACTGATTCCATTCCCAGTCAGGGCACATGACTGGGTTGTGGGCCAGGTCCCCAGTGGGGGGCACGTGAGGGGCAACCACACATTGATGTTTCTCTCACTCTTTCTCCGTCCCTTCCCCTCTCTCTAAAAAGAAATAAATAAAATCTTTTTAAAAAAATAAGAGAAGGAAATTTTACCTTTTGCCACAGCATGATGGACCTGGAGAATATTTTGCTCAGTGAAATAAGCCAGTCAGAGAAAGACAAATACCATATGACTTCACTTATATGTGGGATCTAATGAACAAAATAATTTAACAAATAAATAGAAACAGAAGCATAAATATATACAATGAACTGACAGCCGCCAGAGGGGATAGGATTGGGGGCTAGGTGGAATGAAAGTAAGGGATATATATATTATATATATAGTTATATATATAGTTATAAATAAATAAATATATAACACATAGAGACAGACAACAGTATGATGATAGCCAGAGGGAAAGGGGGATGGTGGGAGGTGGAAGAAGGCAAATGGGGGATAAATGGGGCTGAAAACATTGTACTATGAGCAATGGGTGCACAATGCACTGTGCAGATGATGTTTTGTTGAGTTGTACACTTGAAAACTGTATGCTTTTGTTAACTAATGTCACTCCAAGAATCTCAATAAAATAAATAAACAAATAGGTAAATAAATAAATGAATGGATGAACAAATAAATCTCATGGAAAGCAGAAGTGAGGAAAGACAGACATGGCGCTCCTGTTGAATTTTCTCTTATCCTGATTGTACTGAGCAGTCTCTGTACAGGTGAGGATGTCTCTAGTGATTCCCCACAGTATTACCAAGCTTACCACTGCACAGAGGCTGATGAAGCAGGGAAAGATATGACATGGGGTCACAAACTCAGATGGCTAAGGGATCAGGCATATAGTGAGCTGAAAATAACAGAGTGCTTCATGTCTCCTTTCGGGGGAGGAAGCTGACATTCCACTCCAGACAATTGAAGGCTGCCCTAAAACATAACTTGTGAACTTTGTAACCATAGGCAAATCTTATTTCTTCACTGCCTTTCACATCATGAAGTAGGGAGAGAAACTGAGTCACTTTCAAGATCAAATGAGATAGAAGTGTTAAAACATGCTTTGTAGTAGCCCTGGGTGGTGTGGCTGACTTGGTCAGAGTGTCATCCCAGAAAGGAAAGGTTGCATGTTCGATTCCCAGTCAAGGCACATAGGTAGATTGCAGGTTCAATCTCTATACCTAGTCCGGGTACATATGTGCCCCATAAGATCCCAGGTCCAAGTGCTTTGGGGAGGCAACTAATCAATGCTTCTCTCTTGCATCAATGTTTCTCTCTCCCTTCCTCTCTCTCTCTCTAAAAGCAAGGAAAAAATGTCCTTGGGTGAGGATAAAAAAACGTTTTGCAAAACATTTAATGGCAAAGTCTACATGGCCTCAATGTAATTATTCAGTGATGCAGAAATGAAAGTTGCCCAGGAATTCTGCTCTTCAAACAGAAAACACTCATGACTTTGATGAGTAACAAAAATTTAAGTCAAAAGTATTAGCATATCCACATGCAGGCAGGGATACAGAGGGTAAAGTCCTCAGTGTATTGACATCAGGATTAAAATAATGGACTAATGGTACTGCTTATATTTTAGACCTATCATAGTAGATGCTTACAGTCTCATAAGTAGTCTATTATTGCTATCATCATCATCATCTCTTTCAAATATTACATTGCTGGCTACAGTTATAATGAATTCAAATCCTAACATAGCCAGATCATGATGAACAAAGAAGGGAAAACTGAAATTGCTTTGGGCAAGCTACCAGCATATGCTCAGTGTCTCGAGGGTAAGCAGAATGGTGGAAGGCATACTGAAGGTCAGGAGAGAAAAAAAAAACACACAAAACAAATTTTTAAAGGATTACGGGCTGGATTTGACCTGCAATCATCCAATTCACAATCATTAATTCAAAGGGTGTCTGAAGAGAACACACTAAACACTTTGTCAGAAACCTTTTCTTATTTAATGTTTACAATAATCTTACTAAATAGCTAAATATATCCTGATTTTCACTTATAAGAAAAGTTGGGTTCAGATATCTTGAATACCTACCCATTGTTACACAACCAATAAGTTGTTTTGCTGGGCTTTGTTCCCAGATGTGTTTAAAGTCCTTGTGTTCTCATTGATAAGTCAGTGGACTTAATGTCCTTATTGTGCAAGTAGATGTTTTGCTCAGCCTTGGAAGTTTTAAAAAGGTTGAATTCATTACAATTATTCAACAATCACAAACTCTCACATAGCCCTGGCCTGGTAGTTAAGTTGGTTAGAGCATCATCCCAAGACGCCACAGTTGTGAGTTCCATCCCCAATCAGGGCACATACAAGAATCGACCAATGAATGCATGAAAAAGTAGGACAACAAATTGATGTTTCTCTCTCTCAAATCAATAAGTAAAATAATTTTTAAAGAGAATTGTCACATAAAAATCTTGATCTCTGGTTTTAAGGGAGGCCAAATATTGCACTCTGGGAACTCTGGACATGCTGTAATATCAGACTACCTTAGATGTACAGTTCCCATTCGCACTGTGCACTGGGGCTGGTTGATGGCGTCCCCCTTTGATAGAGACAGCAGTGTCCCATCACATCCAACCGACTCACAGCTGGCTGCATTCACTGACTTTACTTACCTGGCCCGTGGACATTGCAGTCAGTCCCATCCCCCTGCTGTCCAGCCCGTGTTTTCATTCCAGACAAAGGAAAGCTGTCCATTTGCTGCTAGCATCCTTGGGCAACAAATCTGGAAAATGCTGGGAAGCCCACACTGTCCAACCAAGTAAACCCCAATTTACCTGTTTATCTGAGGTTTATTTGAATTGCAGGCCTAAGGCAATGTTTTGGATTTGAATGTTACTTTAATCAAGGTATATGCAATCAGTACATCCTTCACCTTGCTTTCCAACCATAAAAGAATGCATCTTTATTCAGACTTTAGTCTTGCAAATAGCTATTTTACTCCAAGTCACACAGAGGTGGCACAGAACTAAACTGGTAGGACACATGACCTTTTTGAGTTGAAGCTGCCACAGAGTGTCATTAAAGTGCTTGTCAACTTCAAGCAAGCAAAACCAACACTCTGCGTCTTCACCAGCCACAAATTCTAAAAGCGAATAAAGTGATCCTAAATGATATCTAATATCCAAAGTTTGAGTCTTACAGTACCAAGAATTGCTTCGATCTACAGTTACAGGAAAAAATATGTATAGACACATAAACATACATATACACAAACACACATATGCACACACACTATCAAATAAAACAATTCACTGGTCTTGTCTTACATCCCCAAAAGGTTTCCCATGACTAATCCAATCTCACCTTTATACCATTTCCTCTGAGCAGTCGTGTATTCAGTCAATATATTATTTTATACTTGTTGAACTATTAGCTCTTGGAATTGAATTGTAGAATTTAAGTGCCAAAGGGAACTTAAAGGATCATTAAATCCAGGCCTTTCAGTTTATGGTTGAAGAAACTGAATCCCAGAATATTTAAATGATTCACCCAAGGTCACAAAGATAGCTGATAAAGGGCACACTTGACCTGGTTCCATGGTCTTGACACTTCAACATTCTCCCATTAATTATGTAACCTCCCAAGTACACTCTGAAAATGTTTTGGCCTGTAATCCACTTTTAAATATTTCAGCCTAGACAGTGCAATACAAATGTGTGTGTTTGTTAGTCTCCATGTACACTCTAGGGACAGGTGGTTGCCTTAATCAAGAATTCACAGCTTGCATTTCATGAAAATGCCACACACCAGACAGGAGTATCGCAATGCTTCAGCTACCTTCAATCAACACCAGAGACTTTGCTAATTATAATAAATGTTATTAGTAGATTTCATTGGTGAAATTAATGACTTGTTTATTAGCATTATGGAAACTATAAATGGACTACCTTTGGTGAAATTGGTGCTGTTCAAGATAAAATGTTTTAGAGATACTCCTCACTTTTCACAATCAAAGTGAACCCCTTCATCTTTGTCTATAATGATGACACCCAGGACTAGAGTCAGAAATGGTCCCATGTCTAGCCCTAACATCAGAGGATTCTGGTTGGGTGATACCACTATAGGGTTAACTGAATCCTGCCTTTATTTAGGGCTTCCACCTGAGATTACTCCTTCATGCAAGATGTGGTTAGAGCCCCTAAACAGGAAACTTCTTAAGATTTACAGAACAAATGGTGTGAACTCTTCCTTTGTCCACTTACCAATACATGTTTGTTAAATAAATGTTTATGCACATAGGAATTTGGCTGAAGACTTGCTTTGAATATAAACTAGTTATAATGAAATTGTCATGAACTATTCATTGTCACTAACCTCTATGATTGGTGGCTAGTAACACCTACCAGAAAGAATCTGGGTGTCAGTGACTATTACAAGTTGAACAATGGCCTTGAAAAATTTATGTGTTGAAGTCCTAATTCCTAGTACAGTACCTCAGGGTGTACCCTTATTTGGAAATAGGATCTTCACAGAGGCAATCAAGCTAAACTGAAGTCATAAGGATGGGCTGTAATCCCATCCCTGTAATTATGACTGGAGTCCTTATAAAATTTGGAAACAAACACACAGGGAGAAAGCCATGTGGAATACAGACAGAGATTAGGGCGGTGTATCTCTAAGCCAAGAAACAAAGATTGACAGCAGTCTACAAGAAGCTACTGGAGGGGCTTAGAACAGATTCTGTGAGGAACCAGCCCTGCCAATACCTTGATGGTGGACTCCTAGACTACAGAACTGTGAGACAATCGTTGGACTGTTGTTTAAGTCACCCAGTGTGTGGTACTTTTTTACAGCAGCCCTGTAATATGACAAACAGAGGAAGGCCTCTCTCCATCAAAGAATAAAATTAGCCTAATTGAGGTCTGTGAAATTCTACATGAATGACTCAGTTTTCTCAACAAATAAATGGTAAGGAAAAATAATAGGGAAGAGAAACTTTTATATATTTAAGAATTTTTATGGGGTATATTAACTAACTGCAATCTGTGGACTGTGTTTAAATTTTCATTTGTAAAAAGTACTATAAAAGATAGTTTTGTAGTCATTTGGGGAAACTAAATACCAGAGACTATCTTTTAGAAAAAAATATTGTTAATTTTGTTGGATGTGATAATGTTATTGTGGTTATATTAAAGAAGAAAGTCCTTATCTGTTAAACATATATGCTAAAGTATTTATGTGTAAATTGAGACCATATCTGGAATTTGATTTAAAATATTACAGCAAAATTAAAAAAAATTGGAGGGAAGTAAATGAAACAAGAATAGCTGAATATTGATATGATGGGTGATAGATACTGGGAGTTTATTATACTGTTTTCTCTACCATTGTGTATATTTTAATATCTCCATAATAAAATGTTTTAAAAAATGAGATAAAAGGAAAAATAATCTATCTTTAGATTTATTATCGTAGTTGTGGCAAAGGTTCACTGGTGCATACATAAGTCAAAACTTATCAAATTGTACCCTTTAAATATGTGTGGTTTGTTTTATGTCAATTAAACCTCAATTAAGTTGTTTAACAAAACAGTTTATTTATTATGGGACCACACATATTTGGCAGCCCAGCACAGATTAGAAGTTTTCACATACATTATCTCAACTGATGTGAAGACAATTTGTTAGAACTTTTTTGTTACAAATGACAGAATCTCAATTGTTTCTGGCTTAAGAAACAAAAATGAAGAGAGGATTACTGCTAGGTCTGGTATGAATTTTACACTCCTTACAAGCTAATAAGTTAGCCTGTCCCTATTTCATGCATGCTGGCCGGGGACACAAAACTCCTGGACCTACTGTGGCCTGACAAGCAGCATGAGCATCAGCATATTTACTTTGGTTCCCTGGACTCTGAGTCCTTCAGAGGTGATACAGTATGACTCAGATGGATGCTCTGCATAGAGTAGGTTTGCATCACAGCTAAGGAATACTGAGCTTGGGAAATCCATCACTTTTCTAGCAAGCAATAAGAAAGCCTGCTCTTTATCCTGCAGGCAGACATCACCTCATCCTCCAAGATTTTTGTCTGTGTAGATAGAGAGCACGGTGATGGCTATGGGGTAAGGGGTGGTTAGGAGGTGGCGGGATAGAGAAAAAAGGAAAAAGGACTCACAGACATGGTCAACAGTGTGGTGATTGTGGGTGGGAGGGGAGTATAAGGGAGCTAAATGGTAATGGAAAAAAAACGAACAAAAAAGACTGTTTACTGTGAATGTAACTATGAGAAACGGCCCAATAAAAGTGGTCAGAGCCTTGTGTTCTTAGCACACCCAGTATGGTATATAGTAGTGAGAGGGATCCATAGAGGGACTGTCTCCCTCAACAATTATTAGGTAATATAACTAATAAATTCCACAGATAACACTACAACTTCAGGTAGAGCTGGATCGAGTAGCTCACATTGATGCCTCTCTCCATCTCTCAGCAATTTTCCCCACTGTGTTGGTATTACTCTCAGACAGACTTTTTATGTGGTACAACTACCTCCCATTGGCCTCGCCTGGGTAATCCCCTTCCCCTGATCTGTGACAAGAGGGTAGACTGCTTTAACTGGCCAAGGTCAGAGCAGCTTTGTGCAGTAGGGCAGCACCACCGGTAAGGAAGCACCATTCATTCCAGATATCATAGGTCTGTATGTGAACCACAACAATTTCCACAGATGGAAGTAGAGTGTCCTGAGGAAGGTGCTCTATGGGTAGCCATGGCCAGGGTCATGGGTCTGTTCCCAAGCTAGGAGGTGGGATCAATCCTATCCAAACCACACGGAGTGTTCTCCCAAAGTGACATTGGAAAGCATTTATCCAGAATGGTAATGGATGCAGGGCAAAAAAAACTACAGATGCCTCCTACAGGCCAGTACTGTTATCCCTGTTTTCTAGGTGAGGACACTGAGATTCTGCAGTTAAGGAACCTTCCCAAGTCCCATTAAACACAGAAAGAGACAGACTCAACCAAGGAGTATGATTCCACAACACACCCAGTTTCCATACAACCATCCCATTTCCTGGTCCTTAATGATCATCTCTAAGCTTATTTATTTCATGTTCAAATCCCTCCAATAAATGCTCCCACTCTACCCACCTAATCTCAACTCTCATCATTCAAAATTGAATCTACCCTGGGAAGGAAAGTCTTTACTGCCCTCATTCATTCATTTTGGTTCACAGTCCAGCACTCAATCCAGTGAGCCACATCAGCCAGGGCTTTTCATTCCTGTTAAGAACCTATGCCCTTTCAACTATTCTCATTTGAAATAACCCAAACTCTCCCAAACTCAAAGCATTATGCTTCTTTAAACTCCAAGTTCTGTCCATGAATACAGAGATTTTACATTTGTTTGAAGTAACCCCAGCTCACCAATTTTCCCGATGGGGCTTACGTGCTGAGGAGACAAAGATCATGTCTTTCCTTATTAGACACAGTAGGCAACTTCTGGAGCATCTGGCCAGCCCCAAACTCCTCAGAATCCTTTCGGCTCCCAACAAGTAGTGGAGGAGGAAAGTAAGGGAGGAACACTGAAAGCCAAATTGCATTGAGTGAGCTGCCGGTCTGGCCTTAGTTGATTGGACTGGGAATAATCAGCTGACCTAAGCTGGGCCAATTAGATTCTCTCTCCTGAGACCTGGGCTGGAGGCTGAGACTTGGCTGTGCCTCCTCACCCCTCAGGGGAGAGAGCTGGAACAGAAAGAACCAGAAACTCACAATGTGTGGGCTGGCTACATTGGTCCCTGGGCTATGAGCAGCAGTGAAAGCCAGCTTGCAGAAAGAGGAAGAAAATAATTCTTTATGAGAAAAAATTGGAGATTACATGCTGCCTCGTCCTAGAGGCCTTCTGATTCAAATGTCAAGGCCTGCTAGCACAACCCACCCTTGTTTTCCATGTGAACCCCCTGGACTAGTCTGGAATAAGTTCCATCTTGTGCAAGCAAAAGAGCCCAGGCTGACCTATCCCAAAGCAGGTCTCACTGTAAGTAAGCACTTACTTTTACACTTGGAGAATGCAACAGTAAGGGAAAGGGTTTACATGCCATCATTCATTACAGGACATCCAGCCACTCATTTGCCAGGTTTATTTATGTTTGTACTTGAAAGACAGCAAAGGGAGTCCTGGAGGAGGAAGGCCAGTGACAGGGTCTCAGGAGGCCAGTCCCTGGGACTTCTGCAGGGCCTCAGGAAAGGCAGGGCAGCAGTGGTGGTGGAGGAGCAGGTTGTGTGAGCTCGAGAGACAGAACTAGGCTGAGCCACTGCAAGGGGAAGTGAGAATCAATCCAGGAGTCCTAGTCAGACACACAGGGGCAGTGACGGGTCACTCAGCAAGTCCAGGAACAATGAAGGGGAGGGAGCACGTCTGTGGGAAGTGAGGAGAACTGGGCAGAAGGATACCTGCACAGGCTTTTCTCCTGTTTCTGAATTTCTGTAGCACAGACAGTCAGAGAAAAGTTTTTTTTTGTTTGTTGTTTTCTTTTTTTAATATATTTTATTGATTATGCTATTACAGTTGTCCTATTATCCCCCCTTCATTCCCCTCCACCCTGAACACCCTCTCCCACCCACATTCCCCCCCTTTACTTCAGTCCATGTGTCATAA
>CM052539.1:137574294-137639067 GCA_028533065.1 Trachops cirrhosus | reverse complement strand
ATTGAAGTGAGACCCATCTTTCATTCCATCACCACTGGTTCCCTGTGCATCTTTCTTCATTAAACTTACTGTAGCCTGCATTTTTTCATCTAATTTGTGACCAAAATCAGCCAATTCTGTGAGTGTCTTGATAACCAGTGCTTTGAAATGTGCATCTGATAGGTTGGCTATCTCTTGGTGGCTTAAAAGGATGGGTTCTGGGGCTTTTAATTCTTCTTCTGTTTGAGCCATCTTTTTGCTGTTTTTTTGTTTTGTTTTGTTTTTTGGTCTTGTGGAGCTCCTGTAGTGAGGGGCGGGGCACCCCAGTCGCGGGGTTGTGATGTTGTATGTGGGGGCGGGGTCCAAGAAGGAACAATGGCGCTTGCTCTGCTCTCTGTAGGACCCCAGACCCTTCCGCCACTTTCCGCAAGCTAACCGGGTCCCTCTGGCACTAACTCCGGTGTGGGTGGGCCTGTGCACCCCATGGGACCTTCTTCCTCAGTCAGTGACCCAAAGTTCTATTTCTCAGTGCTGGGACCCTGAGTTGCATGCAGTGCCCTGCTTCACAATGGCCGCCTCGCTGGGTCTGCTGGTCGCCACCCCCTGGCCAGGGCCCACCAGCCACTGCTGCTTGTGCGCCCAGGGTCTGCCTGCTGCGGACTTGCACGCCACCCCGGGTGCTCAGCTCTCCGCTCCGCGTCCCTCGCCCAGCCTGACTCCATCCCTCCTACCGGTCTGGATGAAAGTGTCTATTTTTAAATCCTTGGTTGTCCGACTTCCATACACTTCAATTTTCTGTCAGTTCTGGTTGTTATTTTGTTTCTGTATCGTTGTTGTCCCTATCTTGGTTGTGCGAGGAGACACAGTGCGTCTACCTATGCCTCCATCTTGGCCGGAAGTCCTCCAGAGAAAAGTTTTAAGAATCACCTGCTCTCCATTAGGGAGTCAGATTCTCCCTTTTATTATCTTCTCTTTTCTCAGACTCAATGACAGCCTGTTACTGGACTTTTAATCTGACAAAACTAATATTGAAGGAGAGGAATGTATCATTTCAGGCCTCAAGGTTATGTCAGTCATGCGGGTTCTCAGTGGCCCACAGTCTGTGCTGAGCTCTGCATGGATGAGGCTGCCTGGGGAATCTAGATCAGGCCTAGGGACACAGGGACAATGGGGAGAGTGTCTGGAATTCTCTCTCATTTCTTCATTTTTCACTAAGTATTGGAGTAAATGTTGTCTCACCAAGGGAGACATGTTAGAATGAACAGTCCTGGGAGAACTGCATGGCAGGTCTCCAACTCTACATCAAGAGCTAGTTCAGGAGGAGAAGGAGAGCAGGGGTCCAATTTGGGTGGAACATGAAGGAGAGAGGACAGAAGACTCCCAAACATAAACAGAAGGTTCAAGAGCTCTGTACCTTCACCAACACTGTTCCCTGTCTCTGGACTGCATTCTTTAACCATCTTCTTTGCTTGTCATGCTCCTACTCTTCCTTCAAGACTGAAGTCAAACAATGTCCCTTTTTCTCGATATCTTCCCCATACTTACCTAGAAAGCACAAGTTTCACCCTCCTCTCTTTTTCTAACTCCATTGTGGCATTTATCACACTGTATTAGATTTTCAGAAGGAATTCTGGCAGGACAGTCAAGTTGTTAAGCACACAGATACTGGAATTAAAATCATCTGGATCCAAACCCTGGTTCTTCCATGTTATCAGCTGTGTGACCTCCAAGATCCTTGCTTTCTTCATTTATAAAATGGCTCATAGGGTTCTTATGAGGATTAAATTAATGTGTTTTAAAGGGTGTCAGCTGTATAGTAAGCACTGTGTAAAGGGGAACTATCATTAACATTATTCCCCTTCTGGGCTACTATCTCCCCAACAAATCAAGCCTGGGATTGATTTTATCCTTGACCTCCAAATGTGACACTGGTAACTGAATAAATCTTTGTCCTCATTCAGCTGATGGCCACAAATCCCAGGAAGCCTTCCTTAAAGCACCAGGCCCCCCAGCCTGTTTAGTTCCTACTCTCCAGGGTCTCCAAGTTCTACTCACACCCTGCGTTTGAGTTACTCTTTTTAAAGTACCAGTTTCAGCATGGAACCTCCCAAACCCAAAGAAGTGATTAAAGCTCTGTGCCTTTCCATGGAGTACAAGGACCAGGACCACCTCTACTGGCTGGCTGGTCTTTTATGTGTCACTAATTTGGGCACCAACATTACAGCTAATAAATCCCACTCTAAAATAATTCCAGATCAACAAGGATGACACTTTTTTAAAAGTATGTACGCAAGGAACACATGAATAAATTCTTATTTCAAAAAAAAAGAGAAGACTGAAAAAGAAACTACACAGAGATACAGAAAATATTAATACAAAGCAAAAGCTCCCCACATTCATTCATACTCCCCTCCCCAGAATCCATCACTATCATCAGCTCACTGTCTCTTTCCAGGCCTTTCTATGCCCTTTAGGCAGATAAAAAATAGTTTGCTTTGGCTCTTTTTTATATAAATGAGATTTTGGGGGGCTTCCTGGTTGCAGCTTGCTTTTTAAATAGAACAGTTAGTTTTCCAAGTTGCAGAAGATTTTGTGGGATGGCTTATGTAGTTCATTTTCCTGTTGGTGGACATCAACATTGTTTCCAAACTAAATGATGATTTCATTTTGGCACAGCTTTCATCACATGAAATTATCATTTTAAAAACACGAATTTAGAGAGTTCTGGCCAAGATGGAGGTGTAGGTAGAAACGTTTTGCCTCCTCACACAACCAAAAGAAGAATAACAACCAATTTAAACACAATAAACAACCAGAACTGCCAGAAAATCAAACTGCATGGAACTGACAACCAAGGAGTTAAAGAGACATCCATCCAGCCTGGTAGGAGGGGCAGAGATGGGCAGTCAAGCAGAGAGGGCCCATGACACAGCGTTGGACTGTGCAAGTGAGGTGGGACTGGCTTAATGGAAAACTGAAGACTCAAAACTTCTAACTGTAAAATACTGTGGGGATTGAGATGGCAGGAGAAACTCCCAGTCTCACAGGAAAGTTTGTTGGAAAGTGGGGCTACAGCGGAGCAAGCAGCAGCATTGTTCCCTCTCTGACTCCTCCCCCACATACAGCACCCCAAAGCAGCAACGAGGTTTGCCCCACTCTGGCAAATACCTAAGGCCTCACCCACTTATAACATAACAAGTGCACCGAGACGAAATATGGCCCAGAGGAAAAAACAGATCAAAACTCCAGAAAAAGAGCTAAGCAACAAGGAGATAGACAACATATCAGATGCAAAGTTCAAAGTACTGGTCATCAGGATGCTCACAGAATTGATTGAGCTCAGTTGCAAAATGAAGGAAGAAATGAAGGCTACACAAAATGAAATAAGGCAAAATATACTGGGAACCAACAGTGAAGAGGAGGAGACTGGTATTCAAATCAACAATTTGGAACAAAAGGAAAAAATAAACAACAAACCAAAACAGAATGAAGAAATAAGAATTCAAAAAAATGAAGAGAGGCATAGGAACCTCTGGAACAACTTTAAATGTTCCAGCTTCCAAATCATAGGGGTACCAGAAGGAGGACAATAAAAAGAAATTGAAAACTTATTTGATTTGAACAAATAATGAAGGAAAACTTCCCCAATCTGATGAAGGAAATAGACTTCCAGGAAGTCCAGGAAGCCCAGAGAGTTTCAAAGAAGTTGGACCCAAAGTATGCACCAAGGCATATATCATCATTAAGTTACACAAGATTAAAGATAAAGAGAGAATCTTAAAAGCACCAAGAGAAAAGGAGAGAGTCACCTACAAAGGAGTAGGGCTCTTCTGATTTCTCAAAAGAAACCTTGCAGGGAAGAAGGGACTGGCAAGAAGTAGTCAAAGTTATGAAAGGCAAGAACCTATATCCAAGACTACTCTCTCCAGCAAAGCTATCATTTAGAATGGAAGGGCAGATAAAGTGCTTCCCAGATAAGGTCAAGTTCAAGGAGTTCATCATCACCAAGCCCTTATTATATGAAATGTTAAAAGCACTTATCTAAGAAATTGAAGAAGATTAAAAACTATGAACAGTAAAATAACAACAAACTCACAACTATTAACAAATGAACCTAAAATAAAAAGAAAAACAAAGAAAACAAAAATGAAGCAAACAACTAGAACAGGAACAGAATCATAGAAATGGAGATCACATGGAGGGTTATCAGTGGGGAGGGAGAGGAGGAGAATGGGAAGGGAAAGAGACAGGGAATAAGAAGCATAATTGGTAGGCATAAAATAGATGGGGGTAGGTTAAGAATGGTATAGGAAACAGAGAAGCCAAAGAACCTACATGGACAACCCATGGACGTGAACTAAGAGGGGGGTTGATGCTGGAGGGCAGGGGAGTATGGGGTAGAGGGAGGATAAAGGGGAGAAAAAGATTGGGGCAACTGTAGTAGCATAATCAATAAAATATATTTTAAAACATGAATTTAAATCAGAATAAGTAATAAAAACAAGATTCCGGATATGTTGGTATTCCCATTTTTTAATTTTTATATCTGCATACAATAATCATAACAATTGTATTCCTAGATTTATTTCTATATAGTTAAGTAGCATTATAATAAAAATAATTTAAGAGCAAAAAATGTAGGGTCTATAATTTTCAATTCTTTTTACAGACAAGCTTTTGGACCTTGCACAAGTGTATTAGTTATATATTGCTGTATAACAAATTATCCCCCAAACCTAGTGGCTTAAAACAACAAACATTGATTATCCTACAGTTTCTGTGTGTCAGCTCAGCTCTGTTGTCACTGGGTCCTCTGGCTCAGGGTCTCACACGAGTGCAATCCAACTGTCAGCTAGGCCTGGGGTTTTTGCTGGCTACTGGTTGGAGATGTTAGTTCCTTGCAGTGTGGGCCTTCAGGGGCTCCTCCCAACATGGCAGCTGACTTCGTTCACAGAGAAGGCTCAGAGACAGGCAGAGAGAAGGAAAGAAGTCTTAGTCTCTTTGTAACCTAATCTTGGAAATGAATCACATTCCATCACTTTGGCCATATTTTGTCCGTTTAAAATGAGTCGGTAGTTCCAGCTCTCACTTCAAGGAGGGTTTTTGCACAGGGGAAGGACACCAAGAGGAGGTATCATTGGAGCTGTCTTAAAGACTGCTTACTACACGTAACTGGGCCTTTCTGTGCTTTAAGTTTTGTCATCTGTAAACATCTATCTTTGTGAATATTAAAATAATTAAAATATGTAAAGCGCTTAGAACAGTACCTGGCAGAGGATGAGCACTAAAAAACTTTAGCCAATTATGGATACAAAGATAATGCAAGTGTATATACCTACTCTGTGCTATACACAGTACTGAGTTCATGGTGGTTGTTCAAGAAATACCTGAAAAGACCCACAATTATTCAGGCCCTGGCCGGTGTGGCTCAGTCGGTTGGAACATCATCCCATAACTGAAGGGTTGTAAGTTCGATTCCTGGTTGGGGCACATATCTAGGTTGCGGGTTCCTTCCCTGGTTGGGCACATATAGGATCAACCAATCAATGCTTCTGTCTCACATCGATGTTTCTCTCTCCCTTCCTCTCTCCCAAAGCAGTGAAAAAAATGTCCTCAGGTGAGGATTAAAAAAAAAGATGTTTGAGCGTGTGGAAATTACCCCAGAAACAAAAGTAATTTATAAAGATAGAAGTTCCTACCATAATTATCAGGGGGCTTCACAGTCACCTGCAAATTTCCCACAATCTTTCCCCTTATTAGAAATTTCCATGCAGCAAGCTCCAATGTAATACTGAGTCATCTCTAAACCTAAACCACACTTTGCTCTGAAAATGCACACCATTAGCCTGATTGGAGAAGTTGCCCAATTTGCAAAACCACACAATTTGTAAGTTACAGAAAGAAGGGCAAGAGCTTGTCTGCTAACTGGAGCCTTTCTCATTGCGCTCGGCAGCTTAGGTGAGGGTTTCTGGGGCTTTTTGTTTTGTTTTTTTAAAAAAATAAGACTCACCCTGATATTTTAAGGGAAGAAAGGTTACTCAGCACACCTGTAGGCTTTAACGGTCGTATGGAGGGGGAGATAGGTTAAGGAGAGGTGTCCTGCTTTGCTTTTGTGCAATCCAGGACGAAGTGGGAGGGGGAAGCAGGCCAACCTGTCATGCGGCACATATGGTAAATGAGTCATGAGTCAGGAGATAACAAAAGGCTGGACCACCTCCCCCCACTTCTCCCCAGGCCACAAAGTCACCCAATCAAACATAAGCCCGGCAATAGTAGCAACTCTCCAGGGCAAATAAACCTCACAACGGAAGTATGCCCTCCTGATAGAGAGTGCTCAAGCTCACTGTCCAATGTGCAAGGACCACCTTTCTCTGAAATCAAAAGTCCTAAGGAAGGAGGAAGAAGGAAGGAGGACTGGAAAGGCCAGCCTGGCAGCCTCGAGAGGTCACAAATGTGGGTCAACCAGCAAGCCTGTCCACTCCCATCCCACCTACCTTCAGCAACTGCCAAAAGAGACTTTTGTTTCTTCAATTACCTGCTCCACTTAATCGGGAGTGCAATGATGTGAAGAAGGAAGAAGAATTTCTCCATACCAAGGGAGGCAACTGCCAGGGTAAGAATAGATGGGTCAGTTGTGTTTTTGGAAAAATAAACCAAATCTCTCTGCAGATAATTGTTTCTCCTGTTCATTGTTTCAACACCTCTGAAACGAAGTTGCCTTTTGAACAACCAGGGCCTAGCTGGGCTGGAACACTGAAAGCTCACATCAACATAGTAAAGATGGGGACCCCACTTCTCCAATGAGAGTTAGTAAGCCCTGGGCATGGGGGCCACCTGCACTGAGAGACCAGGGGAGGGAGGAAACGAATCTAGGTAACAATTCCACTTGTGCCCTGGCTGGGTGGCTCCGCTGGTTGGAGCGTCAGCCCAGGCACCAAAAGGTTGCAGGTTTGATCCCTGGTCAGGTGATATATAGGTATCTCCATCCTCGGGTAGGGATTAAAGAGTTCCACTTGCTTGGGTGTTAAATTAAAAATGGAAAATATTATAC
Source organism: Trachops cirrhosus (assembly GCA_028533065.1). NCBI lineage: Eukaryota > Metazoa > Chordata > Mammalia > Chiroptera > Phyllostomidae > Trachops > Trachops cirrhosus. The sequence continues at coordinate 137,632,037 of CM052539.1, read as the reverse complement.
TTCTCTGGGGAGGGATGGGTGGGTGGGCTGGAATGGGAATAAAAGATTGAAACTGTACTGAATAATCTAAAATAAATTTAAAAAAAAAGAAAATATTATACTTCTCCAATAAAAGTGAAACTGTGGCTGATTTTTTTCTGTCATTATTGTCACTATTATGTTCTTAATGACATAAAAAGGCACACATGGAATAAATAGAATAATAATGATAGAATGATTTAATCTTTTTCTCTGAAGGCCAGCTAACGAAAGAATTTATGTAAAGTGCACCCACCAAATTCAGTGCTTTATTACAGGCCATGCATCTGTTTTCTGGCTGTATTAAGTGTGCCAATCTCAACTCTTTAACCAGACTATATGTAGGAGTCAGGCATCATTGAAAGGGATATAGACTAGTAGTTAAGAAGGGCTCCGGAGCTTTTTCCAAACATTATCAGCTGTGTGATCCTGAGCAAATTAATCTCCCTGTGTCTCAGTTTCAACTATAAAAATAGAAATGAGAACAATGGTATCCATCATGCAGAGTTGTTGCAGAGTCCTTAGAAAGAATTATCCATGCCTGGCACATAGTGGGCACTCAATAAATATTATTTATTGTTATTTTGTAAAGAATTTTAAAAGATTATTTATTTATTTATTTTTAGAGAGAGGGGAAGGAGAAAGAGATGGAAACATCAATGTGTGGTTGCCTCTCACACGCCCCCTACTGGGGACCTGGCCACAACCCAGGCATGTGCCCTAACAAAGAATCAAACCAGCAACCCTTTGGTTCACAGGCTGTGGTTCAATCCACGGAGCGACACCAGCCATGGCTAGTTATTATTACTTTGTATCCCCTTTCCAAACTCTGACTCAACCATATTAGTGCTTTTCAAAAAACTTCAGTGGTTACCCCTTGTCGCTGAGGTAAAGGTCTTACCAGGCCAATTGAGGCTCCCATGTACCACCCCCAAACCCTAAGTCTAACGCACTCCCAAATGCATTCTCACACTGTGCTTTAGCTCCTGTTAAGATGTCTTCACCCCCACCCACCTCTTAATCTGACATCCTCTGCCATGAGTGTTTGGTTATATGCATTGCTCCCTTACTAGAAGGGAAAGTGAACGACAACCATTCTCAGAGCCCAAACAATGGCTGGCACATAGCAAATGCTTAGGAAACATTTACTGGATGATCGAATGGCATCACAGCTATTAATTTTTATAAAGGCTCAGACTATATTCCACCAACTCCATACATGCAGTCCTTCTAAGAAATTAAAATTAAACTCAATTTCTTCTGGTCTCAACAGAGTATTTCTTAAACAGATTTTATTCACTGGTAATCAACATGAATAGTAAACATTCACTAAAATATTTTTGAAGTTTAACAGCTAACATTTAAGCCGTGCTTATGATGGGCCAAGTTCTTGGCATATGTCAAAGTCATTTAATCCTCTCTATTCCACCTATAAGATAGGTGCTGTTTTCATTCTACTTTTACAGATGAGGAAATGGAGGCACAGAAAATGAAAGAAATCCGAAGTGACACGGACGGTAAGCATCCTTCACCTGGTCCTGTCCCTCGTTCTTTACCACTGTCTCTCCTACAAAGAATCATCTGAATCCCATCTAAGAAGCCCCTTCCTCCAATTCCAGTGTCAGCGGCTCAACTATGCAGAAAGCAATTTAACTCAGAGCACAAAGTATACCTGAAATTGACGTGTGGTTCAAACTGCAGGGTGTGTGCCTATTCCTCGCATCAAAGCCTTTAACTCCTACAGGAATCTCAAGATGAGGGCACAGTGTGTTATATTGGAGGGTCACCCATTGTCTTCCTGTGGCCTCACGACCCAAGCCATATTCCAGCCACTTCTAGGGGATCTCGAACTCTACATGGACATGTAACACTGTTCATGAACTCCCTCCTCAGCCTGCTAAGCAAGCCAGAGGCGCTCGACTCAATGAAGTCTTAGCCTTTCCACTGGCAAGGGAACAGAGTTTACCTCCTCCCAACCTTGGACAGCAGGACCAAGGAGGGGCCCAAACCTACTCTTAACAGCCCAATACTAGATCCCTCGCCCACTGCAAACCCAACGCGAGCCCCCCATCCTGCTTCCACACAAAGCTCCTGACTCTACGTTCCGGACTAAGAGCCCAGCGGGCCGCGCCACACGCCTCCTCCGCGCGCTGGTGACTCAACCCGGGAAGAGAAACCTCTCGGTTTTTTCCGACCTGTCCAAGGGCGCCCGCATCCCGTCCCGCCCATCACTAAAGCCCCCGCCCTGTTTGAAGTTGTCTTTCTGGTTTGAGCCCGGGGGGCGCGTCGCAGTGGCTGCACAGGGTGTGGCCAGATGACTTCGGCGACGCCTTCCCTAAGGGCAGTCCCTCCCCAACCCCAAAAAGCAGACCCCGAGCCTTAGCGGAGGGCCTAAATCAAGATCTTTGGCGCTGTCAGTGCTGGCAGTCCGAGCAGGAAGTGCCCACGCTAGGCAGTACCGTGCGCTGCCAGCTGGAGCTGGCGGAGCCGGCGCCCAGTCGCGGGGTGGCTCTACCAGTCCCCGCGCGCCAGGGCGGCCGTACACGTGTCCAGGCGTCACGTCCGCGCGCGCCCCCGGGGCTTACGTCAGCTGCCGCTCCAAAAGCTGGGTGTCGGTGATCTGCGCAGCGCTGGGGTTTGGGGCCCGCGACGCTGCCGGGAGGAGGGACCTAGGGGCGCGGAGGGGTGTTCAGAACGCCCGGGGCGGCGGCGATCATCAGCGCGGTCCAGCCCCCAGCCTGCCGAGCGCCTGCCGTCTTCGTTGCCCGGTTTCCAGCGGTCGCGGTGGCGTTTCCCCGGTGGCGTTTCCCCGGAGCCCGCCGCCCTGGGGTCGTGCACCGCCTTGACCCCGGTGGCCCCGCGGTAGGCAGGCTCCCTCAGTTCCATGGTTGGTTCGGAGCGCGATGAGCCGCCCGTCCTCCACCGGCCCCAGCGCTAACAAACCCTGCAGCAAGCAGCCGCCACCGCAGCCCCAGCACGCCCCGTCCCCGGCTGCGCCCTCCGTCGCCGCCACCATCTCGGCTGCGGGCCCCGGCTCGTCCGCGGTGCCCGCCGCGGCAGCGGTGATCTCGGGCGCCGGCGGCGGCGGCGGGGCTGGCCCGGTATCCCCGCAGCACCACGAGCTGACCTCGCTCTTCGAGTGCCCGGTCTGTTTTGACTATGTCCTGCCCCCCATCCTGCAGTGCCAGGCCGGGCACCTGGTGTGTAACCAATGCCGCCAGAAGTTGAGCTGCTGCCCGACGTGCAGGGGAGCCCTGACGCCCAGTATCAGGAACCTTGCTATGGAGAAAGTGGCCTCGGCAGTCCTGTTTCCCTGCAAGGTAAGCCCAGGTGCCTTCTGCGCACTTCTGCTTGGCGATCTCCCAAAACTCCTAATTCCTCCAGCCCACTTGCCGGCGCTGAGAGGCAGGTGGCATCTGTCTTATTTTTTAAAAAAGTTTACACTTCGTCCACCTTCCCCCATACCCCATCTGGCCACTTGGAGTGTAGCTCTGGGCTGTCAGTTGCCCCAGCACTGACCCCAGACTAAATGGCACGCGATTGTTGTTAGAACACATCACAGCTCTCCCCATGCAGTGCCTGTGTGCTCTGCAGATGTGTACTCGGGTGTGCGGTCAGGGCTGGGCCTCGCAAGTAAAACTTGGGTGGAGAAGCTATCCATGGGGGTTTGAGGAGGGAGGAAATGGGCGAGCTACATGCCCCCCTTACCAGCACTGGCTTGGCAGGATTGGTACCGGATTCCTCCTGCACCCCGCACCTGCCATCTGCCGCGCCCCTGACACGTGGGAGCCCTCGCGAGTATTGCTAAAAAGGGGGAGGGGGCACCTACAGCCTGTTTTCTTTCCTCCGGCAACAGAAATCCCTGCAAGCCACGCCTTTCCCTTGCCTAGCCTTCCAAGGACTGGAGAGTTGTGGGGGTTTTTGTTAAGGGTGTTGAAAACAGAAGTTGATAAGGAATTTAACAAGAAGGGGTCGCAGGAGCTGTTGTTACAGTTCTTTAAATCTGAATATACGATTGCAGCTAAATTTAGAATCCTAGATGTCAGTGTGTGTCAAGAAGGTTTATATATATGCACACATAAGCATAAGTTTTTTCCCCAAAAAAATGACTTATGCATCTTGCTGTTTTTAATTTATATTATCACATATTTTTCTATGACTGAAACATAGTTCTCCCTTGCTTTATTTTAAATGGCCACATAGTAGTGTATTGTGTGGTCATATTGTAACATCTATTTACATACATCTTTCACTTAAAAAAACCTTGAGGAGCAGTGTCAGCGATATACCTGTCTATATTACTTCATTATAACCTATGCCATAAAGCTATGCCATAAAGTTAATTTTCTAAACTTAGAAATGGAAATAGTGTCACTAATACTTTTGAGTTTCTTTTCAAGTAACTGCTCTGTCTCTTGAGCCATTTAAGCTGTCTTGCATTTCTCCTTGGGGCTGCTTATTTTTATAGGGCAAGAGCTTATTTTTAAATTAAAAATAATCCACCTGAGAATTGAAGCTTGGGTCTCAAGCCAGTGAAATGAGTGATTTAATTTGGTCAGTGCCCTACCACAGATCAAATTTAAAATAGCATATTCAAATAAGGGTTTGAATTCATGTTTGGGTTTTCTGTTAACCTTAATAAATTACTCTGCTTTCAACCACTCTTCCTAATGCTTACTAATTCACCCAATCCAATAGTTGTTTCTCATAACATATGGACAAACTGTTTCTATAATTTTCTTAATGATCAAGAGAAAATTTGGTGATAGTGGACGTAAGAGTTGGATATTTGATGCTGGGGTGCACTGTGGGAACTGGCATTGCAGGGGGCATGTACCACAAGATTTCTGGGGAACCATCTTCTCAGCCCTTCGCTTTCCCCAAACCCTTCAGTGGCCAGTGGAAGAAATGGCTTTAGGTGAATTACAGTTCACAGATAAGCATTTGATATTGGTCAGTATTCATAATTTACTTCAAAAACACATTGTTTTTCTCCCAAGAGAAAGTGAAGGAAATAGTTATAACATGCTATATGAAGTGTGAAGTTTCCCTTTCAGGACCCAGGATTCTGGTTCCCATTGAGGTGTATGTTCTGTCTAACACCTGACATGCTAGTGAAGTCTTTCCTGAAGAGCAGTTCTCTTGGGAATTGGGGGTACTCAGCCTTTCTGGACACATCATCGATTTTCCATGTCCCTGTTCTCTAAGAATGCACTTGGGCAAAGCTATCACTTTGCAAGCTGAAATTTAACAGGGTCATCCATTCCCCTACAGACCAGGAACCAAACTTAGAATGTGATCTTGATGTCGTGTGTGTGTGTGTGTGTGTGTGTGTGTGTGTGTGTGTGTGTGAGGTTCATAATGCTGGAGTATCATGCCTCAACTTTGGTTGGCCAGTAATCCAAACTATTCACAGGACAGCTCAGCCAGTCAGTTTGGATAAACCAAACTTGGATGTATATAGAGACCCACTAAGCAACCAAGATATGTTTAGTTTGGGAGGGTGAGAGCAGTAGGGAGTAGTAAGGCCTATGTTCAACTATGTCAAAATAGGTCTGTGTACATAGCCCTTGCACTTGCTACTGTAAATCAAAGGGACTGCCTTGTCCTGCTGGCAGCCCTTGTCATGGGCTGGCTTATATGAGATAACCAATGTTGGGTTAAGTACCAAAGCCCAGGTCTCAAGAGTTGCTGAAGCTGTCATTGTTTGGCTGAGCACTTCCGGGGGCCTTGATTTCCTCATGTGTATAGGAGGGGATTAGACTGCTCAACTTCTACGGCCTTGTAGCATCTAGTATTCTGTGAAAGGAAGGGAGGTTATATGGAATGTTTATTGGGTGGCTTATGTGTGCCAGCTACTTCATGAGTGGGTCAGCTTTTGTCAGAGAACTCATGCCTGTAGAGAGGTTAAGTGTTAAGTGATTTGTCAAGGACACACAGCTAGTAAACAGACTAGCTTGTGAACCTACATCTCAAAGGAACACATCCTTTATACTACTCACTACATAGGGATTTTGAATCTGAGCTTATCTCCAAGGCTCCAAATCATAACTCCAGGTTGACACCAGTAACAAAACCTTCTGGTTGGATGAGTTCACCAAATGAGCTGTGGCTGGGAACATCCCCAAAAGACAACATGTCTGCTCACTATAAAATTCGTTGGCAGAAATTTTGTAGGACATGGGGTAGGAGTATGGGGGGGCGGGAATAACCTACACACCTAATATTTGGGAGGGATTTCCTTACATCTCTGCACTTTTCATGCTTAAGTTGGTGACAAATGGGTGTGCTGCCAAATAGCTTTGTTACGTAGGTGTGGGGCCACTTAATTAAAGGCTAGACTGCCACCAGCACCTTTGATAGAGGGCACCATGTGCATTATTAGCTCAAGCCTCCTTTTTAAAAAAGGCTCTCTGTCAGAGTATGGCTCACTTCCACTTGTGATATTTTTAGTCCATTCTATAGCTTGTTCCACGCCTGAGAAGTTTTGATATCCGGTTCCCCATATCTCAGACTCACCACGCCAGCGGAGCACGAGTGTAGGAGAAGTGAAGGTTGACACATTTGTGCCCTCACTCAACATTTTAGTTTAATATCGGCCAAGTATTTCTCTCCACAACTGTGGGAAATGTTAAAAACCACTCCAGCCCACTTACACTTTGAGGTATTTTCTTTCCATTTTTTCTTTGTGTTCTCTAAAAGTTTCTAGTAGTGTATTTTTCAATGGTTATTGAACTGGAAAGCCTCAGTCAGCAAGTCTTCCCTGCATCTGGATTGTGAGGTGTTATTTTTGGTCCTTGGCGGGGGAAAGTCAAGTTAGATAACCCAGTTGAAAGTTTAAAAGCTCGCATGCAGTGGGGCCCTGGCTGGTGTGGCTCAGTGGGTTGAGAACTGGCCTGTGAATCAAAAGGTCACCAGCTCAATTCCCAGTCAAGGCACACACTTGGGTTGTGGGCCAGGTCCTCTGTTGGGGGCATGTGAGAGGCAACTGGCCAATGTATCCCTCACACATCTATGTTTCATTCCCTGTCTTTCTCCCTTCCCCTCTCTCTAGAGATGAATAAATAAAATCTTTTTAAAAATAAAGTAAAAGCCCCCAGTGTGTACTCATGTTGTCCAGTGGTGACAAATTCTACATGCCAGGCTCTGAGAGCCATCAGACCCTGGCCTCAGGGCTTGGGAGGCCCCAAGGGGCAGTGGAGATAGTTGGGAGCTGCACGGAGCACGTGCCACCTCCAAAGGGCCACTTTTGCCCGGGACTGGATGATTGGTAGGGTGGCAGTGTGTGTGCAGCCGTGCCAGAGCTTTGGATTTTTTTTTTTTAAGAAAAGCCAAAAATCTGGGTTTCTTTTAGTATTAAAATCTCAAAGTATTTTTGTTTTGTGTTGTTTTTAACATTACCCAAATTCAAATGAAAGCCAACACTTTCAGGCCAAACCAGCCATGTCTATAACCACATTCTAACTGCCAGCGTGCAACCTCTAATCTGGTTCTCTTTTAGAAAGCGTTCATTGAGCCTTATCTGCATGAACTTTGGAACTCGGGAAGCTTCCAACTGTATGTGATTTTATAGCTTATATTTTCACCTTTATTTTGCCAAAAGAATACTCCAGTCTGAACATTGGGAGACCTGAACTGTGTGCTAGTGACTCTGTTTTTGACTTTATACCAGCCAGTTTATTTCTTTGCACTCGAGTGTCTTCATCTTTAAGAAAAAGGCTTGGACTAAATGATTATGCCAAGGATCTTTTTTTCAGAACCTAGTAAACTGCTCCAGAGAAGTGAGCACTAGCCAGGAGATAAAACTAAATTCTCAGCCTGGCTTCGTATGACCTTGGTTCAGTTATGTACTTCCCTGTGCCTGTCTGTTCATCCATTAAAAAGAATGCAGATAATACCTAGCTGGTCGGTGCTTTAAGATCAGATTAAATGTGGTATTGCCCTGGCTGGTATGGCTGAGTGGATTGAGTGCTGGCCTGAGAACCAAAGAGTCACTGGTTCCATTCCCAGTCAGGGCACATGCCTGGGTTGCAGGCAGGTCCCCAGTAGGGGGCGAGCGAGAGGCAACCACACTTCGATGTTTCTCTTTTCCTCCCTCCCTTCCCTCTCTCTAAAAATAAATAAATAAAATCTTTAAAAATTTTTAAAAGATTAGAAGTAATATAGAAGGCTTTTGCTTACCACATCAAAGAGAAGATGACTGTCATTAGGGTTGTTGCTAGGTAAGAGTGCTTGATCATCTGGAATTCTGAAGGGATAAGCCAGTGTGCCAAAACCATTTCAGAGGTCTCTTCTTAACCTCAAAAATCCCCCTTAAACAAAATAATTTTGGAAACTGCCCCTGCGTTCCTCTCTACTAGCTCCAGTTGATCAGGTTGGCTCATAGGAGCATGCTCTGGCAGGCACCGGAGTCCACACACAGTTACAGTGAGGCTCAAGATTTTAAAGCACAACATTGAAAATACAGCTTTTAAGTGTAAAACTAAGAACAACAGCTCTAGAATGCTATGTAGGAGTACTAAAGTTTAATGTTGATTCCACACATAGTTGGCCAAAGATTTTTCACAGGTCACCATGGCCTGGAACTGGCATAAATCATTATAACTTAAAGTGGGTCTTTAGCACAACCAGAGTGGAGGTGAACTCAAAAGTACAGCAGATCTGTCCTATAAAGTCCCCAGCCTAAGACTGAATTAGATTCTTTGTTCTGCATTTCCCACAAAGTGTGAAATGCCTGAGGAGCCAGACACATACATCTGATGACACCTGTAAACAGTGGCATTTTCATTCACACCCAGAAGGTGTCTACTCCTTGAAAGGGGCACAGAGTAGGTGCACATTTGCTAAAGCCAATGGCAGCAATTGGGGCTTTTGGGCAAATCACCCAGGGTGTGATCAGACCTCGGGCCTTAGAATGCGATTGCACTCTGGACATCCTGAAACAGAAAATAAGAAAGCTAAACACTTTTCCCAATCAAATGTATCTTTATGTTCAACCTTAGAGCATGTTGTCTAAGAGTTATGAGAGATACTAAAAATCCTCCAGCAGAATTTCATCAGCTTTGCCCCGGATGCCCATCATTCTCCTCTAGTTTCTTAAAAATTGAGAAACTGTTGTTCTCATTTCCATTTGGGTACCGATTTTCTGTAATGATTTTTAGACTCCATAGTGTCTATGAGACAAGTTTTCAGCCACAGACACTATAGAGGTGAATGGAGTATACACCTGGTGTTAAATGTGTGGGCCGGAGCCTTATTTTAAAACTCTGAATCAACAAAGGCAGTGTCTTCGGGTCACAGCTTTGCCCTAGGCTACCTCTTACTCTGGTAGTTTTGAGGTCAGGCCCTACCTACTTGGGCCTCCTGGTCCAGATCCCACAGTGACTGGCTTGTGACCTCTCCAGGCCTCTGTGGCTTATTGGTAAAATGGGGTGATGATTGGGTTGTTGTAAGGCTTAAACTTGGTAACAATTCATGCTCGGCCGCAGCATGAGTAAACAAACACTAACAGATGTGCACAATTAGAAGCTGACAGAAAGCAATGGCCAGTGTATGAGGTCAGGCTAGGCATAAACTTTAAAAAGAAAAAAAGGACTCTTTATTTTAGAAACCCAGAGAGTCTCCCACCGAGCTTCTGTTCCGTAATCCTAATCCTGTAGGGCACAGGTGGCAAACACAAGGCCCGCCCTCCACCTAGTTTTATCCAGCCCAGCACCTTGTTTCTACCTGGCAGCAGTGCCGAACCCCTTTGCCCCTAGTTAAGGAGTAGTTACATATACATAGTCCTGAAATTACATTCGGCCCTTTGAAGGCAACTGCGAGGCTGATGTGGCCCCTGGTGAAAACGAGTTTGACACCCCTGCTGTAGGGTTTTCATAGAGCTGGGTAGATTAGTCTTGGCATTGGTTTTTCAATGATGAAACCTTTTTCATTTCTTTAAAGCTTTTAGAAGGGAACGCCTGGTTTCATTAAGCAATGTTTTTAATGTGTGTATGTGTGTTTTTATACATTATAGAATGTGTTGTTAAAAATTATTATTTTAAAATATAGAACATAGAAAGTAATATAAAATTTTAATCCCCTATAATCCCCCTGCTTAGTAATAGCCACTACACCATTTTTATATGCCCTTGCCAATTTACCTCTACATCAATAGAATTTTTTCATTAAAAAGAAAAAGCAGGTAAGATGGGGAATCCACACACTGTTTCATAACCTATCTTTAAATCTAACAATGTGGATACTTCCTCCACATTAATAAATACTCTTTAAGGTCATGTTTCATGGCTGCATAGTATTGCAATTTTATAGCAGTACCGGAGTTACTTAATCAAGTTCTTGTTTGTGGTCATATAAGTGATTGTTTTCTTACTGTGATTTAAGAAAAGAAGAAGCAGCACTGCGATAACTGAATCCCTGTGTATAAGAAAAGTATTAGTTCCTAATGATAAATTCCTAGAAGTGGAATAGAAGGGCAAATGGTATATGCAGAAACTAGACGCTTTTGATAGCAGAGCCAACTTGCTTTCTCACTTGGAATCATTTAACAGTGGAGTAGCGGTCTGTCCCCAGCACTGGATGTTGTCCTTTTGGTTTTCTTGATGCTGTTACCTGCTTTTTCTCTCTGATACAGCCTCAGGCCAGAGGTGGCTCCTCCTGACTACCTACCAACTTTTCATTGCACTCGCCCCTGCAACCCTCTGCAATCCCCTGCAGTCGAAGCCCTCCCAGTCTTACAGCCTAGCTGCCTAGCCAGCCAGTGCCTCCCCTTGTACCTCGTCCTTCTGAAACCGAATCTATCAGAGCATCAGGGCCCTTCTGAAGTGGTAGGAGCAGAGAAGGCTGGAGACCCCTGCAGCGGTGTGGTGTCAGAGCTGCATCTGGAAGGACGAGTGGCAGTCTGCCCAGGAAGGAAAGGATGGAAGATCTGATGAGGTTATGTGGCAGGCCAGTGGAGTCACTAGAAAACGTTGCTTACCATTGCTTACCTAGGTATATTATCTCATGTTATCCTCCTAATTACTTTTATTTTTTTTTTTTATTTTTTTTTTTAAAGATTTTTATTTATTTATTCCTAATTACTTTTAAAGGAGATAAGATGAAGTTAGTATTCCTCTCAATAGGTTTGCCCAAAGTCACATGGTTTGAAAGTTTGGGGAGCAGAAACTCTAGTCTGAGCCTTGTAATTTACACACACAATGTCCTGCTACAACCTCCTGCCTTTTTTGCTGCCTGCTCCACCCTGCTGACAAACAGTGATCTTCCTATTCCAGACTCTCATAGTAGCTTTAGGAGAGATGGCAGTGGTACAGGAATGGCCCTCTTACCAGGATTGTCAGGATTCCCAGTTCAATTTGAATTTTAGATAAACATTTTTTTGATGCAAATATAACCCAAATATTGCCCAGACATACTGGGCATCTTGTATTTTTATTTGCTAAATCTGGCAACCCTACCACTTAAGTCTCCTGGTGAATGCAATTGCTCTTGCCCTGACTGGTGTAGCTCAGAGGGTTGGGGGTTGGCCATCATCCTGCAAACCAAAGGGTTGCAGGTTCAATTCCCAGGCAGTTGGCTGGGGCACATGCCTGGGTTGCAGGTTAGGTCCCCGGTTGGGGGCTTGTGAGAAGCAACTGATACACATTTCTCTCACACCTCAATGTTCCTCTCCCTTTCTCCCTCCCTTCCCCTCTCTCTAAAAATAAATAAAATCTCTAGTCCAGAAATAAGGACTGAGGACTGCTGGGGATGATGTCGCACTATTTGACAAGCTGTTCGGGCAGTTGACCTGATTATGCCAGTGGGAGCCTGGCATAGAAGAGACAGGGCATGTTGGAAAGGGTGGGCAAGGTACTGGTAGTATGGCTCTTTAAAGTGCTTTTGTTTGCTTGAATTTAAACTCCTAAGGGACCTTACAGAACAGGTTCTCCAAGACAGTGCTTGGTTGCCTGCTAACTCTGGCTACGGTCAGATGAGAAACATACTTGGTCAAAAGTCAACTTTTGTTTAAAGCTTCTAAGATTAAAAATAAACCCCTGCCAGCCCAGGGAGTCTTTGTAAAGCTAAATGTACTCCCCCATTTCCCCAAAACCAGGATGTTCTCAGATTACTGAGATAACATTATGCCAAAGTCTTCTACCAAGATACCTTTGGTAAGAAAGCTGTCCGCAACATGGTGTTTGTCAACCTTCTCAGGCAAAAGGAGGACTTTTCAAGCCCCAGATTTTGACTAGAATTGCCTTCTCCATGATAGTTTGTAAAAGTTAAATATCAATATTTTCCTGGTCTCTTCACTATTTAACAGTTCTGGTCCTGAGTGATACTGTTCTGTCCTATTATTATCTGTGAAACCATTACTGTGCTACTGGTGGGTAATTATCTCTCTGCACTACCTCATAGTGGAGGTGAGGAATTAGCCTTTGATTTAAGTGAAAATTTGCTAAGACTCTTACAGGAAGGATGCTAGACAGATGCAAGTTGAGTATTATAATTAATTCACAAGGAGAGATTTCACTTTCACCTGTTGTTGCCCACGTCTGAACTGCTCCACTGTTAATGAGTCAAGGGGTGAGTCACAGGCAGATGTGTAGACGCACTCAGGGGTGACATGGCAGTCTCAGTTCAAGGTCACAGAGGACACTGGGTACTTGAGTTCTAATCATAGCTGCTCTACCAATGGTTGGAAACACCTTTAGAGCAAGAAGAACATACAGCTGTCAAAATGACAACGGTACCTTTGTTTCCCGATCTGTGGAAGATTGACAGAAAGCTATAAACACACTCACCCCTAGTAGTTCCTGTAAATAAATGGTTTTATCAAAAATTAGAAAACAAACCCTAATTAACAAGTCCAGAAGAAACATTTTTCCAATTACATGATCTCAAGGTCTATTGAATTTTTGTTTTAATTCTTTCCACAGTAAGGCTTTTCAATAAAGTGAAATCAAGATGATGAGGAACAATTATCTTCTGGAGATAAAGTTAATATTCATTTACCAACAAATATCGGGTGGGTGGGAAGCAGGCAGTAAATCAGTAAATCAATGAAGAACATTAATAGGTCCATAAATTAACTGGAAAACAACCTGTGATCACTCAGTGGTATATAGGGACAGATAAATAATTTAGGTCATGGAGGAGCTAGCTTGAATTGCTAGACATCCTTTAAAAAGGTGGTAAAATTTAAGTTTAACTGCAGGTTAAATTGTCAGTTTTACTATGATTTGAATCTGTACTAGGTCTAGCTACAGTTCTCATTTGACCAAGTCTAAAGAGTGTTGAGAAGCTAGAGACTATAACCCATAGTCCCCTAGTTATCTTATCTGCTTATCACACATAGGAAGTTACACTGCTAGGAATTATCCTCGGGGTAGAACTCAGATAACTAACTCTGATTCCATTTCTATGCGCCTCCCCAGAGCTAAAAGGGGCTGAAGGGCGGGTGGGGGTGGGGGAAGTGAGGTGAGGGTAACTTTCATTCCTGGAGCTCCTTTTCCAGATGTGGTCCGGAATGGAAAACCTCGGAGCTTGGACCACTGAGGGTGGTGGCTGGAAACCACACTCCGGGGCCACAGACTTGTCAGGTGTACACAAACCTTTAGAAGCATCCAAAGAGCAAGGAAAAGGCTATGGCTTCATGGAGGTCAGAGAAGTAATATTTATTATAACCACTGACACCTTCATTGCAAAATTTTGTTGGTTCATTCAAATGAGTCCCCAAGAGACTCTAGTAAAAGAAAAACTTAGTTGCATTTATACATGGATACATAGTTAAAATTTTTTTTCTTAAAATAAAAAACACTATTATGATAAAACTTAATTCATTCGACCAGTTCTGCAAAAGGACTCTCCATCCCATACAGGATTAATATGCTAACTCTGTCTCTGGATTCTTTAACATATTTTTATTCTTATATGATTTCAAACTTATACATCAGTCAGTTGCAATAAGAGTACAAAAATTCCCATTCACCCCTTTTCCAGATTCACCAATTGTTCCTTTTTGCCCCATTTGCCTTTTCATTTGTGCTCACTCTGTGCAAACATATTTTTCACCATTTGAATGTAAATCGCAAGCATCCTGCCCCTTTGCCCCTAAACACTTCACTGTATTTCTCCTAAAAACATTTTCTTACATAAGGAAGGTCTAGTTAGCAAAATCAGGAAACTTGACATGCAGTAGATACTATTATCTAGTCCATGTATTCAGATTTCATGTGTTGCTCCAGTTGCACCCTTTTGTGGTAATTTTGTTTCCTCACGTCCGGTCATGCATTGCATGTAGCTGTCAGTGTGTGTTTGGTGATCATTACAGCTTACTTAGATTGAAGCAAAGTGTGGCTGGCCTTTGCATACTCAAAGACAAGGTCATATCTTGGATTTAATTCAGAAGTTTGAGTATCAACAACAAAATATCAATTGTGCTTTGTTTTCCTTGAGACATTCTCATTTCAGGTGCTGGCAGATATTTTGCCAGTAAATTTCACTGTTTCCTAGGAGGGAAGCAGAAGGAGGCAGGGCCGTTGCCTCACAGTCCCCACAAGAGACACGTTTCTGCTTGAGCTCATGGGGCCACCCCTGTGGTAGAGGTTGGTTGTTGGAGTTCAACAAATCGTTCTTGAATTGCTTGGACACGTATAATTAAATAGGTTAAATGTCCTAAACCAGTCACAGGATCCATGACCTTCAGCTAGCACCTGACTAAGAACGGTTGTCCTATTTGTGTCCTCATTCCATAAACAAATATAATGCAACTGTTTATTAGGTAAATTAACAGGTGCTAGTGTTTGACTATGTTTCTGACATATCTGGTCCTATTTGTATATAAAGGGGTTTCTTTGCTAAAACCCAACCTAAATTCCAGCTTAAATACAATCTTCAAACCCTGTGCCCAAGATAAGAATTACCTGTATTTTTCGGACCATAAGATGCACCTAGGTTTTAGAGGAGGAAAATAGGAAAAAAAATTTTGAGGCCAAAAATGTGGTAAAATATTTAATAACATAAAAAACATAATATTTCACCAATGTAAATGTAAACAATTCAACAGCAGCATTAACAACCATTATTCCTCCCAAATTTGGTGGGGTGAGGGGGCGAGTGTGTCTTATATTCCAAAAAATACGGTAGTTCTATTTACTGCTTTGTGCAAAGACTTAAAAATGAGGCATGAGGTTACACATTGCCTTTCCAGGCAGAACACGTTTGCACAAGACTTTTGAGCCATTGTAATGCAAAGAGTTTCTAAAGAGAAGTCAGAAGTGTTATTTCAACATTTCTTTGTTTCTCAGTCTGCTGGGCCATTCTACCCCTCCCTGCATTCTTCTTTAGCTTCCTGCTTCTGTGTGTGATGTACTTCTCCTGTTCCCCCTCCCCCCAAGAGGTTTACTTAAGCGTATTCCCACCTCACCAGCAGAAATTTCCCTATGGAGAAATCTCGTTTATAGCTGAAGACAGGTACCAGGAGCCACAGGCAGCCCAGGTGCTTCTTCTCAAAACCAAGAACATGCACCTAAGAACGAGGCATCTGAAGGAAAGCAGGTGACCTTTGAACCCTTCCTGTTCCATGGGACAAGCTCTAGCCAGAGTGGGAAAAGTGAAACCTCTGGCCAGATGCCAGAGAAGGCTGGAGGACATAATTACTGGTTGCTTATTTGTGAGGTGTGCTCCCCACTCCTTAGGGAGAAGCTTTGCAGGGCTGTTTTCTCCTTTGCAAACCAAGGAAAAAGTTAATTTTAGAACCTGCTTCTAAAAGCAGCTTATTTCTCCACCTTGGTTTTTGTGTTTGTTGGGTTAGGGGCAGGGGACTCAAAGCAAATATAAATTAGTTTCTTTTTCTCAAAATATTATCTGTTTGACTCCTAATCTGCCCTGGGTAGGGAAAGAGAACCTGAGAAGGGAGCACGAGGAGCATCTCTGCTCCCAAGTGGCCACAAATGACCCTGTAGCCCTGATGAGTCAGTCTGTAACACAGGTGGAACCACCTTCCTCCATGCTTTGCAGACGACGAAGACCTACTTCTATGTGGGGCTAGCATCCCTGAGCTGCCCTGGGCGGTGCCTGAGGGGCTGGGCAGTGTGACCAGCTTGACCTGCCTTCCCGAATGGGCCTCTCCTCACACCTGTGA
This sequence comes from Trachops cirrhosus, assembly GCA_028533065.1. Taxonomy (NCBI): domain Eukaryota; kingdom Metazoa; phylum Chordata; class Mammalia; order Chiroptera; family Phyllostomidae; genus Trachops; species Trachops cirrhosus. Next base: position 137,615,893 of record CM052539.1, on the reverse strand, counting down.
CTATGACTGCCCAGCCAGGTTTTGTCACTCTTTGAAATTGAAGCCTTCAAGCCTGGGAGATAGTGCCCCCCACAAGACATTTGGCCAAGCCTGGTGACATTTCTGGTTGGCATACCTCGGGGAGAGGACAGTTGCTACTGGCATCTAGTGTGTGGAGGCCAGGGATGCTGCTGAACATCCCACAATGCACAAAACAGTTTCTACCACAAAGACTTATTGGTCTAAAATGTCAATGATGCCGCTGTAGAAAAACCCTGAAAATACACTAAAGATTCAGTGCAGTCCCTGCTTTCCCAGGCCTTCCCATTTAGGTTTTATCCCTACCGTTTGCTCCACTCATCTTGCGCTAGAACCAGATGGATTTGTGTTTTCCCATCCACCATCCCTGTATCTGCAGTGAAGCTTTCCGTACCCCCTTTCCCTCCCCTTGTCCCCACTTTTTAAATCACCCCTGTCTTCCTCTCCTGGTTATCTGTATCTCTGCTGTATTTGAGTTTGCTGTTGCAGGGGATGGCCCCTCTCAACAGGAAACCTCTCACAGGGAGGTCTGTGCCACCCCCCTGCACTCTAGCACTGAGGTTTGCAGCCTGTTGAACCCTTGGAGCTTGTGAGGAAAACACAAGGCTGGGGGCCAGTGCAGTTGGGGTTTGCTGCTCAGAGGCACCCAGCAGTTTTGCATACAGTCTCAGGGTACCCCCCCAAACCCTCCCTCTGATCCCAGGATGTGAGCCCCTAATGCAAGTAACAAGACCGTAGTGTAACAAGACCGTAGTGTTCTGGAATGTCCTTGTCACGCTGAGACTGTTACAAGCATGAAGCATGACAGCAAAGTGCATGGGTGTGTGTGTGTGAGTGCACACGTTTAAAGTTTAGATTTTTTCTTTCTAGAATTATTTCTAATCCAATCGTCATAAATGTGGCACCAGTGATCATGAAGACATGCTCTCTCACCCATGATGAAAAAGAGAAGGAATAGATCAGCATTAAAGTTCAACTTCTTTAGAAAAAGTGGAGTAAGCACTTAACACTTAAAAAAAATACTTATTCAGGTTAATGGAGGCTGTAGCAAGAGCTTTTCTCATAAGGTCATTGTCCACACAAATGCTAAGTAATGCCTTTTTTATTTGGTAATTTTGGGGAGGTTCCCTTTTCTCTATATTTGGGTTGAAGGAAGAGTTTGTGACTTGTAAGGCAAACCAAATAATTCAGAATATAAATACTCCTACTTGAGATACACAAGAAAAACTTCTGAAGTGATTGCTAGGTGATGGATATTTGCTGTACATCAGGCTGGTGAGCAGGGTTACCACGTAGGTGGTACTGTTCTATATGCTCTTTGGCAAACTTCGTCTCATTCCTGGGATTATTCCTGGGCAGCCGCGGTAAACAGTCCATTCTGAAATGCCTTCAGATCCAAATACTGAGGGCTTGTTTCAGCCAGAGAACCTGCCAGGGTCTGGGTTAATTCTTGCTATTTTTACTGTGTGTTTTACACTCTGGGCAGAAATGCCTCACCCGTCAGAACATCAGAAGACTCTCTATTCCTAGCTGTACCCTGGATTTAAAACACAGTTAATAGGAATGTGTTTATTGGGGCCTTATCCTTGTTAGGAACACAAAATAAACTTGTTTCTCCCGATTAAGTTTTTTATACCCATGCTTTTAAAATTAGTCCATGGTTAAAAATATGAACAAGCAGTTCCTGTGGGCAAAGTAAATAACAGTGAAATTTCTGCCAGTTTCTATTGAAGATTATCACCATCCACTTTAGGTATAGGGAGGAACGGGCTGCATTTCTTTCGTTAAGCCACTCTCTTCTTCCTTATTAGGGGAGTGCAGACTGGTTTCTTTGCTTCTGTGCCCTCAGTGCCTACAGCTTGGGCACTTGTATGGAGAAGGTGCTCTGTGCCTGCTTGTTACTAATGGTAAATTCAGCTGTAAAAATTAGAATTTGACCTACTTAAAGTTTATAAGGGCTTGATTCCCTAGGGCAGGGTAGGGAGAAGCAAAAACAGCTGTGGGATTTTATTTATTTTGTTTTGTTTTGTTTTGTTTTGTTTTTAGCAGTTGGATATAGCATGTTAGAAAAACGGCCTGACCCTGCCCTCATTTGATGTCTTCATGCCTCCCAAGGGGGTGGGGGAGTCCATGTGGGGTCAGACAGTTTCCCTGCCACTGCTGCTCCATGGGGCTGAGGCATACTTCCAGGTTCACCCAGAAAGGTCATTCAGGCTGCCTTATCCTTGATAAGACAACAGCATAGTACTCAGGGCAGGTGTCTGCTTGTGGGCCGACTCTCCATCTGATAGCTAGGAATGAACGTTGTCATTTTTCTGAGGTTGGGAGCAAACATCTAATTCAGGGGTGTCCAACCTTTTGGCATCTCTGTACCACACTGGAAGAAGAGTTGTCTTGGGCCACACATTAAATACATTGTGACACATAATCACAAAAATATCTCATAATGTTTTAAGTAAATTTATGGCTTTGTGTTGGGCCCACATTCACAGCCATCCTGGGCTGCGTGCAGCCCATGGGTTGGACTCCCCGGAATTCCATTCAGTGTGGACTTTTCCCATTATAGCTGTGATTTATCCATCAAAAATATCATCCTAAGTACAAGGGAGAAAAAGGTGTTATTCGTACTCTATTAAGGCAGTATTTTAAGGGCAGATTGACCACAGCAGAAAACTCATGTACTCCAGGGCCCACTCTAGTTCCCCTTCCTCCTGGGCCTGTCTCGAGGACCTGACATCCTTGGTCATGAAGAGGTGTACAGTCGGACTTGAGGGAGTGGCCTGGGGAAAGTTCAGAGGGCTTTGAGTGGAGTGTTAGTCCTTCTCGTTTTAATCTGCACTGGCTGGAACCAAGCTGACCGGCCGCCTCCCAAGGCAATTAAGCAGCTCTGGGATGTGATCTCCTTTCACCCAAGAAGTATGTTCAGAGCTGTCAAGGGAAGATTCCAAAGGTGAAGAAGGTGAGGTGATGTTGCTATCATGTGAGTGGTCTCCAGCCTTCTTCTGTGCCAGGCTGATCACTCCAGCAGGCAAGAGCAGGGGACCTTAAAGGGCCACCTTCCCCACAGCCTGCCTGCCAGTCACCAACCTGAGCCAGGAAGAAGTGAAGTGGAAGAGACCAAAAAAAAGAGGAATCACACTATTTTCAAAATTGTCTTTTAAGTGAAAACTAGGCTGGAGATAACGTATTCCTTGTCCATCCCTACCCCTGTGCCATTTTAAATTCTTTAAAATTTTCTTTAAATTGACAAAAAATAAGGGGGAAGACCAGTTTTCCTAGGACTGGCTCAACAATTTTGTTTGAGGTATTTATGTTAAGAGCACTTTAGTTCTCAAGTTTTTAATGTTGGAATGGGAAATACGGAATGCACCTCATTCTTCAGGTGCAGGACCTGATCCCAATTTTATGCAAGGCAATATGGATAGAATGGGAACTGAGACTTGTACTCTGAAATATTCAACTCATCTCAAGCAAAAACAGTTGAGATAAGACCATAGTTTAAGCTCCGGAGACCTGAGTGGGCGGATACTCTTAAAGACCTACACCAGTAGGACTTTTGAGAAGGCTCAATGTATTTCTTTCTGTCCTCACAGTATGCCACCACAGGCTGCTCCCTGACCCTGCACCATACGGAGAAGCCAGAACACGAAGACATCTGTGAATACCGCCCCTACTCCTGCCCTTGTCCTGGTGCTTCCTGCAAGTGGCAGGGATCCTTGGAAGCCGTGATGTCCCATCTTATGCACGCCCACAAGAGCATTACCACCCTTCAGGGAGAAGACATCGTCTTTCTAGCTACAGACATTAACCTGCCGGGGGCTGTCGACTGGGTGATGATGCAGTCCTGTTTTGGCCATCACTTCATGCTGGTGCTGGAGAAACAAGAGAAGTACGAGGGCCACCAGCAGTTCTTTGCCATCGTCCTGCTCATCGGCACCCGCAAACAGGCCGAGAACTTTGCCTATAGACTGGAGTTGAATGGAAACCGACGGAGACTGACCTGGGAGGCCACACCCCGGTCCATCCATGATGGTGTGGCCGCGGCCATCATGAACAGCGACTGCCTGGTTTTTGACACAGCCATAGCACATCTTTTTGCAGATAATGGGAACCTTGGAATCAATGTGACTATTTCGACATGTTGTCCATGATGCACCAAAATTATTTGGGTATAGGGCTGTATGGTTAATAGAGGTTTTTACAGATGTTTTATTCACTATGACTTCACAGGTCAGAGTCCCCACTTACCTCGTGTTCTGTTTGAACAGCAGCTTCCCATCTGGCATCTGCCCAACAGAGTTCCTTGACGTGGGATGAATGCTGTTGGCCTGTTGGTCATTTGGAGGCTGTTCTGTAACTTGATTATTAAATTTTACTTCCTGAACAGCCCTTGACAGGTTGCTGGGGCTCCTGTAGACTGGCATGTTAGGAATTGGAACTTCTTCCTTCCCCTCACTCCCATATTGGTCCCTCCAAATTGACAAGAGCACAGTGACTGTCAGAAGATTGCTTTCATCTTGTGTTTGGGGATATGAATTGTTTTAATGCATTGTAAACAGTGTTTCTCAAACTGGAAGGCTAACAACCAATGTGCATAGAGTCACCTGGAGTATCTCATCTTAGACATGCAGATTTGGAAGCCTGTGAATTTAACAATCTCATCAGGTGATTCTTTTCAACAGTCAGGTTTGAGAATTACTCGGTTAAATTGTGGGGAAGAGTCCAGATTTTAAAGGTGCTTTAAGATTGCCCTCTACTAACACTGTCTTTCCACAGTGTCATCCCCCAACAGCCCGTCTCCCTAAATTAAAACTAGAACCACAGATCCCCAGAGCTACAGTGCTCCTAAGATTTGGTCCCTTATGTTTGGGGTGGATTGCCTAGGAAAGCGAGTCATATTGCCATTGACTGTTCTCATGTAATTAGTTTTTGCTCACTAGTGTAGATGACCTGTTTACATGAGGCTTCCCTCAGAGGCCCTCCTCAACTGTAGACGGTGGGAAAGACTAGGTCGGTAGAGTTGGGAAAGCTTTATAACCAGTGTCATATGCTTGCTATTTAAAGTTATGTCTTGATTTTGTTTTTGTTTCTGGTTTTTTTTTTTTTTGCCACATTCACTTTAGTTTTTTAATAAATATTTTCCAAAAATGAATGTCGTACTTCCTTTTCCAAATTGAATAGTGGGTGTTTTGGGTGTACCTACTGTGTGTGGATGCAGTGAAACTTCACCGCTACCTTGGGCTTGGAGCTCTCACTATTTCCACAGGAGGAAATGGTCATTTGTCCAAGGTCATAGCATGGGCCAGGGGTGGCAAGGGGTCCGAACTCACTTCTCAGAACCATGGACTGTTGTTGGTGTTACAGAACTTCTCCTTGGAGCTATCATTTGTCTGACAGTGCCAGTGCTAGTGGAAAAGAGTATTTCTCATACATTACGGAATCAGAAGGAAGAGGCCTGGCTAGAGGTGATATACTGGGTTTGAGCCAGGGTGACCCACTCCCTCAGTTCCAACCCTAAACTCTCAAAAGAATTCAGAATATTAGCCCTGAATGCTCAGTGAGGGTTGATGACTGCTCACCTTAGCGGCCTAATGGCATTATTATAGTAACACCACATAGGAGTGATGACTTTTGAGTTGTTTGTGTTTTTTAGGTGAGAATGCAGGGTTGAGTTTTTAGCCAGGATGGAGTTCTGATAGTTAAAGAATTGCTAAGGTAGCTTATCTTCTTGTATAGTCTTCAAATAAAAGTGAAAACCAGTGGCCTGAACAAAAGAAGGTACTAAGAACACGTTTGGCGAATGAAAGGAAATGACAGCTCTTGTCACCCAGCCAGTCACATTTCAAGCCAGTATCTAGAAGGATCCATGGAGGTGAAACTAGGAAGGGGGAATAGGTGGATTTTGACCCTCGGGAGCAGAGCTGATCCAGATGTCACTGTCTGGCGCAGGCATGGCACCTGGGGCAGTGTGTTTGGTGCATAAACTAGCCACGTTTGTCATAATCACTTCATGTTTGTATCTAACCATTCTTGTCGTACATGATGGAGAAAATTAGGGTCGGTTGGTCAACAAGGTACCAAAGGGTAAAACTATAATCAAAAGGGGAATCAGTTGTTCCAAAGCATAAAATGTTAGATCTTTAGCCCCAAGAGGTGAAGGCAGGGGCCAGCAGCCACGCGTGCACCGGTGGCAGCACTGATTCTGCGGTTCAGACTTCCCGACTCCAAATTCAGACATGGTTCTACCTTAGCAAATGCAAGTAAAGTTTAGGCAGCAAAACTCTGACCTCTTACTCCCCGGAGTTATGTAGTTCCCTTAAGTCTCTGTCACTGGAAATCTGTAAACTTCACTTTTACCTTTTTTGAAACTAAGCATTTTCTGCCAGAAAACAAACAAAACCCTCCAGGTCATTACCTGATGTAGAAGGAAGTGAGAACAGCAAAAAAGATTATGTAAACTATGTATATCTTTATATAGTTCCAATTTCACATGCAATTTAAAACAGCAATAGACATTGTCATCACATGATCCACTTATGTACCATATTTTTTCAAAAACAAAGAATTGTTTTCTTCCTGCCCTAGTTCTACATTCTAATTCGATAGAAATCTGGCTGATCAAGCAAGACGGTAGATTCAGTCTGTGCCTGACGATGCCCCACCCATTCCAACGGAAAGAACATTCTCAAAGTACTGTGGGAGAAAATAATTATTGATTCTGGGTGTATGTTATGTTAGTATTCACATTGTTCTATATTTTGAAAAATGATTTTTAAACCAACCACCTTTGAGGTCAGTGATGCACAGCCTTTGTGTGAAAAGGAGCTGGTCTTGGTTTCCCTGAATCTTTACAATTTAACAGAGTGAGAGGGTGGAGTCCTCACAGTGAACTGCCTGCTGCAAATTATGGGAAACCCGGGGAGAGGAGAGGTCACTGAGGCATCAACCATTTTAGAATTCTACCAGAGCCTGAAACTCTACGGCTGAGTGTCTCTGTCTTAAACAGCAGAATCGTGCAGCTTCCTCCCAGCTACCCAAGGAAATTTCCTTGTACCTACCTATCTTCATGTTTTTGGGACTTGCCAAGCAGCCAGAAGTCTGACCTTAGGTTTATCAGTTGACCACTCTGGTCCCAAGTTTCCTAACTAACAACATTTGAAGGTTTGTTTTCTAATTTTTTTTTTTTTACTATAGTACTAATATCTGTCAGACAATCAAGCTACTAAAAAAGTGAAGGTACGTGGTGGGGAAGGAGGACGTGGAAAAGAGTATAAGGGGGATAAATGGTAATGGGAAAAATACAGTAAGTTAAAATGTAAAGATATAAAATCTAAAATAAATAACATAATAAGTTAAGGAGAGTAAATCCTTCCTTGCATAGGGTGGTTCTGGGATAATTGGGACCTACCGTGTGTCAGTGGGTGTCAGCAGGTGAGTCAGCTCTCCAGCTGCCCCTCAGATTCCCACGGTTTAGAGCGAGGGATGTGGCTTTGTAGTTCTGGCTTGAGAGACCTGTGGCCTTGAGTCTTCCTGACTCATGCGACCTGTACTTGAAGTAAAATTATAACTTCCCTTAACTTGTGCTGGCCTGGAGGAAAGGGAGTGAAGAGTTCTTAAAGAATAGGAAATCTAGCTCTCTCTATTGTTAAACCTTCTGCTTCTGCTACTAATTTTAAGCTTAAAAGTTTGTGGTTGTGAATTCCTTTAATTTGTCTTGAAGTTCCTAAATGACAGGTCAGGGGAAAATGTTAGACACCTGCTACCCTACCACTGTTTTACAGAATGAAGTATGAATAAATGAATGAATGTATGAATTAATAAAACCTACAAAAGAAAAGTCACTGGCCCCAAACCACACAGCCTGTTAGAATTTTGTCTGATGACAACATGGTATATTCTGTAATGAGTAAAAGGAAAAAGTTACAAAACTGTTAAAACCACAGCTGACATTTTATGGTAATTAAGGCAAATGAAGGAAATTTGCTCCCAGTCTTGACTCTACCCACTCCCCAGCTCCTCTGCCACCCCCTGGGCCTGGACCCTTGGGAGAACTCCTAATCGCTTGTCCTTCCTCTCACCCTGCTCCAATCCATTCTACACTGGAGCAAGCAGAAGGCTCTTTGTAAATGAAAATGTGTGGTGTCAAAGCTCTTAATATTTTCTTTCAGGCTGCCATGATCTTCTCCTTCACAGTGCTCTCCACTATTGCAATTGTCTATTGTATTTGTTTGATGTCTGCTTCCCCTGGGCAAACTTCAGGATAATAGAGATTATGAAGTTTTTGTTTGTCCCTGTATCCCTGGGACTTGGGCAGTCAATATCTGATTGAATAAATTACTACCATCGGTGAGTCTGATAACAGCATTGAAGCTAACAACTTAAGAGTTACTATTTTGTTTTTATACCAAAGATCACTGGGGAATTTGCTGCAGATAGGCAGGGAGAAAATTTTATAATCCAGAGAAGGGAGGAAACAAAAGTGTTCTCTGTCTGAGTCATTCTTTAGACATGAACAGAAATGCTGGCCTGAACGCTCTGTGCCCTGGAATTTCTTATGTCATAGTGCCACCTGACATTCGGATCAAAAGCAGACTGCTGTTTGCTGATGCTTGCAGAGGGCACAGGTCAAGTTTTCTTTGAACTGCAGGGACTGTAGTACAAGATCAGCTTGCAAAATCCACCAAGATAACAGCAGGTGCCATTTGGGGGTACCTATCGATACAAAGTGCTTTGTCAGTATCAACCCATTTAATCCTCCCTATAACCCATTGAGATGTGGGTTTATTAGCCTCAATTTGGAGTAGAGAAAATTAAAGTTCGGAGACATTAAGTAACTTGCCTAACCTCACACAACTGGTAAGCAACCAAACTGGGATATGAACGCATTGCAGAATCTGTGTGCCTTCACCATGTTGCATGATGCATCATTATTGGTGTTCGACTTTCACATGTGTTGACCACCAGCAGAAATACTGCTTATTTGTAACAAATGGGGATGCAGGATTCCTGGTGGATATAGAACAGAACCTGTGCTTCAGGACTGCTTCTCCACTGTCACAGCATGTTAGAAGGGGACAGGAATCTACAGGCCATTCAGACCCTCATGACTCAGTGTGGTCCATGAGCCACCAGCACCAGCATCACTGGGCAGCTTGTCGGAAACATAGCATCTCCGGCCACACCCCAGACCTGCTGAATCAAAATCTGCATTTTAACACAACCCCAGGGGATTTGGGTGCAGTTCAAGTTTGAGAAGCACTGGTCTAGACCAGGAGTTCTCAACCCACTTGCCCCCTTAGAAATGCCTGGGGAGTTTTAAAGCTACCATGAAACAAGTTTGAATCCCTGGCAGCAGGGCTGACCTCATGTTCTTTTCAAAGCTTCCCAGGAGAGTCTAATGTGCAGTTAAGAGTTGAGAGCCACTGATCTAGCCCAACCCCATTGCCTTATTTTCTTTCATTTTTCCTATGTTTTATACTGCAGTTAACACAAGTGCCGTGACCTACCACGTATAATGAAAGGAGTGTGGCCTTCAGGGATTAAACAGGTCTAGATTTGGATCCTGCTTTTGCCACTCAGTAGCAGTGAGGCTTCAGGCAAATCACAACCCCTCCTTGGGCCTCAGTTTCTACATTTATAAAAGGGAGGAAACAATACGCACCTCAGAGGGTTACTGTGAGAGTTATACACGCAAAGCACAGAGGGCAGAACGGTCACCCACAGTAGAACCCTGGTAAGTGGCAGCTACTCTGACTTGCCCCAGCTGCATCGCCTGGGACTGCAGATGGCTGTCTGCAGAGTGAAGCCTAATGCATCATAGCACCTCTCTCCAGTATATTCTCCATGTGTGGAGCCAATGTGTTACAGTGACTTTTGTTAAGAATTAACGAAAAGATGCAGGAAAAGGCTGGTGAAAGCAAGTTCCACAGGGAAGGAAGTCAGAGGGGTCTTCTTTCCCTGTGCTCCCTCCAGCCCCCAAACCCATGACCCTAGACACCTTCTGCTTCACTTTGCTCCAACTGGCTGCCCTGACCATAGAACCAGCTGTACCAATGGTTGAAGATGTATAATCATTGAGTTAGTATTTTAAAATAAACAAAGAACACTTTTCACACTACATTTTGAGCTGTATTTACAACACCAAAATTAACATAAGTAGAAATAGCCCTTTTGTAAAAATGCCTTTACTATGACTAAAACTCTATAAGAAAATACAAAATGTGACTGTGTGTGTTTACCTTAGAAAGTCCAGGACTTAAAAGGTGTGAAAAAGAAAAGGTTTTTCTCACTCTCGTTTTAGCTGTTTAAAACACACATTTTTACAGTAAAAGATTCTTAACATAAAAAGTACCATTTTAACCATTTTCAAATATACAGTTCAGTAATATTAAATACACTCATATAGTTGTGCATCCTTTTAACAATTTTATTCTTATACTTCCTTTTCTTCTTGCACACACCCATATGTGTTTACATGCAGTATCTTCATAATTTTGTGGGTCAGAAACATTTCACATTTAAATTTGAATTGATCTGAAAAGGGGTTGCAGGGAGACATGCATTTTCCTCAGGGCGGGAGAAATTTATTTAGTGAGTGACAATCATGTGTCAAATGCTTTCACACTTTATTCATAACAACCTGTAAGAGAGGGAGATAGTGTTACATCCTTAACAGATGAGGAAACTAAGGCTTCAGTAGCTAAAGTAGCCCATGCACAGCCTCAGAGAAGAAGGAACTGCAGCCAGTGTGCACACCATGTCTGCGGGGTTCCAAAGGCAATGCTCTTTTTCTTTTCAAGAAAAATTCTTCTTATTATAGAAGTAACATATGAGTTATTTTTATAAAAATTAACACCGAAAAATGTAAGAAAAAAATCACTCACAAACTCCTCTCCCAGAAACAGTCACAGATCCATTTTGAGGTCCTCTTGTCCAATTCTTTGCATATGCCAGCACATTTACTTTCCTGGTGTCCCATTGAAACTGGAACAGGAGATGGCAGAGACATGTGACAGATAACTTTTATATGGTTTTTCTTTCTATATGTGTATGTGTTGCTTGAATCTTTAACAACAAAATATGTTTACACATTTGTTGTATGGTAAAAGAATAAAAATAATTGGAAGTAAAACACATAAAAAGAATGCATTGATCAAAAAGGGAGAATTGTCAACCCTAATAACACTAAAAAAGGAGAATCCAAGAGACAAAGATTGACTCAAAACCTAGAACTCTTTAGGGTACAGGATAAGGCTTGAGCTGGCAGGTTTACTCCTAATGTGAAAATCAGGCTTTCAAAACATGATGCCATTAAACCTCCCTCTCACCTGGTCAGCTCCTGGTGCTGGGGTCTGAATCTGGGCCCGCCACACAACCTCCTGAATACAATTTAACTTCCCCTGTAGTCTGCTTACAGAGTAAGAATGTGCTAGGTAGACTGTTATAAATATTCCAGCTATCTGACAGTTGTGCACCTTTCTGCTAATTAAACTAATTCATTTTCAAATATTTCTTCATTCTGAGAGCTTTTTTGGTCAGTCAGCATCACCAAATTATGTCAATCAGGACACTGTCAACTTGAACTTCCGAAATCTTAAGTCTGGACTCAGAATTATGCCAAATGTCAACTTTATGCCATTTCATGGAGTATGTTCTAAAGTGGGGAGAGACAGCAGATAACGCTGCTCCTACATATCCCATTTGTACCAGAAAATTCCATCATTAACACCACTGTTAACACTTCTCATGTTGTGTGTTGGGACAAGACCAACCTTGGGCCATTTAACAGCAGTGCAATGTCGGGGTGGGTTGGGTAGATTCTGAGGAGATAGGCCCAGCCTCAGACAGGAGGGGGAAGCCTCATCCAGCAAGCAGAGGGTGGTATCTGGCTCAAATAGTGACAGAAGATGCTACCAGTTTCAACAATCATTCAGTCTCAGTTAGTCCAGGTAGGAGTGAGGTATCATAAGGTCTCATAAGAGCAGTAGTATAAAAGGGAATCCTTGAGTGAGTGGCAGGCAGGAATCCAGGCAGCTGTTTACCTCAGGTTGTTACCTGACTTAGACTGGGTTTCTTTCATCCATTCATTCAACAAATATTTACCACATACCTCTTAGGAGATACTCTTTTCCGAGACTCTCATGCTTCTACACACTTTGCTGGGTATGTCCTGATACAAGACCTGACTGCTCTGTACCTGGTCCATTTCTCAGGGTTGTGTTGTCAGCAAGCAACTTTGAGATCATATAAACTCTCCCCTGGGGCCAAAAGGCAGGCTTACTTATTGCTTCCTATAAAAGTTATGGATTCCCCAAGTTCAGTGTTGCTCACCGGCTTGTGCAGTCTCCATCTGGCCCACATCACGTCCTGCACATGAGTACTAGAGGCAAGGGAAACTTGGCCCACATATGCCAATGCTCACACTGCCTGCTGTCCTGGGAGTAGTGAAGTCCTTTGCTTCTGACCCTGCAGTCTCATGTCTCTTGCTAGCACCCATGGACTAGTAAAAAGCTAACTTACTAGTTTGTAAGTGAGGTAGAATAAAGTTCCAGACCTGAGAGCACCTAGTGTGTGTCAGGTCTCATACTAGGTCTGGAGGATTAAGCAGGGCATGAAAACAGGCAAGGTGCCTATTCTCATGAAACATCCGTTCAAGTGGTGGGCACAAACAATAGACAAGAAAATATCACAGAGTAAGAGTTTGTCTGCAGAGTCCATAAATGGGGTGATATGTTAGAGTTGACCAGGTGGCTACTTTAGATTAATTAGCCTCTTACAGAATGGACCCATTGGGGGGCCAAGATATTATTACCAAAACAAGCCCCCTCCCCCGGGGTCTTTCTGTGTTAGGTGCGTCTTGCCCGCCACCAGGTAGGAACTGTGACTGTCAATGGAGAGTGTGGTGGAAAGGGAAGGAACTATTTATTAAAAAAGTATACAACTATAGAGTAATGGTGGAATGTCATTGTTAAATTCCAAAGTCCCTTTAAAACACTCACAAACACACACACACACACACACACACACACACACACACACAGTCCTGCCTGCCCCCTTGCGTAGTCAGCCAATACAGATGGGCAGCAGTATCGCATCTCAGGAAAAAGAAATAGAAGTCCATAACTGTGCTAGACTCCCGGTTCCTCCCAGTAACCTGTGCTCAGCTGGGCAGGTTTCCCGCAGTCCCCAGCATCATCAGCTGTGTGGCCGCAGCAATCTCCAGTTCTTAGTCCAAAACCATGTGGCATCTCCTCCTGGCTCACCAACAGGTGTCCTTTCAGCCCTCTTCTTCCCACATGGTCTCACAGTGTCCTCTCACATAGTCCAGCATTGTCTCCTTTAGTCTCCATCCCACAGGACAGCCCGCCGTTAGTTTAAATCCCAGCCCAGAACCTCGCCTGGAACCCCATTTTCAGCTCCTCCCACAATCAGCTCTACCTGTCAGCACTCCCATATTTTTAGCCTTTCTTGGTTGTCATAGTTAGTCCAGGCAGGCGTGGCACCTCAGAGTGGAGCAAACCCTCTCCAAGCTCTTGCGCAGGCACTGTAACCAGGGAGAACTGCCTCCCAGCTATATCACGGGTCAAAGTTACACCCATCTCCCTAGCTATCCTGCTGTTGATATGCAAAATAACCGTTTTTGTGTATGGGTATGAAGCTATGCTGCTATTATTGATATGCAAAATAACTCTCAATGGCCCTGCTCATGTGTCCCATCCCCCAGCCAGACTTGCAGGGGGTGAATATCCCAAATTCCTGGACACCCCAAGTTCTGGATCCCATTACAAATCCCCCTTTGTGGGGCCCTGGAGCCTCCCAGCCTAATCCCACTTACAGCCAGAAAGGCTGAGGAATGCCAATCAATGTAAAAACCACATGGAGGTAAGAAGAGAACAGCAAGTGCAGAAGGCCTGAGGCAGAACCAGCCAGTGCAGCCAGAGCACAGTGCACAGGGGGAACTGGTTTGAGGGCAGGTCGGTAAGGAGCTAGATCCTTGCCCTGTGAGGCCAGGGGCCTGGGTTTCTTTCCAGGTGCAATGGGAAGCCGGTGGAGAATTTTATAAAGAACCATAAATAATCAGATTTAGAGTTTTAAAACTAGCTCTAGCTGCTCAGTAAAGAAAAATGATGGTAGTAGGTAAAAGTGGAAGCATTTAGGAAGCTATTGCATGAGTCCAGGTGGATGATGAGTAAAGTGTGGTGGCAAAGGATGAGTAGAGGTAAAGCCAAAGAGAAGTGGGAGGATTTGGGCTCATTTTTAAAGGAGTTGCTAAAGGATTGGAAAGGGAGACTGGGTGGGATGGGGATTGCAGGAATAAGAAAGAGGGAAGAACCAAAGGTAACTACTACTAAGTGTTTACCTTGAGTAACTAAGTTAAGTTCCATTTATGGAGATAAAAAGACTGGAGAACAAGTCGGTTTAGGGGAGAAATCCAGAGAGACACATGGTTGAAGGCAGCAATCAGATGGTTGTTTCATGAGTCCAGAGTTCTAAGGAGAGGCCAGCCTAGAGTGTCATGGGGTGGGGGGGACTTATATATATATATATATATATATTACTTAAGCTGTCATATGGATGAGAAGACCCTATGGGGGGATAATGGGGACAGAGAAGAGAGTGGGATGCCAACATTTTTGAGCTCACGTGAGGAAACAGAGCCTGGAAATGAGGCCTCTGCAAGTGGCTATCAAGGTGAGGGGAAATCCTAGAGGCTGTGGTGTCCTGGGTCTCAAGGGAAAAAACTGGGTTCAAGCAGAACAGGGGAGTAGGCTCTTGACTGCTGCTAAAAAGACAGTGGAGGTCAGGGTGAGTCAACGGGAGCCGCTCAGTGGCAGTGGCCCAGAGTAGGGGAGGCCTGGAGCAGAGCAGGTCGGGGAGCCGCCAATGCAGGAGGGGCTGGGGAGTGAGGAGACATGTCAGCTACTGTAGGGAACACTGTCAGGAAGTTATGCTGAGAAGGGGCGGAGCAATGAAGGGGTTGCTTCAGCAGAAGAGTGGAGTCAAGTGACAGATCATTTTCTTTTTAAAGTTGGAGCCGTGAGAGCATGGTATTTTACAAATGGGAAAGATCCAGAAGAGAGGGAGAAATGGATGATGCTGGAAAAGGAGGCAGTAATAATAGGAGCAAAATCCCCACAAAAACCAGAGTTTTCCGGGCAGATTATTTACTTGTGCAATTAAGATGATCAAGAAGCATCCACTATGAGGCAACAGATTGAATGTAGAAGCATGGGAGAAAAAAACAACTGTATTTTTTAAAGCCAGGTATTAAAGAGGATTGTGAAATGTGAAACAATGCCACTCCTCTCACTTTAATAAAATACACATTTTGCCCTGGCTGGATACGTAGCTCAGCTGGTTAGAGCGTCATCCTGATAAACCAACATTGTGGGTTCGAGCCCTGACGAGGGCACATGGCAGGAATCAAGTAGCGAGTGTATAGATAAGTGGAACTACAAATCCATCTCTCTCTCTTTACTCTCTCCCTCTTTCTAAGATATAAATAAAACTTTTTTAATTTTAAAATTAAAAAATACATATTTAGAAAAAATGTGTTATGTTAATATGTAATGGGTTTATTGTTTTAAATAAATTAAATTTTTAAAAATTAAAAAAAGAAGCAGCCACTATTAAAAGACACTAAAGTAAAAGAGAGAGAGAGAGGTTGTAACCTCAAAAATTAAACTGAAAGCAAGATTTGAAGCAAATGATATTTAGAAGGCCTTAGTGATTGAGTCTGTGCATATCCAGCCTTGCCGAGGAGAAAGGTACTGAATGCAGTTCAGTCTAGAATGTTCCAGGCACCAAACAGTTTTGCTCTTCAGTAAGCTGTGGTGTTTTTCCAGTCTCCCTTAAAACCTGGGTGAAATTTTCCTGAGGACTGTCCAACTCCATTTGCCTGAGAGACAAGCCCTAAGTACTGCTCTGGTTACTGACCCGGTCCCTGGGACAGTGATATCAGGTAAGAGGCAGCTCAGAACAGAGTTTCTGTTACACCAGAGAAAACTGGGGGGCTGCCTGAGTCCTAGAATTACAGTGGCTTCTGCTAACAACATGAAGAGAGGTCCCTTCTAGAGTGTGGCCCACTTGCTGTCCTATCCCTAGCCACCCCACCCTCTTATCTGTTCCCTAAGGAACTATAGGGGATAGCTCTGGGTATGCATTTTCCCCCTTACCTTTCCATCTCTGTTAATGCTACTCACTCTTCAAAGTCTAACTTGTTTCTCCTCAATTCAGTACACATCAATCAATTGCTCTGTGTTTGGTCCTGTGCTTTTGTGTATCCTTAATATAATTTAGTCCCCACAAAACACTTTAAGGTGGGTATTAATTATTATTCCCATTAACAAATGACGAAAGGGTGAAGGGTGGCTCAGAGAGGCTAGGTTACTTGCTCTAAATCACACAGCTTGCAAATGGTGGAAATGGGATTAAAAATCCAGGACTGTGGCCCTTCCAACAGGAAGCTCTGCCTGCCTGCAAATGTTTCTAGGATACAGACTGTGAAGTCTAGCAGAAGTCTGAAAGCATTAGACAAAGATGCAAATTACAGTAACACAAGATATGCCACCATTACATAAACAATGTCATTACAAAGCAAATTGAGGTAAGAGAACATACAAATTGCTATGGACTTCAAGAGGGGCCAGAAAACGCTCCTTGGAGGAGGTGATGTGTGCAATGGGCCCTGAGGGTTGGACAGAACTAGCAGGGCTGAGGCAATGGGGAATGTATGCGAAGACAAAGGAGCAGCCTCTCCTGACCGACCCCAGTCCACTCTACACCTCAGCCCAGCTTGGCCCCCTCCCCCTCCTCTGCACAGCCCTCCCCAGCTCTCACATTTCCTTTATCCCCACATCCCCAGAGCGGTTGTGAAACATTTACCAGCTCCTGGCACCCCCTGGCTCCACTCCAATTTCAAATCAGCTTGTGCACATCTTAGGGACGGGGCAGAGAGATGTGTGGGAGCGGGGCTCTCAGGGCAGCCAATCCATGGAGTTATTTCGAAATCCTTCTGCTCTGGGATTGGGAGTCAACCAGGCTGGAGGCTCTGTGCTTATGTTGGCGCTGACCTTACTTAGGGTGTAATAATAATAAAATATAATAATATTTAATATTTTAAATATTTAATTTAACAATAATTTAATACAAAGTAAATGATAATACAGGTAATACAGGGTGGGGCAAAAGTAGGTTTATAGCTGTGAGTATGTGAAACAGAGTTTATTCTTGTATTATTAATTAATTATTGTATTATTTTCCATAAGAACAAACTCCTTTTGCCCCACCCTGTACACAGAAGTGGCAGTCTGCAATGGTGGCCCGCAATGCCGACACTTTGGGGAACACCACTCAGTGATGAGGAACCAGGCTCTGAAGACGTTCGCCTGGACTCAATTCAGACACCCCTGATGAACTCTGGACTTTCGAGCTGACAGCCCCAGTGTGCTCATCCGGGCCACAGGCACAGACTCCTCAGGGTTCCTGTCAGGGGCCAGAGAGGTCAGGGGAGGGGGGTTGGGCACAAACTGGCCTGACTGAAGAGGGAACCTGGGGAGGAGCCTGGCCTGGGCTGGGCCTGCTCATCGCCGGCCGACCCAAACCCGGCAACGCCCTCCACTTCCTCTGATGGGAGTAACGTAAATATCCACAACACACAGCACTGTCTTCAGTAATCACCCCAGCGCAGCAGCCGGCACCCCGCTGGCCATGACTCAGCATCCCCTTAGGCTCTCTCCACTGCAGGAGCTGGTGCCTTCTGGAGGCCAGGCCGCCACCCTGACAGAGATGAATAAACACCCACTGCCAGTTGATTATATAAGCTTTGGGTTTTTTTTTTTTTACATTTCTGGGCGTGGGGGGAAGCTGAAAGGGCACTTTTAGAGTAGGTAACATAAACTAGTAGATACATACAGTGAACACTGGTTGAAGAGTCCTCATCCTTCTGTATTGGCTTTACAGTGATCAAACAGCTTGCGGTTTAAATAAAAAGACCCCCCAAAATTTAAAATAAAATATGAAATATAATAAAGTAAAATCCCAATGTGGCAGAGAGGTGGAAGAGGGTATGGAGGGATAAATGGCGATGGAAGAAGACTTGATTGGGGTGGTGAACACATGATGGGAGAAACTCCCAGAAACCTGGTTCTTCTCACCAACGCAATAAAGACTTAGAAATCAGTGAGTCTAGTAGCATGCAAGCAGGGTTTGTAGGTGATCAGTTCTCACAGAAGGGAACAGACCTAGTTATGGTGGGGATCGGGGGCTGAAAGGCATAGGTTCAGGATGAAGCAGGGTCAGGGCAGCCAAAGGCTGACATGGCAAACACGGGCGGTGAGGGCTGGGATAGCAGGCAAATGCAGCCAGAGAGCCCAGAGCGCAAAGCCCCCAAGTCCTTTGTCCTGAGGACTTACGGAGTTGACAGGATGGGAGAGGTCAAATGGGTTATGTATTGATTGACAGGTAAAGGTGGTGCTAGCTTTCCTGGACTGGGGCCTGAATAACCAAAGCTACTAATGGGCTTCTTCCTTTAGGCACTATGGGCCCTTTTCAGCCTTTCAGTCCCTGGGATGAAACAGTTTCCAAGGCTTTCTTTCCCAGATAATGGAAAAGATACATAGAGTTTCAAGGACTGCTGAGTCAGTGGGCGGGACATGTCTCCCTCCTCCCTGCCTTGGTTCGCTATCTATCCTACCTAACACTCTGTGCCCTTTGATAGCTGTCCTCTGTGTGGGGCTGTTTTGCTGGCAGGAATGGAAATTAGTGACGTCCTAGGGTGACAGGCAGCAGCCTCATTAATGGGCATCTGTGCAGGGAAGGCACTGGCTGCCTGATCTCCCCACCCTTCGACACCCGCTCTGGGCCTGGAAGGCTGACTTCTGTGTTTTACATCCACCTAACTGCCTTGCCCTTTGGCCTCCAACCGGACTGGTCTTTGGGGGCTATGGGCAGGAGATCAGAACTTGGGGGTATGTGTGCCCTCCGCTCCTGCCCTGTAGGGTGTCAGGTAATTGCCCCTCCCCACACCCTGTCAGGCTCAGGGACAGTAAAGAATGAAGGCTCCCTGGGGTACTAGCTCTGAGGTGCTCCACTGTCCCCTGCCAGTGTCCCTGCAGCTTACCCACGTCTCTGTATATGGTGCCTCACATTCTCCTCAATCGTCACACTGAGTGTCTTGCCCAGGCCCAGGCCCAGCCTGCTATCTAGTGATAGTATGCTTAGTATATCCCAGGCTCTTCTCTAAATTTATATCTATTAAGTCATTCAGTCATCACAACTCTATGAGGTAGACAGCAGTATTGCCCAGTTTACAAATGAGGAAATTGAGGCACAGAGAGGTCAATTATTTGCCCATGTTCACACCATAGTAAGCGCGGCAGGACCCGCATTCAAACCCGGGCAGCGGAGCTCCTGACACTGTTCTGCCTTAGGATAGGTAAGGGGACCTATCCTATTTTGCTCCTGGGAGTACAGGTCCAGCCATATACATAGGCTTCTGAAGTCTAGAATGCAGTTCAGAAACCTAAAGATCCCCCAGGTCCCTCTGATAATGTCTCACAACTCGTGGTTCTGCCACATCACTGCGACTCAGCCACAGCCTCTCTGCCTGTCCTGTCACCAGCACCCTGCTTCTATCTGGTCTTTTCCCATCCTCGTTGCTCCTGCCCAGTGCCTGTAACCTGTACCCTCTACCACTGCTACTGAAGCAACATGCCCAAGAGAGGGTCTGCTTGACGGCCAACCACCAGTCAGTCTGCCCCACTCTAAAAGTCACTGACCTGTCCCTGGTTCCGGAGCTACATGGTTGCCACAGGGAGATGGGGGTCAGTGGATAGACAGCAAGAGCCCCACTGCAGGATTGCTTCATTGCAAGGAAAACAAGAACACACAGGAGCAGAAGGCTGTACAGCTGCTCTGAGGCAGAGATGCAGGCATTCTTGTTGGGGGCAGCGTGAAGGATAGACATTCTCACTCCTCCCAACTGTCCCAGAGACCCTGGTTGCATCCTGGCTGTCCCCAAGAGCAAGAAATCGATGCAAAATAATTCTGACCCAGTTCTTCGAGGTTAGGTGAGACCAGACACATGTCTCAGGAGCATCTACAGCACACTCGGGCCTCAGGCCTGTCCCAAGTTTATCTCTGCAGACGTCCACCCCAGCTCAGCAGCTGCAGCTGGGCAGGGGGCAGGGACACAGGGACAGGCTACCTAGAAGAGGACAGAACCAGGCCAGCAGTAATGTGAAGCCCCTTCTCCAACCCCTGGGAGAGTGGCAAGTACCCAGATTTTGACAGGCTCCTCTATGCACATTACTTAGGTACCCTCCACTCCATCTCCCTGAACTTCCCAGTTTCCATGCTCGTGACTGCCTGTCTCTGCCCCAGCCCCTCCCACAGCTCAGAAAGTCTTTCTCCACTTTCTTCCAGCAAATTACCTTCCACTTGAGGAAACCTTCCCAGATACCCCAAACCGGTTGATCACTTGTCCTGTCACCTGAGTCCCCCCTTCTTGGTTCATTGGAATGGCCTTTACCATGTTCCACTACCAGTTCTTAGCTGTCTTTTTCCTCCATTAAACCATGAGCTCCTCAAGAGCAAGGGCTGGGTCTGATTCCCTCTTATATTCTAGGGCCCTACCCTAGACCAGGAACATACTAGGTGGTCCCCAAGTGAGAGTTAAAGAAATGCGTAGGTGAAGAGCACAGGACATAATCAGAATAGGACAGTGACTGTTGTTTCCCCCGGCAAGCAGAACCTGAGAAGAGGTTTAGATGGAGTATATATGGGAAAGTGACACCAAGGAACAGGGGGGACGTTCTGGGGAGAGGGGAAGAGGCAAGAAGGGAAAGCTATCATGAGGGTGTGTCTTCAGCTGGTCATGGCTGTGGACATCTGCAGCTCAAGGGTGCTGGGAACTCTGAGGAACTGTGTAGAAGGACCTCAGAACTGCCTACCTCTCAGACAAAAGAGGGGGATCTTCACCCTCTAGTTCCCATCCCTCCCCATTCATCAACTGTTGCCCACAGCATGCTAAGTCCCTTGCACATCCAAAAGGCAACCAGGAGACAAGTGTGCCCTCTGTCCCACGCTGCAGGGTCAGGGAGATGTCAGGCAGAAAGTGAGCCATTCTCCACGCAGCTGAAGCAACAGATGACAGCCACATGTGCATGAAGCTGGTTGCCACAGCAGTGATTAGCGTAGTAGCTGGGCCAAGAGGAGGTAGAGTAGCCACACAGGTTTAAGGAGAAGGAGATACTAAGGCTGGAAAAGCAGGGAGAAGGTTATACCACAAGGGGCCTTGAATATCAGCCCCAAGCATTACGGCTTTTTGGTAGGCTACCAAGAGCCACTGCACGTTTCTGTGCAGTGCAGGACTGTAAATGTCAGCACCAGGGGGTAGCTTGAGTTCATTCTCATCCCTTCCCTCCATAAACAATCAGCCCTTCCCCAAGACCTCTCCAAACAAACATAATCTTGGCAGAAGCCAGTGCAAGTCCTGTGCTCCCACTGCCGTCAATCAACAGCCACGCCTCAGCACCTCTAGGTAGAAATACGAAGCCCCATTTGGGGGCTGCTGTCTATATCCTGCCATGAAGAACCCCCTATAAATATATAAAAATCCATTTACATTTTGAAATGTTTAGTTCTTCCTTGTGTATATCTTTAAGATCTAAAGAAAAAGGAACTTGGGAAACTTTAAGAAAGAAACCAGTTAAGAGGGACTTAACTTCTTGCAACCCACAAGGGGTCTTCAGATAATGGGGAGCAGTCAATTCCATTCCAATTTCCAAAAATGCTTAGCAACATGATGTGTGAAAGAAACAGACATACAAAACAAAAAGCACCTTCAAGAGAGGCCCCTGGAGAGGACGTGGGGCACAGTGTCATGACTCCCCAGCCACATGCAGTGGGAGCTGCTTTGGGAGCACCGACACCTGCTCTGCCGTGTCCCCTGCTGACCGTGTGGGACATCATTATCTTACCTCCTGACGCTGGGGACACATATATGTAAATATTCTCCAGGGTTGTTTTGTCTTTTTGAGGTAACATAGATTTTACTGAACAGTCCCAAGGTTAAAGGCAAGATGGGAGATTAAGATTTATTTTCTTGTATGAGTCATAGCCCAGAACACCAAACACAGAGTTCACCAAATGTTTTGAGTAGTGACAACACTACTGAGACAAGGTTATGGCATTCTGGTGTGATGTTCAATTAAAACTGTTCATCTGATCAAGGGCACTGTCACTGTCAGTGACAATGTATAAATTACCCATCACCCCGAAAGTCAGCTTCTGGGAATGTATCCGAAGGAGCTAATAAAGAATGTGGGGGAAGAGTTAGTTATGAGGATATTAACTGCTGCTCTTTAAAGAGCAAAAATTTGGAAACAGTATAAGTTCCCAAAAGAGGAGGATTAAAGATAATACAGTGGAATACTATATTCCACACTGCCATTAATGTAAACACCACATATAATATATATTTTTATTATATACATACACATATAAATGGGATTGTGAGTATTTTAGATGTTCTTTTGTTTGCTTTCTTCATTATGAGTAGGAACTGCTTTTGTAATATAGAAAAAATAATGAAAGAATAGTCCCACTGAGAGGATTCCCATTTGCTGGTACCCAAGGTGATCATAATTTACCCTTTTTTCCAGCTTCAGCTCAAGGAGCAGGTTAATTTTTCCAGCTTTACCAGGACATGCCACTTGCTGCAAACTTCTGGGGACACAGTTGTGAAGTCGGGTACAGTCCCTGGCCTTTAGGAAATCATGTCAAGTGGTACACACAGATCTTAATGGAAACTCATCAGCAATCTCAGGGAAGCCTAGCACGTGATGCACAGCTGAGCCTCCAAGAACCAGATGTTATGTTAAAGTACTTGGAAAGGCAATGCTACACTAACGCAGGCTCCCAAACACCGCCCATCACAGGTACCAGCTCACAGGAAAAGCTGAGCTCAGTTGTCACAGAACTTGTAGAGCACATACAGCACGGGAGGGAGTGGTGATAGGCCCTCTCTGTAGCAAGCTCTCATGTGTAGGTAGAATCTGAGTAATGCAGCCATCTTTCCAAAAGGACCCAGTGATATAATAATAGTATTTCCCTCCTATAGAAGAATACTAAAAGACACTATTTTAAAGGAAGACATTTCACTTTCCTTAATACTAGACATTTTATACCTTCTCAGATTTTCGAGTGTGTCGATTTTACGGTAATCACAATTGCATGTTGCCCCCTAGTGCTCATCTGTATTATCGCACCCTGTTGTAGCGGTAAGAATGGAGTGGAGGAGGCAGGTCTGTCGAGTCCCTCGATTTCCCAGAAGGGGAAAAATAAATGCATTGAATATGTGCTAGAACTTCCAAAACTACATAAATAGTCACTTAAATTACAAAACATAATCTATCGCTCTATTTTTCTATAATATAAAATTTGTTAATTTGTGTTCAGCATAATAATAGGTAATATTTAATGTACACTTACCATGTGCAAGGCACAATGCTAAGTGCATTGCATATATTAACTCACTTAATCCTCGCAACGATCCTAAGAGGGGAGACCTATTAGTTGGTCTGAGTTTGTGCAGTGCCTCACAATTCAAAAGAGGGGCTAGATATAAAATGTCACATCAAAACAAAGCAAAGGGGACTGTGATCTGCAGATAGAGGAGCAGTGAAATGAAGGACCACACTCAAGGCCAGTGCTTGTATTGTTGCCACATTAGTTGTTGTTGTGTCTGGGTGATGTGTTTTTAGGTTACCCGCAAAATTAAGTCATCTTCTTTTTTTAACTTCTTTATTGAGATATAACTTACATATCATACAATTTACCCACTTGAAGGCTACAATTCAATGGTTGTTAGTAGGTTCACAGAGATGTGTAACAACATCACAAACAATCTGAGATCATTTTCGTCATCCCTAAAGGAAACCACATGCCCATTAGCAGTCACTCCTCATCTCCCCAAACTCCAATGATCCTAGACAACCACTAACCTACTATCTCCATAGATTTGCCTCCTTTGCCTACCCTACAGCTCATAAAAATGGAATCACAGAGTACATGGTTCTTCATGACTGGCTTCTTTAACTCAGTGCGTTTTCAAGGTTCATCCACGTGGCAGCATGCTTCATTTCTTTTTATTGCCAAATAATAGTTCATTGTATGAATATACCACATTTTACTTATCCATGTATCATCTTATAAACATTTTGGTATATCCACATTTTGACTTATGAATAGTGCCGATATGGACATTTATGTGCAAATTTTTATGTGGACATATATTTTCATTTCTCTTGGGTGTATTCCTAGGAGTGGATTTGCTGGGTCACATGGTGATTCCATGATTAACATCAAGAACCTGCCAGGCTGTTTTCCAAAGTGGCTGCACCATTTTACATTCCCAATGGCAGTAAATGAGTGTACCAATTTCTCTACATTCTTCCCAACACACGTCTTAGTGAGTGTGATGTAGTATCTCCTGTGGTTTTGTTTTGGTGAGTAATGATGTTGAGGGTATAAAAGCTCTTACTTTTGATACTGGTAACACAGGAGCTGCACAGCCCCAAGTAAAATAATCCAGTCTTACTTTTATTAACCATCTCTAGGCCACACTAGAAGAAGAGTTGTCTTAGGCCACACATTAAATACATTGTGACACATAATCACAAAAAAAATCTCATAATGTTTTCAGTAAATTCACAATTTTGTGTCGGGCCGCATTCAGAGCCATCCTGGGCTGCATGTGGCCCTGGAGCTTAAACATATCAGGTAAAACATGATAAACCACCAGAAGAGATGGAGTTGAAAGTTCTGAAGATGGCAAGTCATTATTCATTCATTTATTTGAGCCCCTGTTAGATGTAAGACTGTTCTTGGTGCTGGGAGAAAGGTGGACAGACACACAGGGGCAGTTTCTGCCCTCACAGAGCTTAATATTCTGTTAGGGGACACTTGTTAAACAACTACTTACACAACGAAATAATTACATAAAAAACTCTGTGGAAGAGAAGTAGTGGAGGCTCTGAGACCTATAACGGAGGGTCATGACTTGATGTGAGGGCCCATGGAAGGACTTAGAAGGATGGTTCACTGTCAGAACAGGGGGCGGAGGCACGAAGTGGTGGGGGTTCTGTGGGATGGAGTGCTGGACAGCTGTGAGGGACTGAAAGTTGGCGGGTATGGCTGCAGTGTAGGCACCAAGGAAAGGAGGCTAGAGACACAAGCCAGGTCATGTGAGGTATTACAATTTGTGTTTAGGGTTTTGACCTTTCCCCAAGAACAATAAGAAGCCATTGTTGAAAGGGGTTTAAATTTTAAAAGCTGGGTGATAGGGTTGTATTGGCACTTTTAAATGATCACTCTGGCTGCAGTTTGAAGAATGCAGTGTGCAGAATGCAATTTGTAACTCAAGGGAATGTAAGCAGACCTTTCAGGAAGCAATTTTAACTATTCCAGGACAGAGGTAAAGGCAACCTAATTCTAGGGTTGGGAGAAATTTTGAAGAAACTTGGCGAATGATTCAATTTGGGGGCTAGGAAATGGAAGATGTCAAGGATGACTCTGCAAATAGATAATAGTGGCATAAGCTTACTAATGGGAACCCCAGGGAAGGAACAAGTTGGGGACAGGGGACCTCATGACTTCATTCCTGAGAAACTAAATTTTGGTGTACAGAAAACACGAGGTGGAGCACGGAGCGGGCAGTTTGATATACAAGTTGGGAGCTCAGAGGAACACTTCAAGCTGGAGGCACACATGCGGGATGCCCGGGGTGTAGATGGCAAATATGACCTCGTGCGGACATGAGCTTATTGGTGGGGAAGGTATGGAACCAGAAGAGAAGGAAGCCCAGGGGCGAGGCATGAATCACTACAATATTGGAAGGTCACAGAGAAGAGAATTGGCCCGCTGAAGAAACTGAGGAGAGAGTAAAGGGGTAAGATGAGAACTGGGAAGGTGTTCAAGTCAAGAGATAAAAGAGTTTAAAGAAGAGAGTGATCAGTGTGATTGGAAACTGCCGAGAGGCGTACAACATGACTACCACTGGATTTAACAACAGAGGGGTGACATTGACGGCCTTAGGGAAGGGGCTCCAAATATGCCATTCTGGCATGTAAGTTATTTTGAGCCGAAGGCACTTGAGACCCTGCAGGCTCACAAGAAACATTTACCTCTTCCTTAAAGAATTTAAGTGTGGGGCCTTGCCCATGATAAGAGTTATTACCAGAGATAACTTTTTCTGACTTATCTGTAGGGCAGGGACATTACTGAACATCTGCTCTTCTTATCATCCTTCTGAGGAGCCTTACCTCTCTTACCCTGAGCTCAGAAAGCCACGTCTACCTCATTTTAACTTTTTGTCTCAGATCCTCTCATGCCTTGGGCTCTCTGACTCTTTCCTGTATGTGCGGTTCCCATACATGTACATGCAATTAAATTGGGTTATTTTTCCTTGCTAATCTGTGTCATGTTGATTTGATTATTAGACCAATCTGAAGAACCCAGACAGGAAGAGAAAAGTTTCTTCCTCCCCACATGTGGTTGAGGGGTAGGGGCTGAGGTCTGGCTGGAGTGAGGGGAAGTGAGGAAACTGATGATGTGAGCAGGCAACTTCTTTAAGAACTGTGAAGGTAAAGGGCAAGGAAGGGGGCAGGGAATAACTGCAAGATGTGTGGCCAAGGGGTAGTTGAGTGTAAGATGTCAAGATGAGGTGTGTTTAAAGGTGGATGAGAAGGACCCACCGTACTGGCAGAGACAAGAAGATGAAGACACAAGGGGCCACAGATCTGAGTGACAGAAAGCTTGGCTTCCGGGGTCAGACCACTTGAGTTCAATTCTTGCTCCTCTACCTGCTACCCGCCTGGCTTTGGGTGGGGTAATTGGCCTCTCTATGCCCCAGTTTCTTCTACTGTAAAATGGCGAAAAATGAAACTACTGTGAGGAGGGATAAAGAAGATAATGTATGGAAGAGGCTGAGGCTTAGATAGAGTTATTTTAACAATGCAGGATTCCTAACCCGTACTGATCACCATCGCCCCCACCTGGGCCCTGCCCTTAGAGATTGCTCCCTTTTAATTCCTCACAGCAACTCCCAGACAATTCCTGACTCAAAGGGAGTGTTGGTGATGGTGCACTATTTACACTATTTCTGCTATCAAAACTAAAGTACCAACAGAATGTAAACATATGCTCACCAAAAATCATAAGCTAAAAAGTTCACAGCAGCATGACTCACAATAGCCCCAAATTGGAAGCTACTCAAATACCTGTCAAGAGAAAAAAAATCAATAAATAAACTGGAAAATGCAGAAACAAGAATACACAGTCCACAACTACACATGACAGTAAGCCCAAAGCAGCCAGACACCAAAGAGTACATGCTGTATGATTTCATTTCTACGAAAGACAAAAGCAGACAAAACTAATCAATACCATTAGAGATGAGGACAGGGATTCTTTCCCCTTGAAGGAGAGTCGTGGGTGGAAGGGAAGGAGGGCTGGACAAAGGGGCAGTTTCCCAGGAGGCTGCTTGTGTATGCAGCTGACCCGTGAACAACATGGGTTTCAGCTGTGTGCCTCCAATTATGTGAGAATTTTGTTCAACCAGTATAACTGTATTTTCTCTTCCTTATGGTTTTCTTAATAGTTTGTTTTTCTCTACTTTATTGTAGGAATACAGTATATAATACATATAACATAAAGTATATGTTAATCAATGACTTATGTTATCAGTAAGGCTTCTGGTCAATAGTAGGCTGTCAGTAGTTAAGTTTTGGGAAGTCAAAAGTTATATGCTGATTTCTATCTGTGGGGAAGGGGGGATCAGCAACCCTTAACCCCCACTTTGTTCAAAGTTAACTGTACTTTGATTTTTAAAAAAATTCAATAAAGAACCATATTGGGAAAAATACTGCTTGATACTTCCCACAGCCATCTCTCAAAGTTCCTTTATCAGGTAGTGAAGTATATACATACATTCTGAAATGCAAAGCAACAACAGGTTTTTGCATTTTTCCTACACAGGTAATAACCCCAGACTCTATCAAAGGTATTTAAGAGGCACCATCTCTCAGACGAAAGACTGTTGTTTCTTCTTAGGATTTGAGGTCTTCTATTTATTCAGGATCTTTTGGATGGATAGCTTTAAAAAAAAATATCTTCCCGACTCATCCTGGGTGTCCAAACACCCTCAGCCCAGGGCAGGGTTGCTCTGTCAGTCCAGGTCATGTCTCCTACTCATGGGAAAGAGCATCTAATGCTGAGCAGCAGCGCCGCCCCTCTTTACAACACGCTCGCCCAGAAAACTAGTGGAGCTCCAATGAACAGGTACTTCTCATCTGATATCTAAATCCCTGAATGCTCCAATGCTGGGTGACCGCCGTAGTCCAAACTAACCTTCTCTTTCCTGGGTCTCTTGACCTTATTTCTCTCTCTAGTCAGAATCTTTGCCTGGATTTCTGACAGAATGGTTGCATGACCTAGTTCTGAACCTAATATCAAGGCATTTACCATTTGCTTTGAAACCGTACCTTCAGCTCGTTTCTGCCATGGATTCCCTGCAGTTGGCACTGGGTGAGCTGTACCCTGCCTGGGACTTCACCTGAATGGTGGCCTCCTCCCTGGGCCTTGCTCTGTCCCTGCCTATCCCACATTTCTTGTTCTCTTCATACTTACACTCCTGCCTGTTTTCCCAGTTATGGCCCCAAATATCCAGCTTGGGCCAAAGATCGCCCTCTCTCTTTTCTCCACCTGCCCATTAAATGCCCCTTGGAATTGGAAGTAAAACAACCCAAGGTCAGCTAAGTTGTAGATATCAATAGTGACAACTGAGGCCTATAAATACATTCCATCCAAATTGATAATTTGAAACAGTTATTTTCAAATTGATCTGTCTTTATTTTCAATTCTATTCTATAAATTAGCATATGGAAATGCAGTAACCTCACTTAGTAAATTCAGTATCTTTCCTAACTTTTTTAAATGGAGAGAAAGCAACTAAATATATTGTGCTCCTTTTGTCCTAAAGAACCAAGACCTATATTCATAAAATTCTCATTAAAATATAAAGTAAAAATCTATAAAAATAATATGCTGCACATATCTTTGTAAAGTAAATACAGTGAAATCTGCTTATCAGAGATGCTTCAACTGAAGAGCTCTAAACAGCTTTCCAGAATACTCTGCTGGAACTGGCAGGGAGAGAGGAGCTGGGTATTAGGAAATCAAAAGTAAAGTGGTTATGCTCACCTGTGTTAAGGAGTTTGTCTAGTCTAATTATCTCCTCAGCAACACAATGGTGAAGGATTCGAGAACTTCACAACTGGGCTCTATGATGATGATGATGATGATGATGATGATTATTCACACCTCTCTTTACTCCTCTTTATCAGCTCTTAGAAACAAAGCCAATCCAAGTTAGTGGGCACAGACAGAGTGTGCTCAAAATGTGATCCCTGAACAGTAGCATCATGCGGGAAATTGTTAGAAAAGAAAATTTCAGAACCTTCTCAGATCCACAGAATCAAAACTCTGTGGGGTGAGGCCCAGTGACATGTAGTTTAACAAGCCTTCTAGGTGGTGGGTACTGGGGCCTGCTATGATGGGGCAGCTATGATGGGAACAGAAGCGGCTAAAAGCTGCATGTTTATGGACCCAAGTGAGGGGCTCAGCAACCAGTGAGCATACTATCCTCTCTGGAAAGCCCAGGATGACAGCCTCTGCGGGCAAGTTAAGGACTTAAGTCACTAACTAGGAAAAGAAAATGGTTGTGACTATTTTCATACCAAGTTTATGGACTTTATATTAAGTATACATATTTTAGTTAACATTTAATCATTAAAACTTGTTCTGTGTTTACTTAATGAAATTTGCCAGCTGTATACATGTAGTTTGTACACTTTCCTACATGTATTTAGAATGAAGAGATTGCATTTTTTAAAATTGCCCCAAGTTGATAACAATAGTGCCAAGAACATGGAGTTTTCATGGTGCTGTGAAAATAGCTTTGCCCTGGGCACTAGGTGACTTTTGAGTTCTAATCCCCATGCTGCCACTAACTAGTTCTGGGCCGCGATAAACCAAGGAGCATCTCTGAGACAGTGCTTCAACAGTGAAAGGACAGGTCATATTGAATTTTATGTAACACCTATTTACTTTTACGTAGTCCATCTACTTTTATTAAGTCACTACAAGGTCCTCAGGGCACACTGGAGGACAGATAGGTACCTTTCCTGCCCTGATGGGATTTTACAACCTAGTAAGTTCACACAGACAAATAACAAGCAGAAACTGCCTGTGACCTGTGCTATCTCTGAAAAGAGGAGTGTAAGGGCTATGGGAGTGCTGGGGGCGCCTCCTGGAAATCAAGAAGGATGAATGGTTGTCAGCCAGGGGAGGTGCAGGGGAAGAGCACACAGGTGGTAGGGAGAGCATGCCACAAGTCCTAACTGGAGTGATGGCATGGAGGATTCAAGGAATGCAAAGACTTTCAGTAGGACCTGAACACAGGAGTGGGTGAGGGTATCACCAGTCATACCTGGAGAAGTATGGGCCAGCAGCTCATTAAATCAGCTTACACCTGAACCCTGGCTGACCAATTCACCAATAGAAATCATTAATGGGGCAGGTAAACATGGAAACACCATCAGGCTCCTAAAACACACTCAAAGGGCCTGTCCTATACTGACAGGCCATATACCTACTCTTCTCATTAAACCCATGCTAGGAAATAAACCAAGATTTTTTTTACTTTATTTTTAAAAAATATTTCTTATTGATTATGCTATTACAGTTGCCCCATTCCCCCCCCCTTTATTCTCCTCTGCCCCACACACCCCCTCCCACCCACATTCCCCTCCTTTAGTTTGTGTCCATGGGTCATACTTGTAAGTTCTTTGGCTTCTACGTTTCCTATACTATTTTTAACCTCCCCCTGTCTATTTTCTATCTACCATTTATGCTACTTATTCTCTGTACCTTCCCCCTCTCCCCGTCCCATGGCCCCTACTGATAACCCTCCATGTGATCTCCATTTCTGTGGTTCTGTTCCTGTTCTAGTTGCTTGCTTAGTTTGTTTTTGTGTTTTTTTTTAGGTTTGGTTGTTAATAGCTGTGAGTTTGTTGTCATTTTACTGTTCATATTTTTATCTTCTTTTTCTTAGATAAGTCCCTTTAACGTTTCATATCATATGATGATGAACTCCTTTAACTTGACCTTATCTGAGAAGCATTTTATCTGCCCTTCCATTCTAAATGATAGCTTTGCTGGATACAGTAATCTTGGATGTAGGTCCTTCCCTTTCATGACTTCGAATACTTCCTTTCAGCCCCTTCTTAAAGCAAGAGTTTTTGACCCCATGGCAAGCTGCTTTTGCATGTCCAAGGTCTGGGGCATTATCAATACTTACTTGAGTCGAAGGATGAAATGAAATCCAGAAAATAGAGTAAAGAGGAAGCTAGTGCCAACTCCGCACCTCATAGATGTTGTGCCGTACACTTTTCCCACACATAACATTCATATGGGGTCAGCTATCATTTTTTAAGTTGCTTATTTGCTAAAAACTGCTGGGACAATAGAGAGTTAACAAGCACAGGAGAGTCCAATTCAGATAACAGTTTACAATCAAGCTGCCACTTCCTTTGCAGCCTATAAAAACACTTGGGCCCTGGCCGGTGTGGCTAAGTGGTTGGAGCATCATTCAGTAACTGAAAGGTTGCAGGTTCGACTCCTGGTCAGGGCACATACCTAAGCTGCAGGTTCATCCCCGGTCCAGACACGTGCGATCCCTGTTCCTGGCGCAGATGCGCAGTCTGAATGAATATGGAGGCAACTGATCAATGCTCCTCTCTCACATCGATGTCTCTCTCTCTTTCTCTCTCTCCCTTCCTCTCTCTCTCCAAAAGAGCAAATGAAAATGTCCTCAGGTGAGGATAAAAATAAATGATAAAAAACTTTTAAAAATAAAAAGACTTGGGTATTTATATCTATGCCTATTAAATCTCTCTTTTCCTAATCCTCTCAAGTTATTTTTTGGATCACTAACAAGATTTGAAAGAAGATCTACATGGCTCTCTCCATTCACAAACTTTTATTACATTCTAATTGCAAGTTAATAATGGACAGTTAAAAGTATAAATAATGTAATATTTATAATGTGCCAGGAGGTGGTCTAAGCCATTATATGTATTAACTCATTGAACCCTCATGACCAGCCTATAAAGCAGGTACAAAGAATATTAGTTCTTTGTACCACTTCAAAGAAGTGACTGTTAGGCCACTTCACAGGCTTTTCAGGAGGAGTATTTTCACATAGTACAAATGTAGAGAATGAGCCACAGAGAAGCTGGGTATCTTAGCTAGTCACACAGTGACCTACACCTAGGTGAGTGAGTCACACCTAGGTAGGTCACACAGCTGTTCAATTTTGAAACTAGGGTTTAAATCCGAGTAGTCTTGCTTCTCCTTGAATCCATGCCCTTAACAATTTTACTCTTGTCTTTGTCAATAATACCACCTGCTAAGTTTTCTCATTAAGCAACAAAGAGTAGTCTGGGAAGACTATAAGTTTGAGGAGAGGAGTCAGGGGAGATCACAAGGGGGAAGGCAGACTTGAGCAGAATAGGTTGTATCAACCATAAAAATGCCCTGTTCATCTGCTGCTGAGGGTGGGAGTAGGGAGTGGGGTAAGCAAAACTGACTAATAGCTCCAGCTGCAGCTCTCTGAATCCTCCACCACATGCTCCAACCATGTGGCCATGTTTCCCGACATAACTCCCAGCCAATGACTTAGCACAGCTGAGGACAGGTGTATTCCTGAAAGATGCACTCCCCTGACAGGCAACTTTGGCTCAGGGTCTCCCTTGGCCACGTCCCCAAACTTACATAGAACTATACTGCTTGCTTACACTCTTCCCACTAGACTTCCTTCTCTTATTCCTTCTTTTCTGCTCTTTCCCTTCCTTTCCTTCCTCTCCCTTCCTCCCTCCCTCCCTTCCTTCCTTCTTTCCTTCCTTCCTTCTCCCTCTCCTCCACAGACCTCAGACCTGCAATACAACTTCAAGAGCACAGCTACAGGTGTTTCCTCCATTGGCATTTACTTTTTGGAGAACCCAAGCCAACAAAGATCTTAAAGGATGGACAGACTTCTGCCCAGTCATTGAAACTATTCTTACAAATATCAATAACTCAGTCACGAAGGTTCAGTAGTCTTTTGTTAGGCCTTGGCCACCGTTCCTGTTTCAATGGCTCACTTGAAACCTTGGCTCCTTTGCTTTCCTCAAAGTGGGTGTTATGGATGGTATCCCCCCAAAATCCTAATGTAGAAGCTCTAACCCTAAGGGTGGTTGTTTTCAGAGATGGAGCCTCTAAGGAAGTAATTAAGGTGAAATGAGGTTATAAGAGTGGAGCCTTCATCAGAAAGTATTAGTGTATTTATAAAAGAGACCCTAGAAACTAAGTACTCCCATTTTCTCTCCCTCCCTACCTCTCTCTCTCCTCCCTTCTCCCCTTCCCCCTTCTCCCACCTCTCCCCCACCACTATGCTCACACGGCAAAAAGAAAAAAAAAAAGCCAGTTGAAGACACAATGAGAAGGTAGCCATCTGCAAGCCAGGAAGAGAGGCTCACCAGAAACTAAATACACTGGCATCTTGATCATGGGCTTCCAGCCTTCACAACAGTGAGAAAATAAACTTCTGTTATTTAAGCCACCTGGTCTGTGGTATTTTGTTAAAGCAGCCGTAGCTGACTAATACAGTGGGTTAGCTGGGTCCTTCACCTGTCCTTTGTCAGTTCTCCTTTCTCCCATGGTCAGAAGTCTGAAATGAGTCTGTAGGGCTAAAGTCAACATGTTGGCAGGGTTGGTTGCTTCTGGATGCTCTGTGGGAGAATTTGAAAAGAATAAAAGAGTGATGTAGTGTCATAGAGGCTGGGGGAGGGCTCCACTGATATGACAGCTGTCACAGTATAATCTAACAAAATTGTTTTGAATGAAGTTAAACACCACTAAGTACTACTACAGCCATTATACAGAAAAAAACTAAACATACTTTTTGGCCAGCCTAATAGTAGGTGTTCTGTGGGGCCCAGTGGTACAGACTCCTTAGTCATCTAAGCTGGGTGCTCCAAGGGTGTCTCTTGTGTGGACTGCATGTGTCCTTCTGTTGTAGTCGAGCCTTGACTGCTATTGGCACATTAGGTAGGATTGACCCTCATGCTGATTCACTGTGACTATGGGCCGTGACTACAGTGGAGGAGCTGACCCCATGGAGCAGGATTCCCTTTAGTGGGGTTCTTCTGCCTACCCAGTCCATCCTTTGGGTATGTTGTTTGTGGAGCTAACTGGATGGTACTTTAGTGTGGTCTGAAGCCAGCCACTAGGTATTGGTTCTGGGAAGGGCTTCAGTGCAAATACAAGTCTGCCATTGTGTGTGTCCTGCCTAGGGCCACCTGTTAGGAGCTACAAAGTGATGTGTGGTTGGTAGCAGTCTATGCTGGAGTTGGAGGCAGCTGGGAGAGGCTATGCTGTGAACCAAGGTTGATTGCCACTAGTGTTGGGTTGGGGGGTGTTTTAGCAAGTGATACATCAAGGCCAGAAGCTGTTTGTTTGGGGTTTGTAGAATTTTGAGAGCTATTAAGAAAGTCCAAATCAGGGGCTTAGGCTGGCAGCTTATAGGGAACAGCTGCTGAAAAAGGATCAAGCTGGTGTTCATGTTGGGTGAGATGGGGTCTCAGAGAATCACCAGGGGTGAGAGGTATGAAGCAAGTTGATAGAAACTCAGATATGGTACTCCCGGTATGGGAGGAAGGGCTCAGCAAAGGAACAATAGCATCTGCTAGCAGTTCTGTCTGGGAGAGAGCTGCCTTCCAGTACTCATCCTGAAGCCAGACAATTCAGTTCCTCCTCATATGTTCCTGGCATTTTTTCCAAATTAAAAAAGTTTTATTGAGAAAGTCATAGAGGTAGTAGAAGTGAGCCAGCTGGGCTGCATAAGCTTCAAGAAACAAGTTGCAGAAGTAGAAGGGCCCTTGGAGCTTAGGAAAGAGAAAAGCAAAGGTAACACGCTTGGGGTGCAGGAAAGGAGGGTGAAGGGAAAGGTATGGGTGGGGTCCCAAGAGGGAGAGTGTGCTATCCCTTCAATGGAGTTTATAAGGCGGTTGTTAGTGAGTACATCTGTGTTTGGGCCCTTTGAGAGAATGTCTGAATCTACAGCAGCACTCCGTCTCACCCAAACTGAGTTTCTGATGATTTTCACAGCCAGCTCTTGTGGGGACTCCTCTTAGTAGCACTGGTGCTTTGGGCTGAGGAGCCTGGTGGGGCTGGGACCCATCATTCCTCAGTGGAGACCTCTGCAGCTGAGATATCCCTCCCAATTCTTAACTGTCACAGGTGGGTCTGGGACCAGCCCCACCTCCGGAGATTTGCATCTCCGCCTCTCCTACCAAGTTTCACCTGGCTTCTTCTTTATATCCTTAGTTATGGGAAATCTGTTCAGCCAGACTTCAGGTGGTTCTCAAAGATGATTGTTCTATTTAGTTGTGATTCTGATGTGATCATGGGAGGAGGTGAGTACAGCATTTACTTACTCTGTCATCTTGACTGAAAGTGATACTGAATATCCTTTTGATAATTCTCTAATCAAATGCAAAAAAATTGAATAAACTGAGGTATAGCTACTTGATGTGATACAAAACTAATGAGAATGTTTATAATGTCATGCTAAATTTTAAAAAGCATGATACAAAATTGTACATACAAGACATAAAATAAATATCCAGGCATACCTTGTTTTTTTGTGCTTTGCTTTATTGCATTTCACACTGTCAGTTGTACGCAGTCATTTAACATTCATTGATATCCACAAAAATCTTAGGGATAAGTACTGTTATTCCCATTTATAATGTCAACCAAAGAAGAGATTCTGGCTGTAATAAAGAACAAAAAGCATTTATTGGAGCAAAGGACTGCAATCCGATAGATGCAGATTCAGGTAGCAACACAAACTGTGTTCTGGAGAGAACAAAGAAAGGCATGGTTTATAAAGATAAAAACCACAAAGTGTAATTCTTTCATGCAGATGAGGAATTGCTGGTTAGGTTAACAGGGATTGGTTAATTCCAATATGCAAACAAGGGGGGGTGTGGAAACTACAAGGAGGAGGTCAAGTCCATAGGTGTCCATACAACAGTTGTTTCAGGATGTTTATAGCAAGTTTGATGGGGGAACTCAAGAGCTGAAAACTTTTAGTTTTAGGTAATAGTTAATAAGTCTAGTAGTTAAAGCATGTAGAAAGCTATTGTTTCAAAAACTGAAGGTATGGCCCACCCTGACTCCAGGAGACCATGAGCAATTCGACCTTTGTGCTCCAGAAGAAACCATAAGCAATCAAGGTGGTATCTGAGCCATTGTGTTCCAGGGAGAGACGTCCCTCTGCCCAGAACACAGATAAAGAAAATCACCCAGAACATAGACACAGGACCCAGGTAAAGAATCACAGGTCAATGTATGAAAGGATGTTAAGGAAATTGCTGGACTTAAGGTTTTATTTGATTAACCTCTTCCTGAATTCTAAATCCCTTACCTATGCCTTTTTCCCTCCTTATAAAAAAGGCTGGCTTGAAAGGAAATGTAAGATGGAAATGTAAGATGTCTCTTAGAGTCCATAACCTGCCATCTTCTCAGATCACTGGCCATCTGAATAAAGTGCTCCTAAAGATTTAACCCTGTCTCTATTTATTGGGTCTGGTGATGACAGGCAGCTGGAACGCTGGCTTTTCCAGGTTCAAGTTTAGCAACAGGTGTAGTAACTTAATAGCAGATCAGAACTGAGGCACAACATCTGCAGAGGCCCCACTTCCCTAATAGCCACTTGACTCTTATTTTAAGTATTCTCTTACCAATGCTTATTCCAGTTTTTTTCCCATTATCAATACCCAGGGAAACAGAGGCTGAAAGAGGCCAGGTGATTCAATAGAGATCATGCAAAGGTACTTGTAGGCCTAATGCTAGTCACTTAATGTAAGGGTCAGTCAGGTCGTTTTCAGAAACAAAATCCCTCCCACCAGATATATTTCTGTCTTGAAAAGCTTTTAAAAGAAAGCTGAACTCTACAATGAAGGTGTACGCTCCAACCTGGGTAACAGATAAACAGGTGTACATTATATCTGCATACCTATTTGTGTGTGCACAAATATCTTACAAAAATTTTAGTAAGTATCAAACTCAAAACAAAGCCTGGGAAAGACACAGGTGGTGCTTAGGTGGCCAGATGCCTCAAGCTTTTTCCACCTCCTGGATGAATGGATGGAACCATCAGTAAAGAAGATCCCAGTCTCACTAAGCAAGATAATATTTAAGGCAATGTTTTAAAAACTCAAATCAGTCCTGGCTGGTGTAGCTCAGTGGACTGAGCACAGGCTGCAAACCAAAGAGTCACCAGTTTAATTCCCAGTCAGGGCACATGCCTAGGGTGTGGGTCAGGTCCCCAGTGGGGGCCATGGTGACAAGGCAACCATGCATTGATGTTTTTCTCCCTCTCTTTCTCCCTCCCTTCCCCTCTAAGAAAAATAAAATATTTTTAAAATAAAAATAAAAATTCAAATCAGCAAAGTAGGACCTAAGGGCTGGTGGTTGTTCTTACAAAGTTTTGTCTAAGTTACAGCAAGTACCTGTCTATACACACACACACACACACACACACACACACACACACACTCACTCACACTCCAGCATATGCAATAACAAGTAGCCATTACCCCTACCCCCTCAAAAAATAAAAATAAAAAGACTTGCTCCAAAGGAGCTAACAGAGGAAAGGGAGATCATTTTGCAGAAACCTGCTGGGGGGTGGAGGGGCGCTCTGAGACCACGGAGAGCAGGTGCAAAAGATGTCTGCAGCGGCCCCAGCTCCCCTTAGCAGCTCCTGGCCTGAGCACCACTCTCTAGGCACTGCCATGCCAACTGGCTAAGGGTGTTCTGTGGCTTTAAACCCCTGAAGTTCTGCCCTGCCGCCACAGTTGCCCAGGGAGACGGACACACAACAAGGCCCGCGCCCCAGGCCTGGACCAGTCCCTGCGACCACTGCCCCTGTGCAAGGCTAGCTTTGATCCCGCTTCCCGTCCACAATGTCCAGTTGGCACTCGCATCGTAGATTCAGGAAGCCCGAGGAGGACCAGGAGGAGGAAGAAGAAGAGGTGGAGACAGGAGTGGAGAAGGAAGTGGAGAAGGAAGTGGAGAAGGCAGAGGAGGAGAAGGCGGCAAAGGAGGAGGAAAAGGGGGTGGAGGACCATGGGACATTCGGCAATGAGTACTTCTGGAAAATGATGGACATTGGTGACGGCAATGACGACGACCCGAAGGTCTTTCGCCCCCGCTTAACCAGCATCTCAAGCCCCAGCCTGAGCCCGACGCCGACATCCAGCGAGCCTGAGACGACCCTCAGCCTGCTGTCCTTGAGCACAAGCAGCAAGCCCAGCACGCCCAGCACGAGCTCCAGCTCCTACTCCAGCTACTCCTCCCAGAAAAGTACCGACCCTGAACGCCCTTTCCTGGAAGGCTTCCCTGGCCCTAGGGGGCAGCAGACCCAAAGATTCCAGGGCCTTCCTCCACCTGGGTTTCCTTAGAAGATACAGGCACCACTGCACACACACTCCAGTCTACCTCAGTCCCTTCTGTCAAAGGCACTGAAATCTTGGCTTACACAATATAGGATATAGGTGAATGCCTCATAAAACTGGCAATTTAGGCAGAGCCATAGGTAGTGCTACTTCTGTGCGCATACACAGTGATAGCATTATCTTTCACTCTTGATTTCTCCCTCTCTCTCATACACACACAAGCACGTGCCACTCTTGGAGATGGAGCAGTGCCTTAAGGGTGCTGTATTACCAAAAACAGTCCTGCAAAAAAAACTTACCTTTAACTTCATGTACTGAAACCACTCCAGTCACTTCCTTTAAAACATTTTGATTCTTCATTGGGGCAGGATGAGGGGACAGGGCTGTCCTCTGCATTATAAGATGTTTAGCAGCATCCCTGGCCTCTAGCCCTGGCTATGCCATTAGCCCTTACCCCATTGTGTGACAATAAAAAATGTCTTTGGATGTTACCAAGTACTTCCTGGAGGGCAAAACTGTCTTTCTGAGAATTGCTGATATAGAGGGAAGGGCTAAAATTTTTAATGTTTCATTCAACAGGTTTTCCTAAAATATTACAGACGTTTAGGAGAGACACGTCTGAAATAAGTTTAGATAGGTAAGAGAATGTTTCCAGTTTTCACATTATTTTTGAAGTTGATTACATTTAATTTTTGAGTAAACATGTCAGAAAGTGGAGTAAAATCATCCAAGGCATTTACAACTAATTTATATTCAAAAAAGTTTTTTTAAAAAAATTTACACCATTAGACACTTTAGAGGAGATAGCGACAAGGTCCCTGCCCACCTCCAACTTATCACCTCCCTGTAGAGATGGCATATGCACTTCTTAATATCTTGAAATAAGTGTATTCCATGTGTAAATACTATGAACGTTCAAGACATAAGTCTCTATTGGCTAAATTTGAGAGTGATCAGGGACACCTGTGGAGGGGAGTGAAAATTGTTATTTTTCTTTTTCTTGTTGTTGCTATTAGACTTCAAATACCTTATAATAAGAAGAAACCAGAGAAACACCTTTTAGAATATATTTATAAATCTTCCCCTGAAATCTCACACTAAATCTGAGTCTACAGTCTTGAATTACTGTTCACATAAATTTTGCTTTTACAAGCAACTTTTAAATTTTTAAGCATAAGGAGAATTGTTCTGTTCCACTTAAATGTTTCTATTTATCAGACTTCCGGCCATGATGGAGGCATAGGTAGATACACTGTGCCTCCTCGCACAACCAAAATAAGGACAACGAAAATTTAGAAACAAAATAACAACCAGTACTGACAGAAAATTGAACGATACGGAAGTCAGGCAACCAAGGAGTGAAAGTAGACACCTTCATTCAGACGGGTATGAGGGGCGGAGTCAGGCAGCCAGGCAGAGAGGGGTCATGGCAAAAAAGCCATGGCTGGCAGACCCTGGGCATGCAAGGTGGCAGCGGGCAGACCCAGCAAGGCTGCAGATTGTGGAGGGTCTTGGTGCACAAGGTGGCTGGTGGAACCTGGTGGTCCCACATTCACATGCAGATAAACCAGGGAAAACTGGGGAGTGAGACAGATCGTGCAACCCAGGGTTCCAGTGTAGGGAAATAAAGCCTCACAACACCAATTGAAAACACCTGTGGGGGTTGAGGTGCTGGGAGAGACTCCCAGCCTCACAGGACAGTTTACTGGGGAGACCCCCCCCCAGGGTCCTAGAATGTACACAAACCTACCCACACACGAATCAGCACCAGAAGGGCTCAGTTGGCTTGGGGGAAGTGGCAGAAATGACTGAAATCCAGTAAAAGGCAGAGCAAGCGTCATTGTTCCCTCTTGGACCCCATGCCCACATACAGCGTCACAAAGCAGACGTGAGTTGCCCCACCTTGGTGAACACCTAATGCTCTGCCCCTCACTACGTAACAGGTACATCAAGACACACACACAAAAACAGGCCCAAATGAAAGGACAGATCAAAGCTTCAGAAAAAATACAACTAAGCGATGAAGAGATAGCCAACCTATCAGATGCACAGTTCAAAGCAATGGTGACCAGGATGCTTACAGAATTGCTTGAATTTGGTCACAAATTAGATGAATAGATGAAGGCTATGCTAAGTGAAATAAAGGAAAATGTACAGGAAACCAACAGTAATGAGAAGGAAACTGGAACTCAAATCAATGGAGTGGACCAGAAGGTAGAAAGAAACATCCAATCAGAAAAAAAATGAAGAAACAAGAATTCAAAAAAATGAGGAGAGGCTTAGGAACCTCCAGGACATCTTTAAACATTCCAACATCTGAATTATAGGGGTGCCAGAAGGGGAAGAGGAAGAGCAACAAGTGGAAAACTTATTTGAACAAATAATAAGGCAGAACTTCCCCATTCTGGCAAAGGAAATAGACTTCCAGGAAGTCCAGGAAGCTCAGAGAGTCCCAAAGAACTTGGACCCAAGGAGGAACACACCAAGGCACATCATAATTACATTAGCCAAGGTAAAAATGAAGGAGAGAATCTTAGAAGCAGCAAGAGAGGAGAGAGAGTTACCTACAGAGGAGTTCTCAAAAGACTGTCAGCTGATTTCTCAAAAGAGACCTTACAGGCAGGAAGGGACTGGAAAGAAGTATTACAAGTCATGAAGGCAAGGACCTACATCCAAGATTACTCTACCCAGCAAAGCTATCATTTAGAATGGAAGGGCAGATAAAGTACTTCTCAGATAAGGTCAAGTTCAAGGAGTTCATCATCACCAAGCCCTTATTGTATGAAATGTTAAAGGGACTTATCTAAGAAAAAGAAGATAAAAAACATGCATAGTAAAATGACAGCAAACTCACAATTATTAACAACCACACCTAAAACAAAAGCAAACTAAGCAAACAACTAGAACAGGAACAGAACCACAGAAATGGAGACCATGGAGGGTTAGCAAAAGGG
>CM052539.1:137548692-137573794 GCA_028533065.1 Trachops cirrhosus | reverse complement strand
CCTCGCTGGGTCTGCCGGTCGCCACTGCCTGGCCGGGGCTCACCAGCCACTGCTGCTTGTGCGCCCAGGGTCTGCCTGCTGCGGACTTGCGCGCCGCGCTGGGTGCTCAGCGGGTGCTCAGCTCTCTGCTCCGCATCCCTCGCCCGGCCCGACTTCGCCCCTCCTACTGGTCTGGATGAAAGTGTCTATTTTTAAATCCTTGGTTGTGCGACTTCCATACACTTCAATTTTCTGTCAGTTCTGGTTGTTATCTTGTTTCTATATCGTTGTTGTCCCTATCTTGGTTGTGCGAGGAGACACAGTGCGTCCACCTATGCCTCCATCTTGGCCGGAAGTCCTAATTTCTTTATTTTATTTTTTAAAAGATATATTTATTTATCTATTTATTTTTAGAGGGGAAGGGAGGAGAAAGAGGAAACATCAATATGTGGTTGGCTCTCGCACGACCCCTACTGGGGACCTGGCCCTCAACCCAGGCATGCGCCCTGACTGGCCACATTCTGTTCGCAGGCCAGCACTCAGTCCACTGAGCCACACCAGCCAGGGCTTCAGTTTTATTTTTAATAATATAAAAAGTGAGGACATTTATTTATGTACAGGCATACCTCAGAGGTATTGTGGGTTTGGTTCCAGACTACCACAATAAAGCGATTATTGCAATAAAGCGAGTCGTAATCTTTTT
This sequence comes from Trachops cirrhosus, assembly GCA_028533065.1. Taxonomy (NCBI): domain Eukaryota; kingdom Metazoa; phylum Chordata; class Mammalia; order Chiroptera; family Phyllostomidae; genus Trachops; species Trachops cirrhosus. Next base: position 137,573,112 of record CM052539.1, on the reverse strand, counting down.
GCTGGTAGAGGGTCTTGCTTTCAGTTTGTTAAAAAATGCAACACCTGTGAAGTGCAATAAAGCAAAGCACAATAAAGTGAGATATGTCTGTGTAAGAGTTGACTGCAGTGGAAGGAGTCTTGCTACAGCTCTGGCATTCAAGTTTTGAATTCTGCACGTTTCAAGGGATATTATGACAACTGCTGAGAAATAAACTGGTAAGCTAGATATGAAAGTCGTGAGGCTATTGTTTAAATCACATAGACCTGGTAGAATTGACTTGTTTATTTTGCTTGGCAAAGAATCAGGATTAGCTGAGGTGTCTGATGAGGCTAACAGGAATATGAAAGGTAAGAACTACAAGCACATGCCCATTGCAAAAATGCAATACTTATGGATATTTCTCTTATTTTGATATCACCCAAATATTTTTGTTTTTCCTCTCTTCTTATCCTTTTCTCCTCTAACATAAAATATGTAATAGCATTTAAAACTTTATATCTCAGTTTGCAAGTTATAGGATAGCAAGAGGGGAGTGTGAATCAGCTAGAAGAAAGAACACCACCCAAGGACAAAGAAAGAGACGTTGCATCCTGTCTTTGGGAAAGGCTTAGTGTGTTTTGGTTGTGTGCAGGATAGTTGTTTCGTGTTAGGCAAAAGTGTGACTTTGCTTTTGTCTTTATTTGGAGGATAACTATGGTCTAAAGATATGTGCCTGAGTGCCAGCTTAACAAGGGGTAGAGTGTTGTGGCTTTGAAATGTGTCAAAGTGGCTAGGTTGAAATACATTCTCTAGAATTTCCTTTCCTGTTTCCTTTTAGGGTTCACCACAAAAGAGATTCTTGGTGGATCTGAAGGGCGCAAGTGAAGCAGCAGCCATTTTGTAGCTTATACGTGGGTGTTTACCTGCTGGCTCACCTTGTTTGCAAAGGCAGCAGGTGGGTCTGCTTCAGGTGTTCTGACTCCTGGGCAAGGATGTGTTTTTATCCACAGGACAAAAGACCCTGGCTTCCACAGGACACCGTGAAGTCAGAGGGACAAGAACTGACATAGGTTTCAGTCTGCCCTTGTGGGCTTCACTGGTGCTTGTGGGTTCCAGCTAGTTCTTGCTCTCCTTCACTTTACATTCATTTTCCCTTCATAGTTGTCTGTTCAGTATCAGTCAGGAGGACAGATGGTTAATTTTATGTATCAACTTCAGTGGGCTAAGGGATGCCCAGAGAGCTGGGAAAACATTATTCTGGGAGTGTCTATGAAGAGCTTCGCATTTGAATTAGTGAACCAACTAAAGCAGATGGCACTCTTCTGTGTGGACAGGCACAGTTATGGCATTATCTAACCTACTGAGGGCCTGATTATATAACCAACTCCCACAATCGGATGAGGTCCAATCCCTGTAACAAACCCCAGCTTAGTGGTTCTGCTTCTTTGATAAAACCCTGGCTCGATAATAAGTTATAAAAGTAAGTTTTGTTATTTTAAGAATTTGTAATAATTCTGTGCAATTGGTGGCTTACAATAAAATAGCATTGTAAATTATTTTATCGTTGCAGCCGGTTGTTTGATAAAGGTATGGTATTCCTCCCATAACTGAATGTGGGAACACATAGAACTCCTGGCGTTCTGTCCTGGAGAATAATCATATTAGAATTTAGCATGATAATCAGCCCTGGGTGGTGTGGCTTAATGGACTGAGTGCCGGCCTGAGAACTAAAGGGTTACAGGCTCGATTCCCAGTCAGGGCACATGCCTGGGTTGAGGGCCAGGTCCCCAGTAGCGGGCACATGAGAGGCAACCACACATTGATGTTTCTCTCCCTCTCTTTCTCCCTTCCTTCCCCCCTAAAAAATAAATAAATAAAATCTTTAAAAAATTTTAGCATAATAATCAGAAACTAATAATTTTTTGAACACTGTAATCAAACTTTTCCAATTTCTTTTATAAAAGACAAAGGTAAATACTGCTAAGAACTAATTGACCCAACAGCTAGCATGTAACTTATTTTTTTATTAATAGAGTACAAATATTAAACATTTTATAAAATAAGTGAGATTTTGCTCTAATTAAAATAAATGTTTCATGATAAATAAAATATTTTAACCAAACTAGCAACAGTATACACTAAATTTAAGAAAATGCTATCCATGGATTATTTCTATTATGTCTTGAAAATCTGACCAATCTGGAAAATATTCTTGTTACATTTAAAAAAATGAGCATCACTACCCTCTACTGATTTGTCTGCTCAAAGTTACTTTTCTTTCCAACTAAAGACAAGTTCTACACATGAGTATTGAAAATAGCAGAAAATATTTGCTTGTGTTTAAATACATGAAACAAGTTATTTTTAGTATTTAGAATTACAACTGATGCTCTCTTTGCTTTGCTCTCATGAAATTCTCTCTCAGATGATTTATCTGATAATAGATAGGCTGATCTAAAAACACAAAAAGAACAGGATATATGAACAAACAAGCCACAGAAAGAGAATTACAAATTGCTCATAATCATAGGGAAAAAGATTTAGCTTCATTCAAAATAAAGGAAGTGCATGGTAAAAGTAGGCTGCGAGAAGTGAAGCTCAGAAGTGAGAGGAGAGGCCTGGAGTTCGCAATATATTGGTAGGGAGGGGCATGGCCGTGTGAGATTCAGAGCTGGGGTTTCGGGGATGAGGGAGGAACCTGGCTTCAAAGTGGTCATGAAGAATTATAGTCTGAGTGTCAGTGATGTGGGGGAGAAAGCAGCCACCCCTTGAGATTATCAAGATATGTGCTCATTATAGAAAAAACTTGGAAATTTTGTGAAGAAAGACAAATTCTACAACTTAGAATAAGTATTGTTAACACCTTTGTGTTTTTAACTGTCTTCTTTTTGTGCATCATGTCTCCATGTAGCTGTATTTGACAATATTGGGAATAACATGTATTGGCAATTTTACATCTTGCTCTTGTCATTAAGTGTTTAAACTCATTTTTGTTTTGATTTTTAATAGTTAAAAAATGTAATAGGAAAGGCACTATTCTGGCTGTGCGGTATACAATTTGTGTATGTGTGTGTGTGATTATATTTTCTAGTTTGTTTCTCAAAGTAAAGAGGCAATAGATGTTATCTCTGCCCACTCAGACTTTCTAATCTCGTAGAAGAAATGAAACATGTACATAATTAACTTCAGTACAGTGGCAGTGCATAAGTCATGGATTCTTCAGAGATACCTTGGGGATGAGATGAATCTATATATGCACATTCTGGGTGTTTTCCTGTTTAGTAGCTGACATTGAAGAACTATAACAATAATCTTGAAGCGTGCCCCAATCTGTTAATGAACAATTTCTGCTTTTCAAATGCAGAAATCATTGAAAGGTTTGGTAAGCTCATGACTGAGGGATATTAGAGTCAACTGAATCTGTCATTTTTTCCTTGCTCCCCACTTCTGAAAGGTCATGCTGCCAATGCTCTGTTTTGTCAGAGGCAATTAGAGTCCTGGGTAGCTTTGTCACCAGTCTCTGGAATGTTTTGAGGGTGAGGAATCCATGAGACATTCAAAGAATGAGAAGAGGCTTTGCTCCCTGCTTCTTGCTGTGCCATGGGAAAACACTAATTTAGAATGATTAGAGCTAAATAATGAAGAAGCTATAATGGGACGTTAGCCATGCATGTGACACAACAGGAGATGCCCCTACTAATGAGGAGACAGGACAGTCTCCAGTATTGAGAGACTTAACTGTGAATTCTCATGAGAAGTTACTTTCAGATAGGAGGGGCCAGGGAGATCGAAAGTGAACCCATGATGGATGGGTACCCTTTTCTGAGGCAGAGAATTCCCAGGTTGTGCGTGTCTCCTGGTGTGTTTCATGTAATTTTCTTCTTCAGTGCCCAATCATCATTATTATAAAATGTATAATCCAAAGACCAAGGATCACCTGTGCCTTCATAGCTTTTTATTGTCCTTCCTGGGAAGCTTTCTAGATTTTGGTGAATTTGCATACACTTACTGCCCATGGAGAAATCCCATTAAATCTTGATTCATGGTGATTTTATTTGAGAAATAAAATCACCCCACCTTTCTGCAAGGATTTGCATATATTATTTATTTCCCTTAGTGCAGTTGTGAAGACATTTTACAGGAAAGTGTGCAGACCTCATTTGGCATTTTTTGTTAAAGGAAAAGAGTCACAATATTTTTGGTACTCGCCGTTTCTGAAAGAAGGCAATGACAGGGCAGGCGGTCGAACACCAGGTGGCGATGTTTCTGAGAATTTCTCCACAGGAGCTCTGGGCTCCTAGAGCTCTGTCAATACACTCAGGGCTTCTGCACGACTCAGCAAATGGGAAACGGCCTGAGCATTTTTCTAATATGCTTGCATGGAAAAATCAGACTAAAAAGTAAGTCAGATTTCATCGTAAGAAGAGTTTCAATGAATTTAGCCCTGCTTATGAGGGAGCCCTCTGGGGGCTTAACCTCGTGCAGGTGGAAAATGGTACGCTTGGGCATCTTATCATGGGAACTTTTTAGCAAGACAGGAAGTGGGGATTTAGGCTGTCATAGAATAATAATGGCAAAAGAAATAATAAGCTTTCTTTTAGACAAAGACAAGGCAGTGAGCCCTGTCAGAAGTAGTTGTGAATTGTCATCACCAGATAGGGAATTCAGTCCACCCCTTTTCACCATTACAATTTAGAAAAAATATTTGTCTAGGGTGTGCAATGTGTGAAATAATGATTTTCTTTGTGAAAAGCCAAGATTCAGTTAGAAAGAAGGCGGCCAGATGTTTTCAGATCTTGTCGCTCTGCTGTCAGATTGGGCTCTCGAGGTAGAAATCTCTCTGACCGCGTCAGTTTCCTGCTCAGAATCCCTTAGGCTTCAGGATGAAATCTGTCTCTTCGATGATGTCGTCACAGACTATCCCCCCAGCCTCATCTCTGGTAACTCTTCACTTTGCCCTCTGGGTTCCAATCAAACCTAACTACTTCTTTTTAAGCTCATGTTCACTGAGTCTGTTCTGTACCATGAGTCAAGTGCTGTGCTAAGGACTGGTACACGGGTTATCTAACTTAGTCCTAATGACAACTCTAGGAGGTTGACACAGAGAGCTCAGGGAACTCACCTCAGAAACTCACCTATGGAGCCCATGAGGGTTAGACTAAGATTTGAACTCGTGTAGTCTGACCACAGAGCCAGTGCCACTAGCTGCTTGGCTCCACTGCCCTCTCACCAGGAAGCTCCATGCTTTCTCTTGCCTTACCATCTTTGTTTATGCTGTTCCCTTCCCTCTTCATACCTTGTTAACTCCTTCACCTTGTTGAGAAATCGGTATGGACATCACCTCCTTCAGAAAGCCCTTTCACATGCACGCGCATAGCGCTTGTAGTTACTTCTGTCAGTGCTTGTCATACTTGTGTGTGTGTGTGTGTATAACTTTTTATAGGCTCCCTCCTCTCCAGGCTAACAGCCTATTTTAGGTAGGGACTACATCTTTCATATCCACATTCCTACTCTGTGTTCCTGGAATGTAGAAAGTCTTAAGTATGTAAGATGGTCAATACAGTTTCTTCATTAGGCAATCGGGTGTGGTATGAACTTTCCCTCACCTAACAGGCTGGATATAGCTTCAGGTCTTTGAGAGAAGCACAGGGGAGAGCCCCAGGCTCCTACTGTTTTGTTCCTCCATCCTGAAAGTGCTGCTCTTGTCCACCCACATTCAAACCAGTGGGAAGGGAGAGAAGAATAAAGGATGCCCTCGTTCTTTCCCTGTAAGGACCCAACTTGGTATTTGCACTACTCACCTCCACTCACATACTATTAGTCAGGCTGAGTGATGTGGCTACACCGTGCTGTAAGAGGACCTGAGAAGTTCATTCTGGGAAGTCATGTGCTTAGATAAAAACTATTAGTATTACTCTATTACTATAGAAGAAGGGGACTTAATATTTGGGGATAATTCAATTTTCACCACAGTGAACAAAAATTAAAAAATCACTATAGAGTCTATCTTGGGTATATGTTTGTGCTACGTTAAATCAACATGTGGAGTGTTGATTTTTTTTAGTTTACTAAATAGTAATTGATTTTATAGACTCCAAGAATTTTCTGGCTGGAATAACTTGTCTGTGTATGTGCTAAAAGTGAATCGATTTAGTGGAAGGATGGAGGAGTGGCTTGTTCGAGAAATTTTCCTGGAGAAGGAGGATCTTGTCTGATTTTTGAAGCATGTGTAGGAGTTGGCCAGGTGAAGCTGAGCTCATGTCTCCAGGTCCAGAGGCTGCAGTGGTGACCAGATATGCATGGGCCACCACCAACTTCATGCTGGTGCCATCAGCTGGCACCCAACTTCATGCCTATGTCTCAGACCTCTTGCATTCTGTTCTGGGCTTTCCTGTTGGCAGTAAGCATGGGAAGTTGTGGAACCTCGCTTGGTGCAGGCAAATACACCACAGCAAGGGCAAGGCACATGGCACCCTATGGAGTGCACCTTCAGCCCGAGAGGAGAGCTGATGGATGTGTTTTTATCCCTTTCTCTCCAGGCAGCAAGATCCTGAGGCGTATTTTCAGTGGCTTCTCAGAGGAGCCACATGAGGTCAGGCAGGCAGGTGCACTCCACATGCTGCACCTTCGCATGGCATGCCCGTTCCTTGCTTCACTCCCCTTGTCTCTGACGTCTGCTCTGTGGAGCTGCCACCCCTAATAAAGGAGAAATACAGAGGCCTTCACCTCTCAGACTCTGCTTTCTGAAGAACATCTTGTTTCCTCAAATCCCACTTTCCATTCCATCAGCAACATACATTCATTCCCCTCTCTGTTATCTCTGTGAAAAAGGTGAGGTGCACAATAGCCATCCACATGAGGACTGCCCTCCCTCCATCCCACGCTTTCCCTGAAGCAGACTGTAACTTCTGCAAAGAATTAGAGGCCCAGGACTTTTTCAGAAAGCCATTCAACCACATATTTCAATTTAGATCTCGTTGATCCCATGTTGGCGTGGAGAGAGGGAGTTATTAGAGTCTGCAGTTGAGTGGTTCCTGCCCTTGCCTCTGTCTGCACAGAGGAGCTTGTCATTGACAGGTGGGGGCAGGCAGGGAGGTGGAGCTGCAGGCTTCCAGGAGTTGGAGACACATCTCTCCACAGTCAAGTTCATGTTAGAAGAAAAGTACCCCGTGCCCCTACCTCATACCCACAAAAACAGTCTTCTTCAGACACTCAACAAGGAAAAATAGCATAAGAGTCTCATCTTGACTGTGGAGTCCCTACTTTAAAAATACTCAGAGGAGATTTTATCTATTACCTGTTAGCCAGTCTTGTTTTTGCCTTTTATTCTTTTAATTGTAAAAACATGATATAAAAAAAAATAAGGAAAAGCTAAAAGATGAGCCACAGTCCCAGTCATCTAGTATAGTGCCAGGGACTTGCTGGGAGCAGCTGGGGTAGGTGACCTTCATGGTGTTGCCTGCATCCAGGAGTCTGTGATCGTGGCTGTGATTGCATCTCTCCTCCCAGTCCTGCTGAGGCTGGTGACAGCCCGTCACCTTCCTAGGCCACACACTCGTCTCACGGCTGACCCTGAGTGGGGCAGACCTTGGATTGGTCAGAACTAGGGGGTGTAGTCCAGGTGGTTCCCCCATTAGCTCAAAAGTGTCAACTCTCTGGGTCTGGGAGCTATTTCCTGCCATTAGGGGCAACTTTGAATGTTTTTGATACACTAGTAAAACATAAGACCTTAGACATTACTCTTAAATAACTGTAGAAAATAGAACATAAAGACAGTCATTCATAATACCAGCATCTTATGATAATCATTTTTACTACTTGAATATATTTTCTTCTATACCAACATATAAAATGGTCTCTAGCTTATCATGTGACTGCTTGAGCACCCATTCTACCTTGTTAGCATGAAGCCCAGTGTCTCCCTCTTGAATTCTGAAGAGATGCCCCCCTTTCCCTTATTTGTTGAAAAACTGCAATTTACTTGGGATAGTGGTTTAGTTCTGCTTTCAGATGTCAGGCATAGTAGCACCAGAAACTGGTCATTCCTCTACCACTTGGTGAATCATAGTGTTGCTCTTGGTTCTTCTGTGCTATTGGACTAATGACTTTGGTGCTCCCTGAAACATTGCAAAAACACTTCACATGTTAGCTTTAAGTTCATAGTCGTGGACCCCTAAAGCATCTGAGGAATGAGACAACTGAGGAATTTACAGTCCCCTCCCATTCTCTAAAAACCTTTGGGTTGAGCTTGGACCAGATCTAAACTACCTCTTTTCCTCAGGGTACTTTTATATCATGACCTTGTTGCCCTTTACTAACACTGGGATTTTGGGGAGGATTGCCCCAAATTCTTCCAACAAATCTCCTTAAGTCAAATTTCAGTAAGCAGAGGTGGAGCATTACAGTATTTTCTTACCCCAAAGGAGCCTGGGTACTTTATACTAATAGATCTACTCATCCCCACAATCCTCCAGTCCTACTTACAGGAGGGAGGGGAGCTTTTGCTAACCTGCACAAAGGATAGAAGACCAGTTACACCCTTTTCTCCACCACCCTACATTTCTATTGTTCAATCAGTGTCACGTCGGTAACTATTTAATCACCAGACCTCTGAAAAAAAAAATAAAAAGCCCTGGTTGTTTGTTAGCCAATTTCTATGCTGTAAACACTCTTACCAATTTCAGCCTACCAACGTGATGCCACGGGCCTGGGAGCTGGAACTGATGCATGCATGGGCATACTCTGCTCTTGGGAGTCCAGCAAACTCCAGGACACCGCTGCCTCAGCTGACCAGGCATGACAGAGATCTGCTCTGAGGGCACCTTTTGTCTTGGCCTACCAGAGAATTGCCAGAAGCATTTTCTAAGTATGTAAATAAACAGAGTATATTACATTATATACTTAAGATTGGGGATCATACCAAACAATATATCCTCTAAACATTTTTGAAATAAGGCTTCTGGTGTTCAGTTTGTTTTTTTTTTTTTGTAATTATCAGACACCTTAGAGAACCAGATTTATTTCTGTGTGCGTGTTTAATTATTAGGTTAAATAAAATGTGCCCATTACTTCAAGCACCTCCATCCTAACCAACTCCATCATTTATGCCTTTTCTTGATCCCTCCCCGCCCCTGTTTCTTCTCCCTCAATCCTTCCTGCCTTCCTTTATAACTGCTAGGGAAATCAAGACATTGAAAAGCCAAGTCCACTGTTCAGGCAGCTCTGGACTCAATTCCTAGACCCCCAAGACTTGGACATTGTTGTTTAAAACTGTATGATATTTTGATGAAGAATCTTTTGTTATTTATTAAGTATTTAGTCCAGAGCTGTAACCAGTATCTGGTAGCATCTATTTCCTTTAGGGATCTTAGTTATAAATTATGATACACCTTTGCTTTAATATCAAAATTGACAGTTTTGTCTCAAAAGACTATCTAGGGATTCAATAAAAACTAAGTAATACTATGAAAAACCCTTCCTTCTTTTCAGTGTTTTGAAAGATGATTGTTAGTACTGAACTACTATCTGTTCCCCTGCCCCCATGTTAGTTTGGCATCTGGTACAGAGAGGACCCCCTTCTGGGCAGCTTCCTCCCACAGCATTTTCCTTTTCTTCTGGGGATTTTGCCTATGGCCTTAAACACAGGTGGTAGTGAGATATCACTTAGTCAAAATAGGGGAAGCTTATAGGAACTGTGTATTTATTCAACATACTTTTATTCGGACCTTACAATGTGCAAGGCACTGTATTAAGTGTGAGATTTTCCAGTGAACAAAACAGACAAAATCCCTGTTGTCATGGATCTTATATCCTAGTAAGGAGGGGCAGACAATGAAGGAATGAATGAATGAATAAAAAAATAAGTGCTGTGCAAACAAGGACCAATGCCCTGTTGGGGCAGACTTAACCTTTTGCTAAAGGTCACAGAAGAGTCCTGGGGTCTTTCAGAAAGACTTCAAAACTCAGATATTTTGCTGCAGACTCTTGAAAGGCACTGTTTGGGTTAGGGAGATGGCAGAACAGTTCTTGGCTCTCAAGTCACCCTTTTCATTACCCCTCAAGACTCACTGGTGGTAGGCTGGCCTCCCCTCCTCTCACTCCCCTGCCTACTCAGGGAGCCTTGCACTGATGTAGTAAACAGGTAGCAGCAGAAGGAAGGGCAGAAGGAGCCCTCAAACCCCACCAAGATGCAACCACAAGTCCCAGATTTAAGTCCTGGCCTTGCAATATACTAAATGTAAGATTCCAGCTTGCTTACCTTCTCTGAGTCAATTTCCTCACCTGAAGACAGGCTGCTAAATACACCTTGAGGATCGTTCTGAAGTTTCCAATAGCTGATACATGGGAAAGCATGTTGCAAACATAACGCACTATTTAAATGCAATCTGTTTAACGCTATGTTGATGATGAGCTAAAAACTCTGGTGACAGAGGTGAGTAAGTTTGGAAATCTGTCATGTGCTTTCTTTGTGGTCCTTTCTCTCTCTTGCCATGCAAATTGCATTTCCAATACAATATTAGATGCTAAGCTATTTTCAAGTGGGGATTTAAGCCAAAGATTAAAGAAGCACGTAAGCCACTTTGTGATAGTGTGAGACTTCTGTTTAACTCTGAACGTCCTTTGTTGTAGCAGAAGGTTGTTGGGATTTGACCTAACAACAAGGTGGCAGTGGGGGCTTCCCAGGTCCTAGGTGCTGAAAGGAAGGGGTGGAGCTTCACAGGGTGTTGTGGGGCTCAGATGGAGGTGGGGTGTTGGATGACCAAATAGTCAGGTGAAGAAGCACTAGAGGGAATGCTGCCTAGTCAGTTTGGACAGTGGTTTTTTCACAAGTATGAACTTCTCTGCCATCTGTATTAAATTCCATTAAATTTCATTAAATTGCATTAAATTCCCCCCTGTAATATCTAAGAACAAGCCATTTCCTGTGGCTCTGAATTGTACTACAGGATGTCCCTTGTTGTAACTTAATAACAAACTTATTTTTTGGTCGTTATTTTGCCTGATACATTAATGCTAACTGTAATCTATAAGCAGCCTTTTTTTTTTGTCACACTCAGGATGTTTATTGATGCTCTAAAAATATCAAATTTATGTCAAGGCATTTGCATGAATGAAATGATCACTTTTAAAATTTGATAATTAAGCCCTGACCAATGTGACTCAGTTGGTTATGCTTTGTCCCACAAAGAAAAAGGTCACCAGTTCGATTCCTGGTCAGGACATGTGCCTGAGTTGCGGGCCTCAGACTGGATGCATACCAGAAGCAACTGATGGATGTCTCTCTCCCACATCAATATTTCTGTCTCTCTCTCTCTCTTCCACCCATCCCCTCTTTCTAGAGATAAATAAAATCTTTAAAACATTTTTTAAAGATAAAATTTGGTAATTAAATCTTTACAGCTGGAGATTCAGGAGCAATGAGAAGAGAGCAATTGGCAATGTATGGACCCAAGTCAATGTTAGGAACCATTATCTGTACTCTTCAACACGACGTCTTTAAAGTGTGTGGACACATTGTGTTTAAAAACATATGCCAACCACTCCAAGACACATTATAATTAAAATGGCAAAATTCAAAGACAAGAAGAGAGTCTTAAAGGCAGCAAGAGAGAAACAGAAAGTAATATACAAGGGAGCTCTGATAAAGCTAGAAACTGATTTCTCAACAGAAACACTACAAGCCAAAAGGGAATGTCAGGAAATATTCCAAGTAATGAAAAGCAAAGACCTGACAACTAAGGCTACACTCCCCAGCAAGGTTCTAGTTTTAAATGGAAAGAAAGCCCTGGCTGGTGTGGCTCAGTGGATTGAGGACTGGCCTGCAAACCAAAGGGTCACCAGTTTGATTCCCAATCAGGGTACATGCCTGGGTTGTAGGCCAGGTCCCCTGTGGGGGTCATGAGAGAGGCAACCACACATTGATGTTTCTTTCCCTCCCTCCCTCCCCCTCTAAAAATAAATAAATAAAATGGAAGGCAAAATAAGGAGTTTCCTAGACAAAAGAAGGTTAAAAGAATATACCGCCAACAAACCAGTGTTGCAAGATTGCTAAAGGGACTGCTTTAAGAAGATGAAGAAAAAAGAGTGGAGAGAGAGGAACACAGGTACAAGTGTGAAAAATGGCGGTGAATAAGTACCTATTAATAATAATCTTAAATGTAACTGGATTAAATGCTCCAATCAAAAGACATAGAATAGCTAAATGGATAAGAAAATATGACCCGCATACATGCTGTCTCCAAAAGACCCACCTCAGAACAAAAGACCTACACAGACTGAAAGTGAAGGGTTGGAAAAAAATATTCCAAGCAAATGGACAGGAAAAAAAAGCTGGGGCAGCAATACTTATATTAGACAAAGTAGATTTAAGAACAAAGACCATAAAAGGAGACACAGAAGGACACTTCATAATACTTAAGGGTAGAATCCATCATGAAGACATAAATATTGTAGACATATATGCACTCAACATAGGAGCACCCAAATATATACAGAAAATCTTTGAGGACTTCAAGAAAGATATAGACAGCAACACACTTATAGAGTCATGGATTTTAACACCCCACTGTCAGCAATGGACAAATCTTGCAAACAAAGAATAAACAAGGATATTGTGGCACAGAACAACACCCTAGATCAAATGGACTTAACTGATGTATACAGAACCTTTCACCCCAAAGAAGCAAAATGTACATTCTTTACAAACACACATGGAAGAGTCTCAAAGACAGACCACATGATAAGACACAAAACAAGCCTCAACAAATTCAAGAAAACTGAAAACATACCAAGGATTTTCTCAGATCACAATGACTTGAAACTAGAAAACAACCTAAAGGAAAAAAACCCCTAACAGTTAAATTCATGGAGACTGAATAGCATGTTATTAAACAATGAATGGGTTAACAATGAGATCAAGGAAAAAATCAAAATATTTCTGGAAATAAATGAAAACAAATACACAACAACTCAAAACATATAGGACACACCGAAAGCAGTTCTGAGAGGGAAATTCATAGCAATACAGGAATACCTAAAAAAAATAGAAATATTTCAAAAAAACAACCTAACCATACATGTATAAGAATTGGAGGAACAACAACAAACGAAGTCTAGAGTGAGTAGAAGGAAGGAAATAATCAATATCAGAGCAAAATTAAATGACATAGAGATTAAAAGAACATTTCAAAGGATCAATAAATCCAGGAGCTCGTTCTTTGAAAAGATAAACAATATTGACAAAATGTTAACCAGACTCATTAAGAAAAAAGAGAGAGGGCCTAAATAAATAATATCAGAAACAAGAGAGGAGAAATTACAACTGATACCACAGAAATACAAAGGATTGTAAGAAATTATTATGAACAACTATATGCCAAGAAATTTGATAACCTGGGCAAAATGGACAAATTTTTAGAAACATATAATCTCCCAAAACTGAGTCAGAAAGAAGCAGAAAGCCTGAATAGACCTAAAACAGCTAGTGAAAATGAGACAGTAATCAAAACACTCCCAGCACACAAAAACCTTGGACTGGATGGCTTCATAAGAGAATTTTACTGAACATTTAGGGAAGAGCTAACCCCTAACCTGCTTAAACTATTCCAAAAAATTCAAGAAGAGGGAAGACTCCCAAACTCTTCTTATGAGGCCAACATCATTCTAATTCCAAAACCAGGTAAAGACACAACAAAGAAAACTACAGGACACTATCACTCATGAACATAGATGCTAATATCCTCAACAAAATATTGGCAAACCACAACCAGCAATACATGAAAAAGATCGTACACGATGATCAAGTGTGATTCATCCCAGAGGTACAAGGATCGTATGATATTCTCAAATCAATTAATGTAATACACCACATAAACAAAATGAAAGACAAAAATCACATGATCATATCAAAAGATGCTGAAAAACATTTGATAAAGTACAACACCCATTTATGATAAAAAACATTCAGCAAAGTTGGAGTAGAGGGAGCATATGTCAACATAATAAAGGCTACATATGGGAATCCTACAGCCAACATCGTACTCAAAGTGCAAAACCTAAAAACTTTCTGCCTAAGATCAGGAACAAGACAGCGGTGTCTGCTTTCACCACTTCTATTCAACGTAGTATTGGAAGTTCTAGCCACAACAATCAGAAAAGAAAAAGAAATAAAAGGCATCCATATTGGAAAGGAGGAAATAAAACTGTCATTTTTTCTAGATGACATCATAGTGTACATAGAGAACCCTATAGACTCCATCAAATAAACTATTCAAACTAATAAGTGAATTTGGTAAAACAGTGGGATACAGAGTCAATATTCAGAAATTGAAGGCATTTTTGTACACCAACAATGAAATATCAGAAACAGAAATCAGGCAAAAAGTCCTATTTGCTATAGCAACAAGAAAAATAAAGTACATAGGAATAAACTTAACCAAGGTGGTAAAAGACTTGTACCCAGAAAACTACAGAACACTGAAGAAAGAAATTGAGGAAGACACAAATAGATGGAAGCATATACTATATTCATGGATTGGAAGATTAATATCATTAAAATGTTCATGCTACCAAAAGTAATTGATAGATTCAATGCAATACTTATTACAATACCAATGACACATTTCACAGATACAGAACAAATATTTCAGAAATTTATATGGAACCATAAATGACCCTGAATAGCCTCAGCAATCTTGAGAAAGAAGAACAAAGTAGTAGGGATCACAATACCTGATATCAAACTATATTACAAGACCAATGTAATCAAAAGAGACTAGAACTGGTATATGAACAGAAACATAGATCAACGGAACAGAATAAAGAGCCCAGAAATAAACCATGTCTCTATGGTCAATTAATATTTGACAAAGGGGTTAGAAGCATAAAATGGAGTAAAAAGAGCCTCTTCAATAAATGGTGTTGGGAGATCTGGACAGGTACATGAAAAAAAATGAAACTTGACCACCAATTTACACCATACACAAAAAATAAACTGAAATGAATAAAAGACTTAAATATAAGTCGCAACACCATAAAAGTCCTAGAGGAGAACATAGGCAGGAGAATTTCAGATATCCCTCACAGCAATGTTTTCACAGATATGTCCCCTAGGGAAAAGGATATATAGGGAAGAATAAACAAATAGGACTTCATCAAATTAAAAAGCTTCTGCATGGCTAAAGCCAACATCAGCAAAATGAAAAGGGAACAAACTATATAGGAAAACATATTTGCCAATGACACCTTGGACAAGGGTCACACAACTCCACTGCAGGAAGACAAACAATCCAATTAAAAAATAGGCAAAGGACCTGAACAGACACTTCTCCAAGGAGGACATACAGAGGACCCAGAGACATATGAAAGGATGCTTAACATCACTAGCCATCAGAGAGATGCAAATTAAAACCACAATGAGATACCACTTCACACAAGTTAGAACGGCCATCATAAACAAATGAACAAACAACAAGTGCTGGTGACGTTGTGGAGAAAAGGGAACCCTAGTACACTGTTGGTGGGAATGTAGACTGGTGCAGCCACTGTAGAAAACAATAAGAAATTTCCTCAAAAACTTAAAAATGGAACTGACTTTTGACCCAGCAATTCCACGGCTGGTATTATAACCTAAGAACCTTGAACCACCAATTCAAAAGAACCTGTGCACCCCAATGTTCATAGCAGCATTATTTACAATAGCCAGGTGCTGGAAACAGCCTAAGTGCCCATCAGTAAATGAGTAGATCAAAAAAGTGTGGTACATTTACACAATGGAATACTATGCAGCAGAAAGAAAGAAGAAACCCTTACCCTTTGCACCTGCATGGATGGACCTGGAGAACATTATGCTAAGTGAAATAAGCCAGTCATAGAAAGACAAATACTATATGATTTCACCTATAAGTGGAACCTAATCAACAAAACAAACAAGCAAGCAGAATAGAACCAGAGACATGTAAATAAAGAGCAAACTGACAGTTACCAGAGGGGATGAGGAAGGGGGATAATGGGGGAAAGAAGGGGAATGGTCAAAACAAGGGACAGGTATAAAGGACCCAAGGACAAGGACAATAGGGTGCTGATTGACTGGGAGCAGGGTAGTGGGGGATGGACGGGGCAAGGGAGAGCGACGGTGGTTGGGGGGTGGTGGAAGGGAGACTACTGTAACTGAACAACAATAAAAAACATATGCCTAATGATCAACTATTAAACATCAACTAAAGTTTGAATCATTTTTTTCCGTGATAATGGTTTCACTACTGTTGGAAGGAGCCTAAAGCACCTAATGTATTATGTAGTCCTAATACTTTTGGAACTAGAATATGGGCTGTAGTTATTTAAAAACAAGAAAACAAGCTCAGGGAGGGAATACTATTTTCTTCTGATACAAAATGACAAGCCAGACATTACAAGAAGTCAGCTTTTTTAACTAAACAGGTACCTGTTACAGTTTACTATAAAACGTGTACACAGTTCCTAGGCTGTACTGTTCTCTTTCATCTCAGTCCAGCTCCTTGAGCAGCTTGCCCCTTTCCAGTCTGTCTTGAGACACTGTGAAATTTCTTCTCTCTCTCTTTCTCTCTCTCTCTCTCTCTCCCTCCCTCTCTCTCTCTCTCTTTTTCCTTTCCCCTCTCCCTCCCTAAAGATACATTTAGGACTGATTAAATTTATTTCTCAGAACAAGATGATTCACAAGACAGGAACAAAGAAAAAATGGGACTGAATTATTTATTTAGTAGCAGACTTTATGTAAATAAAACAATCAAAAATTTCTCTGAGGATTTCTAGGGAGAAGCTAGAAAAAACCAGCCCAGATGTGGCTTGCAGGCTGGCACAGCAGTTGTTCACAGAAATTTCTTCAGCTGTTCGTGGAAAGGGGTACCATGTTGAGGGCAGAACAAAGAGAGCCATCATGCCTTACATCCTTGGACCTAAGAAAATCTTGGATAATTAGTTCATTCTTTCCCTTATACTAGCAACCTCAGCCTGAGTATGCAGGTCACAGTGACCCAGATCACTGAAAGGAGCAAAGTATTTTCCATAGTGTACCATTCCTTTTTCTAAATGGGAAATCTCATTATACGGAAGAGATTCCAAACTGGCTTTTTGTTTTACATTCAAATTGCTGGGGCAGCTACAAATGACCTTAAGCAGTGATTCCAGCCATGTGCACAAAACAACTTTCTGCCTTTTTATTACCTAGAAATTCAGGCACTGGAATCTATCTGATGTTATTCTGAAGTGGATTCACAATTCGGAAATGACTCATAATGTGCACATTCTTACACACCTTATCTGTAATCTGGCACTTCATGTGCTCTAAGAGTGTCCTAAGAACCAGCCAATAGCAAGTGGTGATTTTATTTTCTACAGTGACAGTTAAGTTCACTTAGCCAGCTCATATGCACAACCCTCCCCGACCCACCCCACCCCCACCCACCCCGGGCTTTAAATTGCTTACTCAGTGCATCTGTCTTATTGTTAAGTAGCAGTCCAGCAGGTTGCTCTCCTGCCACTTTCGTTTTAGCGGCCAGGCTTCTCATATGTCTGCTCGATCAAGTCTGATTAGTTCTTGCACAGTGTAGCTTCCTGGGCTGCTGCTGAGGGGTAACCTGTGCACTTCCTGCTGCACATCTGTGGGTGGTCAGCCATAAGAGTGCCACAGGGAGGAGGGGAAAGAGTGCGGTGAATTTGGGTGTCATCCAGGAGAGGAAGGGGCCAGTTGCGTCCTTGCTGTGGCGTTTAATCTCATGCAAAACAAAAGCTAATTAGAGGTGAGGGTGACTTGATCAAGTAGGGGAGGGTCTGGTTTCAGGGTTTGAAACAGGCCACATGTCACTTTGTTTTTGAGGAACTGTGTTGCTTATGCTGGGGAGGGGGAGGTAGTGATGAAATATTCACCATCTCCCTCTCCCAGATATACTTAGGCTTCTCAAAACATTCTGGTCAGAGAGACTATTGTCTCTGCAATTCTATCAGATTCTTGTAATTTCACTATGACTCCTTTCAAATGAATGGTACCAGTACTCCTTAGAAGTAGCTATTTTATAAACAACTTTATTGAGATATGATTTACATTGCATAAAGTTTACCTATTTAAATGCTCTTTAGTATATGTATAGTATGTAAGCATCACCAAAATCTAATTTCAGAATATTTGCATCATCCCCAACAGAAAACTTGTACTCATTAGCAGCTAGTCCCCATCCTCCCTTCACACCTACCTTCTCCTTCCCCTAGCCCTGGGCACCCACTAATCTTTCTGCCTCTACAGATTTGCCTATTCTGATCATTTTATATAAATGAGCTCATGCAATATGTGCTCTTTTATGACTAACTTCTTCACTGAACATAATTTTTTGGAGTTCATCTATGTTATAGTTGACCAAGGTTGTAGTCACTTATGTATGCCATTCCTTTTATGGCTGAATAATATTCCATTATATGGTATATGATATTTTCCAAATCCATTTATCAGCTGATAGACCTTTGGGTTGTTTCTACTTTTTGAGTATTATAATGCTGATATTAACATTTATGTGCAAGTTTTTTTGTGAACATATTTTTTTGTTCCTTTGGGGCATATACCTAGGAGTGGAATTGATGGCTGATGTGGTAAGTTTATATTTAATATTTTGAGGAACTGCCAAACTGTTTTCCAAAGTGGCTGCACCATTTTATGTTTCCTCCAGCAATGTACGAACGAGGGTTCCAATTTCTCTGCGTCCTCATTGACATTTGTCTTTTTGATTTATAGCCATCTAGTAGGTGTGAAGTGGTATCTCATGGGGTGTTGCCTTGCAGTTCCCTGATGGCTAATGATGTTAAAGATCTTTTTGTGTGCTTATTTAGCCATTTGTAGATCTCATTTGGATAAATGTGTACTCAAGTCACTTGCACATTTAAAATTGGGTTGTCTTATTATTGAGATATGAGTTCTTTGTATATTTTGGATGAAAGTTTCTTATCAGATATATGATTCATAAATGTTTTCTCCCAGTCTGGACCTTTGCGTTATCTTTCTTGATGGTGTCTTTCGAAGCACAGAAGTTTTGAATTTTGATAAAGTTTAATTTAGCAATCTTCTTTCATTGTTTGTGCTTTAGGTATTACATGTCAGATATCATGGCCTAATGCAAAAATCATAAATATTTATTCCTATATTGTCTTCTGACTAGTTCAGTTTTAGCTTTTACATTTAAAACTATGACCCATTTTGGGTTAATTTTGTGTATGGTGTGAGGTAAGGATCCACCTTTACTTGTTGCATATGCCTATACAATCATCCAACCACCATTTATTGAAAAGACTATTCTTTCCTTCATTAAATTGTCTCTTTGTCAAAAATTAATTGACCATGAAATTCAGGGTTCATGTTTAAAGTCACATTTTCATTCCATTGATCTACATGTCTATCTTCAAATGTCCTATTTCAGAAAAATCTTTTTATTAACTATTATATTTAGAAAATCACATATTTTAAAATGAAGAATTTTAATTAATTTTTGCAAGTGAACACAACTGTGTAGCCAGAACCCAGACTTAGAAATATGACATATCTACTACCCCACAAATCCCCTTGTCCCCTTCCCCTGGTGCACTGCTCCCAAAGGTAACCGCTCTCCCAACCTTTATCACCACAGATTAGTTTTGTCTTGTCTTGAACTACTTATAAATGGAACTATATAACCTGTACTATTTCCTGTCTTGCCTCTTTCTTTCAACATTATGTTTGTGAGATCTATCCATGTCGTTTCATGTAGCAATAGTTAATTAATAACTAATGTGATTTTTAAAATTGTGTCATAAAATATGACATTTAATGATGTTCATAATTCAACAAATCAATAATTTTCAAATGATTAATGCATGGGAAATATCCATTGAAAGTGCAATATCAATTTAAAGTGCAAGATACACCATTTAAAGTGCAATTTGATGTAACAGAGTTTTAAAACCAATGGTTTCGGATTCCACATTACAACGAACCTTTAAGAAACAACCACTTACAGAGTTTTGGTGTAGTATCATAGAAGAGTAGCCACAAAGCTATTAAATTTCTCTTTCCTTACCAGCTAAATATCTATGTGAGGCCTGATTTTCTTTATGCATTTCAACCTAAAAACATAACACAACAGATTGAATGCAGACACAGATATGAGAATATATACAATAGCTGTCTCATATTAAGTTGGCCATTGAACAAATTTACAGAAATGTAAAATAATGCCACTCATCACTAATTTTTTTGAAAAACATTGTAGTTTTTTTAATGCAATGCTATCATAGTTTTATTATTGTTATTTTAAATGAATATAAACATTTAAGCATTTTTTAGTTTTAATTTTTAATAGGATAAATATTAACAAATATAACCCAGATAAAGAAAAGTTCTTTGGAGTTATTGATAATTTTTAAGAGCATAAATGGGTGTTGAGGTCAAAAAGTTTGGGAACCATTGTTTGGTGAGTAGTAGGCATTTAACACATAAGCATACACATAAGTACATAATTGAAACTAGGGTGAGTGATATAAAGAAGAAGAACAAGATGCTAAGAAAGAACCTAGGAGACCTCTTAGATGGGGGAGGCCATCAGAGAAGGCCCTTCTGAAGACGTGGTTCTTAAGCAGAGATCTGAAGAACAAGAAGGGGAGAAGATTATTTTGGGCATGTGCAAAGCCCCTGAATTGGGGATGATTTGGCTTGGGTGGAATACCAAGAGGAGAAGGAGAATGGCATGAGATGAATAAGGAGCTATATCTTACAAGCTCTTGTAAATCATATTAAGATTTTGGAATTTTGTTCAAAGTACATAAAAATGATTCTAATATAAAATACTATGGTTTCAAATTTTAAAAGAGAACCAATTGCCTTGTTAAAAAAAAAGATTGGGAGGGGACAAGAGAAAAGATGAGGAGAGCACTTGAATGGCTATTTTAAAGGTCCAGGTGAGAGACAGTGGTACCTGCATCAGGAAGGAGTGGTACACATGGAGCTATTTTGGTTAATATTTATAGTTCTTGCTGTTCCCATTGGAGTGGAAGAGAGAGGAAGAATCCTAGTTTAAATCAATCCTACTTACCATGCTTACTGAAGAATTCTAAGTATCACAAAGATCTGTTACATCAATTTTATAGTTATTTACTTTGTATGTGGGTGTGTGTTGTAACTAAATTGCCCATAAGGCTCCCAGTTAAGATGGAGGCATAGGTAAACAAGGCTCACCTCCTCTCACAACCACATCAAAATTACAACTAAACTATAGAACAACCATCACTCAGAACCATGAGAAATCCAGCTGAATGGAAATCCTACAACTATGGGATTAAGGAAGAAATTGTATTGAGACTGGTAGGAGGGTTGTAGAGGAGAGCTCTACTGTGGTGGAGATGTGGAATTGGCTGGTCCCATGGCTATGTGGTGGATAAAAATTGGGAGGGATAGCTCAGGAATGAAGGGTCCCAGCCCCACAGTAGGCCCCCCACCCAGGGTTCCAGTGCCAGGAGGAGAAGTGGTCATAATTTATGGCTATAACAACCAGTGGGGATTAAGGCTGTGGAAGACAGAAACTGCTGGATTCCCTGGCAGGTCCTCTTAAAGGGCCCACACACAGACTTGGTGGACTCTCTCCCTCTGAGTTTTAACACCGGGGCAAAAAATTAAAAGGCATCAGAGACATGTGGGGAGGAACTTAATGTCCCTGTATAGGGCGAGAGCTGGGGAGTATCTTTTTTTCCAGACAGAAGTGCTGACAGAGGCCACTGTTTGTCTTTGGAGTCCTCCCCCAACAGAGCTGGCAAACAGGTACCATATCTGAGTCTCCACCATCCTGGCTCACACTGTTTGCTCTACCCTGGTGATTCCCTGTGGCCCTGTCCCACCCAACTTTTAGACTCACCCAAGCTGTTTCCAGTGGCTTTTCAATATGAATGTCTTGTCTTTGCCTATGCTTCAGATTTTCCTAAATTCTTTCAAACAAGTAGCATCTGGCTTCAGCAAGCCCTGTACCTCTCACTAAGTTGCCCCAAGCCCAGCACTAGCAGCAGCTGACCTTGGTTCACAGCTTGGCTTCTCCTGGGCACTGCCAAGCCCAGCAGAAAGTAGTAGCCACCTGCAGATCACTTTGTAGCTAATGCTGTGTGACCCCAGACCCACCTGTGGTGGCTGACCTTGGACACACCAATAGCAATCAAGGCTTAACTATAAGAGGAGGGTGTACACAACCCACACAGTGGGCACACCTTGAATACCCAGGTTGAGTGATAAGGGAGGCTGTGCCACTGTACAGTACAGGACACTTACTACATTGGGTCATTCTACTGAGCCTGGGAGATGTAGTAGCTCTACCTAATACATAAAAACAAACTAAAGGAGACTGCCGAAATGAGGAGACAAAGAAACGTGGCCCAAATGAAAAAAAAACAGACCAAAACTCCAGAAAAAGACCTAAACAAATTGGAGACAAGCAAGCTACTAGATGCAGAGTTCAAAACACTGTTTATGAGGATGCTCAAGAAATTTAGTGAGGACCTCAATGGCATAAAAAACATTCAGTCAGAAATGAAGGATACACTAGTTGAAATAAAGAACAATCTACAGGGAATCAGCAGTAGAGTGGGTGAGGGTGAGATTCAAATCAGTGATTTGGAACTTAAGGAAGCAAAAAATAACTAATCAGAAGAACAAGCAGAAAAAAATCCAAAAAAATAAGGATAGTGCAAGGAGCCTCTGGAATGACTTCAAATATACCAACATTCAAATTATAAGGGTAACAGAAGGAGGAGAGAAAGAGGACGAAATTGAAGACCTATTTGAAAAAACAATGAAAGCAAATTTCCCTAACTTGGTGAAGGAAATAGACATACAAGTCCATGAAGCACAGAGAGTCCCAAATAAGATGGACCCAAAGAGGCCCACTCCAAGACACATCATAATTAAAATGTCAAAGGTTAAATACAGAGACAGAATCTTAAAAGCAGCAAGAGAAAAGAAGTTAGTTACCTACAAGGGAGCCCCCATAAGACTGTCAGCTGATTTTCCAAAAGAAACTTTGCAGGCTAGAAGAGATTGCCAAGAATATTCAAAGTAATGAAAAGCAAGGAGCTACAACCAAAATTACTCTACCCAGCAAAGCTTATTTGAAATTGAAGGACAGATAAAGGTCTTCCCAGAAAAGGAAAAAACCA
Organism: Trachops cirrhosus; assembly: GCA_028533065.1. Lineage (NCBI taxonomy): Eukaryota > Metazoa > Chordata > Mammalia > Chiroptera > Phyllostomidae > Trachops > Trachops cirrhosus. Next base: position 137,549,964 of record CM052539.1, on the reverse strand, counting down.
GAGAAGTTCATCATCACCAAAATAGTATTATATGAAATGTTAAAGGGTTTTCTTTAAGAAGAAGATCAAAATATGAACAATAAAATGGCAAATATGCATCTATCAATAATTGGACCTCAAAAACAAAATAAGCACAAACAGAACAGAAACAGAATTATATATACAGAGAACATTTTGATGATTGCCAAATGGGAGGAGGGTCAGAGGGATGCATGAAAAAGGTTAAGGGATTAAGATGTATAAATTGGTAGTTAGAGCAGAGTCATGAGGATGTGAAGTACACCATAGGGAATAAAGTAGCCAAAGAATATATATGCAGAACCCTTGGACATGGACAATAGTGAGGGGATTGTTGAGGGAGTGGTGGGAGGCTGAGTGGAGGGGGACAAAGGGGGAAAATTTAGGACAACTGTAATAGCATAAAGAATAAAATATAATTTTAAAAGTTAAAAAAATTGCCCATAAATATGTTGATAATTATGTTGGATCATAAGATGAAAAAAGTCACTCTAATAGCTCCATCTTGTGGACAGTAGTGAAGTTTTTCATTTTTTTTAAATTGGATACAGTAATAAAAACACCTAAAAACAGAAAGTTCTCCAGGTTTACCAGTTATCAGCCACCCTGAATCCTTCTTGGAAGGAATGGGACATGAATACATTCAACAGAATTAAAATTACACTGGATATCCTGGAAATAACTGGCTGGATTGAATAAATAAATAAACTTAATCCTCTGGTTGATTTTAACACAGAGTCATTGACTGAAAATGATTCATTCATTCATTCATTCACTCAATCATTCATTCACTCAATATAAAGAGTCACACAAGTCGCAAAAATTCTGGGTCTCACATAACCAGAAGCTTGAAAACACCTTTTATTTGGCTATTACCTACCTGCCATTTCCTATATCTGGCTGTGTCATCTCTGCCCCCTTTCCTGGCTATTGCTGGTCAAGTATCTCACTTGACTACTGACACTGGAATTCTTCAGGGCTCAGTTTAGGTCAAGTTCTCTTCTTGCTTCATACTCTCCTTACACAATTTTATTCCAGATCATTGTGCTACTTACCATCACTGAATCCCACATGTAGTTCTCTGTTCCAGACCTCTCCTCTTGAGTCCCAGATCCTTAATTCCAATCCATATTCTTTTTTTTTAAATATGTTTTATTGATTATGCTATTACAGTTGTCCTATTATCCCCCCTTCATTCCCCTCCACCCTGAACACCCTCTCCCACCCACATTCCCCCCCTTTACTTCAGTCCAT
>CM052539.1:137477568-137548192 GCA_028533065.1 Trachops cirrhosus | reverse complement strand
TTCTCCTTTATTATTTGTTCAAATATCTTTTCCACTTGTTGTTTTTCCTCTTCTCCTTCTGGTACCCCTATAATTCGGATGTTGGCACGTTTAAAGATGTCCCAGAGGTTCCTAAGCCTCTCCTCATGTTGTTGAATTCTTATTTCTTCATTCTTTGCTGGTTGTACATTTTTTTCTTCCTTCTGGTCCACTCCATTGATGTGAGACCCATCTTTCATTCCATCACCATTGGTTCCCTGTACATCTTTCTTCATTAAACTTATTGTAGCCTGCATTTTTTCATCTAATTTGTGACCAAAATCAGCCAATTCTGTGAGTGTCTTGATAACCAGTGCTTTGAACTGTGCATCTGATAGGTTGGCTATCTCTTGGTCGCTTAAAAGGATGGGTTCTGGGGCTTTCAATTCTTCTTCTGTTTGAGTCATCTTTTTGCTGTTTTTTTTTTGTTTTGTTTTGTTTTTTGGTCTTGTCGAGCTCTTGTAGTGAGGGGCAGGGCCTTAGGAGTTCACCAGGGCGGGGCACCCCAGTCTCAGGATTGTGATGTTGTATGTGGTGGCGGGGTCCAAGAAGGAATAATGGCGCTTGCTCTGCTCCGTGTAGGACCCCAGACCCTTCTGCCACTTTCCGCAAGCCAACCCGGTCCCTCTGGCACCAATTCCAGTGTGGGTGGGCCTGTGCACCCCATGGGACCTTCCTTTTTAGTCAGTGACCCAAAGCTCCACTTCCCGGTGCTGGGACCCTGAGTTGGGCACAGTGCCTTGCTTCACAATGGCTGCGTCGCTGGGTCTGCTGGTCGCCACCCCCTGGCCAGGGCCCACCAGCCACTGCTGCTTGTGTGCCCAGGGTCTGCTAGGTCTGCCAGTCACCACCCCCTGGCCAGGGCCCACCAGCCACCGCCACTTGTGTGCCCAGGGTCTACCTGCTGCGGCGCTCAGCTCTCTGCTCTGCGTCCCTCGCCTGGCTGCCCGACTCCGCCCCTCCTACTGGTCTGGATGAAAGTGTCTATTTTTAAATCCTTGGGTGTCCGACTTCCATACACTTCAATTCTCTGTCAGTTCTGGTTGTTATTTTGTTTATATATTGTTGTTGTTCCTATCTTGGTTGTGTGAGGAGGCACAGTGCGACTACCTATGCCTCCATCTTGGCCAGAAGTCCACAATCCATATTCTACCTCTCCATATGAATGGTCATGTCCATGACTGAACTTGTGACTTTCTCCCCTCCAAATCTATTGTTTTCGTGTTCAATGGAGGCACAACCTTCCATCGGGTTTTCAAACCAGAAACTTAAAAGTCATTCCTGAATCTTCCTTCTCCTTCATCTCCCTCACCCTGCAATCAATCTCTTGCCCTTGTCTATTTTACCCCCCAAGTGGAATTTCCTGAGTGGACCACTTTGCTCTATGTTTATTGCTTCCACTATATTCTATCCTGTCTTGTCTAGACCATTGATTGCTACAGCTTTCTAACTAGTCTCTGCATCGACTCTGGGTTGTCTCTACCCCATTTTCTACACTGAGTCTTTTTTTAAATGCAAATCTTACCAGGCCACTTAGAATCTCCTGAGGTTGCTTTGCCTCATCTACGCTGCCTTGTGGTGGGTCCTCATTTGCCCCTCCAGCTGCTCTCAGCCATTCTCCACCTGGTCTCCACACTGCAGCCCCTCCGGCTTTTTTGTTCCTCAGGCTCATTCAGCACAGGGATCTGCACCTTCCATCCCTTTTCCCCTGTCCTAGTAATCTTTACTCAACCTCCCAACCTCAGCTTAACCGTCTGTTCCTGAGATGCCATTTCCTAAACTTTCAGGTTTTTATTAAAAGATATCACTCATCAGAAATCTCTTTCCTCCACTTATCTCAGTTTTCAAGTTCATATTCATTGAAGTGGTTTTGTTTTTTATTGTCATCCCCTCAGAACCTAAGCTCCGTGAGAGAAGTGGGGGCATGGCTGGTTTTGCTCACTGTTTCTCCAGCCTCCAGCCTGACACATAGGAGAGGTTTAAGAAGTTCCCTGAATGAATGAATGAATGAATGATTGTGTCCCTAGGACCCTACAACAGTCATCAATGTTCATAGTTTTTGTTACTCACTTACAGTAAAACCAGGTCCAGGTGTGACTAAAGGTTGCATGTACCCTGGATGGCACAAACCAAACCCAGCCAGTGTGCAGTGAGGGAACCTCAGGCCTGTCTGCCCCCTGGCCTGGTCCCACCTACCTTCTAACACCGATGTGTATACACCTGCAAAAATGTTACATACATCTTCTTGAAGAACAAACAATGATTTTGAGGAATATTCTAGTCCAAGTTGAGACTTGAGAAAAAAAAACAGTATTTGCCATCTCTTTCAGGGGTCAGTCACACTACAGACATAGCCAGTTTAGGCAACTATTCAGAAAAATTATCTTAGATTTCAAACAAATGGTTCTCTTTTGCTTTGTGTTTGAGAAGCTGGAGGGACAATTAAAGTCATTCTTCTCAAAACACAGGAAGTTCAAAGGTGAACTGATAGTTCCAGGACATTTCTAGTTACTTTTAAATAACATGTTTTCACCTTAAAAAATCAAGTATTACTGGGTGTCCTGTTTATAAGATAAAATAAAAACTTATTTTCACTGAACATTGACATGCAAAGTTCTTAATACCTATATATATCAAAATTTTATACTTTTATGCATAAAACATAGATTCTTAATCTTTCCTCTATTATTATACTAATTTATAGATTTGTTCCACCAATAATTTAAGATGGATTACAACACCTATAAAATATGGCAAAATAACACCTGTTATAAATAAATTAAAAATTCAAAGGAAAAATAGAGTAGGGACAAAAAAATAAATTCAGAAGTGAGGCCAATTAAAGAATGTCTTCTTAAAGAACGAATATACTGGCGGTGCGCAGCGCTGCTGGCTGCCTTCCCAACAGTCCTCCTGCCCCGCTCCTTCCATGGGAATCAGGCATCTGGTGCTCAGTCAGAGAGGATGAACCATGACTGATCTAAGAGAGACATGGACCCCTCGCTGGACCATTCTTGTTAGAAAGGAAATGTCCTTGTGTGAGACACTTGCAGTGAGATCTCTTATTTGTGGCTGGGATCTTTCTCACCAATGCACTTGTTAGGGTTTCTCACTTGGCGATAGATAAGCTATCCAGCAGGTCACTCCAAAGGGGACATTTAGTTAGGAATAACTCAGTGTCCCCAAAAGAAAAACAAGGCTGCATGCCAGAGAAAGCACAATATTGCTAAACTAAGACCAAATGAGGCAAGGGTCTGTAGGGATTCACTCATTTGTCCGATGTTTTTAAAATCCCAAATGAAAACACCCATGGTACAGATGCTGTATTCAGCAATCTGAGCCAAAATGGCTTTCTCTTTTGATGTAATTTATTATTCACCTTGAAGTTTCATTTTTTGCATGCTCCTTAAGTTAAAACATTTTGTTTTGGAGCCAAATGAAAATGCATTAACAAATTAACTTGGAAAGTACCTGCAGAAAAGTTGTTCTTCACAAACTAACCTTTGACTTGTGAATACAAAGCCCTGAAGTGTGTGAGTTGGTGGATCAGTAGGGTGGGTGGGAAGAAGGCCTGGGCGGTTCCTGTGTGCTCCTGTAGGAAGAATATATGTCTTACTCTGTGTAGTTCTTCAGAAAAAAACAGGCATTTCAACAGGACAGGGAAAGATCATATTCTAAAAAGAATGATTTCTGACCAGAGGGGAGGGAATTTCAGGGGAGACTGGGAAGGGTTTACAGGAACAACTATAAAGGACACATGGACAAAAACTAGGGGGGTTGGAAATGGGAGGGAGGAGGGAAGGGATGGGTGGGTGGGCTGGAATGGAAGTAAAGGATAGAAACTGTACTTGAATAATGATTAAAATAAAAAAGAATAAATACACAATTTTTTTATAAATAAAAAAAGAATGATTTCTCCTACAACACAAAAAGCAGCTGCAGAGGGTTTAAGAGACAAAAAAATGACATAAGAAGAGATTTTATTTTTATATATAATTTAGTTCTATCTAGGAGTCAGACTTCTTTCTCGGTTTGTCTGTCTGTGTATTTTTATCCAGTGTATAAAGAGAAGAAACAAACAGCACTGATGGAAAGAATGTCTCCTGCTGTGTGTTTGCCATGACGACCCGAACCCACGAGGCAGCTGCCACAGAGGCCAGCCCACTGGGAACAGCGCCGCACCCAGCCCATGAAGCCCATTTACTATTTTAATGACAGAACTTGCTAATGTGGGCACATGAAATGTGACCTTGGAAAGGAATGCTGTCCACACCAGGAAGTCTTTGAGAAGGCTTGAGTTCTTGCCATAGCTAAAAATCTGATGATGCATTACCAATGACTTCATCTGAAAAGAAAGCTAGCTGCCTGCATCTGTAGTCCTCAGGGAGAACTACATCAAAAAAGGACTAATTTGGAAATAACACACAGGAAAGAGACTTCATTTTCTCATTTGAATGAATGAAAGAGCTGGTCTACGTGGGTACAGAGCAGGGGTGTCAAACTCATTTTCATCCGGGGGCCACATCAGCCTCATGGTTGCCTTCAAAGGGCAGAATGTAATTTCAGGACTCTATAAATACAACTACTCCTTAACTAGGGGCAAGGAGCTTGGTGCTACCACCAGGTAGAAACAAGGTACCGGATAAAACAAGGTGGAGGGCCAGATTCGACCCGAGGGCCTTGCGTTTGCCACCTGTGGTGTAGAGGATATACCTTGCAGACCCTGCTGTAAGGACCGCTGTTTCTCCTCCAACTCTGAAAGCAACTGCAGAGGACCTAACGCAGATGCCTCCCAAAGAATGCTAATGGGGGTTTTCTGTGGGTAATGTAGATGTGAAATGATGTCCCCTCAAATTAATCTTTGTATCCCAGCAGTTCTGACACTCCACTGCACATTGTGGCTTTCTCTTTAGAAAAAGGGAACAGCTCCTTTCCAGTTGATGGTGGCCTCTCTCCACTTGGTTCTGATTGCCATCTCCACTGGAGAAAACCGTCTTCCTGGTCCATGTTCATTCTCACCCTGGTCCCTTTCCCAGGGATGGGAGTGAGTATCTGAGGGAGGAACAGCCGGCATTTAGACCTCAGCCTATGTTCACCCTTCCAGAGGAAGCCAGGAAGGAAGGCAAACAGGATGGGTGGGCAGAAGCTGGGCTCAGCAAGTGCATTCCTAGAACTGGTTAGGCAGGGGGGATGGTACATAGAAACATTGGGTTGCTGTGTATTTTGGAACATGAGTTTTGATAAGTCTTGCAATACACGGGGCAACACGATGATCTAACACACACAGCCAGGTGTAGGTCGCTGGATGTTGTCAGGAAAAGGGGAGAGCTATCACCTCTCAATGTTTCTATGGGTACACTTGCATTATGGGGTGAAGAGCAAAGTATTCTAGTAAGGTAATTAAGAACCGGGTTCAAGGCCCAGATCTGTTTCACACAACATTTGAGAAGGTGTTGAACATTTCTCAGCATCATTTCTTCAGTTAGTAACTATTGGTAATCTCAGTTTCCTCTGTGTAAAAATATATATCATAGCATCTGCCTCATATAACTATTGGGAGAATTTAATGAGATAATGTATGTAAAGCTTTTAACACAGTGTCTAGGACAGAATGCTTGCAATGCATGTGAGCTAATAAAAAAACGATGCTTTTCTCTGCCCTGAACTGTGCGGTTCAGATGGTAGGAGCAATGTTCTGTAAACCAAAAGTTGTAGGTTCAATACCTGGTCAAGGCACATGCCTAGGCTGTGGGCCAGGTTCCTGGTCGGAATGTATGAGAGGCAACCAATGGATTGCTCTCACTACCTCTCTTTAAAATCAGTAAGCATGTCCTCAGGTGGGAATAAAAAGAAAATCATGCTTTTCTCAAAGAAGACACTAAAGTAGAAATGATAATATATTTTAACAAACATATTGCCAATGTCCCACTAAATTAAATGGGCTAATATATATTTCTCATAATTGAAGAAAAAGAATTAGGAGCTGTACAGATAAATCGGTCACTAAGATACTTTTTCAGATTTGGTCATGATAATGAACAGGGCAATGATGTCAACACAAGGACCCAGAGATCAAACCAACAAGCCTCTGTGTGAGGCCGAGCCACCACACCCAGACTCGCCCTCTCATCCCCTGTACTTCCTCATCTGAAGGGTCAGTGTTTAAAGACATGTTAAGGTTAGCCTCTTTTCCTCACAAGTTTAAATTTGTGGTTGAAATGGAATGAAATGACCTGTGTGGTTGTCTCCTTCTCCCATTGGACTAGAACCTCCTAATATCTGTGGGACCATGCCTGAGTTTAGTTGGCTTTCCTAGAGTTTAGCACAGTGCCTGGCACTTGGTAGGCCCTCCTAAAGGTTCTCTGAACTAATCTGAACAGAAATGCACCATTGGTTCATTACTTATGTCACTAGATGATCATCTGATGTTTGGTTGTGAGACAGAATTGGCCAACTGGAACCCTTCTTCCCAATTCGTTTTTTCCGGTTCTTTCCTCAGGTTTTAAATACCACATGCTCAAAGATAAAAGATGCTGGAGAAGGCTTTTTGGAAATTTCACCGCACCTTTTGTTTTTTCTTTGACCTGGAAGTTATTTGTTCCTTGAGCTACTTCTAACCCCTGCTCTTATTTACAGCAGGCTTAGAACACCCAGGTTACAGCGCTGGGCTTGGGGTCCATAGGGCTCACAGGTGGGTTTCATTTCAGAAATCAAACCTGAGCATTTCCCCGCAGACCTAGCACGAATATCCACACAGCTGTTAAATGTCTCTTTGAGCACATTAAAGCGCACAGCACGCGGAGTCGGAAATACTCACCTACGGTAAGACGGGCAGGCTTTTTCTGTGAGGGCTGTCCACCGTAAAAGTACAGATCAAAGAGCCGCTCCATTTTCCAGTCTGATAAGAGCTGCCTATTGGTGCTGAAAAGGACACTGCAATTTCCATTGATGTCGCACAGCCAAATCGGTAATTTGGGAGTCTTCAGCATGCTGCCCACCTGGAAGAGGAGAAGTAAACACACATGAATATGGAGAGATTTTGCCAACTTTATGGCTAATGCTGATACATCGTCATGATTAAAAGCAGCTCTGAGACAGCTCGGTGCACTCGCAGCTGTGCCCGGCCCTGTGTGTGGAGGGAGACCAGAAATGAAACTTCGTGAATGAATTTACACTTATGAATGGTGTGTTCTGGTGGTGATGCTGTCATTTTTCTCATAATGGATTTTATTTAAAAATTGTTTTTGAGGGTAGCCTCATGGAGGAGGTAGAAACAGCTCAGTTTGGGTTTGAAGTGAGATAGAGAACACATAGATAAATTGAAGTATGAACAGAAGGATGGAATAAGAGAACTCCAAGTTTCTTTGTTATTAACTGGTGTAAAGGCTTCTGTTCCCAAGACCGGACAGGATACATTCAGCAGGTGGCCAGACTTCTAGCAGCTAACCATTCAGAATATGGAGAAAAGATAATTTAGGTTACAGAAATATATGGTATTTTGAATATAGAAAAAAAGCTTCTGGGAAATGAGGTGAAAACACACACACACATGCTCACACATACATACACATACCTGTATGTTAACATGTAGATCAATTGCAAAAATGTATTTAGAGCCGAATGCACTTGTTTACTGTTACGTATAGTAAGTTTACGGCTATAACCAGATTGTTATCTGTTCTTACCAGGCAACAGTCAATTTGGCCTTGAATTCTCATAGCTGGTGGATCAGATTCACAAAGGCGCCACTCTGGGAGCCCGGAGTAAAGAGTGTGTGCACACTGCTGTAGCCCCCAAGGGCGTCACCATGTGATAGCGCATTTCTATTGACAATCACTACCATTTTGTTTAAATGTGCAGGGAAGCACATATTTTTTAAAAGATTGCTATTAAAACTCAGTAACATTAAAACTTTTTTTCCTACTTAGATAACATAAGCTACATGGAAAAACCCGTCACGTCCACGTGATGCCAGGAACAGCGACTGGACCCTCCACCCTGGTGCGGCTTCCTGTAATGGTAGGACCCAATTCTGTCTGTTTTCTCCTCGGTCCTCAGAGTTGTGCTGTGTGTTCAGGAACAGACTCTCTATGCAAAACCCAGCTTTGAATAATGATCAAGTGTTTTGTAAACCCAAGCATGAAAGAATAACAACTTGATATTTGATTTCTCAATAATTCTATCCAACTCTCTTCTTTAAATCCTTCTGTTATGGATGAGTGGGTGAATCAGAGATGCTTTGGCCTTTAAGTGTTTCACTTTTCACTAGCACAGAAAAATTATATTATTGTATTTGAAAGAAGTGACCCCAGTTTTAGTTGATAGTTTTAAAGGGGGAGCAAGCCTAGCACCCTCATCTGGACTTGCTCATAGTGGGTGCAGGATTTGCACATCTACTCACACTCCAGGTGACCCCTTTGGGTTGCCCATGACATCAGCATCTCGCATGTCAAAGGTGAGGCAAGTCGCCCACTGGCTGCACTGGAAATAAAAAACTGAGGATGTGTCATTGAAGCAGCCGTATGTGTTTACCTCCCAGAATCCACCCCCAACTTCCAAATAAGATTGCAGCCAGTCATTAGTTATAACGTTAGCACTTTCCTTCTTAGGCCTTCTTGTTATGGCACCTTCTGTACTGAGGTTACATGTCGTCAAAATATGATCCACAGGACTTAGAGTTAATGGGTTGGTAAACTTGGATAAACTAATTAGGAAATCGATGGTTGCTCATACTATTCATAATAAAATGTCACTCCTTTTGAACTTACATAGATATTCTTGCTGCCTTTAAGCCCATGAGTGTTCCTGTAAAGTGCGTCTGGTTGATGTAATAGAATATAGACCCATACGATACTGTTTCACGGAATCTTTGTAATGTAGGCAAACTTTAACCGGTGCTCGGATAACATACTCTGCAAGGTGCTGACACCACACTAGTGTTACTTTATGTAACAAAGCAACAATTTCCTTTCCTGGACTCAAAGCTATCTATGATTTTACTAGAGGAGGAGGAAAATGAAGGACAGTTGGCCCTGGAACAACATGCGGTGGGAGATGAGGCACTGATCCCCTGGGCAGTTGAAAATCCTTTGCCTCCCACAGAACTTAAATTGTCCCTTGATATCAGCAGAGGATGGGTCCCAGGACCCCCACGGGTACCAGAATTTGCTGATGGTAAGTCCCCTGTATAAAATGGTGTAGATCAACACAGACAGTAGGCCTCCCACATCCAGAATCCCAACTGCAGATCAAAAATAGTATAGATATTTATTGAAAATTATCCATGCAGACGTGAACCATGGAGTTCAGACCCATGTTGTTCAAAGGCCAACTGTATAGTTATAAATACAACAAACTCCAACCCTCAGAGTGACCATACAGGGACCACACTGAGCAGGTAGAGCCTCACTTGCCTTGGGATATTCTGGTGAAAAAGAAAACATCACTCGTAACTGTCATGGTACTTTGGGTATTAGCTCGAAGAGGCGAGCTCTGTGAGTGCCACTGAGCACACACTTGGCTTAAAGTGAGTCCTGCAAAAATGCAACAAAGCACCCCCAGTTGAATCCAGCCAAATATCCCACCCCCTTTTTTCTTGGCAGACCACATAGTCTGTTTGGCTGGGATTTTCAGTCAAGAATGTGTATTGTGTTTAGGTAGTTTATCAGCTACCCCCTCCCCCCACAAAGCAGGATTCTAAATATGTTTTATTGGTGAGATTCCACCAATGCAGAATTTGTGCATGCTGCCTCATGTTGCTATGGTAAAAAGGAAATTAAATTGTGATACAGTGGTACTATAAATAAAATAACTTACTTCCTAAGTTTGCTCATTGTGCAATAAGCCCGATAGGTTCAGCATTCCATGCAGCAACGGAGCCTTTCACAACATGTATCATTTAAGCCAATGTCAAACTATAAGGACAGGAAAAGGGATGGGCAAATTCTAACATGAGAGGGCAAGATCTGAGTCCACGTAATTCTTTTCCCATGCCACCTAGAATGTGCCTTTGCATAACAAGCTTGATATTGTATGTCCAAAGGCCCCAGTCTGGTAATGTGAACAGGAGAAGGAGGTTGGAAACCTTGTGCTTTCTTTGCTGGTTCCTGGGGATAATTCGTGTGTAGAACTGTTACTGGTCTGGCTCTCAGCTCTGCCACCTGGAACACCAAGTTGATGTAGCTTCTGCGAGCATGCTTGCAGACATGTTGCCGTGCTTGCGGGACATTTCCTCAGTGACTCAGGGGCAGAGTGCATGGGTGCAGCTCCATTTGGTGCTTTTATGGTTGGATTTTCATCAGTCTCTTTAAAGGAAAAATGTGAAGAGGAAAGAGTACCACAGGGATGGCGCTGCGCTCTGCCAAGGTGGCTGGGACCGTCATTCCAGCCGACCTAAATGGCTTCAGTCCCTTCTAAAAATCAGAGTTGATTTTTCTTCTCAGTGGCAGATGCAAAGATAATGTGAACCTCCTAAGGCTTTCCAGATGGTGTTAGACTCAAACTGCTTTATGTTCTCACTTAGGTATTGGAACCTCACATTCAAACCTGTACCTTCAAATAGAGAAGTGATAGGAGGCTTCAAAATAGTGCCCTGTCCTGTGGGTAGCTGGCTGTGTTCCGTGGGCACCGTCAGTCTGCTGGGCTCTGCGGGGTTTGCAGTGTCTTCTAATGAGAACTGCATTTTTAAAAGAAACCTCACCCACTGGGCTGTGACATTGGGGCTGAAAGCCATGTGTTTTGCTGTCTCTGCAATGTTATCACAGAGAAAGAAGAGATTCGCTCCGGGGAGACAGACATAGCATTATAGATGGGTTGCACCTCAGAAGAATCTGTCAGGCAGCATGTCGGTTTTCTTTTGAACGCAGAAACTTTCCTTATATTAGGTTTTTATTACCAGTGCATACATTTACTCTTTCAATTTATAGCACCCATCCTGAGCAGGAGCCCCTAAATATCCATAAAACATTTCTATGCCCAGCTGGCAGATTCATGGTTTCTGTACGGGGTCAGCCTTTCTCCAAGCAGAAAGGAAGGGGAGTGATTGTGGAGTCTTCAATTCAGGAATACTTAGACCACTGTTCTAGAATCACATCCAGCTCTTTCCTGAGAGAAATTCTGCTCTGCGCGGTGTTTCAGTTCTATGATGGAATGTTGAGAAATGTTAGACTCCTGGATATACTGCAGTCAGATGGCCTTCAGGCCAGTGCACCGCTGAGTGCCACTGAGCTTGCCCTCCCAGCCTACAGCTGACAGGTGCAGCCTGCCATGCCAGCAGGTGAATGGGGCAAGACATCTTCTGGGGTGTCCAACTTGTGGTGTCTCTGGGTCACACTGGAAGAAGAAGAGTTGTCTGCGGCCACACATTAAATACACAAACACTAACAAAAACTGATGAGCAAAAAAAATGTTTTAAGTAAATTTATGATTTTGTGTTGGGCCACATTCATAGCCATTCTGGGCCACACGTGGCTTGCAGGCCGTGGGTTGGACACCCTTGCTTCAATAGTGTGTGACCCAAGAACCTGCAGGTCTCAGTCACTCAGACTCACAAGTGCTTAACCTGGAAGTCAGTGGATCAAGTTCTAGCTTGTTCAGCACAATTATCATCCATTCTAAAACCTAGCCATGATTTTATCACCACCCACATGTTACAGCCCAACATTGATGCACCTAGAGTGGACATTATAGGTTATGTAATACGAGTCTGCATCTATATGTAAGCTATAGATATGATAGATTATAAGAGCACTCAGAGTGTCATTCCCAGAATGAGCATTTCGTGTTTACTGCTTTGTCAGGAGATGAGTGAAGACGATGATGACAGCGTGGCAGCGTGGCAGCGTGGGTGGAACGTGGGCTTCGGGTGTCGGCAGATCCGGGATCACAGCCCTGGCTCTGACACTTACTTAGCGTGGCCGTGGGCAAGTTCCTATGCCTTTCTCAGTCTGGAGTTTCTCATCGTAAATGAATGACCAGACAACTGGACTTAAACTAACACTGATTACCACTTTGAGTGGAAGTGAGGATTAAATGAACTAAGGTATCATTGCAAGTGGCTCAGAGAGAGACCGGCACGCCACAGGGCATGCTGGCACAGCAGTGAATAAATAAGCTTCATATACACAGTAAGTCCTCATGTAGTGCCGTGGATAGGCTCTGAGACTTGAAGCAAAAATGATGTATGATAAAACCAATTTTAGCATCGACCAGTTGAGATAAACAGGAGTTCAATTCCTGTGGCATCTCATCAATGCTGTAACTAAACACACCGAATGAAATGCCACCTTTGGAGGACCTGCTGCACTTTCTTTAATTACCATTTTCAAGGATAATGAAAAAATATAAAATTGTTATACATATAAAATTAGTGTATGTATAGTTATTTTAATAATAGAAATGAGTTGTATATTACTTTTATCTTAAAATAATGAGCTGATCCACAAAGAATAAAAAAGCACCTTCAGATAACATAATCTTTATATGTATGCAAGTATATGTCCAATGTATTCATGTCTCAGCAGTTCAAGTCAGAAAACTAACTGCCAGCCCATATTTGCTTTTTAATACATTTGTTCTGAAACCGAACTTCGACAGCTTGACAGAGACAACTTAATCAACATCCTCAGGGCTTCAAGCCATTAGTGTACAATTTCAGGCAATTTTCACTGAGGCCAGGATTCACAGGAGCCTCCCTGGGGAGAGAACCCTGAGTCCAGAAAGGAAGGATGAAAAGCCACATTAGTCACTTTTCAGAAAGATGGAAGCATGGTAGCTTTGATTTCTATGTAGATTTCAAAGTAGCCTGAGCAGTTTCCATCCGGTGCCCACTTTAAATTCGTGGGCAAGCCTGTGATGGTGGCCCTGTCGTCTCATACATTTCGCCCTCTTCCCAGCAGGAAAGGTCTTATTTTTTACCTTATGCCTCAGCCTCTTCACTGGCTTTAATGTTGTGGCAAATATTAAGATCCTGGAGAATATGTCAAGATCTGAGATAATTTTTGTTAGAGTATGATTTAATGGCCCCATTGGTCTGAGCTGACTTGTGTAGAAAGAAATGTGATCCTGAGAAAATGCCTATAAATTCTTGACTCTTTGAGTCTCTCTCTCTCCCCCTCTCTCTCTCTTTCTCTCCATCCCTCCCTCCCTCCCTCCCTCCTCCTCCCCTTTGGTGGCATGTTCTTAACACAGCCACTTCTCTCAGCTATTTAGCAAACACCTGTTTAATTTTAATTTAAGATAAGGTCTGAAACTTGTCCCCAGAGCCTTGCGAATGTTAAAAGGGAACAGAAAGCTGTCAACCTTTCTGATACTGATTAAAAGAAGATATTCTTTTTTGTAATGTCAGTTGAAATAGCTAGTTTTCCAGTTCTACTTGCCATGGATTTAATGATCTAAACTTAAGATTTTTTTCTCTTCCTTTTTTAAAGGATTTTATTTATTTATTTTGAGAGAGAGAGGAAGGGAGGGGGAGAGAGAGGAACATTGAGCCACTGCCTGTCACATGCCCCAGCCAGGAACCAGGCCCACAGCCCAAGCATGTGTCCTGACCGAGAATCGAAATGGTGAACTTTCAGTTTTCGGGAGGAAGCCCAACCCACAGAGCTGCACCAGACAGGACTTTTTCCTCTTTCTTCAGAGAAGTGGTTCACCTGGGGCCATTTTGTTCCCCAGGGGATATTTGGTAGTGTCCAGAGACATTTTTGGATGTCACACTGCGGGGTGGTGCTCCTGGCATCTAGTGTGCGGAGGCCAGGGGTGCTGCTAAACATCCCACAATGCACAGAACAGCCCCCACCACAAGGAATCATCTGGTCACAAGGCTCAGCTGTGCCAAGGTTCAGCCTCCCTACTCTAGAACAGAGGTGTCCAACCTTGGTGGTACATGAAAGTCACCTGTAGGCTTTAAAAAGTTCTGATGCCAAGGTTCTCCCCAGACTAAATAACACAGAATCATTGTAGGATGAGCCATACAGTTTGTGGAGGCAGTGCAAAATGAAAACGCAGGGGGCCTTGTTCAGAAAGTATTAAGAATTTTAAGATGGCAGCAGCAGAGCATTAAACCCACTGTTGGGCCTTCTAAGTGCAGGGCCCTTTGCAACTGCACAGATCCTACACATGAAGCTGACACTGTTCTGGGGGAGGACCTGGCGTTGATAGTTTAAAAGGCTCTCCATGTGGGCCCAGGACTTTAATAGACACCTTGCGAAAGAAGATATGTAGATGCAAATAAGCATATGCAAAGATACTCCACATCATATATCATCAGGGAAATGCAAGTGGTACAACAACAAAATACCAGTACACACCTATTAGAATGACTAGAATCTATAACAGACATCACCAGATGTTAGTGAAGATGTGGAGCAACAGGAGCTCTCATCCACTGCTGGTGGGAATGCAAATGGTGCAGCCACTCTGGAGGGCACGTAGCCATTTTCGATGGGCTTCTTCCACTTAGTAATATGCATTTAAGTCTCCTCCATGTGTTTGCACACCTTGATAGCTCATTCATTTTTTTAAATTTCATTTTATTTTTTTATCCTTACCCAAGAACATGCTTGAGGGGGGAGGGAGGGTGAGAAACACCACTGCAAGAAAGAAACATCTGTCGGTTGCCTCCTGTATGCGCCTGACTGGGGACCAAACCCACAACCCAGGCATGCACCCCAACCAGGAACTGAACCCACAACCCTTCAGTTTATGGGATGACACTCCAACCAAGTGAGCCACACTGGCCAGGGCAAGGGCTCATTTCTTTATAGCACCAAATAATATTCCATAGAAATACTGTAAATATCATTCCATTGATATACCATAGTTTATTTATCCATTCATCTACAAAAGAGAACTTGGTTGCTTCCAAGTTGTGACAATTATGAATAAAGTTGCTATAAACATCCACATGCAGGTTTTTGTGTGAATATAATCCTTTTCAAATCCTTTGGGTAAATACCAAGGAGGGCAACTGTGGGACTATATGTTAAGAATATGTTTAGTTTTGTAGGAAACTGTCAAGTCGCCTTCCAGAGTGGCTGTACCATTTATTGCCTGTATTCTTCCTATAGCAATCAGTGTGTGTATATGTTGGCCCCTGTATGACTCACCTCTGTATGGACACAGAGCCTTGCAATTAGTAGATACTGAATGAACATGGCTGAATAAAGCACTGTATTCTTATTCTTTGTCTTCTGTTATAAAGTCTTACATGTGTATAGGTCATTTCTGCTTTCCAACAGGCCTCAGCTTTCATGATTTATTTGCTCTTCACATCAGTCCTGTGGCTGCAGGACAGGTGTTAGGACACTAGTGTGTAGATGAGGAAATGGGCTCAGAGAAGAGGTGACTGGCCCAAGTCACACCCCTGTGAGTGGCAGGGCAAGGCCTCCACAGAGTCTCCTGGTTTCCAGGCCAGCGCTACACCACAAGAGCTTCCTCACTTTTATACCAGGTTTCCAAAGTGTGGTGCAAGTGCCCACTGGTGGCATGGGGCATGAAGTCACTGGCACAAGGGGTGACTTTTAAAACAAAGCATGTTTATTTATTTAAATATGTATCATGGAAAAACAGCACATCAAATCAGTGGCTTGTATTACTGCTACAGAAAAGGTTGGATTCCTGTTTTAAGAATGAGTTGATTTAAAGAAAAATATTAAGCAAATAATAGCAGAGGTAGTGTGGAGATATGACAAAGCTTGTGAATTACCTATTCAAATGACTGAAATATGAGTAACACTGCTTTAAATCTTTGTAGTTTATAATGAGGATGTAGGGAAATAATATTACAAAAGAGCTTTGTAATATTAGACAATGCACTAAAATTATTACTGCGGGTTTTGTGCTGTCCCTCCTTGAAACTAGTGCTTCCTGCCATTTTTCTCCACACTGAGTCTCAGCATAGTACTGGGCTCGGATAGGTACAGAGTGCTTGATTGTAGACATCAAGGGACCATGCATAGTTGAAAGGAAAGAAAGATATGTAAAATAAAATCTATAAGTCCTCTATAAAAGCTTAGTTTTCCTAGTTATTAGGTATGTAACAAATTCTAAGATGAATTCCCAAATATCTGGAACAAGTGATTAGGAAAGTTATGATAATATCATTACAAATCCAGTCTCTGTCCTGGATATATTCAAAGTAGGGTCCTTCACATTCACACAGTAGAACCCTTTGCATCCATTAAATATGATGAAGGATATACATTTACTGACATATAAAGATATTTGTGTTAAATGAGAAAGGCAAGTTTCAGAAGAGTAGAATAGAACATATTTATATTAAAAGAAAAAGAAAGGGGGGATTATTGAAAGGATTTTCCCCTGAATTATGGAATTGGGTTCATCTTTTTTATGTTTAACTTGTCTGTCACTTCTTATTTTTCTACAATGGACCTAGATTTCAAACTCAAGGAATAGTAAATAAAAGTTTAAAACACACTGTATATAAAACATACTAATCCTGCTATAGTTGCACACTACTGTTCTGATGCCCTCAGACACATGGTTTGCATGTGTTGTGAGATGCTGATTTCATGTAACCCATAGCTGGAGCCAACAGGAGGGGGGAGGATGGATGATGCTATGGACACAGAAGGACCTTGTCAAATACGCAGGCCTGCACAGAGGAAAGGGATTCTGAGCTGGGACAGGGAACGTGAAGGACAGGACAGCCATGGAGCATTAGGGACCTCATTTTGTGCAGTGGTAGGGAGAGGGTGGGGACTGTAAGGCCTGGAGATTTGTGTCACCATTGTATTGGATTACATCCCAGCTAGTTTCAAGGCCACTCCAGAGAGTTAGTTGCTTTTCACAGAATCTGCCTTGCCTTCCCTGGGTTTTAGAAGGAAAATTTTTGTGAAAATAGCATAGAAGTATCTTTGAGTTGTGGTTTGGGGTGAGTGTATTTGCTTTCTCACTCTCTTTCCTGCTTGTTTTTGTGGAATCTCATCTTACTTAATTCTCTGGCTGTGCTTTTCAACAGCACATTCTATTTTCTGATTGTCAGAGGTTGTAAATCGCCTGAGCTGGAAAGCTTTGGAGAGAAGTTTCACAAGTGGGCCCCTTTCACTGGGCTGTGTGTGCCCCTGAAACTAATATAAAATAATACTGAATGTCAAATGTAACTGAAAAACAAAATAAAAAAAAAACAAGTGGGCCCCCTTTTTAACCCCAGTGGTATTTTTAAGGCTTTGAGCAATAGATAGAATATATGAGTTAATTTGCATAAATAAAGGATTGGGAAGCTATCTATTAGCTACGAGCAGTACTGACTTCTGAGAAGGGGCTGTGCCCAGTTGGGAATGCAAGGGGACTTCCCTTTAATCTGTACATTTCAGGTTTGTTTTTAGTTATTTGTATATTACTTATATTACCTATACTCTATATACATAAAATATGAAGCAAGTAGAGTTGGGTATTTGTTTAGCCCCTGAAAGTCTCTGTGTGTGTGTGTGTGTGTGTGTGTGTGTGTATGTGTATATAGTAGGAGGCATGCAGGACAGTACTAAAGGTAAGCTCAGATTTGAACTGCCTTAATATAGAGACTTAAAAAATGTCAAAGCATTGGCACTCTGGTTGTGTGGTTGAGAATCAGGACACACTCACCTGGGAAAGCCTATCATCCTCCGAGGTGTCCTTGCCCCATCGCAAATAGCCGACGTCACTGCGGGTCAGGACTCCATGTAGTATTTCTTGAGACTTTCCATTTTGACAGCCATTAAAGACATGTGGACTTGCTCTTCCAGTTAAAATCATGTTCAGAACTGCCTAGATGACATATTTTACAATTTTTTTTTACTTTAAAATTTTTTTTAATTGCTGTTCAAGTATAGTTGTCTGCATTCCCACCCTCTCACCCCAGGCATCCCTATCTCCCACCCTTGATCCTACCCCCGTTTGGTTTTGTCCATGTGTCCTTTATACATGTTCCTGGAAACCCTTCCTCTTTCCCCCCATTAACCCTTCCCACTTTGATATTTTACAAATATTTACATCTTAGGTAGCAATGACCGAAGGACATAATTTCTTTTTTTTCTAATGATAATTTTAAAATTACCATTTTACTGAAAAGCATGAAATAATAGAACATATAATTCTAGAAAAATGTATGTCATGAACAATTGCAGGGGTAAAGCAATAATTTATTGACTTTCTTTCCTGAGCCATACCCCATAACTTCCCATTATCCCGCTTGAATGCTATTGCTCGTCCTCCCTTTACATTTCTTTTGAACTTTGGTTTTCATAATTATGACCAAAGAAGCATGAAGTTATGATGTTTTTATAGTAGCTTTCTTTCAGTTATTAGGGATTTCTGGTGGGTCATGGAAAGGTGTTTTCCAATGTTTCTAGAGTCTCAGAGATAAACCAGAAAGTACTGTAAGGGAAATTGGAAGGTAGAATCTGATAACAAACTCAGAGTAGCATCTTAGTTTTTCAAAGACAACTTGATATCACTTCACTTAAGAGAGAATACACTTTATTGAAAAAAAAACTAATTTAGACAGCAGAATGTCAAAGTCTTCCAACCTACCTGCCTGCATAGGAAGCCTCCAGCACTTGGTTGTAACAGGTGAACAGTGGAGACATCTAGGTCCTTCTGAAGCCTACAGGATGGGGAGCCATCAGCGTTTGGTCAGAGGGGATGACTCCACTGAGAACCTGCAGCCGCTCCTCCCTCCACTCCCAACCCAAAGAAGCAGTCCCACAGGCTCACCTACTCACTGCCCCCAACCCCATCTGTTCCTTGCCTGTCTCCATCTCTCTCAGGGAAAACTTCTTGGACTGGGGCTGCATAGGGAAAGTGATGGGTACAGGCGGGAGAAGCCAGTGGTAAGCGGTGAGGGTGAAGGGAGAGGCTGCAGACCTCACGTGCTGGAAAGCTTGTGCATGTGTTCTGATGCTGGGCTCAGTAGAGAAACTGCTCAGGGACCAGGGATGCTTTGCTGAGGTTGGTGACACATGACCACTCCAGAGAGTGCTGGCACAAGGCAGAATTGAACAGACTCTTCAAGTGGAAAACACCAGCTTGGGCGTTAAGTCCATTTCTTGGCTACAGAAGGGCAGCCTCTATTGTTTCATCAGAGAGCAGGGGTCAGGTTCCTACCCTGGACAATGTTAAAGTCAAGGTGCCACGTGGCTCCTGCTGTCACCCAGAGGGAGGTGCTATGTGCTGGTATGAGAGCTATATGTGTTCTTGAAAGAATCTATTCACAGAACTAGAGGTCAAGCCCTTCCCTCTGTAAATAAGTCCTAAAGACTTGGGTCAAGCATGGTGAATACTTTGGAGGCATCAGGCATAATTCAGGGCAGTGTTTTCCAAAGTAGGGTATGATTTTGGATGGTACAGATATGAGCATTTAAAAATTTTTAGAGTGATGTGTTTAACACATATTTTCTTTAATACAGCAAATACATGATTTAAAGGATAATGACTTTTAGAAAGAAGTTGATATTCAAATGTGTGTGGATTTAAATAAAACTGAAGTAAATAATAATACAGACCACAAAAATGTGATGGCAGTCTATAAAAGAGAAGTTTCAGGAATACTGTACAAATAATCTTTGTTGGCAGCCAATATTTATAACCACAAAAAGAAGAAACCTATTACTGCACCAGAAAAGTAGATTCAAACTTTCTTGATAACATCTACTTACCCAAACTGACTACAGAAAAGGACATATCAACAGAAGAGTATCCACCAGAAAAAATTGCACTTGTGTTTCCAATAGGGCATACCAATATTTTCCAACACAAGAGTACACAGCTTATGTGATCCTAGAGCTATAGGAAATACCTGTGCAAATATTTGTAGACTTTACCTTTCAAAAGTTCTGGAGAAGACCAGGCTGTAAAGAAACAGGATGACCCCACGGCTCCCTTCTCCATTGAACTGTTTGGAAAACAAAAGAAAAGCACATTTGCCTACAAGCAATGCAGCTATGTGTATCTGTGGGCATGGGCTCAAGGATTTACAGCTGGAGAGTTTTATTTTCCAAGTGCTTGAAGGACAGCTGGAGCTCTCCCTGCTTCCCAGATCCATCTTCACTCTCACATGCAATCTCCTTCCTTGCCTCATGCCTACCAATGGCACCTTCATTCTCTTGGTTTTCACCCTATCTTTTTTTCCTCCACTTCTGTCTTGTCATTATCTTCAAATCATGGCTAAGATGTAGCATATCTTTCCTCTCCATTTTCCCACTGTCCATCCTAGCCTGGGTCCCTGCGCTTCTCTTGGCTGGTACCCTTTCCCAGCTTTTTCTCAGTCAGTGCAGCCCTCTGGTTCCCCATTAAACTCTGGGGAGCAGAAAGGCTTTACAGAAATAGCTCAGAGTTATTCAGACCTGGTTTCAGAACCGGTCCTACCACTTACTAACCCCTAGTTATTTAACTTCCTTAAGTTGCAATCTCCTCATCTGCAATAGCAGATAAGAATACCTTTTCCCAGGTTTCTTGCAAAAGTGAAATGACATAAGGCACAATTCCTACCTTGGCCCTTGGAACATGCTAGATCCAGTGGCTATTCTTCGCTAAGGCACTTCTCTTCTGTCTCTTGGTCAGGTTGTTTTTCTGCTCAGAACTTTATGAAGGTGCCCTGTGATGCCCAGGGTCAAATCCAAATTGACCAACCAACATACAGGGCCTCTCATTAGTTGGCCTTATCTTCATTTTCTGTCAATACCCTGCTTTCTGAAAAGAAGCTCCTTGGCTGGCTTTTGAGGTGCACAGCGCTGATGCCTCTCCTTCAGAGGCATTGTATCAGGAAGGCTTTGGTTGAAACACCTGTGCTCTTCCTTGTATGGATTCATTTTTTCCCTTTGCTATCTGTGACCTGGGAGGAGGACAAATTCCTGTGCCATAGGAGCCAGTGCCTGACAAATTCTGGTGCCATAGAAGCCAGACAGGAACCCCAATGGGTATACTGCTGGTCGTGAGTGAGAGAAATGGGAAGGGCTGGGGCCTGAGGCAACCTGGAGAACACATGTGCGTTAGTTTTCCATCGCTGCCATAACAAATTGCCACAAACTTGGGGGGCTTAAAACAGCACAGATTTATCATTTTACAGTTCTGGAGGTTAGAAGCCCAACCTGGGTGTCACTGAACTCAACTCAAACAGCTGGCAAGCCTGTGTCCCATCTGGAGGCTTTATGGGAGGCTCCGTTTCCTTCCCTTTCCAGTTTCTAGAAGACGTCCTTATTCCTTGGCCCACGATCCCACATCACATAGCCTTTTCGTCCTCTGCTTCAGCATCACTTCTCTTTCTCTTCTTCTCCTACCATCCCAACCTTGCTGATTCAAGACCACTGGGATAAGCCAGGATAATCTCCCTATCTCAAAATCTTAAACTTAATGGAATTGCGGAGTCCTTTCCACCAGTGAGGTAACATCATTCATTCTATCTCAATTTGTCTACTGGGAGTCATTGTCAGTTAACTGAGGATGTGCCAAGTTATAGGTTGAGGGCAGCCAGATTTTATGATTTGGGGAGAAAAGCTAAAATCCAGGTTTACGTGTGGGATTTTTCTGATTGTTTTTGACTGTTACTGACTCAAACTTTTAAAAATATAACACTGTGTGGGTTAACACTGCAGATGTAGGTATATTGCTTTCCTAGGGTTTCTATAAGAAATTATCAGAAATTTGAGTGACTTAAAACAATAGGAATTTATTCTGTCATGGTTCTGAAGGCCGAAGTCTTAAATCGAGGTGTCAGAGCAGGGCCTGGGGGAGGGCTCTTCCTTGATCTTCCCAGCTTCTGGTGGCCACTGGCAGCCCCTGGTGTCCCTTGGCTTGGGAGCTAATGACTCCAGTCTCTGACTCCATTATCACATGGTGTTCTCCCTGCATCTGGGTCTATGTTCAAGTTTTCTTCCTAATCCAGTCATTGGATTAGGGCCCACCTACATCCAGCATGACATTATCTTAATTTGATCACATTGGCAAAGACCCTATTTCCAAATCAGAGCACATTCACAGGTACTAGGAGTTAGGACTTAAACATATCTTTCTGGGAGGATGCAATTCAACCTATAACAATAGGCTTACTGCACACATGTAGTCCTTAGTCATCTAGCTTGAGATCTGTGTACACAGGTGCATTTTGATAGTGAATGACATTTGGTAAAAAGGTCTGAATGGGGGCTGATCACAATAGGCAGCATCTGGTCATGGTTTGCACCTTGCTCAGGAAATGGTGCCCACGGTTCCACAGCATGGCTATGGGAATGATCAGCCTGCGTTGGCTCAACACAGGCAGCTCTTGTGTGAAACCCACCTGTGCTGGGCAGTCTGCTTCTGCTTAGAGCTTTTATTATGTTTTCCAGCTCCACTCTTAATCTTTGATGGGGAAAGCCCATGAGTAGCTTCAGCTCTGATCTTCTGATTCTCAAGGCTGAAAAATCCCTTGCAAATGAGCAGAAGGGGGAGGGGTCCTTCCTCTTGAATCAGACTCTCCCAGGACTGAGTTGAAGAGATGGAAGACAGAGTGGGAAGGGTTTGCCTCTTGTAGCTGCAAGGACCATTTATTTCTTACATGGCTCCTCTCTATCTGTGTAACCCCACTGATCATCTCTGGCCCACAAGAAGGAGTCTCTAAGCAGGCTTCCAGCTTAACATTTCCTGTCAGGTATGAAAAATCTGTCACACAGTTTTTATTGTTTCATGTTGCTGCTATAACAAATTTAGTAGCTTAAATAATACAAATCTCACAGTTCTAGAGGTCAGAAGTCTGACGTGGGTCTCGTTGGGTGAGAATGAAGATGTCCGCAGGGCTGTGTTCCTTCCAGAGGCTCTGGGGGAGAGTCTGTTTCCTGCCCTTTCCACCTTCCGGGGGCCCTCTTCATAGTCCTTGGTGCATGGTCCCCACCTTCCATCTTCAAAGCCAGCCACCATGGTGACACTTTTCTCATAGCACATCACTCTTTGCCTCTCTTTTGCCTTCCTCCCCCACATTTAAGGATCCTGTGATTACATTGGGTCCACCTGGGTAACCCAGGCTGTTCTCCCTGTTTTAAAGTCAGCTGATTATCAAACTTAATTCCCCTTTGCATGTAATGGAACATTCACAGGTCTGGGGACCAGGGTATGGACATCTGTGGGGAGCCATTCTTCTGCCTGTGGTGCAGACTTGTGAGATGGTAGGAGAGGTGGGCCCAGGGGAACCAGTTTAACCATGATCCTGGGTAGTTAGTGTGGCTGAGAACTCATGCCAAAGTTTTCTGCCCCTGGGACCTTTGAAAGGAATGGGGCAGTGAGCTTCATGGATCACAGTTCCCCCTTCTATACAGTCCACAGTTGTATGGCTTCATAGCTACCCCGCTCATTTCATTGTCTCCTGCATTTGCATTGTAGAGTCCTGATTCTTCAGAAAATCAACCTTAATTCCCTACTCTGAAGAGGAATCTTAAACAAACAAACAAACAAAAAACCTTCTGTTTTCAATCACTACTTTACTTTGTCCCCTCCCCACCCTGGGGAAACATTGTGTGGAAGATGCTGATAGAAGAGGTGAAGCAGGGCCACGTTTTTCAGACCTAAGTAATCTGGTTGGGGTCAGTGTGAATGGTCATTTTGGCAGTTCAGCCTAGAGCCTTAGTTGGCTACCACTTTTGTGTTTTATTCATTAGATGAGGCAAGACTGCTTTAACATTTTCTCTTATCACACAAAGAAATCTTGGCATATGCCCTCTACAGTATTGTTTTCTAGGTTTGATTAGCCAAGGAGAAAGAAGCATTTTTGAGTGGCCTGTGTGTGATCTGCCTCTTTCCAGGTTGCAGGGAGGGAGAGGCGGGCTTCCTTCCTCTCATTCTGCCCTTCCTTAGCCCTCAAGATGATCTGGTTTTCTTAACAAGCATTGTTAAAAATACCCTTTGTAAAAGAAAGAAGATTCCTGTAAGATCAGTTCAACATAAAAGAATTATCTCAATGCTTAAACACTTACACATTGTAAATGATCATAGATGAATTTCTCAGTGGCTTCTTTGTCTAAAACTTCAAACAGCTGGAGCTATAAATCAGGAATAGAAGATAAAAATGAAAAGGAAGATGAAAGCCACATCTATAAGGTGCCACTGTTATTACCTCAGGGGAGATTCTTGTTTCATTGCAAAATCACATTGCTAAAAACTGACATGCCATCTTGCACAAGTCCATGTAAAACACACAAGGTAAATCGGGTGGCTGCTGGCCTCGATTTTACCTCCCTCAGTTTTAAATCAATATAATATCTTGAGCAATAAAACCATAAACAGATTTTTTTCCTAATAGATAGAATTTAGCTGTGTTTAAGACAGTGGACATGGAAATGCCATTCATGATGATTTTGGGTATGGGGCATTCTTGACTGTGGTGAATTCTGGAAGGAGAAATCCATAGCCAGATTCTCTATTTTGGGTGCTTGGATCTCTTACAACCCTTGGACCTTTTATGTCCTTGCCTCTTCGGATGGTGCCTTCGGAGAAGGCCACATCAGACACTTACAGGAGCATCCATGGGGCTCCGCCTCCATTTCCATGGTAAGTCTAGTACCCACTCAGGCTTCATCGGCCCTTTCTCTGGCAGGACAGGCAGGAGTGCACTCACCCGCTCAGTGAAATTGTCCGCAGAGTAGTCAGGAGTCGAGGCAATATAAGTGTCTTCAGTGACAAGACAGAGGGTGGCCTTCTGAGCTTCTCCTGCAGCCCACAGGATACCAGTGAGGGCCACAGCCAGGGCTTGCTTCTGCTCCTGCTTGCTCATTGCACATAAACTACAGGAAGGAGGTGGGGTGGGAAAACCTTGGAGTGGACTGTCACCTAGCTGAGTGCTGGGGCCTCCACTTCCGTTTGGCTCCTTCATCAACCTACACTGCAAGAATGTCCCAGAGGGCCTTGTCCTCTCTGCTGCAACTGGAACTGGCGTCCTCACAGCACATGCTGTTTCTCCTGGTAACCTCAGCCAGTCCCACCCTGTGCACTATTGCCCCCACCGAGTCCCTCCACTGTCCTCTTTCGTGAAGTCCAGCAGGGACTGATCCTAGCTCTTTAACCCAATGACACAGGCCTTTCCGAGCACAGCCCGAACAATTCTTCCTGTTTTATTGCCCAGATTTCTATCTCGTAAACCCTCTGCCCCAGATGGACCAGTCCCCCAAACATATTTCCCACATTTGCTCATGCGCTTGTCTGCCTTTACTCTGCCCGCCACATCTGTCTTTTCTGCCTGATCACATCCTGTGCAACCCCGGAGGCCCCACTTCAGGTTGTCCTCACCAACCTGGAGCTCACACTCAGTGGGCACTCACTGTGTCCAGCATCATTCTGAGCACTGCACACAGATCTCAGGGATCCTCACAACAACCTGGGAGGTAGATACTATTACTACTCTCACCTTAGAGGTGTGGAAAGTAAGACAGAGAGGTTGAGTGATTCGCCCCTGGTCATTCATCTTTAAAGTGGTAGAGCAGTGGTTTGAATGTGGCAGTCTGGCTCCTGACTCCCTAGGCCTAACCATTACTCTCCACTGAGTAATAATAATTATCCCAGGCTGTCAAAGCTCCCAGGAAATGGGAACCCATCCTCATGTAGTAGACCTTTACTCTGCCTGTTTCCTCAGCATTTTACATTGACAACTGTTGTCCTCAGGAAGAAACATATGATAGAGTTTTATTAATGAATTCAGTGATAATTTATAGAATCCATCTAGTTCTGTGGCAATGTGGAAACGAGTAACAGGGAATCTCACACTCCAAAACCCTCGTTGGAGGCAGATGAGAATTAAAGAAAGTGCCATGAGAGAACAGAAGGAGAGGGAGCTTGTGACTGGGAAGGTTCAGAAGGCTTCATGGAGCAGGTCTATCAAAGCAGTTACTCATTACTATGTCTTTAGTAGTTGCACATGCCAGGCCTGTGTTAAATGCTTTACATTTGTGCAGCAAATATTGTGTGTGTTCTGTCTAGATTCCCTGGGATCCCTTTTATTTTAGACAGCTGCCTCCGTTACTGTTGCTACTGGCTCCTGCTTTCAAGTTTCTCTGAAGAACTGGAGCCACCTGACCCAGAAGTGACAGGAGTTGTGCCCCCTCCTGCAGGATGGCCCGTAGCCAGGGCTCCCTTAGCTGAAGATGGGTCAGTGACATCCCAGAGATACCCCGGAAGCCATATTCTTCCGTAGCTTCTCCTTTTATGTTGGGCTCTTCCCACACTCTCTCACAGGTTTCTCCTGGGGGCACTCCCTTCAGACACCCCTTGTACAAAGATTTCCCAGCTTTAGCTCTGCTTCTCAGGAACCTAGCAATGCACCATCTTAGAATACATTGCACAGTTAGTTCCAGTTTCTGGTGATAACTTATCTTGCTTAAGAGCAGATAGATGCCTTTTACTTATTTACAGTTTTTATAATATCAAGCATAGAGCTTTGCAAGTGATAGGGGCTTGTTAACTTCTAAGAATAAAGTAATTTGAATGGATTTTTTAAATAGGCAACACTGTACTTTGATAGCCTGGTTAAATAGGAGGATTAATCCTTCATTTATCAGGTTTTTCATTGCCCTTTTGCTCCTTCCTGGAATTGCCAGGTTGATGCTTCTCATCAAATATTGTCAAGTAAGGCCACCCGAGACCTGGTGCTTCATTTTACCTGACAGGGTGGTCTGCAGTAGAGCATAAAAACTGTCAGCAGTATTCTGCAACTGAACTTTGAGAGTGACACCAGGAAAGCCCTCCTTGGTTATGAAATGCATCCCCTCTGGGAGAATCAGCCCCATTTCTGTCTTTGGAGCAAATCCCCTTCCTGAGGGGACCCAGGGGAATTTCTGCTATTATTTAGCACATAAAGATTCTCAGGAAACGAGTAACTTTCCAAGTACTTCTCAGGGGCCTCTTACCTGTGGAAGTTACAGTCTTTCCCTTTCCTTGTAAACAACAAGTATTTGAGGATGGATCCTTGTACAGCCATCTGAATGCTTCGGGCACCTCCCTGGGAAGGCAAAGATGAATAGTGAGGCAGGGAGCAGGGCTTTACAATTGTAACGGAGCCTCTCGGTGCTAGTAGTACAAAAGGGAACTCTTGAAAATGGATGTCACGATCTGTTTTTCTGTGCAGCCTTTTCCCCTCCTGGTATATAGCATCCACTAGGCTTAGCAAGGGACACTGTGCCACACTGTGCCATCCCTCCCCAGGGGCTCCCAGCAGGCTAGAGTCTGCAGTGGCCAGCCTCTTGTGGAGCCCCGTAGACTGGTACCTGGGGTATGTGTCTTCCTCCGCCCGCCACCACAATGCCCCTGCTTTATGTCGAGCTTTTAGATTTGTAGAAGGTAAGGACATACACGGCTAACTCTTGAAATTCTGTGTGACTGCTGATCAATGACATGAATTATTGAGGTTTTTAAAAAGCCAGAAAGAAGTTGCTAGATCTCCTCCTGCCTCTATGTCCTCAGGGATGCTTAGGACTTGGAGAAGAGAGCCAGGAAAGGTAGAGTTTGGAAGGTGGGAGGGAGGAGAAAAAGGAGTTTGAGTCTTTGTTACAACCCGGACAGCAAATTTTAAACAGTCTGTTATCATTTAGGGTTAAATTTTAAATTCTCAGTATGTTTCTACAGGTGATTGTAATGAAAGCTTGCATTCATGTGGATGAGAATGAAAGGAATCATAGATAAGGAACGTGGAATTGGGACTTCTAAAAACTGTCACCTGCTCTTACCTTTCCCGCTTCCAAAGCAAAAGCGAGGTCAGAAAAAGGACTGTGGAACCTGAAACAGGCCTCTTCCCAGTCACGGCTGAAGGTGTGGACCGTATTTCCAAAGAGGCTCTGCCGCAGCCTCTGAGAAGAGGGGAGAGAAATGGTTCACTCAGATAAGGTAATTCTTCTGAGACACATTCCTCATCGTTCCATCTTAAGTGACACTGCGAAATCATGGAGATGGACCTGTCCCCTTCTTACATTCAGGCTTACATTTTACTCCCTTTCTTTAACTTAATTGTAAAGTCCTGTGCACAAGATTCACATCAGGTTCACTTAGAGTATTTTGTCTCAAAGGCTCAGTGTGTCAACCACACTCCTTGTTGTCCCTGTTTGATTGGTGCCCCTTGTTTCTGTCTCCCCGCTCATTGCTAGCTATCTGTCCTTCATACCCTTGTGGCACACACCAGGCTGCGGCTCGGTCCTTGTGCCTGCTCCACACAAAAAAGGAATAGATGAGACTCTGTGTCTGCGGCCTGCGTACCATAGTGGTTTAAATGATATTAAACAAGTATTCTCTGTTCTCTCAACCCAGAATCTTTAAAGTTTTCCAGGATGCTCTATAGTATGTTCAGATTGGAAACCATCTTTAAAGCTTCCCCAGGGAAAAAAAGGAAACAGGCCTTTGTAAAACAAATACATGCAAAAAAGGGAATCCATTTGTAATCAGAGGTGTATTAATAGCATGTGTGAGGTCCTGCGTGGGACACAGACATGTAAAAAGTCTAATACTGCACAACTAAGTACAAGACAGAAAGTGTGAAGTTCTATAAGTCAAGTGCAATCAAGTGCAAAGCACCATGAAAGAACAAAGGAAGGAGAGAGAAATGCTGATGGAGGTACCCAGGAAGGCTTCATGGAAGAGGTAACCTTTCTACTAGGCTGGCAAATGACATCTAGCATTTATTGAGCATTATCTATGCACCAGGCACTGAACTAAGTGCTTTACATTCACTATATTAATATAATCCTTTGAGGTAGGTACATTACGATCCCCTTTTTACAGAGAAGTATTTGCCAAAGGTCACTCACCCAATGGACAAAGAGCTGGGATTTGTGCCCATTCTCACCCCACTGCTTTGCCTGCCTAGCTTTAACCCTGTGTGTGCTGGCCTGTGACTACTGTCACTTCTGTGTGCCAGTCATTATTTAGTTAAATTCCTTCATTAGTTTGGGCCATTCTTTATAACTTGGGAAGTTATAACTTAAAAGGCATACTCTGTATTACCCCCTTAAGTGAAAATCCAAATCACTCGCCATGCATGATAAAAAATACAGTGGAAATAAAACAGCTTTGTTGAATGATGCCTAGAAGCTGTTGCCTGTGAAAGCTCAATCAAAGCTCGCACTTGTTTTAGTTAAAAAAGGAGGCAAGAAGTGTTGAAGAGGAGTGAACGTATGCTGCCCCGGCTGCCAGAGTGGGGCAGGGGCTAACTTCCCCAGGAGATGAAATAACTCAGGTTGTTTAACATGGTGCTTAACGATGCACCCCATGCTTCAGTGGAGGTACCCATCCCCCCACTGTCTAGGACAGGTCTACTGTCTGTAGTGAGGAAAGGTCAGACAGAGAGAAAGACCTGCAAACACACACCCCGTATTTAGGGTGTCAAGGCACAGGGAGTAGTTCAGTGGGAGTGGAATACGTGTGTTTCACGGCCTCAGGGCAGGAAGTTAGGAAAAACTGAGACTGGAAAGTTCTTTGGAGCTAATGCTTGCATCCAGAGCCTTGGACAAAGAACCTGGAGCCCAACAGGACCAGAGAGAGCTGTGGCACCTCTTCCCAGCTTTAGGGGGAGCCAGCCCTCATGTCTCTAAGAGGGACAGAGGCATCTGGAATGCTCTTTCCCGTGTCAGTCCATGGTCTGGTTCCATGGCCAGAGTTTCTTTCCTGTCCATCTCTGCTCTAGCCCTTGAAAGAGAAGATTGTCTCTTCAGAGAGAACTAGAGGCAGGTGCCATTTTAATGTGAGCAAGGGCCCAGAGCTGCACTTAGGAAAAAATGACCCGTCTGTGTCTCGGGGCAACAGCAAACCAAGGGGAGGAAGCAGACAGGCACAGAGGCTGCTCTTAGAAGACATAGACTCAGTGCGTACCACAGCCAAAGAGGACCACCGACCCAGGATTTCCCCAGCAGAGGACTGAAATCATGGAAAGTGCTCCCCTGACATCAAGGCTGCATAGCTGACCAGTGCAGAGAAGCCCAGTTATGCTCCCTGCTGACCATGTGAATTTAGACCGAGTGCCCAACCTCTGTAAGACTTTATTTGCTTATCCCCAAATGGGGAGAGCCCCTGCTAGGTCCCCATCTTGGCTATCCTTGAAAGAGAAGATGTATGGAAAAGGGCTTTGGGACCCAGAAGTGCTGAGTAAATCTGGAGCGTTATTACCTTTGTGAAAACACAGCCTGCCTGCTCTGGAACATCTTGTGCTGGAAGAAGAAAGTCCTAACACAGATGGGAAAAGACCAGAGACTGGCTAGAATCAGGGAGGAGAAGCAGTGTATGAGTGTGAAAGATTATGACTCTTGAGACTGAGAAGGCATAGAATACATATTCGGTTAGAAAAATTCTGCAAGCCAAAACACCCCTTTTCTTGTTTCTGTTGCCAGCTGCCACCTCTACCTTAAAGAGTGTGATCGTATAGATGCACCTGGGGGAGGCTGAGAACAGAGGGGGCTGCAGGTCTCTCAGGCCAAAGCCCACTGGTTAGCATAACAACAAAGATGATTCGTCTCACCCACTTACTTTCATATCAAATATAATTTACAACAAGATTAACCCGATGCATATTCAGTGATCTACATATGTCGTTGTGCTGCCTAGTAACGAGACCCAAATGTAAACAGTCCTAACAAATGACTGTAGTGATCATTGTTATTTAATACAATCAAGCACAGTTTATAGTTTTTCTCTTTGCACTCCGTTTCTTTTCTAGGATTTGCAATGAATACCGCTCTCCTTTGCAGTGATGATGATGATAATAATGATGATGATCATTAACACACACACATAAAGGCAGAAGTCCTGGATCATTCTTCCCAACAGGCTCAATTTACTTACCCCTGCTGCTTGTCCCTTGTCCCTGGGCTTAGAGTTTCCCTGTGACAACCTAGCCCGGTTCATCTACCCCACCCCCACCACCTAACATGAAGTAGAATCATTCTCTTTGAGGCTCTATCCCCAAATCTTTTCTTGCCTTAAAAATTACTGGACCATCAAGGAATCAGTGATGTTAAAACTAGTGAGTCCTGAGAAGACATTTCCTTCCTAGCCCATCGAATACAGTACTAGGCTCTTGGCTTGACTGTGTTCATCATGGATTTGTCAGCATCTGGAGTAGTGCCTGGTACAGAGTAGCTCACAATAAGCACTTATGAAATAATTTTTAAAAAATCTAATTCAACCCTTTCATTTTATAGTTAAAGGACTTGAGATCCAGAGTAGTTAAGTGGAATGCCCAAGGTCACATACTTAGTAAGTAGCAGTGCCAGGACCCAAATGCAAGCCTTTCAACTTGTACCAGTCAGGGTCCCAGCAGGACTCTCAACTCAGGATAATTGACTCGAGGAAGGTTTAATACAGGAACTACTTACAAAGATGTGGGCTACATATGGGGAAACCACAATAGCTAATGTAGGTTCCCAGGGCCAGCAACACTCAGAAGTGGTTATCTCCCCTAGACTTAAAGAGTAGAGGGCAAGTGTGGTTACCTAAACTAGGAAGGAGAGTGCCGAGGAGAGGATTGCATGGGGCAGGGGGAGGGGAGTGGGGGAGGTGGGAGGTGGAAGATCCAGCCAGCTATGTGCAATCTGACTTCATTCTCTTTCCCCCTCCAGTCTCCCTCCACAGCTCTCATTAGCCAAACTCAACAGGAAGCGAGAGGAGGAGGCAGCACTGATAGAGTCCCTACAGTCAGTCTCTTGAGCAGGGAGCAGGTTGGAGAAAGGAGGGAAGGGTAGAGAGTGCATCTGAAGTGGCACAAGAATGATACCCACCACCCCACACTCAGGTGTCTCTCTAGAGGATTGTCCAGAGCAGTGAATTAACGAATTAAGTAAATACTTCCTGAGGCCCATCTATTGGCCAGAACTTATGCTGGGGCCACCAGGCTGTGTGCTTCCTGCTCCCCAAAAGTCACCTCATTGCCTGTTATCCTCTATTACAGCTTCATCTGGGTCTCCCCCCAAATATTTGCTCTCCCAGTATGACCTTTTTAGTAGGATCCTGGTTCGTGGGGTTTGATTATTGGCTGCTGATAAAAGAGGCTACAGGAGTGTGTTACAGGCTGGGTCCTGGAGAAGAGCCTGGTTGTGGAGGAGGATGACAAATTGCCACTGGGGGGATGGCAGGCAGTGGAGTGAGTCTGGAGGAAGAGCCTGGAGGCAGGCGCTGCCCTTATCCTCAGTCTCACCTGGACCAGCAGTCTTGATCAGAGTTCACTGCAGCACACACACCATAAGACGTTAGGCTTATGTGATGTTGAAACTGGGGCAACAAAAAGGTGAGAAACAGGAGAGCCAGGGAAAGCAAGGGTATGTAGCATGCTTTACCCACACCTACTTTCTCTGCAGATTCCCAGCAAACAGTGTGTGCCAATGTCAGGAAATCCCACGCATCCCTACTTCAAACAGAAGGTGGAAAGAAAACAGCAGAATGACAACAAAATGCATTTGTAACTGGGTATTAGGAGTCAGTAGCTCTAATAATTGGCCAGGCAGCTGCACTGACTACCAAAAGGTCGATTAGAATTGGTGCTCCAGGCTTCCAAACAGCTGCCTGGAGCACATGCATCCAGAATCCCAAGGCTCGTCAAGTCCCAGGGTGTGTTTAATCAATGCTACCACTACTTAAAGGACACACTATCATTTGGCCCATATAATGGGAATAATTCCTTTTTTTTTTTAAGAAAAATCAATTATCTCTACTTCTGGGACTTCCTTAATACTCCATCAACTCCATTTCAGGCTACAGTAGTCCAATTCTTTTTGTCTCTCTGCCTTTTCCAAAGGTAGAGAATTACCTTGGAAAAGTCATTGGGGAGGTCTTCAATTGCATCACATTTGTGTTTATAGAGAAGTGAGAGACTTCAGACCCAGATTCTCCTGTCTCTGAAATACAGAGAGAGACACACAGAGAGACTAGAGGACATTGGAAGCATCTGTGAATGCTTTTTTTCTATTTTTAAAATTTGTATGTGTGTTTTTAAAAATAGATTGTACTTTCACATGGTTCAAAATCCAGAGTACAAAAAGGCAGCTGAGAAGACTCCCTCCCACTCATGCCTCTTGTTCCCATTCTTCCCCCCACAGTCACACATTTGAAGTCTTCTGGAATTTCTGAATGCATATGCAGGCAAATTCCAATATAGTATCATAGTTTTCTCTCTTATTCACACAGAAAGTAGTCTATTTTCCTATATATATACATTTTTATTAGCGCTCATTCATTAAAAACTTTATCTTGTCCAGTAAAATATAAGCAGTTGCTCTAACTTTTGTCTTCTGGCACAGTGTGGTATCCTGACCACTGAGTCTGGGCACGAAAGGGCGATGCATCACCTGTCTTCATTACCCACGAGGAGAAGATTCATGAGGTACCTAAGACACAGGTTAAGGTACCACCCAGGGTCAGTGAGGCCAATGAGCAAAGAGAAGTATCTTCTGAGAGCCCTGCTGACTTATCCTCCTGTGACATCTGGCATTTGAGCAGAAGAGGGAAGGTGAATTAAGGTGGAAAGGTTTTTGAGGAGACAAAGCAAATGTGACAGTGGAGAGCGGCTCTGTGAAGCCTGTGAGATTACGCACAATAGAATACAATTGGGGGGCTGGAGTCCCTATGTTTCATCTGGGGAACTTAAAGAAAAGCTATATTGAGAGTTGGAAATACTGCAGTTCAGGCCAGCTTGGCCTCTACTCAAAAAGCAGGTGGAGACTGTGTAGTTTCCCCAGAAGGGGTTCCAGGCCCCCGAACCCCCTCAGCAGGGGCCATGTGTGCGGCGCAAGGACCATGGAGCTGTAAGCACACAGTGGGCCTGACAGGGCAAGCGTTGCTGATCTTTGCTCACATGACCAGGCTGGTCTGGGGAGGTTTCTACATGCATGCCCAGGTGGAGGGCAGCCTGTGCTCACGAAGGAAGTGCTGCTTCTTCCTCTTGTTCTTAGGGCCCCAGGGGAGGGGTCTCTGCCTGAGGTTCTCCAGTGTAGTGTGAAGTTGGGGAATGAGGTGAATGTGAGCGTTACATTGAAGGGCTGTGCAATTGGAGGGCTCTCTCACCAGAGCTGGTGCTGTTTTCCTGGTTCATCCCCTGGCTAAGCTTTCCCAGTTCCCAGCATTCCTCTTTGACGATGACAGCTGGTCCTTTGACAAGGCTTTGCATCCAGCCCTGGCCTGTTCAATCCAATGAGATGCTGCTAGTTTTGCTTCCTAACTGGGTCTCCATCTCAGCACTTCACCCATTCCTGGCAAAATTTTGAATTGAGCAAATGGACCTTAGGACCAGAAGCTTACAGATCCACTTGGATCCTCAAATGTTGGGTTCTTTTCAAATGTGTATAACAGTTGGCAGCCCCAGAAAACTTTTCTTTCCTGAGATTAGCTCTTGCCCCAGGACTGGGTCTGGCACAGGTCCCCCACCTTCCTCCCTCCTGCCCACACTTGGACCAGGTCCTGTCTCAGTCATCAATGTTGTCTTATGCATTTGTAGTGTTCACCGTCTGATCTACCCTGCCTTATAAAGTGAATTATTTAACTTGAACTCTCTTACTCCCTCAAATTTAACTGTCCAATCAAGAAAGTGAATAAAGAGAGACTTGGAGTTTGAGAGGAGAAGATTGTAATGTCACTGGTGTCCTTGAAAAATACTATAAATAAGTCATTTTAATTATATTCTCCTTTTACCAATAACAACGAGCTGTATTCTTATCTTCAATAATGCTCTCACATGACAGTAGATAAGATTATCCAGCCCTGTTGTTTGGGTAAGATTATGTTTCGTTTCATGTTTAATTGACAAGCTATACTCACCATAGCCATTGCTAGGGAGATAGGAACGCCGCCTGATTTTGAAGAGATGACAGAGGAGGGGTTGGGCAAAGAACAAAGGCTACTTGATGTCAAGAGTCCGTGTCCTTTGGGCTGAGGTATCCCTGGCCCATCTTCACTTTCATCAGCAGGTGCATGGTTGCCTTCGTGGTTCTGTGTAAAATGCCGAAAACAAAGGGAGCAGAGCTGTGACAACCCTTCCCCCTCTTTTCTTTCTTTCTCTCTGAAATATTTTTTTTCAGAAAATGTTGTCTCCCTTTTCAAGATGTCTAAAAATTGTGATTAGTGGCAATAAAGGAGGCAGAAAAATCCCAGTGTCTGTGTCAAAATGTTTCTCATAAGTTTTAGGTGACTTGAAGAGGTTAAATGTAACCTCCTGATTTTTATTAATTATGCAAACATAATTAATGTTATCAAGACCTTCACTTGAAATTATGTTTAGAGGAGAATGTAAATGTCACTGTGTCTTATTTTGAGAGGACAGCATTTTATAAACAATGACTGAATCTTTTTGGTCTATATGAGGTATTTTTCATTGTGTTGTTAACTGGACAATAAATGAAGTCAGATTACCTTTTTTTAATTCTCTCAGATTCCCATTTCCCAATAAATGAGTAGAGTTTGCGTCTTTAAAAAAATTCACCCCCCATCCTTAAAGAAAAACATCTATTTTTATTTTCCTTGACTGCTTTTATGACATTTAAATATAAGTTAGCATCAACTCTTCTTCCAATTTCCTTCACTTCTATACCGATGTCATGAAACAAATCTGCCCTATTGGTAGCTGAAACATGAAGGAAACTGCCTTTTCGGTGTTTCTGGCTTCCTAGAGGTGAAGATGCTTTCTTATCTCAGAAACACAGCATCCAAGTCACAGACTATTGATGTGATAAGATACATTTTTGTAAATCACATGGAAAATCTTTCCCTTTGTGCCAAGGGGTTTCCCCCACCTGTGTGAGGCATAACTTGGCATTTATTTATTTATTTATTTAAAGATTGTTTTATTATTTGAGTATTCTATTCCCTCAAATGGTAGTTATCTCCATTTAGTACTTCCAGGACTAAACTAGAATCACTGTCTCCCTGATTCTAATTTAGACTATGTTAAAAGAGTAGCACAAATAAGTCTTTTGATCACAGGTTACTGGGACAAGATGCTTTAGTGTTATGGTTAAAATATTAATAATTCAATTGTTCAGTCATATCATACACTACTGAAAGTCACCTTAATATTTTGTGCTATGTTTGTTCAACGATTGAATAAGAATCTGAAATATAGTCTATTACCTTCTAACCTTTTCAGGTGACATGAGTTACAAACATTTTTCACCTTATATTGTGTAACAGATTTTAAAATGCCTTTTCAACACCCGAATACAGTCATCTTTCTCTCCTTTGAAAATTGTGAAGGAAAATGATTTCTCAGAAACTGAATAAAGATAAGTATTTTCAAAACAATTTTTCTTCAGGGACACTGAAGCACTTTGTTATCAGAATATAGCATTATTTTACAAGTGTAGGAACTCTAGATTCTAATATTACTTTTTTCTAAAATAATAACCATATGGTGCTCTTAATGGTAAAAAGTAGGAAGAGCTTTTTATGAAAAAAGAAAGCACAAGAAAAGATCTTCAACAGGCTTTCTAGTTTTGTGTTAAATGCCAGGTGTCTGAATGATATTATGTGTGTAGAATAAGTGCAGATTTTGCTGTTAACATGGTTGTTTGAAGAAACAACTAGAGGAAAACACAGTGTCTTTGAGAAAAGTAATTACCTGAGAAGTTGAATTAATGGTTCCCAATCTAAAAATGAAAAAGGAAACATCAAGAAAATTACTCACTCTATTCAACCATCACATCCGCAAACCTCAATCCCAACCTTGCTAGGGAAGTCTTTTTCTGAAAATCATTAGAACTGCAGTGTTTTTAATGTAAATCTATAATGGAGATTTCTCATGCAGCAAGCAAAAAAGCTGATTACTTAAACACTTAAAATCACTCTGGTTCTAGAAAAATAAGAAAATGAGAATATCTTACCTGTGATAACTAAAGATTTCCCTCCATTTGTCAAGAAATGAAATTTTCCTAGTTATCTCCTCCAAATCCAGCTCTTGAGGGAGTTGTTTCTGGTCTGAGATCTCCATAGCCATTTAATTATATGATGTAAATAATTGGAAGAAGGAAGTTGTCAAGATGAAAGAGAGGTCTGACCGTAGAGGAGTGGTGGTTGGCACAGATGGCCAGGGAAAGAGTGCTACACCTACTTTTGACCAGCAAGGAGATCATGCCACATAGTTGCTGCCCTGGGCTCTCTGTAAGCCCCTGCTATCAGATCATGATTAAACTTTCATTAGAGGTGGAATACTTTGTGTATTTTTGTTCACTGTGTAGGTGCCATGAATGTTTAATACAAGGCACAGATTTATAAACAAAAGGATTGCAATTACTTATCTGTATCAAAGCAACTGGGATACTTTAATTGATAGGAGGCGCATGATGGTGGAAGGTCACACACCTAATGCTGTGATGTGTCTAGGAAATGTTTGTCAACAGAAAATATGTAGCCAAAGGGGGTAAAATCCATCCAGTTGATATAAAAAAACAAAACAAAACTCTATCAACTACTGTTGAGTAACATGTAGGCCAAGGAAAACACAGGCCAACAGATATTTCATATAGTTTTTAGTATACAGAAATCTTGCACACAGTTTGATGAAGGACTGGCTTGATTTGTTTTAGGGAGAGACAAATTGGCTGAATGAATTATATCTGTAATAACTGGGATAATAAAGAGTATTGTCCTGGACTTCTGGTCAAGATGGAGGCATAGGTAAACATGGCTTACCTACTCTCAGAAATGCAGCAAAAATTACAAGTAAACTACAAAATAACTATCACCCAGAATCATCAGAAAATTGAGTGGTGTGGAAGTCCAACAACCAAGGAACTAAAGAAGTCATGTTCATTCAGATGGGTAGGAGGGGCAGAGACATGGAAATGTGGATATGCAAAACATACAGTCCCATACTCACATGTGGTAGATAAAAATTGGGAGAGATATCTTGGGTGCAAGGGATCCCAGCCTCACACCAGATCATCTAGCCCAAGGTTCCAGTGCCTGGAGATAAGTCCCCATAATTTCTGACTATAAAAACCAGTGGGGGTTGGGGTAGCTGAAGAAACTACAGGATTCTCAGGCATCTTCTCTTAGAGGGCCCACAGCAGACCTAGGACTTATGCAAACTCACTCCGTCTAGGCTCCAGCACTGGGGCAGTAGCTGGAAGGGCACCCATGACATCAGGGAGAAACTGTGTGTCTGGCATCGGGGCAAGTGCCAGCGGGGACAGCTTCCTTCCAGAACAAACTTCACAGGCCAGATGGCAGCCATTGTCTCTTTTCTGAGCCTTCCCCTACAAAGAGCCACAAAGTCTAAGACTCCATCAACCTGGTTCACATGGGTTGCCTCACCATGGTGATTACCTAAGGCTATGCCTCATCCAACTTATAGGTGCAGTTTTCTACAATAAGCCACACTAATAAGACAGGTGTCAAAGCAGCTCAACCTAATACATAGAAACAAACACAGGGAGGCTGCCAAAATCAAGAGCCAAAGAGATATGACCCAAATGAAAGAACAGAACAAAACTCTAGAAAAAGAACTAAACAAAATGGAGATAAGCAATCTATTAGATGTACAGTTCAAACCACTGGTTATTAGGGTACTCAAGGAACTCACTGGGTACTTCAACTGTATTAAAAAAGACCCAGGCAAAAATGAAAGTTACACTAAGTGAAATAAAGAAAAATTTATAGGAAATCACCAGGGGAATGGATGAAGCCGAGAATCAAATCAATGATTTGGAACACAAGGGATAAAAAAAACATTCAATCAGAATAGCAAGAAGAAGAAAGAATCCAAAAAAATGAGGATAGGGGAGGAGCCTCTGGGACATTTTCAAATGTACCAACATTTGAATCATAGGGATGCCAGAAAGAGAAGAGAAAAAGGAAGAAATTGAAAACTTATTAGAAAAAATAATGAAAGAAAATTTCCCTAATTTGGTGAAGGAAATAGGCATACAAGTTCAGAAAGCACAGAGAGTCCTAAGTAAGATGTATGCAAAGAGGCCTACACTAAGACATATCCTAGTTAAAATGCCAAAGGTTAAAAATAAAGATAAAGAGAGAATCTTAAAAGCAGGAGAAAAGCGGATAGTTATCTATGAAGGAGTTCCCATAAGACTGTCAGCTGATTTCTGAAAAGAAACTTTGCAGGCTAGAAGGTACTGGCAAGAAGTATTCAAAGTGATGAAAAGCAAGGACCTATAGCCTAGATTACTCTATCCAGAAAAGCTATCATTTATAATTGAAGGGCAGGTAAAGTGCTAACCCAGGCAAGGTTAAGTTAAAGGAGTTCATCATCATTATATGAAATGTTAGAAGGAGTAATATAAGAAAAAGAAGAAGGTCAAAACTATTAACTTTAAAATGGCAATACATTCACAACTATCAACAATTGAATCTAAAAACAAACTAAGCACACAAGCAGAACAGAAATAGAATCATAGATATGGAGCTCATTTGGATGGTTACCAGTTGGGATAAGAAAGAAGAATAGAGGAAAAAGTGCAGGATTTAGAAGTACAAACTGCTAGGTACAGAATAGGCAGGGGGATATTAAGAATAGTGTAGAAATTTACACAATGGAATACTATGCAGCAGAAAGAAGGAGCTCCTGCCCTTTGCAAGAGCATGGATAGAACTGGAAAGCATTATGCTAAGTGAAATAAGCCAGGTGGTGAAAGACAAATACGTATGATCTCACCTATTAGTGGAACCTAATCAACACAACAAATAAGCAAGCAAAATATAACCAGAGACGTTGAAATAAAGAACAAATTGACAGTAACCAGAGGGGAGGGGGAAGGGGGATAATGGGGAAAAGAAAGGGAATAGTCATCAAGGAATAAATATAAAGGACCCATGGACAAAGCCAAAGGTGGGTAGGATTTAGGGTGGGAGGTAGGGGTGGGTGGGGCGGGGGAGGGCGGTGGGGGGAAAGTGGAGACAACTGTGCTTGAACAACAATAAAAAATAGATAAAAATAAAATGTGTAAATAAAGTTTTTTAAAAAGAATAGTATAGGAAATGGAGTAGCCAAAGAATTTATACGCATGAACCGTGGACAAGAAAAAAAAGGTTACCTGCCCTAGCAAATACCTAAGGCTCCACCCCTTACATGTAACAGGTGCACTGAGACAAAGAAATATGGCCCAAATGAAAGAACAGATCGAAACTCCAGAAAGAGAATTAAGCGACGTGGAGATAGACAACCTTTCTGATGCAGAGTTCAAAATGCTGGTAATCAGGATGCTCATAGAATTGATTGAGTTTAGTCACAAAATGAAGGAAGAAATGAAGGCTAAACAAACTGAAATAAAGGAAAATATATAGGGAACCAACAGTGAAGGGAAGGCAACCAGGACTCAAATCAATGATCTGGAACAAAAGGAATAAATAAGCATCCAATCTGAACAGAATGAAGAAACAAGAATGCAAAAAAAAAAAAAAATGAGGATAGGCTTAGGAACCTCTGGGACAACTTTAAGCACTTCAACATCTGGATCATGGGAGTGCCAGAAGGAGAAGAGGAAGAGCAAGAAATTGAAAACTTATTTAAATAAATAATGAAGGAAAACTCCCCCAGTCTGGTGAAGGAAATTTCCTTCTAGGAAATCCAGGAAGCCCAGAGAGTCCCAGAGAAGTTGGACCCAAAGAAGAACACACCAAGGCACATGATGATTAAGTTTCCCAAGTTTAAAGGAGAGATAAGGAAAGAATCTTCAAAGCAGCAAGAGAAAAGGAGACAGTTACCTACAAAGAAGTTCCCATCAGACAGTCAGCTGATTTCTCAAAAGAGACCTTACAGGCAAGAAGAAGCTGGAAAGAAGTATTCCAAGTCATGAAAAGCAAGCACCTGCATCCAAGATTGCTCTATCCAGCAAAGCTATCATTTAGAATGGAAGGGCAGTAAAGTGCTTCCCAGATAAGAGAAAGTTAAAGGAGTTCATCACCACCAAGGCCTTACTATATGAAATGTTAAAAGAACTTATCTAAGAAATAGAAGATCAAAAACTATGAATAGTAAAAGGACAACAAACTCACAACTATCAACAAATGAACCTAAAAAAACAACACAAAAACTAAACAAACAACTAGAATAGGAACAGAATCACAGAAATGGAGATCACATTGTGGGTTATCAGCTGGGAGGGGGAGAATGGCGGGGAAAGGTACAGGGCATAAGAAGCATAATAGGTAGGCACAAAATAGGGGGAGGTTAAGGATAGTATAGGAAATGGAGAAGCCAAATAACTTATATGTACAACCCATGGACATGAACTGTGGGGATGGGAATGCTGGAGGGTGAGGGGGCAATGCAGGGAGGAGGGGGATAAAGGGGAGAAAAAATGGACAGCTGTAATAGCATAATCAATAAAATATGCTTAAAAAAATAAAAGGTCTCCAGTTCAATTCCTGGTCAGGGCACATGCCTGGGTGGTGGGCCATGTCTGCAGCTGGGCATGTGCAAGAGGCAGCCGATTGATGTTTCTGCTGCTCATTGATGTTTCTCTCCCTCTCTTTCTCCTTTTCCTCCCTCTCTCAACATAAATAAAAATACAATCTTTAAATTGGTGGTTGTGATAGTTAATTTTATATGTCAACTTGCTAGGCTGTGGTACCCAGTTTTTGGTCAAAAACCAGTCTAGGTGTTGCTGTGAATGTGTTTTTTACATGTTTTAACATTTAAATAGTAAATTTGAATGGAAGGATTATTTGCATAATGTGGGGAAGGTTCATCCAACTAGCTGAAGGCCTTAAGAGAAAAGACTGGGGTCTCTGAAGGAAGAAGGAAGTCTGCATCCAAACAGCCTTCAGACTTAAACTGCAACCTCTTCTCTTCCCTGGGTCTGCCAGCCAGACCCTGCCAGCCAGCCTGTCCTGTACATTTCAGAATTGCCAGCCCCACAGTCATGTGAGCCAATTTCTTAAAATAAATTCTCTTTCTCTCTGTCTCTCTCCCCTATTTTATTGGCTCTGTTTCTATGGAGAATCCTGAGTAATACAATGGTGTTATCAAAAACA
Source organism: Trachops cirrhosus (assembly GCA_028533065.1). Lineage (NCBI taxonomy): Eukaryota > Metazoa > Chordata > Mammalia > Chiroptera > Phyllostomidae > Trachops > Trachops cirrhosus. Next base: position 137,506,273 of record CM052539.1, on the reverse strand, counting down.
AGCTGCTTACAGTTAGTGTTCTTGTCTATTGTTTTGGTTGAATGCTAAAATTGAAACTCTTCCGCAGGAGGTCATTTTCTCTATAAACATTTCTGATTATGAGTTTTGTAAAATCCTGAGAATGCTAACAGGCCAAAGCAAAGAGGCTCTTTGGACTTATTATGACTAGAGTGGTCATGACCAGGAATTAAACCCTCAACCAACTGAGCCACACTGGCCAGGACTAGAGTTAGTATTTTTATTGTAAACATAAAGGGCATTTAAAAAATCCTTTCTAGACTTCTGTTCAAGATAGGCAGACATGGCTTGACTCTTCAAACAACCACATTAAAATTACAACTAAAATATAGAACAGCCATCACTCAGAACTGTCAGAAGTCAAGTTGAATGGAAATCTGACAACTAAGCAATTAAAGAAACCACATCCATGCAGATGGGTAGGAGGGTGCAGATGTGGAACAAGCTGGTCCCTCACGCACGTGTGGTGGATTAAAATTCAGGAGAGGTATCTTGGGAGTGAGGAATCCCAGCCCCACACCAGGCCCTACAGCGCAGGGTTTCAGTGCCAGGAAAATAAGTCCCCACAAATTCTGGCTGCAAAGACCAGTGGGGATTAAGTCAGTGGAAGAAACTTCTGGAACCCCAACCAGTTCCTCATAAAGAACACACAGAGGGCCCTGGCTGGTGTGGCTCAACGGATTGAGTGCTGGCCTGCAAACCGAAAGGTCACTGGTTTAATACCCAGTCAGGGGACATGACTGGGTTGTAAACCAAGTCCCAAGTTGGGGGAGTGCAAGAGGCAACTGATTGATGTATCTCTTGCACACTGATGTTTCTTTCCCTCTCTTTCTCCCTTCCTTTCCCTCACTCTAAAGACAAATACATAAAATCTGAAAAAAAAAAAAAAAAGAACTCACACATGAACTGACCTACTCAGAATCACTCCCTCTGAGCTTCAGCACTTGGGTAGCAGCTTGAAAAGCACCAGTGGCATACTGGAAGAAACTAAAGTGTCTGGCATCAAGGACAGCAGAGGCCATTGTCCCTTTTCTCTCCCACAGAGCCAGCAAGCTGGTGCCATATCTGAGAGACCATCAACCTAGCTAACACTGTTTGACCCGCCTTGAGTTCCCCAGAGACTCCACCCTGCCCAATTTATGGGCCCACCCAAGCTGCTTTTCCATATGAATGGCCAGTCTTGGCTCATGCTTCACAACTTTCTATATTCTAACAAACAAGCAATAGTTGGCCTCAGTGAGCCTCAGGTCCAACACTAGCAGCAGCCAGCCTAGATTAACAGCTTGGCTTCCCCTGGGAATCTCCAAGCCTAGCACAAGTAGCAGCCATCTCAGATTGCTTTATAGCTCAGGTGGGGTGGCCCCAGGCAAAACACGGGTGGGGGCTAACCTTGGCCTGTACCACCTGGGAAACCCCAGGGCAAGCACACCCAGTGGACGGCTATAAACTACATAGGAGCACCACCACCCTGCCCCTGCACAGCTGATCCTCCACAGAAGGTGGAGGTTGGTGGTAAGTGGTCACAGCCAGTACTTGCAGTTGACAGGCCTGGGCCAATCCCTCCCATTGATCTGCCAACAGCAACCAAGGCTCAACTACAAGAGGAAGGTGTACTCAGCCCACACGAAGGGTGCACCTTGAGTACTGAGCTTGGGTGATAGGGGAGGCTATGCCACTGGACCCTATAGGACACCCATTAGGCCGCATGACCAAGACATGGAGTCAAAGCAGCTTTAACTAATACATAGAAACAAACACAGGGAGGCTGCCAAACTGAGGACAGAAGGAAGCGTGGCCCAATTGAAAGAACAGATCAAAACTCTAGAAAAAGAGTTTAACAAAATGGAGATAAGCAATCTATCAGATGCAGATTTTAAAACACTGGTCATAAAGGTGTTCAAGGAGATTAGTGAGGACCTCAGCACCATGAAAAGGATCCAGTCGGAAATGAAGGATACACTAATTGTAATAAAGAACAATTTACAGGGAAACAAAGTAGAATGGATGAAGCCAAGAATCAAATCAATAATATGGAATATAAGGAAGCAATAAAACAACCATGTAGAGCAATGAGAGGACAAAAGAACCCCCCAAAATGAGGATAGTATACTCAGCCTCTGGGACAATTTTAAGAAGTCCAACATTCAAATCATAGGGGTGCCAGACGAAGAGAAAGAGGAAGAAATTGGAAATCTATTTGAAAAAATATGAAAGAAAACTTCCCTAATTTGGTGAAGGAAATATACATGCAAGTCAAGCAAGCACAGAGAGTCCCAAACAAGATGGATGCAAAAAGACCGACTCTAAGACATATCATAATTAAATGCTAAAGTTTAAACATAAAGAGAGAATCTAAAAGCAGCAAGAGAAAAGGAGTCAGTTACCTACAAGGGAGTTCTCATAATACTGTCAGCTGATTTCTCAAAAGAAACTTTGTGGGCTAGAAGGATGGACAAGAAATATTCAAAGTCATGAAAAGCAGGGACCTACAGCCAAGATTGCTCTACCCAGCAGAGCTATCATTTAGACCTGAAGGGCAGATAAAAAGCTTCCCAGACAAGAAAAGTCTAAAGGAGTTCGTCATCACCAAATCAGTATTATATAAAATGTTATAGGGACTTATTTAAGAAAAGGAAGATCAAAACTATGAACAATAAAATGGCAAAAAAACCCACAAATCTATCAACAATTGAATCTAAAAAACAAGCAAACAAGAATAGAGACAGAATCATGGGTACAGAGAGCATTTTGATGCTTGTCAGATGGGAGGCATGTGGGGGAATGGGTGAAGAGGTGAGGGGATAAGAAGTAGAAATAGGTAGTTACAGAATAGCCACAGGGATGTAAAGTACAGTACAGGAAATAGAGTAGCCAAAGAACTTATATGCATGACCCATGGACATGAACAATGGTGGGGAGAATTGCCTGAGGGAGTGAGGGGTGCTGGGTGAGAGGGTCTGGGGGCGCAAAATCAGGACAATTTCAATAGCATAATCAATAAAACATAATTTAAAAAGTAAAAGTAAAGAAAAAGTCCTTCTAATTTCTCTCCTTTAATCATATTTTTCCTTCTTTAAATAAAAACAGCTTTTTTGTTTTCCTCTTTATAAATGTATAGTTTTAATGGTAGTATTGTAGCAGTATTTAATATTTATTGGACACCCCTAGCATGAAAAAATAAAACATTTGATTCTTGCTCTCAAATGATATAATTTAGACAGTCATATAAAAAATAAATTCTGACTCTGGCCGGGTGGCTAAGTTGGTTGGAGCATTGTCCCATACACCAAAAGGGTTTGCTCCCTGGTCAGGGCACATACCTAGGTTTCAGGTTTGATCCCCAGCTGGGGGCATGTATGGGAGGCAAGCAATTGACGTTTTTCACATCAACATTTCTCTCTCTCAAAATTCATAAACATATCCTTGGGTGAGGATTAATTTTTAAAAACAAAATAAAATAAAAATAAATTCTGGACCTGCCATTTAAATACCCAGACAACCCCAATACCTTTCACAACCCAAAACCAAGACAGGGGAGTAGCTAAGATAACTACTTTGTATTCTGGGCTATGTCTGTGTGCTAATTTACAGAGAATTCTGTGAAGGTAGATAAATCTCAGTGATTAGGCAGCTTACCAATAAACCTTCTCTTGGCTTAAAGACAAGTTTTTGGGTGCAGTAAACATATTTTGAGTATTTCTTGTGTGACAGACACTTGGAGATGCAAAGGTGAGTGCTATGTGGTCATGCTCCTCTGGTGGAGGAGACAGGACACACAGAGGGGAAATGCGGTGCCAAGAGTGGCTCAGGGAGCATGGGGGACAGGAAGAGAGCAGAGTGGTGAAGAGCATGACTTCTGGTTCCAAACTGCTTAGTTTTGAATCACGGTTTCACCTTGTACTAGCTTTATGGCTTTGGATAAGTTATTTAGCCCCTCTATGCCTCAGTTTATTCATCTGTAAAATGGGGATAACTTCATCCCTTTACCATATTGAGGCTTCTGCTAGTCTATGAAAATGGTATGTCACTTATTTAAACCTTATGTACCTTTCCATTGTTTAATCCCCAGAAGTGGAATGCCTGAATCAAATAATATGGTCATTTTAAAGACTTTTGCTACATACTATCAAATTTCATCATTGTTCTTGAGCATCCATTGCCCAGACCCTCTTTTTCCTTTTATTCCTGAGTTAGAATTCATAGTTCCACTTTTTCTCAGTAAAGAAAAATGCTGTCTTTACTTCCCTACCTTTTTCTCTCCTTTTAGTTAGACATCGATAAGTGTTCTATAGAAGGAAGGGCTGGCCTCTGGAATATGCCATGAGTTAAGCACATGGTTCTCTCAAATCATTCTTTCCAAAGACTTAGAGTAGGAGGTCTGGCTGTAAGAAGTGGAGTGGAAAGAAAAGCTGGTATTGGGAATCCTGGGCCAGATCTGGAGGAACAGGGCAAAGGAGGGGTGCAGAAATATGTAGAATCTGGAATTTTCCTCTGAAATATCTTTAATGCCCTTGCCTTCCCCATGGCATATGAAGTCACCTAAAACTTCTGTCCCAGGACTGTCCCTGGCACATCAAAGGTTTGGGGTGAATATGGGCTCTCAGGTGGCAACAACAAAAGGAAGTATAAAGCAGGGGCAGTGGGGAGGAGAAGAATTTTTCAGCTAAGCAGTAAGTGGGGTGGGAGGATGGTGGAGATCGCTCCCATAGAAAGGAAATGAGCTATGTGAGTGAAGGAATCTGTGCCTGAATCCCTTTGCTTTCTTTGTTGATAATTTTGAAAAGTAATATCACTGATTCATGAGAAAAACTAGTATTAATTCCAAACTTGGAAATTAGTAGTAAAATTTAATGTTATGAACAGTTGCTATAGTTTCCCAGAGGCTATGACTTATCTTTAAAATTATTTACTCAATTTAGTTTTAAACTGAAATTGAAAACCTTTTGGTTGCAAGCATCTTGACTAGATTGCAAAACTATCCTCAACCTTTTTTTTTTCCGCTTTTTTTCATAGGATGGTTTATAAACAGAAATCCAGAAGCAGAATTTTAGAGCCTTTGATTTTTTTTTTTAAACAAAATCTCGTTAGTGTTTAATTAACCTTACCCTTGGAAGGCTCTTCCTTGGGATTAAGTTAAATCCTTTATGTTTTAATTATCATTCATTTTCTTTAGTTCTGCTTTCTGTGGAGATGAAAATTTCCTGATTATATTCCTTCCTAAAAGAATTCTGCCAGTCCACTGGAAAGTGGAAGATGGCTGATATACTCTCCTTTTGTTGTCTGGTATGGAGGAGAAAGATGGTGTCAGGCTCAGGGTCAAATCCCAGGGCCTGCTTGTGACTGTGTAACCTTGGAGAAGTTATTTAGCCTCTCTGAACTTCACTTTCCATATCTCCTTTGACTTAACCCACAGAATCATAATGAATATGACTTATATGAAAATTCCTAACCCATAACCAAAGTTTCCTTGCCTCATATATGTTAAAAATTCTCCTTTAAAAGTTTTATTTTTTTCTGCCTTTATTATGTATGTTAGGGATAGCAACATGGGCCAGGGTTAGAGTTAGAAGTCAAAAGTCCCAAAGTCAGAGGTCTGCGGCACTGGGTGACTCAATCCTGTAGTCACTGGCCATGTAGCCTTTGGTTGGTCATTGAGTCACTAGTTGTGAGTCCCAGCCATCATCTGAAGGGCTTAAAGACCAGTGTGGTATAAAGGAAAAATATATATTTGCTCATTGTCCCCAGTGCCTTGTAGAACTAGAACCCTTAGAATTTCCTGAGTGACAAGGGTGATAAGACTGCCTTTTGTTGTAATGAGGCTTGACTGAGCCCCTTGATGGCTTGATCAACAGAACAAGGGCTGCTCACCAGAAGGACCAAGCCTTGATGAGAAGCCTGAAATTTTTAGCCCCAGACCCCAGCCTCTAGGAAGAAGAGACTGGCTAGCCATTGAGTTAATCACCAGTGGCCAGTGATTTGATCAATCATGCCTGTGCAATGAAACCTACATAAAAACCTAAACAATGGGATTTGGGAAGCTTCCAAGTTGGTGAACACATCCATGTGCCAGGGGGATGGCACACCCCAACTCCACTGGGGACATAGGCTCATGTGCTTGGGACCCTTCCGGACCCCATACTCCCCGTATCCCTGTTCACCTGGTTGTTCATTTGTATCCTTTTTCATAAATGTTTACGATGTAAGTTAGAATGTAAGCCATTCTAGCAAGTTACTGAATTTGAGGAGGGGGTTGTGGGAGCCCCAAATTTATTGCTGGTGATCAGGAGTACAGATGACTTGATACCTGCTGTTGAAGTGAGAGTGGTCTTGTGGGGCTGAGCCCTTACACCTGTGGAGTCTAACTCCGGGGAGTTAAGAATTGAATTTAATTGTAGGACATGTAGTTGGTGTTGGAGAATTAGAAAATTGTTTGGCATGGGGGGTGGGAAACCCTCTCATTTTGGGATCAGAAAGAACCTGAGAACCAGTATTTAAAGCACATGTCCTACAGTCAGATTGTTTGGTTGGGAGTCTTCGCTCCTCTACTTTATTAGTTATCTACTGCTGCATAACGAATTAGCACAGATTTAGCAGCTTAAAACAATACCTATTTATTGTTTCACAGTTTCCATGAGTCAGGAGTCTCAGCACAGTTTAGCTAGTCCTCTGCTCAGGGTCTCTCAAGGCTGCAGTCAAGGTGTTGGCCAGGCCTTGAGTCCTTATATAGGCTCAGGGTCCTCTGCTCCTCTGCTAAGCTCATACGGTTGTGCAGAATTCATTTTCTTGTGACTGTAGAACTAGTTTCTTCAATAACAGCAGGAAAAAGAGAGTCTCTAATGCTTCACCCAAGATCTCTTATAGAGAACTCACTTGATTAGGTCAGTCTCACCTGGGATAATCTCTCTTTTGATTAACTAAAAGTCAACCTGATTAGGGGTCTTAATTACATCTGTGAAATTCTTTCATCTTTGCCCGATAAGGTAACATACTCCTGGGAGTGAGATCCCATCACCTTTGCCTTAGTCTGTTGTTGGGAATATTCAGATGGTCTTTCTCATGTGTGTTGGCAGATTGTGTCTATCAAGGCCAATTTCATTTAGGTTATCACATTTATGAGCATGGAGTTATACCTAGTATTCCTTTATTATCCTTTTAATGCCCATAGGGTCTGTAGTGATGTCTCCTCTTTCATTTCTGATGCTATTCATTCGTATCCTCTCTCTTTTCCTTTCTTGGTTAGCCTGGCTCGAGGCTTATTGATTTTATCAATCTTTTCAGAGAACTACCTTTTGGTTTCATTAATTTTCCTCTATTGTCTATTTTTAATTTCATTAATTACTCCTTTAATTTTTTATTATTTATGTATTTATTTTTTTACCTACTTTGGGTTTAATTTGCTCTTTTTTAGTTCTCTAAGGTGGACATATGGATTATTAATTACAGATCTTTCTTCTTTACTAGTACTAATTTACTAATTATGCATTCAATGCTATAAAGTTCCCTCCAAGCACTGCTTTTGTTACACTCCACCAATCATGGTAAATTGTGTTTCATTTTCATTTAGTTCAAAGTATTTTAAAATTTATCTTGAGATTTCTGCTTTAATCCATGTGTTCTTTAGAAGCATGCTTTTTAATCTCCACATATTTAGAGATTTTCCAGTTGTCGTCCTTTTATTGATTTCCAGCTTAATTTCACTGGATTCTAAAAGCAGACATTGTATGATTTCTATTCTTTTAAATTTGTTAAGTTTGTAACAACTCTTAGGGGTCAACTGGTCAACCAGGTAGGTTTTTTTTTTGGCCCAAAATGTGGGCCCCAACCTAACATTTATAGTATGTTAGATGTGTGTTATGGCCCAAAATGGGGCCTATCTTAGTGAGTATTCCATGTGAGTTTGAGAAAAATGTGTATTCTGCTGTTGTTGGATGAACCAGTCTATAGGGGTCAATTATGTCCCGTTTGATGATGTTTTTGTTGAGTTCAGCTATGTTCTTACTGATTTTCTGCTTGCTGGATCTGGCCATTTCTGAGAGAAGGGTGTTGAAGTCTCCATCCATGAGAATAGATTCATCTATTCTTCCTTGCTGTTCTATCAGTTTTTACCTTACAAGATATGAGACTCTGTTTTTAGGTATGTTGTTAACATACACAGTAAGAATTATGTCTTCTTACAGAATTGACCCCTTTATCATTAGGTAATGTCCTTTTTGATCCCATATTCTGCTGATAAGAAGCAAGTCTAGTACATTTCCCTCCAGCATGCAAGGGGAGAGTGTTACACAGAGGCATGACTTGTGCTGGCCCCTAGGGTGTGTCCACCACATCAATGTACTGGCAGTGTTCTTGGGCCAATCATTTCAACTCTCTGTGCCTCAGTTTCTACTCTTGTAAAATGAGGATAATAATTTTAACCATCTTATGGGGTCACTATGAGGATTCATTAATTAATACCTCAGAAGCATTTAGAGCAGTGGCACATAGCACATGTTTTTGACTTTTAGCTGTTTCTCTTCAAAGCAGGGATAACAGCTCCTGCCTGGTTGCCCTCTTAGAGTTATTACAAAACTCAGGGGGATGCGAGGTCTCTGTTAATTGAAAAGCACCACACAAATAAAGCGATTATTGCTTTAGAGCTTGTCTCCCTTATTCTTCCAACAAATGTCACTTTTCAACCACTGTCCTGTGTTTGTGCAATGACACATAGTTGTCTGTTTGTATTTGTGGATGGAAGGAAGTGAAGGCTCTGCATTGATTCGTCATGTTGGTGCTTCCCCTTCGCCTACTTTGAGGTATTTTCTGCCTTATTTTAGAGGTTGTCCAGGCAACCGAAAGGTCATGGGGCAGCGAGTAATGGGATTATCAAATCTGCTCTGTGTGATCTTATGGAAGTCACTTACCCTCTCAGAGCTTCTGGAGGTTTAAAAAAAAGAGGGGAGTTGGGCAACGCTCTTCAGATAATCAGTGTTTACCTTCAGTATTTACCTTCTCTGATTGTGGCCTAATTTGTCAACTCTGCCTAACTCTACATGAAATCTCTAACTTAGGCCCGTGAACCTTCGTCTATTTATAGGCTTTTTGTGGTTTTGTGTAATATTTTGTGCTCTCTCCCTGGACTTCAGGTCACCAGTTTTCAATGAAACCAAGAAAGCCCTTCAGAGACAGCAGAATTCATTCTCAGGAACATAATTCTAGGAACCAGAAGCAAAGTAATGCTAACAAAGTCAAAAGGCAGGCGAAATTAACAGATGCTCCCAGTAACGAACAAGGTGCAGAAAGGTTTTCATAATGACTGCCTCCGTGGAGTATAAATAGGAATGCTTCCCTTCCCTCCTGTCTCCCCTCACACCATCTGCTATTTATGTCACGCAGTCAGTAATTGCTATATGTGACCTTTGTTGTTGGTGACAGGGACAACACTGAACATTGCAGCTCGCCTTGCTTTCTCCCATCTCCTGGCAGCTGTGGCTGTAAGGGTTACCTCTATCCTAAGATGGTAGATCAGGATTTCCCTGGCTCTTGTAACTAAATATAAACCAATCATTCACCCTCCCTATTGGGAAATAAGTTATAAATAACAAGTTGGAACAATCTTCCATCAGAGAGGCTGTGGTTACTAGGAAACGGGCACTGCAGTCGGGCTCTGTTGTCGTTATGTATCCATATGGCATTGAGGATAAGCTCTGGTTTTCTGTCTTTGGCCTTTCAAATGGTTCTGGAGTATAATGTTTTTTGCCTAGCGACTCTTCTGTGCATTTTGAGGGACAAAGACTTGGGCTCTAATTTGGCCTCTCTCATCAATTTGCTGTGTGACTTTGGGTGAATTAATTCACCTCTCTGGTCCTCAGTTTAATTCTCAGTAAAAGAAATGAGGTTGGGCCAGATCAGGAATTGGCAAATTTTAGCCTACAGGCCAACAAATCTGGTCTGCCATCTGTTTATGTATGGCCAGCAAGCTAAGGATGGTTTTTACATTTTTAATGGTTGAAAAAAATTAGAATAATAATAATATTTTATAACAAAAATATTATACTACTTCATAGGCTAACAATATATAAGATATACTATGTAGTAATATATATTGCTATATATTATATTTCATGAAAATTATATGACATCCAAGTTTATGTCCATAAATAAAGTTTTACTGAAATGCTATTACACTCTTTTGTTTACATTCTGTCTATGATTGCTTTCACACTCAACAGCAGAACTGAATAGTTGCAGCAGAGGCCATATGGCCTGCGAAGCCTAAAATAATTACTGTCTGGCCCTTTACAGAAAAAGTTGGCTGACCACTGTCCTAGGTGGTCTCTTAAGTCTCTGAAACACCAACACCATTTTACAAATTCACTAATTCTCAGCACAGCTCCTTCTCAACCTGAGAAAGAAATTCCAGGCTGTAAGGGAACCAGGCCCGGGCTACTCCGGGTAGAAATCTGGTACTTCCGATGAGTCCTGATTGCTGTCCTGGCTGTTAGGTGGCCTGAAAAGGAATAAAAATGTCCTGGCCCGGGACAGGATTGGGCACTGGACTCTGGCCCTGTCTTTGCTCTGGGTTGGCCCTGAAAACGGGGGCCTGCAGTGGTTCTGACCTGAGCCCCCTGCAGGCCTAGTGGAGAGATGAGGTGTTAGGATTTACAGAGACTCCAAGTGACAGTGGCTTAAATAAGCCAGAATCTCATTGGTCTTTCTTGTAAAAGTTCAGGTAACCTATGCATTAAAAGGGATGTAGCAACTGATTGAAGGGATAGAATTATTTGGGTCCTGTAAAAAAAAAATTGAGATAATTGAGGAGATTTAAACACTCTATATCTGATAATAATAATTATTGATTTTTAGGTATGATAATGATATTACAATAATGTTTTTTAAAAGAGTTCTTATCCTGAGATATATACAAAATATTTACACTAAGTGATATGATGTCTGGGATATGCCTCAAAATAATCCATTTGGGAAGAATTGGGAGTAGATAAGACCATATAGATAAAAAAGGTTAGAAATTGGTAAAGATGTGGTATGTAGGGGCTGATTATTTTCTCTGATCATGTATATATTTGAATTTTTTCATGATAAAAAGTTAAAAATATTTAATGTTCATAAGTAGTGATTAAAATTTTGTATTTTCAAAAAAATTTGATCTATTAAAAAACTCAAGAGCCAAAAGTATATAATTAAAGTTACTGTAGCTTGATTTATAAAAATATCAGGAAAAAGTATCCCTAAGTGAAAAAAACTTTCTTGAAGAGGAATACTTGTGTTAAAATTCTAAGCATTTAACAATTTTAGTTGATGACATTATTATTATTATTATTATTATTTTGGTTTTTAGAAAAACACTGCAATTTTATTATACTATTATTTTCTTGGATAGCTTTACAAGTATATCTTTTTTTAATTGAATTTTACTGGTATAACATTGGTTAATAAAATTATATAGGTTTCAGGTATACAGTTCTATATATAATATATCAACTGTATATTGTATTGTGTGTTTGTTACTGGAGAAACCCTGGTTCTTCTTGCCAATGCAGTGAAGAAGTACAGGTGAGTGAGCCTATTCACTTGCGAGCAAATTTTATTAGTGAATGGGAGAGCAAAAGCAAGGGTGGCTAGAGCAAGGGTGGGAAAAGCAAGGGTGATCAAAACCCAGGGTGGCCAGAGGCTGGGTAGCCAAAAAGAGGTGGCCAGGGGCTTGGTGGTCAGGGGACTACTGGCAAGAGGCTGCTCCTACACCTTCCCTGTGGCAAGAGAGACATGAGCAAAGAGAAGAGGCCAAGAGAGACAGTCCTTTGTTCTGAGGACTTATCAGCTGGTGGGAGGGAGGTAAAGAATTTATATTTGGATTGGTGGGTAAAGGTGGCGCCAGCCTTCCGTGGAGGTGTGACTGCTTAAAGGTAGGAATGGGTGGGGGCCTGTTAGCGCAAATCCTTATCTTGCTTCAGACTCTATTTGCTCATTTTGTACATGACAGGAGGCAGGTAGTTAACCAAAGCTGCTTTTGGGCTTTTTCTTTTGGGAGCTGTAGTCCCTCTGCTTTCTCCCTTCTAGGCTTTGAGATGAATACACAGTCTCAAGGTTTTCCTTTTCCCAGCTAGTGGAGAAGATACACACAGACTTTCAAGGGCTTCCCCCTCCTATACTCTCATAATTTCACTTGTTGTTTGGGACACCTGGCAGACTTATCAGACCAGGCTCAGGATTACTAGGTCATGGGTGAGGCATGTCTTCCTTTGCTTTTACCCTCCTGTATTAAGTTCTTTGCAATGTTAGATTGAAATGGTGAGGGCCCTGCCTTTATTTCTCTTCTGACCACCCATTCCTAGTTGCTACCTAAGTGTTAAAAGGTGTTACTTGACAATAAGGACACTAGGCGCTGCCAGCAACAGCAATGCAGTCTCGGGATTCTTCCTATGCTATCTCCTGCAATAGCACCACCCCAAGTCAAGTCTCTTTCCATCACCATTTATCCCTCCTTTACCCTTATTTAGCTCATCCCACCCCTCCCCCAGCTTCCCCTAGGATAATCATCATACTGTTGTCTGTGTCTATGAGTTTGTTTGTTTTTTTTGCTTAATCCCTTCAACTTTTTCACCTACCCCATGAACCCCTCTCCCCTCTGACAGCTGTCAGTCTGTTCTCTGTGTTTATGAATCTGTTTTTATTTTATTAGTTTATTTTGTTCATTAGATTCCACATATAAGTGAAATCATATGGTACTTGTCTTTCTCTGACTAGCTTATTTCACTTAGCGTAATGGTCTCCAAGTCCATCCATGATGTTGCAAAAGGTAAGATTTTCTTCTTCTTTTTTTTTTTTTTTTTACTGCTAAGTAGTATTCCATTGTATAAAGGCACCACTGCTTTTTTATCTACTGATGGGCACTGGGGCTATTTCAGATCTCATCAATTGTAAATAGCACTGCAATGAACATAGGGGTGCACATATTCTTTTGAATTAATGTTTCAGGTTTCTTAGGATATATTCCTAAGTGAGGAATAATAAATCTCAGAAGTGAGATTTCTGGGTCATAAGGCAGTTCCACTTTTAATTTTTTAGAAACCTCCATACTGTTTTCCACAGTGGCTGCACTGATCTGAATTCCCACCAATAGTACACAAGAGTTCCCTTTTCTCTACATCCTCACCAGCACTTGTTGTTTGTTGACTTGTTGATGATAGACATTCTGACAGGTATGAGGTGATATCTCATGGTGGTTTTAATTTTCATCTCTCTAATAGTTAGAGATGTCAAGCATCTTTTCATATGCCTATTGACCATCTGTATGTCCTCTTTTGAGAAGTGTCTATTCTGGTCTTTTGCCCATTTTTAATTGGATTGTTTGTATTTTTGGTGTTGAGTTTTGTGTTAAGTTCTTGATAATTTTGGATATTAATGCCTTATTAAATGTATCACTGGAGAATATGTTCTCCCATTCAGTGGGTTGTCTTTTAATTTTGTTGATGCTTTCCTTTGCTGTGCAAAAACATTTTAGTTTGAAGTAATTCCACTAGTATATTTTTTCTTTTGTTTCCCTTGCCCAAGGAGATATGTCAGAAAAAATATAACTGAGAGAAAAATCCCCAATTTTACTGGGTATATTTTCTCCTAGAATTTTTATGGTTTTGAGTCTTACATTAAGCTTTTAAACTATTTTGAGTTTATTCTTGTGTATGGTATAGGGAGGTGGTCTGGTTTCATTTTTTTGCAAGAATCTGTTCAATTTACCCAACACGATATATTAAATAAACTGTGTGTATCCCATTGTATGTTCTTACCTGTTTGACAAATATTAACTGATCATAATGGAGTGGGTTTATTTCTGGGCTGTCTATTTTGTTCCATTGATATATGTGTCTGTTTTTATGCCAGTACCATGCTGTTTTGATTATTGTGGTCCTGTAGTATTTTTTGATATCAGGTAGCATGATTCCTCCAACTTTGTTCTTTCTCAAGATTGCTGTGGCTATTCAGGGTCTTTTGTGGTTCCATATATGTTTTTGGAATATTTGCTCTAGTTCTGTATAATACACCATGGGTATTTTGATAGTAAAGCAGGGTAGTAAGAAACTATGAAAATTCCTTGGCAAGTGAAATGGGAAAACTGGGCCAAGTTAATTAAACAAGGCCAAACAATTAGAGAAATTTAGAGTCAGCTAGTGAATCACAAGACCTTATCTTTCCTAACAAAGGAGACTTGAGAGCAAATGTTACATACCTTTTCTCTCTAACCCGAGAATACGCAGTCTAAATCACACTGGTAGGGGAGATAGAGGACAGAGACCAAATTAATGCCATTTGTGTCAGCCAAACCCAAGGATGGATGAACAAATAACAAAAACCTGATTAGAGCCAGGTAGAGCCAAGATAAAAGTAAAGCAGTGAAGCTGACCAAGAATGAGCCCAAACTCCCATATAAGCTCATTTTAAGGAATACAAATATTAAAGAACACACCTGGAAAGCTGATGAATATTTGATGAAACCCTCCCCTGAGACCTTCCCTGAGCTTCCCACCACAGAAGAGAGAACAAAACCCTTAGTTAAAGGATGACAGGTTGAGTTCTCCCTGGAGCACTCCCACACCTTTCTTTCCTCTCAGGTGTGCATCTTTTTTTTTTAGCTCCTAAACTCTAAGGGTCCCCATTAGACTTGCAACCAGGGGAGCACCAGGCCATGGCAGCTTATTCTGAGCTAACCGACCGCACCTGTCTCCAACGACCCTTTTCTCTGACTTTTTAGTGAGCTGACAGTAGCTCCACCTAGGTTCGGTACTCTCTCTGCGACTTTTACTTCTCAGTGAGTTAACAGCAGTCCCACTTTGGCTCACCTTTTCCTATAGCATTTGTAGGGAGCCCAAGCAGGGCACCACCTAGGCTCTCTCCTGTTGCTTCTTTTACCCTAAGCTCTTCCTTAGATTCAGTGTCCCCAGTTTTGATAAACATACTCTCAAAATCACCTGGACTCCTATGGTGAAATCTTTCCTACACAAAGTCAGGAACCCACACAATACTGGCCAGCCCAAGGATGCACTTTGGGCCCAATCCCTTTCCAGTAACAACAGAAATTGCATTGAATCTATAAAATGCTTTGGGTAGTATGGACTTTTTTTTTCAATTGGTTTATTTCAAAATTATACAAAATGGCCACAAGTGGCTATAAAAATCTTTGTCTTCAGACACGTGGAAATTCACAAAGAACAACAAAACAGGTATCATTCACAGTATAATGGAAAAGTATTCTCTGAGGCAGAGTATGAACATTATAACCATATTAATTCTTCCGATCCATGAACACAGTATATGCTTCCACTTATTTGCAACTTCAATGTCTTTCTTCAGCATCTTATAACTTTCTGAGTACAGTTCTTTTACATCCTTGGTTAAATATATTTCTAGGTATTTTATTATTATTTTTTGATGTAATTATAAATGAGATTGTGTTCTTATAATAGTTTCCATTTCTGATTGTTCATTATTGGTGTTTAAAAATGCAACTAATTTCTGGATATTTATTTTGTATCCTGCTTCTTTACTGAATTCATTTATCAGTTCTAGTAGTTTTTTGGTGGGATCTTTACGGCTGTCTATATACACTCTCATGCCATTGGCAAATAATGACAGTTTTGCTTCTTCCTTTCCAACTTGGATGCCTTTTATTTGTTCTTCCTGTCTACTGTGGCTAGGACTTCCAATACTATGTTGAGTAAAAGTGGTGAAAGTGGAAATTCTTGTCTTGTTTCTGATCTTCAGGGAAATGTTTTAGTTTTTGCTGGTTGATTATGATGTTGGCTGTGGTTTTGTCATATACAGCTTTTATTATGTTGAGGTATGGTCCTTCTGTTCCCACTTTGCTGAGAGTTTTTGTCATAAATAGGTTCTGGATTTTATCAAATGCCTTTTCTGAATCTATTGATATTATTATGTAATTTTTATCTTTCATTTTGTTTATATGGTGTATCATATTTATTGATTTTCAGAATTGTACCAGCTTACATCTGTGGAGTAAAACCCACTTGATCATGGTATATAATCTTTATTAATATATTGCTGAATCATGTTTGCTAATATTTGGTTGAGTATTTTAGCACCTATGTTTATCAGGAATATTGGCCAATAATTTTCTTTCTTTGTAGTGTCTTTTTAAAAAAGATTTTATTTATTTTATTTTTAGAGGGAGGGAAAGGGACAGAGAAAGAGAGTGAGAGAAACATTAATGGGTGGTTGCCTCTCACATGCCCCCCTACTGGGGACCTGGCCTGCAACCCTGGCATGTGCCCTGACTGGGAATTGAACCAGCGACCCTTTGGTTCACAGGCCAGTGCTCAATGCACTGAGCCAGAGTTATTTAGAATATTTTCTTATAATCCTTTGTATTTCTGTGGTATCAATTTTTACTTCTCCTCCTTCATTTTTGGTTTTGAGTTCTCTCTCTCTCTTTTTTTTTATTAGTCTGGTTAAAGGTTGGTCAATCTAGTTTATCTTTTCAAAGAACGAGCTCTTGGTTTCATTGATTTTTTTTGTATTGTTGTTTAAGACCCTATTTTGTTTACTTGTGCTCTGATCCTTATTATTTTCTTGTTTTTACTCATGTTGAGCTTTGTTGCTATTTTCCTAGTTCATTGAAGGGTAAAATTAGATAGTTTATTTGAGATTTTTTTTCTTGTTTCTTGAGGTAGGCCTGTGATGCTATCAATTTCCCTCTTAGGACTGCTTTTGGTTTGTGCCATAGATTTTGGGTTGTTGCATTCTCATTTTTATTTGTTTCAAGGTATCTTTTAATTTCTTCCTTGATCTCATTGTTAATCCGTTCAGTTTTATTTTATTTTATTTATCCGTTCAGAGGTTATTTAACCTCCATGTGTTTGTATGTTCTTCAGTTATTTTCTTGTGATTGATTTCTTATTTTATACCATTATGGTCAGAGAAGATGCTTGATATGATTTTAATCTTCTTAAATTTATTAGGACTTGTTTTGTGTCCTAACATGTAGCCTATCTTAGAAAATGTTCTATGTGCACTTGAAAAGAGTGTCTATTCTGCTGGTTTGGCATTAAATGCTCTGAAAAGATGAAGTCAATACATCTGATGTAGTCTGTCATTTAAGGCTGCTGTTATCATGTTGGCTTTTGGTCTAGAAGATGTATCCATTGATACCAACGTGGTATTAAAATCCCGTACTATGACTGTATTACTATCAATCTCTCACTTTATGTCTATAAAGATTTGCTTTAAATACTTAGGTGCTCCTATGTTGGGTGCATATGTATTTACAGGGGTTATATCGTTTTCTTGGGTTGATTCCTTTATTATTATGTATCGTCATTCTTTGTCTCTCATTACAGTCTTTGTTTTAAAGTCTATTTTGTCTGATATAAGTATTGCTACAGCAGCATTTAAAAAATGCTTTATTTGCATGAAACATCTTATTTCTATTCCTTTACCTTTAGTCTGTATGTGTCTTTCATTCTGAGGTGGGTCCCTTGTAGACAGTATATTTATGGGTCTTGTTTTCTTATGCATTCAACCTCACTCTGTCTTTTGATTGGACCATTTAAGCCATTTACATTTAAAGTTATTATTATATTTCATGTCATTTTATTCTTTTAACTATGTTCCTCTGTTTTTCCTCATAAAGAAGAACCTTTTAATGTTTCTTATAATAGTAGTTTGGTGGTCACAAACTTTTTTAGCTTTTACTTGTCTAAAAAGCTCTTTATTTATTTTTCAATTTTAAATGATAGCTTTGCTGGATAAGTAGTTTTGGTTGTAGGTCCTTGCTTTTTGTCACCTTGGATATTTCATGTCAATACATTCTAACCTGAAATGTTTCTATTGAGAAATCAGTTGACAATCTTTTAGGAGCCCCCTTGTAGGTAACTGACTGTCTTTCACTTGTTGCTTTTAAGATTTTCTCTTTGTCTTTAATCTTTGCCATTTTAATTATAATATGTCTTGGTGTTTTCCTGGAGAGTTCATCTTGTTTGGGCCTCTTCCTGGACTTGTGTGTCTTTTTTCTTTGCCAGGTTAAGAAAGTTTTCAACTATTATTTCTCCATATAGGTTCTTGATTCCTTGCTCTCTCTCTTCTTCTGTTATCCCTATGATGTGGCTGTTTTTACACTCATGTTGTCCCAAAGGTCCCTTAAATTATTTTAATTTTTTCTTTTTGCTGTTTTGATTGGGTGTTTTCTGCTACCTTGTCTTCCATGTTGCTGAGTCAGTCCTCTGCTTTATCCAAACTACTATTTATTCCTTCTAGTATAGTTTTCATTTAAGATATTGTATTCTTCATTTCTGATTCTCTTTTATGGTTTCTGTGTACTTTTTGATGCTTTTGAAATTCTCTCTAAGGTCCTTGAGAATACTTATAACCTTTCTTTTTTTTTAATCCTCACCCAAGGATATATTTTCTTGATTTTAGAGAGAGGGGAAGAAAAAGAGAGAGAAACATTAATGTGCAAAACATCAATCAGCTTGCCTCCTATACACACCCCTACCAGAGATTGAACCTGAAACCTAGGTATGTGCCCTGACCAAGAATTGAACCCACAACCTTTTTGGTATATGGGATGACACTCCAACCACCCAAGCCATCTGGCCAGGAGTAACATTTTTTTGAACTCTATATCTGATAAATTGCTCACCTCCATTTCACTTAGCTCTTTTTCTGGATATCTCTCCTGTTCCTTCATTTGGGACGTGTTTCTTTGTCTCCCCATTTTGGATGCCTCTTTGTGTTTGTTTCTATGTATTAGATCGATCTGTTATGACTCCCAGGTTTGGTAGGGTGCCCTTATGTGTTAGGTGTCTTGTGGGACCTAGTACCAAAGTCTCCTTGATCACCTGACCTGGGTGTTCCAGGAATGTCCCTTGTGTGGGTTATGTGGACCCTATTGTTATAATTGAATCTTGATTTATATTGGCTCATTTGTACAGGTGTTGACTTTCAGGCTGTCTGACTGTGAGGATTAATCTGGACCACAGTGTATGAACTGCTGTGCAGGTGATAACCGCACAAAGCAGAATTTGCCTTAGCAGGGTCTGGTGCCCTTTGGATATGCTGCTTGTAAAGCAAATTGGATCCTGCTCTGATGTTGTCTGAGGCTGGCTAATTGATGCATTGGTTCTGGGGCCTCGTTGGAGAGACTCTGGTACAGGCCAATGTCAAACAGTACCTATGAGTGGCCTCAGGCTACCTATTAGGGACTATAAAACAATCCACAGCTTGTAGCTGCCTCTGCTGGGCCTGGGTGTGTACAGGAAGGATCAAGCTGAGCAGCAACACTCACTTTTCCAGCCCCAAGCCTGGGTACAGGTCAGCAACACTCCCAAGGCACCGTGAAATCTCCCTCTGCCTCCCTCCACCTGCCAGTTGCCTGTTAGACTCAGTCACTGAAAGAGCCAGCCTCTGTTGGTACTTGAGTTACATGAGGTAGGTTCTCAATAGGTTATGGGGTAGGAGCAAGTGATATTCACCAGACTGATACAGGTTCAAACTTGGTGCCAATCCTGGGTCTGAGGTCACTCAGCAGGAGTCTCAAGCTGTACCAAGTCTAGTTGCCACCCACTGGGTGCTCACACACTTTTGTGATGGGGCAGGGTCTTGAGTCATCAGGGTGAGGCCCAAAGAGAAGAGGGTTTGGCCCTATTAGAGGAGGGTTCTGCACCTTTGGTTGTATGAGAGAAAAATGGCCCCCATCCTAGAGTCTCACAAGTCAATTGGTCTCAGATTCTTCCAGTAGCATTATCACAGCAGGGTGGGGCCAAAGGGAGTTGGGAGGATGGGGCAAGTGGGTCTTTGGTGAGGGGAAGTTGCTGGGCAGCCTTGGGGGAAGGTAGGGAGAGTGGCTCCTACCTCAGAGCCACACAACTTAGTCTGTCCTGGATTCTGCCCAGACTGCAGCAAGTCAGAACCACTGGGAGTCAGAGGGTGGGGCCACTGGGAGCCCCATGAGTGGTGTTAGTGGATATCCCTTTTGTAGGGGAAGGCATCAGTCAGGTTCATGGAAAGGTGGGGGGAATGACCCCTACTCTAATGCCACCCAGCTCAGTCACTGACACCCCCTGAGTCTGTGCAGATCTCTACATCTGGGCTCAGACACCTGACTCCTGAGCAGGGCACAAGCTTCTCATGGTGAGTTGACAGAGTGTCAGAATGGTGGGGCTATTGCATTCCCTCAGGTTGATGCCATAAGGAGGGAAGTGTTTCACTCAAGAAAGATGGTGTCTTCAGTTGGGAGGGAAACTCAGTGCAGGGATCCTTGTGGCTGTCCCTTTAGCTCCCTCTCCAGAGCCTCAAGCTCAGTTTCTTCTCATGCGAATCTAATCCACAATGCCCTTCCTCTGCTGGAGCCCAGGGTGAGTGGCTGCAAATGAGATTTTGTGCTCCGGCCCTTTAAGAGGACATCTGTGTCTCTAGTGAACTTCTGTCTCTCCCTGGTGGACAGAAGCCCCACTGATTTTCACAGCTAGATGTTACATGGGCACCTCTCCCTGGCTCTGGTTCTCTGGGCTGGGAACCCAGCTTGGAGTTTAGGCCCCATGCTCTTCAGGGGAATGCCCCCACAACACCCACCACATCTGAGATACCCCTCCAGGACCTCAGCCACTGCCTATGGGAGCTGAGCCAACCATTTTCGTGTTCCTGTCCTTCCTACATGTTTTGATGTGGCTTCTTCTGTAAATCCTCGATTATAATACTTTTCTTCAGCTAGCCTTCAGTTGGTTATTCAGGTTGATTGCTCTATATTTTATTTGTAATTCTAGTTTGGACATAGGAGGAGGTGAGTGTAACTTCCACCTACTCCACTTTCTTGTGTCCCTGATGACTTGTACTTTAGTGAGAATTTTACTATTGGGATATAATCATTTCAGATTTAAAAGTAAATAAATAAAGAAGACACAGAAATTATCACTAATACCCTAGCCAAATACACTAATTTTTTCTTTTGTATTTTTAGCCTGCATATGAGTCATGGAAACATTTAGCATTTACCAGTGCCTACTATGAAGCTGTGTATGATACATAGCATCTTATTATTTCTCCAATGTATCTGTTATAAAATTATTTCTTGGACTTCAAAATAAGTCTGGGTTGGCATTGATTGATTGGTAGTTTACCAATCATCTGTGGCTCTGCCACCCTAATACTTAGCTTGCTTCTCATGGTCCAATATGGCTGTTTCACCTCCTGCCATTAACTCTGCATTCCTGAGTGTGGGAAGGGGAAAAGGGGAAAGGACATGCTATTTAAGACTGTGACACAGATTTTGCACATGTTACTTCTGCTCACATCCCATAGGCCAGAATCACGTGGCCACTAGTTGGAAGGGTGATTTGAAATGTAGCCCTTAGCTGGGCAGCCATTTATTCTACTAAGATTGTTTCTACTACATTGTAAGGGGAGAATAGCTTTTGGGAGACAATGAGCAGCTTCTATCATGGATGCCTCATAATTATATTTATGTGTGGATCCCAGGAGTCTCCTTCTTGATCTGAGTCTATTTCTTCCTTTTTCCTTCCCTCCATCTGTGTTCTGGTCCTTCCTCCCCTTCCCCTGCCTTCTTGTAAATAGCTTAGTTGGGGAGCACAAGTGGCCACATTTCTTCAATTCTGATGGTTCTGATTCAGACACCCACGAACCTATTATTTATAAGTTCCTACCATGTAGTCACTCATCTCTCCCACGCCTACATCCACATAGTTGATTTTGTAACTCAGTAGACATAAGTTTAAGTCCTGCCTCCTGTGCTTAGTCTATCTGTGATCAGGGGTAAGTCAACAAAGCTTTGTAAGCCTCCTCTTCCTCACCTGGAAGAAGGCATCACTGCATTATAGGAAAGAATGCCAGCTTAGCTTACTTCATGTGATAACTGAGGATGGGAGGAGTTGTGGGAAAGTGACTGGGCTTTATAAAGGGTAAAGCCACTGGCTGGGGAGTCATATGTGAAGGAAGCCCTGGTGTACTGAACTTCTTTCGAACCCAACACATTGCCCCTCTCACGGTGGGCACCTGTGTTTGCACATGATCCCATTTCGGTAACAGCTGGTTGACTGAAGCGTAGAACCTTGTCCCAAACAGGCTTAATGGTTTATTTTGGGAATGCATCTTTGGACTCGAGGGTCATGTGATAATAATAAAATCCTGTCATTGGTTGACCATCTGTGTCACTGGGGTCCTGGAGTCTTCCCTGAGTCCTAGAGGTCAACCAGTCCTTGTATTCTGTGAGACCCCTTAGTCTTTGAAGGTATTCCATTTCTTTGCTCCAATTTGTTAGTTTCTCTTCCTTACAAAAATCTCAACTAAATAATTCTATTATTGGCAAATTTGACAAAGTTTAACATTTGGCCCCATTGTGTTATAAACATGTGACCTTTCACCTTCTCAAAGTTAAAGGTAAATTGTGGTTTCTTTCTGTTTCTGTGTCCTTTTTCAACCAAAATTAGCTATTAGAAAAGGCTCCAACAGCAATCATTGACATTGTAAAAAATATGTGAATGTATAGATACATATACCTCTTCCAGTGTGACCCTGTAAGCCTCAATTCTTAATTACATAATAAAACATTTTTTCCTAATAAAAAATTCATGTATCAGAAAAGAAATGAGGAGGTAAACTTTGCCCTTTCTGGGCAAAGGGAAGAGGTTTCAACCCTCTGCAACTCCACTTAACATTGTACTGTGGAGGTGGTTACCTTGTTTGCTTGTGTGGATTTCCACGATTGCACAGGCCCACACCACACTCTGTGCCATCACAGGAGTGCTTAGCTTTTCTGGATTTGGAGACAGAAGCCCCGACTTCTCATTTACCGGGCTATTTCTCCTTGTTCCGTAACACCTCCCGAGCAGTTAGACCTCCTGCTGTGGGTCCCACCTCTAGAACTCTAGTCCTACATTCTGTCTTCTCACTCCTCACTCACTTCATAGCATTTAGGTGGCTTGTCCATGGTATGAAAGAAAAAGTTTTCACCAGAGACTTGTTAAAAATGACAAGGGAGATTTTATACAAACTATTACAGTGGGGGAGAGAGACTTCAGTATAGAACTGAACTCAAGTCTGAATACAGCAAAGACAGCTACTCCTTACTTTACAAATTTGGTCAATGACCAAATTATGACTGTTTTGCTTCTTAGATATTTCTTCATCCCTCCCCTCCCTGAGTCAGACTCTTGTCATCTCCTGGGTGAGTTTCTGTAAAACATCCTTGTTGGTGGACCAGACTCTGTTCCTATCCCTGAACAGGCCCCGGCATGGGGTTCTTCTGTCATGTGAATCTAGCTTTGCCATTTCCCTTCTATGATCTGCTGGAGAAACTCCCAGTACACAGGTCTCTCCCCAAGATCTGTGCTACCGCCCCTGTGCAGCCTCCAGAGTTGGCCTCCCCAGGACACTGAGCACCTCTCCCTGGCCAGCCTGTCAGGTTAAATCTAAATCAGCCTTGCATATGCTTTCCTCCAGTTCTGTCAGCTTGCTAAGCCAACAATGTCCTTCCTCCCTGCCTTTAACAGGTGCCGGGATGATACCTCAGCTGGAGGCAGTGATTAATTGGGATTGGACTCTGGAGTATTTGTAATTCACAAGGCGATGGAGGTAGAGCTTTGAAGTTTCTGAGCATGGAGCAGATTTGGAAAGCCCCCAAGTTTCCCTACACAGAAACTCTCAATTTCCAAAGTGAGCCATTTAAAAAATGTGATGTAAACCTTTCACAGCTTAAAGAAAAATGGAAAGTAGTACTAATACAAAGGAAAATGAAAAAAGGGAAAGAACCTCAAATATTAGATGAGTAAGGAATACCAAGGGCTAAAAATACTGAGCACTTTCTTGTCTCCTTGTTCTGCACGGCAGGTCCTGCACAGAACAGACCCCCAAATGTGTGTGGTGTGGGGCCACCAGTTGATGACAGGCCCAGGTAGCCTCTGCTCATGCTGTGTGTCCGGAGTTGGTGCTCCCAGTGGTGCTCTGCGCTGCCTGAGGGAACTGTGCTCTTGAGGAAGTGCTGGATTCCTTTGTTCATAGGCTGTTTTAGCCATGATGGATTGTAGAGATCTTTTGGATGGATCATTTTTCACATAGTGGATAATCCATCTGTGGATTAATTCCCAGACCTTTCTGGATACATTGATGAGACATTCACAAGAGTAGATAAGCATGAGGTTTCTCCTTTTGTGTTAGAGAAGGAAATTCTGTAGCTGGGTACCTAGAGAGGAGGGGAGAGGAGAGGAGAGGAGAGGAAAGGGACTTGTGACAGAAAAGAATGCAAGCGCGTGACATTTGTATCTCACTCAGCCTGTGGGTCTGTTTCTGAACCTTCTTGGAAGATACATGACAAGCCAGACACAGACAAGTTTAGTTGAGGGCACATATGACCAAGAGTGCAACAGAGTTGGGGAGTCCATCCTGCTCCCTCTCTGTTATAGAACTCAGTACATTCTGGGACCTTAGGGTTGGTTGCACAGCATCTCCCAGGGAGCAATTCCTTTGCCTTGGGAAATCAGCCTCCTCACAGAAGCCTCAGAGCCAGGTAAGCTGTGAGCTGCGTTGCTGTGGACTGACTTGTTCCTAAGGAAACAGGACTTAGAAACTCCCAGAATGAAGGAGGAGGAACTGGGGAAGAGGGCAGGGATGGGAACAATGCCTTGATTCTCAATTTGGCAGAGGGCCATCTATTTAGAATTATAAAATTTGGAAATTAAACAGAGTGTGATTGTGATCTATGCTCATCTCCTGGAGAAATCTGGGGGCATTTAGATTAGTTGCAGATAAGTAAACACAGTCAGGAAAAGTTAGATGATGCCCCAGCATTACAGAACTGGTAAGAGAAAGGATTTGGGCTTGAATCCAGTCTCTTTTCCACTCCCACAAGCTGGTTCAACTTGAATTCATTTACTGAGAAAACAATCTACATTTTAGTGGCAGTATTGTTTCTGTGATTTTAGGAAACTGATTTAAGTTCTAAGCGCAGGGGCCATGCCCTGTATGTCTCTTTCCTGTAGGGCAAAGTTGAAGCTTAATCAATATCTTATAAGTCATTTGATTCACTCATTTGAACCAGCATTAGCATTTTCTCTTAGTATTGTGGGCAGTTGCTGGCAAAGGATTGGGAAGATATGGCAGCACAACAGAGCTTATGTCTCAAAATAGTCAGCCTCTCAGAAAGGAGGGAGTGAAAGCCCCATTAGGGTAATGATTAGATGGAAACTGAGGGGAAGGGCACATTCAGGATGATAGGAAGGGAACAGAGTTTAGGGACTTCAGAAAGATCAGAAGCAGTCAGGTCTCTGGGACAGAAAGAAGGATTGAAAATTGGCCATAGCCATGCAGCAAATATTTATCGAATGCTTAGCACATGTCAGGCATTGTTTTAGGGACTGGGGATTCAGCAGCGGATAAAACAGAATTGATTTACAGCAAAAGCATTTTGAGGATCAGGTTATATTTTATTTATATCTCTCTTTATGCTCTGTGAATGAGAAAAAGGGGGTTCTATGGAAAGTAACCTCACAGGGTGAGCTGATCATACATTTCTAACTGGACAGGTCATGGTGGCTGGTCACCCACCACGGTTACAGGCCCCAGGCCTGTAACTTCTTTAATGAAATGTTTTGAGTAAGCCCAGTCCATTGTTCTTGTGCATCTAGGTTAACACAGCTTTGAAATAACAGAGGTAATAGTTCCTAAAGGGGATATTAACCCTCAAGAGAACACATAGTCTTGTTAACTGTCCTATAATCCCATACATGTCTTGCTTTCTCCAGTCTTCCTTACATCCCCTCCTGAACTTCATAACCATAAAATAACTTGAAAGCCTGTTATTCTCTAGAGCACTCGAGATCTTGCTCCCTGGCATATGTCATCAGTTTGACTCAAATAAACTCTTATAAAAATTCTCTATAGGTTTGGACATTTCTTAGATTGACCCTCTTATAGTCCTAGGATGATAGAAGGACTTAGATTAGTAAAATTTATATCCCACCTCATTCTAAAAAGCCTAAAGCATCTTATAAAGTAGTATACAATTCATGAAAAGATTATAAAAGAGAAGTAGACATAGGAAGATGAGTTTTTAAAATTTTGGAAAGCATCAAAACCCAAAACCAACCCAGGAATAAAGTTAGTTACTAGGATACAACATACACCTTGAAAATCCTAGACATCTCAGCAAGTGGGCCACAGATGTGGCTTTAGGTGTTTCTGCGACTAAAGTAGAGTGGGTGATGGTACCACCCATTGAAACAAACAAAAAAACAACAGTTCTTTGGGAGAGAACAACACATTCTAATATTACAACTGGAAAAACATTCATTTTAAGAATCTCCAAAAATGAGACACTCTGTGGATGTGCTGTAGGACTACATCACAAGCCAAACACCCCTTAGATGACTCTTGGGAGAGCTGTCACCTTAAATCCCATGGCTGAGACTTTGTGAGTTCATATCCCTTCTCCAGGAGGTAGCTGGGGGCAAGAATGCCCACGGTAAGTCAGTCCCTGAAACTGAATTCAGCAAAGACATGGAATATGGTAAAGGTGTGTCTACTGATCTTGCACGTGTGTGTCTCCTGAGATAAAGAACTTAATGTGATTCACAGGACAGCTGGAAGCAAGGCGTAAGGGAGATAAGAAAACTTGATGTCAGCATCTTGCATAGAAATGTGTGTTTGTAAACATAATCACAGAAATCTCATCTTAGGCCATTTGGCTCCATGGCTCCTTTTATCCCTAAGGGTTTGGCCATAGGTGTGCTGTGATGTGAGTGAGGAAAGACCAGGGAAAGGATGAAAACATTCTGTCATGTTAGAATAGAATGAATAAGTCTAGAAATAAAACTGCTTTGCCTATTTAGTGGAAATCATCTAGATAGCCTTTTTTTTTTTAAAGGAAGTACTGTTCAGTCAATTGGGCTATTTGTGAATGAGATAGATACACACAGAACAGTTAAGCTGTGATTCCATGTCTTTCTCTCAATACGTCTCAATGTCTTTCTTTCTCTAATCTTAGCAAAAAATAAAATGGGTTAGAAATTGTGAAGGAAATTTAGTCAGTCATTATAAGGCTAGAACTTAGGCCAAAAGACTCCTAGTATAAAACAGAGGCATGGGTAGTTTTTGGGGGGGTACCTACCAAACTCACATCTTCTGTGAGAATTCCCCTGCCATACACATGTGCGCACACACACAAATCCTCTGTACCCAGCCTGTCCCTGCAGCCATGACTTACCCTCCCTCCTCACTTTAGCGGTGTGGAGTAGGGGTGGGCACCTGACCAAAGGGAGTGGATCCGTAGGCTGCGCTTCACCATTCTGATTTCTCTCTCTCTGTCTCTTCCTCTGCTCTTGCTTTTTGCTTAAGATGTTTCAAGTGGGTTTTTGTTTCTCATATGAAATGAACCCTGACCAAGTTATTAAGTAAAATAGAAGCTTTTCTTTCCTTTAGAGAGTTAACTGATATGACAAATGTATTTCACATTTGTATATATTTATGTATTTTAAAAAGGAAATAACAAGAATATTTTGTGGGTGGGGCAGTTGTGAAGTTTGTTGAAAAGTTAAAAAAAGAAAGCTGAAGCAAAGAGTTTCCAGTTTAGTGCTAAAGTGCGTGGTGAGATACTATTTCACGGTTCCACATGCTGTGCTTTCCTGCCCACTGTGCTCCATCCACTTCTTCCCTTGTAACCAGGGACCTCTGCCCAGTCCAGGCAGCTACACATATGCTTTGGGGAGAAGGGATGACTAGGGTGAACTTAAAAAGTAAAGTTAGATTCAATAGTCACTAGTTTAGATGTAAATCAGAGTCAGATACACTCTTAAAGAACCAATTTGGTTTTGTCTCCAAACTAGCAAGAAAATTCCTAGGGGTAGGGAGGGGCAGAGAGGTACTCCTGGATAAAGCCTAGAATCTCTGCTAGAGCAAGTCCTGATTTTTTGCAGCCCTAGAGAACATTGGAGAAACTGAATTGGTGTCCAGGTGTCCTCATTGCCATCACATGAAGCCCAAGCTGACAGCAGGAAGTAGGTTGCCGCTCAACCAACCTGCAGGAGGGATACTGCTTTGGGCTCCAAGATTTTTTTTTATTAAAGTACAATTGACATACAATATTGTGTTAGTTTCAGGTGTATGACACAGTGACTTGATATGTATATACCTTATGATGTGATCAGCACAGTGAGTCTAGTAACCATCTGTCACCACACAAAGTTATTAAGATATTATTAACTACATTCCCTGTGTTGCCCCAGGACTTTCTCCAGCCTCGTCTGACCCAGAACTGCGGAAAATCCCCTCAGGTGAGAGGACGTGAGGAAAGTAGGTATGGAAGGGAGAATGGCTTCTTGACCAAGCACCTCTCAGGCGACACCTCCAAACTCCGACAGAGATGGAAGCCTCCCTACTAGCTCTTTCAGATACATTACAAAACTTTTTTTTTTTAATTTTTAATTTTTTTATTTTAGATTATTCAGTACAGTTTCTATCTTTTATTCCCATTCCATCCCACCCACACATCCCTCCCCTCCTCCCTTCCATTTCCAAGCCTCGTAGTTTTGTCCATGTGTCCTCTATATTTGTTCCTGTAAACCCTTCCCTTCTCCCCTGAAATTCCCTCCCCTCTCCCCTCTGGTCACTGACATCCTGTCCTCCATTTTAGTGTCCTTTGTTATATTTTACTTGTTTCTTTGTTTTGTTGTTTAGG